>BSBK01003571.1:3520000-4242500 GCA_027943335.1 Chamaecyparis obtusa
TGATGGAGGAGAAGCCAAGACTCAAATATATCTGAGAGTTTTGCATTAACGGGTGCATACCAATGAAGCTTGTCTTAGAGCCATGACCAACAAAAGTTTGCAAAAGAACAATTAAGCAATAAGGGATTTGTTGTTTTTGGTTATAATTCACATAAACTACAAGTGAAGATAAATGCATTCCCAAGATATGCAAGTGTTTCACTTGTGAGAATTCTACCTTTTAGGGCTAACCATGAAAAGGGTCTCATCTTAGGAATCCCAACACTTGACCAACAAAGTGAGAATCATCTTGATCTTGTGATGTTTGCGCAATTTTGTAGAATGTTGTATCCTTGCTTGATTGTGTAGTTCCCTAAGGTCAAAGGAGACCAAAATAGTCAATCTCGGGATTCTTTATAGTGGAGAATTATCTAATTAAGTTCCTTTATGAGAATGGTTTTATAATCTACATGGATATGGATGTCTAAGAGGTCTTTCCAAGTGGCATTTTTATCCCATTACAATATTTAATGTAGATATAGTCTCTAACTTTTGAAACCCAAAATGTTTTAATAATTTCCTTTGTCTAGGATAGAGAATCTATATTTTTTAGTGGCAGGCATCCATTCCATGAGTCCTAGACTACAACCTTCTTTCCATCATGAATAATCCATGTGAGGTGTGGGAGAAACACCCCTTTTCATCTCATCATGAAATTCAACATATGGGACCCTATGGGTGGATTAAGGACAGTGAAGATCCTCTCTAGAGCCTTTGAGTCTAGATATTTGTCTCTCAATATTGTTGCCCATTTGGAGTTTTTGGAAAGAAAATTACATATTATTTTTGCCTCTAGAGCTTTGTTTCTACATTCCAAGTTGTGGATCCCCACACCACCTACACTTTTACTTGAGCACACCTTATCACGAGAGATCATTTTTATCTTTTCGTTAGGGTATTTGTTTCCTCTCAAAAGAAATATTTTTAATTTTGACTCTATGTCAAACAATAATCGCTTTAGGACTGGGAAGAACAAACATGATATGGTTTTGGATGCTAGCCAATAGGGTTTTTATCATAAGTAGTCTTTCTGCTAGAGATAGCCAAGAATTTTTTTATGAGGATATTGTTATACACTAAGTTTTGCACCCTATTCAAGCTCTCATAGTCTTGATAACCTAGTATAACATGGGAATCAGCTCCAGGTTGTGGGACCTATGCTAACTGAGATGAGACCTCCAAGTTCTAGGCTAGTTCCTCTTGGATAATCACCTTAATTTTCTTCTTGACAGGAAAGTAAACTCTTGAGAGAAAATGGATAGAAGGAATGCTAAAAGGAACTGACTGAAAAAACAAACTACCTACTAGGTGATACACCGAAATGAAATGAACATAATACACTGACCAAATTAGCATGAAAGCTCTTAGATCTAATAGAACACAATCTTCCTAAACAGGCTTGCATAAGTGTTTCACAGAGAGGTCTGAACAAAAGACACAAACTGTGACCTACAAGCAAACATTCTTTTCAGCAAAAGGGCACATGAATGGGACAAGAAAGCCAGGGATGAACATAATCCACAAAACTATCTAAATCAGATCAGACACAATAGTACACAAATAAGCTGAAAGAAATAAGGGCTCTGAAACTCCAAGATTTCTCTAACAAATCCAGTATATTGCATTCAATAAGAGAAATACAGACAAGGGAAAGACTTGAGGGAAAAACAAATGCCACGGAAAGCCTCTATTAAGTCTGACAAATCAATGAAATATTACAAACTGTAAGAGCCAGAGGGTAGAATAAATGCCACGGATAACTCCTAAGAAAGAGAAAACTCTCTTTTTACAATCGTAAACCCCCCTCTCTAAGAGCTCCCAAAACTAATATATACATCTCCCTTTTGCACGCAGGCTGGAGTAAAAATCTAATTAGGGTTACATAGATTTTCATATAATAATAAAAACCCTAAATTGTCACTTATGGTCATAAATGCCTCCTTGAAATATCTTGGTCGATCAGATATACTTGCATGTCTTCCCATCGCCATAACTATCTGCAGATGAGCCGCCTTGATCTATCTACTTCGCTGCAAGTTGAAAACCTTAAGCCACTGCCATGACATTGTCTCCGTAAGTCGGGTTCGTCATGAATGTTCAAATCTGATCTTCACAGATATTTGAGTTTAAAGAATATAAACAGTCATAGGTGGTGCCAACCCTTCAATGCTTCTTCGACGCAAAACCACCAACATGGTACCTTAAGAAACAAAAATCAACACGCGATGGCCACTGAGACTTCTTCATCATTTTTCTACCTGCAACTGTCCTGAAAAACATCAAATTCTGAGCTACCTGGATCATCGCATATGGTCAACTGTTAAAAACTAGAGAAAATCTGGCAAGAAACCCCTGACAGATGTTCAAATTCAGTCGCAACGGCTAGGTTTCAGTTTAAAACATGGTTGTCAATATCATCATTTACTGGCAAATCAAACGGCTTAGATCATTGTCCACAATATTTGCAAGGCCCTCTGAAAAGTCATTGGCCACATCACCACCTCTTGGCCAATAAAAAATGAACACCTCATCATGACCAACACCTCAGACCCACGGCTTTACTTAACTTTACATCAGATGGTTGTTGCAGTGTCGGGAAGACTATCTCTCGAGCATTTTCCCTTGGCGGCAATACGACAATCGTCGATCATGATCAAATTTTAACTTGTATGGACGACCAAAACCCTGGCCCCACTGTGGAAAGCCATGTCGCCATTGAGCTCAACCAATCAGAAGCAGACGCCTCATCAATATCTGATAGCGGACCCACTGCACAAACAGCTTAAATTAGACAGTGGTCACATGATCGCAAAGGGGAAGAATATTCCTTATGATCAAGCGACAACTGTTAGATCTAACTGCACTGTCACTCCACCTAAAAAATTCAGGCCCACTGACATGTCCTCGTCACCATCCAGCTCGGAGCCTTAAGAAATTGGGCCCACCATGGTAGATGACAATTGGTTGCAGGTGCACGAATAAGAAATGCTAACATCAAAGAACAAGTGCGTAGAGGCGAAAAGTCAAAAACATTCAAGGTTTTTGACTTAAAAGAGAAAAGGCATCAGAAAAAGAAAACATCGAGGGTTTTTATACTTAGACAAATTTTGATACCCCCTGATATGAAATAAGCTATTTCTTGCAGACCTTCAAACTTGAATATCTCCCTAGTTTTTGCGATTAAACACATGCGATCAGAACTGGAGCTTAGCAACATCACGAACAAACTAAGGCTAAGGGTGCAAGCCATGAAACCCTTGAAGATTTTCTTCACAAGTCAAAAATAAGTTTTGGCCAGGGCAAGGCAACAAATGTGATAGGAAACACATCCAAGACCATAAAATTATAGGTCTCTCCCACAGGCTGGGCTCTAGCCCTGTGGGAGCCTCATTTCACTCCATCTGTGGCCAAAATTGAATAGATAGGAAATTTTGGGTAACATTTTGGCAATTTCTACTGGATGTCTTCCTGCTAGACATGGAAACCAGTGACCTTGACGCAATCCATTGGGCATAGGAGTCATCTCAAACACAAAAACTTCTGGACAGAGAGAGGAACAAAACTATGCTCGAGCACTTCTTAAAAGCAAGGAAACTAATCTAGAAAGCAGGGACAGAAAACAAGGAAACATAACTACAGAGATCTACAAGGAAGGACTTATTTCAAAACAATGCTTCAAGTGGAATCCATTAACTGATATTGGTAAGGCATCTCCTTCAAGAGTTGACAGCCGAAAAGCATCACTAATAAATTTGGCATCGATTTGCGACGGCTATGTGTCGCAATTGGGATAGCCATGTGTTGCAATTGCGACAGTAATAGACGTCACTATTTTTTAGTCGCAAAATATGACGTCTATCCATTTCCGTCGCAATTACAACTTCAATCCGTCGCTATGAAGCCCCTTCAATCTGACATCAACCCTGTTACAATTCCTTATATTAGCGTCGTAATGGCGACGAAAACCCGCACAACTATGACAGCTTGTTGCATGCGCTTGGGAAGCCGCATGCGATCATGCGATAATCATCACAAGTGCGACAAATACCCACGCAACTGCGACAGCTTGTCGCATGGTCGCATGCGCTTGGGAAGCTGCATGTGATCATGCGATAACCATCGCAAGTATGATGAACAGCCGAAGCAAATGCGAGAGGAGTGGGCGTCGCCTATACAGCGCCCCCGTCGCAATTCACTGTGTGGCGTCGCAATTGCGACGAATACAAAATAAAATGAAAAAAAAAAATTTATGGAACAAATTACCCTATTCTGGGTACAAATTACCCCTGTCGCAATTCGCCTATGATTAAAGAGTCTAGTGGAAAGACCGAGTGTTGGTTCTCTTTGACTATGAAGAAAGTTTGTGAAGTTAGAGTTTAGTTGAGAACCTTGTTCTCGAAGAACACTCTGTCCGGTATATGAAATATGACAGAGTGATTTTTTTGAAGAGCCTTTGGAACACTTGAATCTCTATGCCAAGTATATACCAAGATTGGTGAGTGACTGGTTTGTCACGGGAATAGATTTGAAATTGGGAAGGACTGGAACAAAGTAGAAAGTTTGACAAGTGATGAAACTGTCAAAGAACATACAGAAAATAAACTGGCACAGTTGGTGGGAAAGGAGGTACACAAGGTATACAAGAACATGTCATCACTGACAGAACAACAGACTATGAATAACATTGTGAGGAGTTACGGGTAAATAATGTGTTGAATGTTTACAAAAGACTCGTTCATTCAATAGTGTAGAGCTTTGGTAAGGAGTGCCCTAGCATAAGCAGGGGTAGGAGAGTTTGAATTCTCACACAAATTTTAGTTGAAAACACTATTTTTCACTGTGGATACCAAGGCTCTACATCACATATATCAGATATAAATGGCACAAGAATTAGGGGATAACCTGCCATGTAGATGGTGATAACCAGCTATCTTTTGCTGGACTTTCCAGACCAACAACGGCCTTTGGAGAATTTTCACTCTGAGTGGAGATATAGAACAGAAGTTCACCTAAGGCTGCCATAGAAAATCTTCTCACTTTTTCCTTCTTATCTCGAAGAGCATTAGTTAGCACTGAAACTATACCTGAACTTGCCACTTCATCTTCAATAATAGTTGCATGTCGAATCAACAAACCCATTACTGAAACAAGTTGAACACGCAAAGTAGTTGGTTTAGATATTCTCAGCATCTTAACAAGCATGGACAATACTGAACCATTGGTTAAGATGTTGGCTACTTCCACATTGCTACTTAGGGTTTCCAAGTATTTTAAGGCATTCTGTTTTTCCCCAAGAGTTGTGCTGCTACCAATACTAGAAATTATACGACCAAAGAAGCCTTCTAGTAAACCTTCTAGTTTATCTTGTGAGATTTTCAGGAACTTAGAAGCAGGGAGGGCATCAAATGGATGTGTGCGTGCATCAAGCATAGGCTCAGTAGCCTTATCAGTTTTCCTGTTGACCATAATTGGCTTCACAGATAAATCAGATGGATGCCACAGTGCTTGTGACAAATTAATGGAGACTTTCAAAGGATTCGCATTAGCTGGAGACATGGAGACCCCCCATCCCGACATATCCCCGCACCCGTGTTTCACTGGTTTTATGTTTTATTCATTTCAATTGTAAAACATTATCCTAGCTCTTCTCAGCTAGGTAATTGTTCTTGTCCAAATATTCTTACCAAGTGATAATGTTTAGGGCCTTAGGCACTTCAAGCACTCAACCCAAATGTAAAACTATTGGATGATATAGATTAGCAGTATTCTATTGTTATATCAATAGATTAGCAGTATTCTATTTGTAGTTGAAACTTGTAGCTTTTAAATAGATAATGAATAAACTATGTAACCATATAAGACAAATATATTTCTATCAAGAAATGAATATTAAATAGATTAAGGATTGATGGCATACCTCTAAATTTCATCATCATCATCCTTGTCATCATCATCATCATCATCATCATCCTCGTCATCATCATCATCACTCAAAGGCTCACGATCCTACATAATTCAGGCAAATTGATATAACAAAAAATTAATAACAAACATTTGCCAAGAAAATCTAAAGAGCATTACTATGTTTTTCATCTATATTACATATATTTCAAGTTTAAAGTCATATGCTAGAATCTAGTTGCATCCTCATTGATAGAGGAAATAAAAATTACCTATTGACATCATCCTACTCTCAATATGCAACTTCTAAAAATAAAGAAGAGTGTGCTCTGTTTAAAGACCTTCCAATTAATCAATGGACTTTTACAAAACATGGGGCTTGACATCATCTTTCAAAGGTGATTGATGCAAGAAACAGTACAGGAAGAACGCTCAACATGATAGGTCACATGGAAACCCTATAAGATGGCATAGAAGATGTTGTTGGACAGGATCTAGTGTCCTACTCTATACATAATTCTACATAATATTTACAGTAAGGTTATAACAATTGGAAAAGAAGGAAATTATTGAACATATGGAGACTAAATTTTATTGGGCCTTTTAACAATTAGAGCCAATTCTTATTGTGAGGTGATGAAAATTGGAATACTTCAACAGGTGGGCAAACAAAAGAGCTTTTCAAGAAAAATAATAAACATTGAATGCATTCAAATCATTTGATCACGTATTTTGTTTATGAAGTGACTTTATCCTAACCTCAAATAACTCTTTCATATGTTTCAAGTTAGAGACGGTCAGGCATGATAAGAGAGATTATTCAGTAACACAGTCCTTTATGAATTGAACTTTTGTATTCATAACTCTCTATTCAATTGCGAAATTGCTATAGTTTCTTCCCATAATACAATGTGGAAAGTATAATCTTATTTATTTGCTAACTTATACACTTTCCATTTACAATGTCGAGATTAGACATGATGGGTAGGACTAATCTACAAAAGAATTTTCAAGTTTACTAAATATACATGATAAAGACATACCATTTTCCCACACAAGTTTGCCAATGCTCCCAACAATCTGAACCATTTGTGGATCTTCTACCTTTTTGGCCATCTTTGCAAGCAGTTTAACACCTCCCTGCATCATAATCAACTCCAGATTTTTTTCTTCCACAATGATAAGATTATCAATATAGATGTAAATACACTACAGAAGTTTTACTTTTCTATAGTTGGGGACATTTTTTGTGTTTCTGCAGCAACATTCCAATCGTCCAATGAAACTTACAGTCATCTATGGGATAGGGGGTATCTAGATCAACCTACTCAAACAGAAAGAAAGATTTGCAACAATCAAGAGGCACCAGCAATAACTCAATTCCTCATAGGCTTTCAATACATCAAATAGAACAGTATACTTCGACAGTGAGTAACAATTGGAGTTTATAAACCTTCACCTCCAGTGTATACTTTGCGACAGGGGATTCATAAAGAGAATGTCAACACTCAAATAAAAGCCGGCAACCATCCTACATGGATACAAAAGATAGAGGGAATATATAGAAGCACTGCATATAACTGAGGATTCGAGAAACATCAAAATTCAGGGGAGCGACAAGAATAAAAAGTAGGAATCACCGAAAACATTAGATACACGGCAGTCAAAATATATATATCAGTGTTAATAAGAGATGAATAAGGGGGGAATAATCGGGAAAGAGAGAAACATAATAGCATGGGAATAAAGAACGAGATTTAAAAATTGGAATGTTAAAAAGAAATGGGAGAAGAGCACATCCAGTCAGCAGTAGACAGAAAGGGGATAGAGAACTGTGGTCCCAAATGATCATATACGAAGGATAATATTGAACTTAAGGAACAGTGATGAAAGAACAGTAATATATTATAAATAGTGATTCTATAATTTGAGAGGGGAATAAAAAACAATACTTCCATATATGCAAATTCATATTTGAATCTGGGAAAAGGACAAATAGCCATTGACGGGAGATATAGAGTTGATAATGGTGGTCTTACATTTGAGAGTATTGTTACAGTAGCATTATATGCAAAAAAACTATCATTATCTATACATTATCAATTATATTAGTTTATAAGTGATATCATATATTGTAATTTATGGTATGAAATGATAATTCAAGGTAATTGTCACAAATTCCCAAGTCAATCAGGAAAGGGTACATTACAACCAAGAACCTTAGAGTAGTCACAAGGTATTAGAGTACTATCAGATACAAATCTTCAAAAGACTTCGAAAAGTATAAATTTGACAAAATAGAGAAATATTTAGTATCTTATTGAGCTTCACTTTGTTTCGAGAATAGTTTAATATTCTCTACTAAATAGGGCCAACCACGTGAAGGTGGAAGTTCATTTGGCCCCACCCCCCTCCCCCTACATTCACTCTACATTCCCCGTTAACATCTAACATTCATTCATTCTTTCAACCATTAATAAAATGTAACATTCAATCAATATCACATGATAACATTCAATCAATATCACACGATAACATTCATTAACACATTAGATTCGTTAACACGCAACATTCATCAATATTCTGCATTAACACATAATTCATGAACATTCATTAGCACATAATTAAATTCATTGAGACATAAAATTCAATCATTATCAATTAAGGTATGTAGATGACAATCATTTATTTTTTTTCTTTCTAATTTTTTTTTTCTATGTAAGCTCTAAGAGGAGCATCAGTGTTATCATCAATTCCCCCTTCATCAGTTGTTTTGTTCTCTGTTCTTGATGATCTCAAATTCCTATGCTGCTGCAAAGGGGGGTCCTCTGCAATAACAAATAAAAGAGTTAAATTAAAAATATTTTATTATAATTGTTACAAGTATTTAATTATTTTAAAGAACATAACTGTGGCGCTCTTTACCTGATCTGGCCACATCATTTTGTCTGGACTCAACCTCAACATGCTCATGAACACCGACCCCTCGATCCTCTACAGCTACTATACAAAATGTTACGTTAATCCAAACACCAATTGCAATTACATATAAAAAATTTAATAGAAAATGTATACCTCCACCACTAGGATGCACATCATGCGAACCTTCATCATGCACAGATTATGTAGAAGGATTGTCAGGCTGCATTCCAATATCCTACGCATTGTTATCATTGCTTGCTTAAAACAGATATACTCACTTTATATTGGAACTTAACATCAAATAGACTAATTGGTAAAGTATTCAATTTGAAATAAATTTCATTTAGCTTATTTACCTGCGGCTCAGATGCATCATTATTAGAACCTTGCGCACTGATTTCATTATTAGAACCTTGCACAAAAATAGGCCACACCGAGTAAACAGATCTCATCTCTCCAAATGGATTGACACCATCCACTGCCAATGAAAGCCTGAGATTACGAGGTTCTTCTTTGAAGTGTTGCCACTTTTCCTCTATGTGCATAAATGCCGAACCATCCGCAGGGATTCGAATAATGTCATCTTGACTTCTATTGCGTGCATGGTAATCCATAAATTGTGCCAAGGTAGAGAGATCACAATTATATGAGTCAAACATAGTCATGAAAAAGCACATAAATTAGTTATTATATGCAATTAAAAGATGTTTAAGAGAGGTGAGGAATGGACACCACAAGTAAGTATTTTGAAGACTAATTGTTTAATACAAGGTGAAGTTTATAAATTAGTCATAGATTCAGGTACTTGCAGCAATCTAATATCATGGGATGTTGTCAATGCTTTTTAACTGCCTATTCAACACCATCCTAGGCCTTATTATGCTACATGGGTGGAGGAAAATCAAAATTTCATAGTGCATTATCAGACCATGTTAAATTTCTCAATAGGTGGGTACTCTGATCAGATTCTATGTGATGTTGTAAAAATGAATTGTGCACATGTTATCCTAGGAAGATCTTGGCAAGTTTCTAGGAAAGTGTTACATGATTGCTTCACTAACATCTACCAAGTGTGGAGTAATGGAAAAAGGTTTGAGTTGATACCATTGCCTTGCAAGGGAAATGAATCTCTCCTCATAGGAAGAATCAGAGAATTGGATACAGGTCAGACTGGGAAAAGCATAAAGTTGGAACAACAAGTAGTGGAGAATAAAGGACAGAGAATTCTAAATTTTGTGACAGAGATAAGGACAGGATTTAAAGGTGGTGAAGGAGTGTTAGTGGGGGATTGGTACTGTCCTATCAGAGGACATGAAAAATAAAATGAAAATATGGTGCAGCAACAGTTGGAAGGACAGCAAGGGTACTGCCCCAAATAGGTAGAAATAAAGACTGTCCAGACTGTCAAGAAAACAACCAAGGCAGCAATGGCGACTACCTCAAGGGCAGGAGTTATGATTTCTAACAAATGTTTGAATATTTTTCATGTAGGACATCAGCAGAAGAGACACTTTACCTTAGGAGGTTTCATTCCTATGCACCATATGCAGAGATATGGAGGAAAAGAAGTAATTTATGCTAGGCACGGTTCTTGGGACAAGAACATCTTTAAAGGTGGTGAAATTGATGCAGGAGCATCATATGCTTGTCAAAGGCACATTGGAGATCCAAGGCATTACAGAGGTCATGGAGCATCTCCTGGATTCAATTGGGCAATCCTTCAACCAATCATGGCACATGGAGGCATTGGAAGTCATGAAATTGCATAATGTCCTGATGGATTTCTATGTTGAAAAAAAGTTGTAATTGCATCTTAGGGTTGCCTAGGGTAGAAAAGACATTGGATAGGGTCCTATAGGTTATCATAACCTTACCATGTCATTACATAAATCAGAAGATTCAATAAACTCTTTAAGAGCATAGTTTAGTAGTTTAAAATTTGAAATTTGAATGTTAACGGCTATAAAGCCATTTTGGAAGGAAACTCCATAATTCAAATTTTAAGAAGGATTAGCAAATGAAACTAGTTGGAGATGGTTAAGAGGGGTAGTTACCATGCCTAGGTCTATAAATATGTGTTTGTACGGACTGGAAGATATAATGGACGGACTGTCTCAGAAAAGTGAATAGAAAAAGCTTGATTTGAACAGCAATTTGAAGCATTCTTGGTTTTTCTGCATATCTTTGGATTGGGAATGTATTGTGCTATCTTACCAAACATGTTTTGATGATAATAATCAAGTCTTGAATCCATTTGGTGAGTTTGTTCAATTTTATTCACTGCCTGGCTGTAGCAGACAGTTTTCAAGCAATTTTGTAGTTTTTTTTTCATTAAATCATGCTCATCCCATGAAATGTCCACTATTTCTTCATGGAATGGCACTCTTATAACATGTACAAATGCTTCTAACTCTGTAATGAATATCTAACCAAAATATTTGGTGGCCACCAACAATAAAAAGGTGAAAACAAGGGTTAAGGATTGAAGGGATAGTCCTATAGAGAGAGATTTGCCTTAAGGAGGGTAGTGTTTGAGTTTTGATTCATGGTTATGATGTTGAAACATTGATGTTTGCACTTGGAATTACACATGTGAGATTGGTGATACCCTAGGAACAAGGGTTTATAAGGGATGAATTGGGGTTTTTGGGGATGGGAAACCCATAGACTGAAATTGATTGTGTATTTGTCTAATTGAAGGAATTTGATGAGCCTATACAAATTTTGAAGTCCATACACTAAGTATAGCTATATGTTGCTTTGTAAATGCACTAGTTGTTCCATTGTTAAAGACAGGGTCATTTTGAAGAAACTTTGATTTTTGCCAAAGGAAGCCCATCCAATCTTGACATATGTTTTATATAAGGATAAAGGTTGTTTGTTCAGAGAGTCACTTGAGAAAAACAAAAGATATCTGCCAATTTACCTTGCTGCTGTTACAGAAATTGAAAATTGTCATTGACAACATTTTGGTTTGCTATGCATTTTTACTTCAGAGGTGTTGAAACTTGAAGGTGATGTTTAGAACATGTTAGATATGCTAAAACAAACCTATTGAAGCCTTGAAACCTCCTAGAGTTGACTATTTTTAGATTTTTCCCATCAGGACCTAGAAGGGTCACATGGAACACTTCTACAATTTTGCTCATTTTGGGTTGTTTAAAGGGTTCATCATTCTATCCTCTGCATCACTCCCATTTTAGCACAAGTAGAGAGAATGCTGACAAAGGTTGCGAAATTAGGATTTACACCTACCAAGTGTATTTGATTGAAAGTTTCTACAACCTTTTCAACAAATCCATCTTGTGTATATCTTGCAATTGTTGCAGTCCACGAGACCATGTTTCTTTGAGGCATTCTCTCAAACAATTTATGTGCCTTGTCTATGCTTTTACATTTTGCATATATGTCTATAACAGAATTTCCAACTATAATATCTTATGAAAACCCCCCTTTCATTATGCTTTGATGGATATCCATACCCTGTTCCAAAGATCCTATTTTGGCACAGACAAGGAGTATGTTGGCAAAGGTTATGGAATAAGCACGGAGTAAGAGGAGTTATAGAATGAATAACTTTGTGAATCTTCCACTATACTAGACCAACTTTGTGAATCTTCCACCGTACTAGACTAGCTCAGTTATCTTCAATAAAAATATTTGTTAAATATGGAGAGGTATCAATCTTAAGGCATCTAACTTAATTTCATTGTGTAATACATAAACCCAACATCTGAAATAGGAACCTTGAGGTTGATGAACTGAGCATTTAACGGATCTCTATTTTAAACTTTCAAAGATATCTGCATTAGTTCTTATTTTCACATGTTCCCTTCTTTCTTCTTCCTCCCTGCAGCCTCCTTTCAAATGAGTTTCTCTTCTCCCTTCTATATCTCATGTTTGAGGGAGTCACAACTTTTCATTTCATGCCTTTTGACTATTCGTTAAAGTTAATTTTATTCTTTTAAATTTTAATTTTAATCTTATTTTTATCCTTTTGTATTTTACTTTATTATTTTTTATAATTAAATCCTATTCAAAGAGGGGACATTACGATGACAATTTGGTAATTTGGGGTGAAATTGCGTAGTTCTTTGAATAACTCCATGTAGGCTAGTCTAGTTGAGGTGTTTAGGCATGCTCAGGAAGGCATTTTGCATCCACTTAAATTTAATCTTTAAAAGTTATTTATAACTCACTTATGAGATCATAGAATCAGATTTCAGAGGCATTTCTCTCATGGTCTATATCAACATTCAGTACTCTCTTCTTCTTAAATTAACATGTTTAATCCACTATCATAATTTTGTGGGGATACATCAAAACTCCTCGAGATCCTTGTGAAAACATATATAGTAAGGGCTGTAGAAAAATAAAAACACCAAACCAAATAATAAGCCCCCATAATGTAAAGCCAATATAGGAATTCATGAACTAAATTTAGCGGCTGAATTTGACTATGTTAACTGTCAATGCAAACATCATCTTGTAATTGTTCTATCTAATGTCCTTTTTTTCAAAATGAAGCCCAGTTGAAACCCAAAATGCCCATCATATATTTAAATTCTTTAAGTGGATTTTGGGAATTTTGCACTAAGGAAATGGGATTAAAATTATAATAGAGGGCCTTGTTAGGATTAACAAGGCAGAAATAACAATTATGTGCAAATATAACTAATATAAAAAAATAATAAACCACACAGAATAGAACACAAGACACACAGATTTAACGTGGTTCACCCAATCCCTGGGCTACGTCCACCAATAGCGAGTCCAATATTATTATTATCCAGTGATTACAACCTGATTACAATCCATAATCCCTTACAGCCTAATTCTGCCGCAAGTACTAAAATCATACATAATGAAAATCCCTAACCCTAAGCCATATTATACAATATTTTCCCACTTTAGGGTTAGAATGAGTTATAAGTAGTTGGCCCAAATAATCGAAAAGTAGTCGGCCTCAAAAAAAAATTTCCGAGGTCGGGAGGAAAAGTGTACAGTACTTTCCTGGATAGTACTTTCCTGATTAGTCACCACAAGCTAACAATCTCCCACTTGGTGACTGATCAGTATCCACACTATACTAAAAAACCTCCCACTTGGAGACTGATCCTGTAGCAATACTGCTACCCACATGAGGCTCCCACTAGATTGAACCACCTTGGACTCAGCTGTTCCTTTATTTTGTTCAGTCTAGAAGACCAACTGAAGCTGAACATGAGTTCAACTTCTCCCTTGTTACTACCTTTGTAAACATATCTGCTGGATTATCATCAGTATGAATCTTTTCCAGCCTTAACTGTCCATCATCCAAAACTGATCGAATGAAATGGTACCGCAACTGTATGTGTTTTGTCTTTGAATGCAAAGCAGAATTCTTTGCAAGATGAATGGCACTTTGGCTATCTGTATGTAGAAAATTATCCTTTTGTGGATGTCCCAATTCTTCCATGAAGAATTGAAGCCATATCATCTCCTTGGCTACCTCTGTAGCAGCAACATACTCTAACTCTATAGTGGATAAAGCAACCACCTTTTGTAGTCGAGAAATCCAACTCACTGCTGTCCCACCAATAGTAAATATATAACCTGTAGTACTTCGCCTGCTATCTATATCTCCTGCCAAATCTGAGTCAACATAGCCTTGTACAGTAGTAGTAGAACCCCCAAAGTGTAAACACTTATGGGATGTGCCTCTCAAATATCTAAGAATCCATTTGACTGCATTCCAATGCTCAATACCAGGGTTACTCATATAACGGCTAACGACTCCCACTACGTGTGCAATATCTGGCCTAGTACATACCATAGCATACATTAAGCTCCCTAAAGCTGAAGCATAAGGTACCTTAGATATTTTAGTCTCTTCTTCTGGTGTCTTGGGACACATATCCTTAGTCAATTTCAAATGACCAGGCAAAGGTGTGCTGACAGCTTTGGCATTTTCCATAGAGAAACGTTGCAACACCTTCTCAATATAATCAGCCTGAGATAGAGACAATTTCCTATTTTTCCTATCTCTACAAATTTTCATACCAAGGATTTGTTTTGCTGCCCCCAAATCCTTCATAGCAAAAGATTTTGCTAACTGTTGTTTCAACCCCTTAATGTGATCCATGTTAGACTCAGCTACAAGCATATCATCAACATATAAACATAAAATAATGTAGCTGTCATCATCCAACCTCTTAAAATAAACACAATGGTCAGAATGACACCGAATATATCCATGTCCATTCATAAAAGTGTCAAATTTAATATACCATTGCCGAGGTGCTTGCTTCAAGCCATATAAACTTTTCTGCAATCTGCACACCAAATTCTCCTTACCCTTGACCTCAAATCCTTGTGGTTGAACCATATATATTTCTTCATCCAAATCACCATGAAGAAAGGTTGTTTTAACATCAAGCTGCTCTAAATGCAAATCTTCAATAGCCACAATACTTAAAACAGTACGAATAGAAGTCATTTTAACAACTGGAGAAAATATCTCATCAAAATCAATACCATGTTTCTGTGCAAATCCTTTTACGACTAATTTGGCTTTAAATCTTTTCGTACCTCCATCCTCTTCTTTTATCCTGTAAACCCATTTATTCTGTAAAGCCCTTTTACCTGCAGGTAACTTACATAAATCCTATGTCTGATTTTTCAGCAAAGAGTCTATTTCATCTGTCATTGCAGACTCCCACTGAAGCTTTGTATCCACCTGCACAGCTTCATTATAACATTCAAGTTCACCAGCATCTGTTAACAAAATAGAATACAAAGATGGAGAAAATATTTCTGGAGGTCTACTTAGCCTTGTTGACCGTCTAACACTCACTGGGGTGTGTGGTATTTGTTGTTGCTGTTGTTGCGAAGCATAAGGAACTACTGGAACATGAACTTGTGGAGTATCATCCAGTACTACATAGTCATTTTCTTTCTTCTCATGCTGCAGCAACAGATCTTTGTACAATACTTTCTCATTGAATATGACATCCCTGCTTCTTACAATTTTATGATTTTCAAAATCCCAAAGCCTATAACCAAATTCATCAATGCCATACCCAACAAATACACATTTCTTTGACTTAGCTTCCAGCTTGGTTCTATTTTCAGAATCTATAAGTGCAAAAGCTTCACAACCAAAGGTTTTGAGAAAAGAATAACTCACCTTCTTACCACTCCATGCTTCCTCTGGAATACCACAGTCCAAAGGAGTAGAGGGGCCTCTATTGATTAAATAAACAGCAGTGTTCACTGCCTCTGCCCACATATTTTTGGACAGCCTAGCATGCAACCTCATACTCCTTGCACACTCCATTATTGTTCTGTTCATGCGTTCAACCACTCCATTTTCTTGTGGAGTCCTTGGTATAGTTTTCTGCCTACAAATACCATTAGAGGAACAATGTTCTTCAAATTCTGTGCTGCAATACTCACCACCATTATCAGATCTGAGACATTTTAACTTTTTACCAGTCTCATTCTCAACCAAGCATTTCCATTTCTTAAAAGTTTGAAATACATCAGATTTCTGTCTAAGAAAATAAATCCATACTTTTCTTGTTGCATCATCTATAAATGTAACATAATACAAAGAGCCACCAAGGGAAGATACCTGAGCTGGTCCCCATACATCTGTATGCACAAGCTCTAATCTCTCATTTTTCTTTTCCTTCCCACTCTTCACAAAACTAACTCTCTTTTATTTTCCATAAACACAACTTTCACAGAAATCCATATTGACACATTTCAGACCAGGTAAAACTTTCTTTGAATGAAGTAATTTCATACCTTTTTCACTCATGTGCCCGAGTCTGTTGTGCCACAGTGTTGTGTCAGAATCTACAGCAATAGTTTGATCTTCTTCCTGCTCAACTACAGCCACTGTTCCTGAACATTCATTATCTTCTGAAACAATTAAAGTAGAAGGAACAATATGACCTGTACAAAGATATAAGGTGCCTACTTTCACACCTTTTGCTACTACTAAGGAACCTTTTGAAACCTTCCAATTTTTATCATTAAAAGTAACTGTGCAACCCTCATCACCCAGTTGCCCTGCTGAAATTAAATTCCTACTCAGCCTTGGAACATGTCTTACCTCTTGTAGTAGCCAATGATTCCCATTCTACAACTTAATCTTAATTTTTTCCTTTCCAACAATCTGACAGGGTTCATTATCTCCCAAATAAACTAGCCCAAAATCCCCTTGGACATAATCAACAAAATAACTTCTATGGGGTGTAGCATGAAATGAAGCCCCAGAATCTAAAACCCATGAATCATCAATACTTTCTAAGGACAAGAGCAAAGCATCCTCCTCGGATTTGTTACTTACCACATTTGCCTCCTTGTTTCCATCATTTTTGTCTCCTTGATCTTTCTTCCGAGACCAACAATCTTTCTTCTTATGACCTGGTTTTCCACAGTACCAGCAATCATTTGGCCCTTTAGATTTGGACCTCCTTCCCTTTGATTTTCCTCTTGATTTCCCACGATTTCCAGAGTTGTTTCCTCTATCTCTTGTCCTGCCTTTGCTTTCTGTGTTCAATACACTACCCGATGTGGATGCCCCTGAACTTTTCCTATGAATTTCCTCACTCAATATAACACCAATAACATCATCATACTTTAGGGTATTAGAACCAGAAATAGAATTACTAACAGCCATTACCAAGCCATTCCAGCTTTCTGGCAAAGAACACAAAATCAAGAGAGCCCTAACCTCTTCATCAAAAGTAATTTTAACTGAGGTTAATTGACTTGTAACTGTATTAAACTCATTCAAATGATCAGTAACTGATCCACCTTCTACCATTTTCATATTAAATAAACGCTTCATAAGAAATACCTTGTTTGAAGCTGAAGGCTTTTCATACAACTTCGCTAGGGTTTCCATCAGATCTTTAGCTGTCTTTGCTTCAGTAATATTGAATGCCACCGATTGTGCCAGGCATAGACAAATACTCCCCAGTGCCTTCCTATCCAAAATATCCCAATCTTCCTGAGACATTGATTGCTCTTTCTTGGCTACTCCCTCTAATGGCCGCCATAGATCCTTTTGATAGAGATAATCCTCCATTTGCATCTTCCATAACTGGAAGTTTTTCCCATTAAACTTATCAACCTTCAGCCTACCCGCGTCTGCCATTTCTCCCACTTAACCGAGAGACTCTCCCACTAACTCGTGAGACCTGCTTCTGAGAATAGATGAAAGAACAAACGAAATAACCTCGCTCTGATACCACTTGTTAGGATTAACAAGGCAGAAATAACAATTATGTGCAAATATAACTAATATCAAAAAATAATAAACCACACAGAATAGAACACAAGACACACAGATTTAACGTGGTTCACCCAATCCCTAGGCTACGTCCACCAATAGCGAGTCCAATATTATTATTATCCAGTGATTACAACCTGATTACAATCTGTAATCCCTTACAGCCCAATTCTGCCACAAGTACTAAAATCATACATAATGAAAATCCCTAACCCTAAGCCATATTATACAATATTTTCCCGCTTTAGGGTTAGAATGAGTTATAAGTAGTTGGCCCAAATAACTGAAAAGTAGTCGGCCTCAAAAAAAAATTTCCGAGGTCGGGAGGAAAAGTGTACAGTACTTTCCTGGATAGTACTTTCCTGATTAGTCACCACAAGCTAACAGGCCTCAAGTAAAGTGAAAATATAAAAGAAGGTCTCTTATCATTAAATTTTATTTTAAATAATTCCTCTCCAATATCAATCAAAATTCATGAAGGAAATTTGAAGATTTATATCTTTTAGATGAAATTTCTATTTAAAAAAGGCAAAGTGAGGAGGACGCATATTGATCTCTTCCTCCTCACTTTTATTCAGTGGTGATAGCCATTGAAGAAAGGAATGATCTAACCACATTCAAAGTGGCAGAATAGATAAGTTCTTTACAATCTCATGAGAAGTATATGCAATGTTCTACAGAAAGCTTGGTGCAAGCTTTCCAATCTCCTACAAAAATTGAAGAAACTCTCCCACGATTTATATCTTTTGGATGAAATTTCTATTTAAAAAAGGCAAAGTGAGGAGGACGCATATTGATCTCTTCCTCCTCACTTTTATTCAATGGTGATAGCCATTGAAGAAAGGAATGATCTAACCACATTCAAAGTGGCAGAATAGATAAGTTCTTTACAATCTCATGAGAAGTATATGCAATGTTCTACAGAAAGCTTGGTGCAAGCTTTCCAATCTCCTACAAAAATTGAAGAAACTCTCCAAAGACTCTTCCTCACCCAAATAAATTCCAAGGAAATTTTAGCTAATAGAGGACATGGTAGAGAACAAGGAATAGGAAGTGGATCATTGAATCATTCAATGCAGGTGTTCTAAACAATATGGACACAAAGGGAAAAAAGATTGACTTGAATAAGTCAAAAGACAATTAATTAAAGTCTTCCAAAGATGCAAAGTACTCTACATTCTTTGCATGCATTTTGACAAAAGAACATCAAAAGAATGTGTGGTTCCTAAATAGCAGCTATTCAAATCATATGAAAAGTAAATATACCCTCTTTGTCAAATTAGATGATTCATAAGAAGTCTAACTTAAATTTAGTGATGATAAAGAAAATGATGTAATGGGTAAAAGTACCCTTGCAGTGAAGACTAAGCAAGGAGAAATTATTATATTCATGATACTTGTGCCAAAACTAAAACATAATCTTTTGAATATTGGGCAGCTAGTAGCATAAAATTACAAAAGTGTATTTGAAGATAACCACAGCAAGATATTTAATAAATCAGATAAATATCACTTGTAGCAAAGTCTTGTATGATAGAGAATATATTATTTCCTCTCCCATTGGTTTCCACTAAGATGCATGCATTCATGGTAATAACAGATGATTTGTGGTTATGGAACCAACAATACGGTCATTTTAAATTTCAAGGATTAAGTTTGCTTCACAAGAAGAATATGGTTAGAGGACTTCCTACAATTCAATCCAAAGAAGAAATTTGTTCAAGGTGTGCACAAGCACCATCATGATAATTTTTCAATGAACAAATCATGGAGGGCAATATCTCCAATAGAGCTTGTGTGTTGACATTTGTGGTGATATGCAAGAGGAGAAATTGGGTAAGGATATTTATTTTTTAACTTTTATTGATGATTTCCTTGCCACACGTTGGTTTATTTTCTTATGCAGATATCTAAGGCTTTTCAATGCTTCAAGAATTATAAAGCTATGCTTGAAAAGAAAATTGGGTATTATCTCAAAATACTCAAACAGGTAGAGGGGGAGAATTTACTTCCAAAGAGTTTTTTTATTTTGCAACAACTATGTCATAAAGAGAATTTACTGTGGCTTATACTCCCAAAAAAATGGTAATGCAAAAAGAAAGAATGGTACCATTATGAAAATGGCATGAAGTATGTTGCAATCAAAATGTCTTCCAAATAGTTATTAGGGGGTTGTGGCAACAATAGTATATATTTTGAATTGAGATCCCACAAAATCAATCAAGAACATCACTCAAAGGAAACTCAAAGTAGTCATAATACTTTTGTAGCTCATTTTCATGTATTTGGTTGTCTAGCATTTATTCATATTCCAATTCAAAGGCAAACGAAGTTGGATACAAAATTCCAATTTTGTATCCTTGTGGGATATTCCAATGCAACTAAAGGGTACAGGTGCTATAATCCTAGCACAAAAAATGTTTTTGATGAAGGGAGAGTCTATCAATGGAAAAATGGTGTACAGAAAAATATACTAATAATCATGGGCATTGAAGATGGCAGTGTTCCTCCTCCCCACAAGCTCAAGTGGAAGTTCAAGCTCTAATAGGAGCTCAAGTTCCAGTCCACCAAGTTCTTCTAGTAGCACAAATTCTGATGATAATTCGCATTAAGCATAAACTCCAAGCTCTTCAAGAAATGCACAAAGACTATTTGACATTTATCATAGGACTACAATATAAAACCAATCGTTAATTTTGCTTTGTTTAGTACAATTCAAGTGGAACCCTCTATGTATGAAAAAGTAATCAAAGGCAAAGTATGGATTAATGCTATGAATGATGAGATGAATGCCATTAATAAAAATAAAACATGGAAATTATTTGCAACTTCCCAAAGATAAACAAGTGATTCATGTCAAATGGATTTATAAGGTGAAATATCATGTTGATGGTTCAATAGAATGACACAAGGCTAGACTAGTCACCAAAGGATTTGCACAAACACCTCAAGCAATTTACAGAAACTTTTGCTACAATTTATGGACTTGATACAATCAAGATTATATTGGCTATTGCTACACAATACAAGTGGCTAGTATCTCGGAAAAATGTAAAATCTATCTTCCTTAATAGTTACATAGATAAGGATGTCTATGTGGAACATTCAACAACCTATGGGCTATGGAATTCTAGGCAAAGAACAATTAGTTTACAAGTTTTTAGAAAAAACACTTTATGGGTTGAAGCAAGCTCCCAGTGCCTAGTATACAAGGATTAGCAGTTATTTCTTGAAGAAGAGATTTAGTAGAAGAAACTAAGAGCCAACCTCATATGTTCAACATATTGGTTATGATATTCTCATTGGTTGCCTTTACGTCGATGATCTTATTTATATAGGTAACAACAAAGCTCTCATGGAGAAAGAAATGAAACAAAAATATGAAATGTCAAATATAGGACCCATGCATTATTTCCTTGGTGTGAAAGTTCAACAAAAATTAGAAGGTATACTTATCAAACCAAATATGTAATTTTAGAATATCCCGTCCAAAAATGCTCAACCCTCATTCTATTAGCTATTGAACTTCTACAGCTTTAACTGATCATACAAAATGATTTGGTGTATTGATAGTTAAAAGAATTTTTAATTAAAAAATCATAACATAATTTTTAAACACTACTATTTTTTAGTGCACTTTTATACAGTGGATATCGTGACATGCCCTGGTTGGTTAACTTTAGAATATCCAGAAATTCTCAACAACCATTCTATAACTGTTGTACTTCTACAGCTTAAACACTTCATACAAAGTGATGCAGAACCATCGAATTGTCATCGTAACTAAAATGGTAATAGTTACACCCCAGTGACAAACATGTAGATTTATCAAAAGACTCAGCGCATTCTTGAGAGCCTTTTACAAGGCATTTTCAGATTTGTGCTCTGTGTTGAGTGCTTTGTTGAAATGAAGGACATGGTCAGAGGAATGTTTAGGTTTTTAAATGATATTTGTAAACCCTAGCTGGGCTCGTGACTATATCATTTGAAAGCACAGTCCAAGGCATTTTTAGAATCTCCATGAAGCACAATGTTAATGATCGGTCTTATGACCTAGAAATATAAAGAATAATGTATGACAATAATACAACAAAGCTTTCACCTATCGGTGCTATCAAGAGTTTAAGGGGAAATGTTCCATTTAATGGAGGCACTGATATGAATTAGTGTACAATACAGAAGCGACGCCCAAAGTACCTGAGCACATGATAAAGGGAAGAGAGGGCGACATAAAAAGAGGAGGAAGTGAAATTTAAAATCATACCTTTCTCGACCTTTTGGATTCTGAATGTACAATGCCTTTCACCGCAGAGATGCTTGGCCGCAGAGATATCCTTGTCCAACATACAAATTATCCAACGGATGCAAAAATCCCTCTCGGTGCTATTGAACATAGAAATGACCAACATTTTCTTTTCTTTTTCTTATATCCCGTTAACGTCGCAATTGCGATGTTGTCGGGTTATAATTGCAAAAAAACTACCAAAAACATATAACATTTGCCTGCCGTCACAAATTGTCATCGCAATTTCACCCCAAATGTATTAGTGCATTATGCTCCTTACACTCAGTGACAACAAATGGTCCACCCCAGAAGGAATCAAACTTTTTATGTCTACCAGGTTTTGATATGAACTCATCCCATTTGAGAACTACATCTCCAACTTTGAAATTTCTAGCTCTGGCTCTTTTATCAAAACTTTTCTTTGTTTGTATCTAATGGAACTCCATATCTTTCATGGATTTATCTCTGAGTTTTTCTAACTCTATGAGCTGAGCATACCTGATTTGTAAGGGATCCCCTTCTTTGAATAGGACATATTGAGTGGCCAAGTCCAAAGCTGGCAATTCAGTTGAAATGGACAACTTAGCCTCTCTGCCATACACTAACATGTAAGGAGAATTCCCAATTGTCTTTTTTGAGGTAATCCTGTCCAACCATAAGGCAGATTTCAATTTAGTATGCCAATCCCTTTGGTTGTCTTGTAGGGTCTTCTTGATTATCCTAATCAAGTTCTTGTTTGTTGATTCTGCCAAACCATTGCCTTGAGGGTAGTAATTTGAACTTGTATTTAGATAAATGCCATTTCTGACTGCCCATTCTAAGACTTTAAGGCCTGTGAACGCCAATGCATTATTTGATATTATGGAGTCTAGAGTGCCAAATCTGTGAACTATATCACCATAAAAACTTAAGACGGCACTCTCATTTGCTTCCTTCAAGGCAACTGCCTCTGTCAATCTAGTGAAATAATCTATTGCAGTGATTATCCACTTGTGGCCTACACTAGATGGAGGATTAATCATGCCAATGAGGTCTATGCCCCATCTCATGAAAGGTTGCTCTATTCTGATTGGTTGAAGGGGAAGAGCTGCAAGCCTTTCTTTGCCTGCAAACATGGCACATTTGATGCATTTTCTCACATAATCATGACTATCCTTGAAGATAGATGGCCAATAGTACCCGGCCCTCATGATTTTAAAAGCAGTAGTCCTAGGAGAGAAGTGACCTCCAAAAGGTCCATCATGAAATTCATATAGGACATCAGCTATCCTTTCTCAATCAATGCATCTTAAAAGGACACCATTGTGATCCTTTCTAAAAAGAACTTCATCTATCAATACAAAGGGAACAGATTGTAATCTATAATACCTTCTTTTTACTGAATCTAGGTCTATAGGACATTGTCCTATCTTTAAGTAATGAACCATGTTAGGCAACCAACCTACTACCTTAACATGTTCTCCTATAGAATGCACAACCAGAAATGCATCTGTTTCCTCTAATTTCTTCAAACTTTCATCCTCTTTCAACTGCTCATAAAGACCTTTTCCTCTAACTAGTTTAGTGGTTTGAATATCAATGTCATAATCCATTACTTTGGTAATCCAACTAGCTCTCTTTTCATTTAGGTCCTTGGATAGAAAAAATTATTTGACACTTGGATTAGTAACTTTCAAGTGTACCTTACTATGGGTCAATAGATATCTAAATGTTTTAAGGCTTTTTACCACAGTGAGTACATGTTTTTCCACAAAAGAGTACCTATGCTCATACTCTTCTAAACCTTTGCTAAAGAAAGCAATAGGCTGCTCTAATCCTTCTAAATTTTCTTGGGTCAACATTGCAGACATAGCTTCATGACCCCCATAAGTATAAAGGATAAAATCCTTACTGAAATTTGGGTTTAATAGAGTAGGAGCTTCTATCAAGGCCTCTTTGATAGCCTGGAAATTGGCTTTCCCTTCTTTAGTCCAGTTGAAGACTGAACTCTTCTTTAACATAGATGTCAAAGGCTTCAGTAATTCTACAATATTAGGCAAGAAGCACCTAACAAAGTTGATCCTCCCTATGAAATATTGAAGGCTTTTCTTGTGATGTGGCAAGGGTAGCTCTAGGATGGCTGTGATCCTTTCAGGGTCTACTATAATACCTTTCTTGGATACTATATATCCCAGCAATTTCCCTTCATGAACTGCAAACACACATTTCTTGGGATTGAGAGATATCCCAAATTCTCTACACCTTTCAAAAATCTTCCTTAGATGTTTGATATGATTCATTGTATGTTTTGAATAGATAGTTATGTCATCTAAGTAGACTAGTACAAACTTGTACATGAGGCTTTTAAAGGCCATATCCATTGCCTTTTGAAAAGTAGCACCTGCATTTGACAAACCAAAGGGCATCTTTTGATATGCCATTGTTCCCCACTTGGTTGTGAATACAGTCTTGTATTGGTCCTCTTTATTAACTAGGATCTGATTATATCCTGAATAGCCATCCAATAATGAAAATCTCTCAGACCTAGAGCACATTTCAGGATTTGTTCCATAGAGGGTAATGGATGGTGATCTTTTAGAGAAGCTCTGTTTAGATCCCTGAAGTCAACACATAACCTCAACTCCCCATTCCTCTTCCTTACAGGAACAAGGTTGGAAACCCAACTACTATGCTTGATGGGGTAGATGATACCACTTTCTATTAATTTGAGCACTTCTTTATGCATAAGTGGCTCAAGCTTGGGATTAACAGGCCTTTGTTTTTGCCTTACTGGTTTGGCATTAGGCTCTAATTCAATAGTGTGTTGAGCAAGGGCTGGATTAAAACCTTTAAGGTCTTCATATTGCCATGCAAATACATCACTAAATTCTTTAAATAATTGGGCATAAGCCTACTTTTCTAAATCAGTGTTTACCTTTCCAAATTGTAAGCTTTTACCTAGTTCCAACTCCAACTCAACACAATGTTCTTGTTGAATCACCAAGCCGGCTTTTTTCTTCTTAACTTGATCATCCTTGTTGAAGACAGCTTCCAAGGTGACAAGACCTCTAGGCATCTTATTAGAACTAAGTTGTATCACTTGATCACCATAGTTTTGCAATAGTCTCTCTTGGTTATGTTCTAAGAAAACATCCTCTTCAAACAAGAACTGCAGAATTTGCTCATCATTGTCAAACACTTGCCAATTAACATTATTATCAGGAATAGAAGGTTTGACAACTACTTTAATGTGTTGCTAGTCCCTTTCTTTTGAAACACTATTAGGAATGTCATACTGAGATCCAACAGCAGCTAACCTATTTGCATTTTGATTTAACTTCCTAGGGATGGCAATAATATTGAAAGCACAAAAGTCTTCAATTGCATCCCAAACTCTCTATTTGTATGCTTTCATGGTGTCATTTTTGGTTGCACTTATCCCTCTCACTTGGCTGACTACTAGCTGACTGTCACCATAAAATTTTAGGGCTTTGAGACCTCTCTTCCTAGCCCACTCCAATCCGTTCACTAGACTTTCATACTCCGCAGTGTTACTAGTGCAGGAGAAACTAAATCTGAAAGTTGTATAGTATCTTTCTCCTTTTGGGGACACTAGCATAGCACCACCACCAAAACCATGTCTGCTTCTAGCACCATCAAAAAATAATTCCCAAACCTGATTGCTCTGCTCTTCTGAATCAGTGTCCTCTTTGAGAAGGTTTGGCTCTATGGATCCACTTTCTTGTATCAAGTAGCTTCCCAAACCAGCATCCCAAATAATGCTTTCTCGGATCTCTAAATTCTTTTCTGATTCTAGTTCATCTATTAAAATATCAGGGATATTTTCTATCTTAGTGTTTGCCTCTCGGATAATTGGGAAGTCACTACTATCAAGTGCAAGGCAACTTGCATTGATCGTATCAGACACATATGGTTCTATATGGTGTGCTGCCAATGATTCAGATTTAATGGTGACCTTGGTCCCATATCTTGTGTGGAAAAGCATGTGTGACTAGTCAAAAGAAAGATAGCCTCCTATCTTAGCTGTAAATTCCCTTGACAGACATATGGCAAATAAAGCAGGGAGATCTATGATATATATATCAAGTAGGATGGAAAAATTAGGACTTGCATGGAGGATTAGACTAGTATCCTTGGCTACACCTACTGTATTGACTGAGGATCCATCAAGTTGTGTAACCTTCTTTTGAAAGGGGGCATAAGTAAGTCCTAATTGGTCGGCTACCTTTTTTGGCATTATAGTACTAGTAGCTCCGCTATCTACCATACAGTTATGTACTAAGGATTTTCCAATAATTAAAGATACATAAAAGGGGGGTGGTTTTAAGTTCCTACCTTGAATGGTATTTTCTTTGGAGTTGTTATTTGGAGCCTCCTTTTCTTGATCAACGTTGACCAACACTAGCTTTGTTGCATTATTTGTAGGCTGAGGAACTGTCATTTCCCCCATGGCCTTCTTCAAAATCTTAGGTTGTCCTGGAATAGCCAAAGAGTCCCACATAGACATAGTAACATTCACCTTTTTCATGTTGTCGACAATGTTGAAAGGTGTCACAGTGTGCACTCTTTATTGTGTTTTTAATATGATAGGCTTCACCTCTTTGAGAGGTTAGCCTTCTTTTCTTGTAATGACAGGAGCCTTCTCCAATATGGTAGGAGTAGATTGTTGTAATGGTTCTATAGATATAGTAGCTTTAATCCCAGAATCTGCTCTCTCCATGTCTTGGGCTCTTTTCCTTGACCTTGTGCTGGCAGCAATGGAAGATTCACCACTGACTCCATTGAAGTCTTGTTGCTCCCAATTGAAAAGAGTAGTCTCATTATTTTGTGCTTCTTGTTGAAGAATTTATCCACTAGAAGAGGCCTCTGGTTGAGCATGTGAGGCATTCTGAACCATTAGGGCCTGATTCATCCATCCATTTGAACATGAAGCCTGATTATGAGTCTGATTACAAGGAAAGCACCATTCATTATCCAAAGCCATGTTATTTTGACTAGGAACCACATCTCTAACTGGATTTGTAGAGTTAAGAGGTGCAGGGTTATATGGTTGGAAAGGTCTCTAATTAAAATTTTGCCTTTGACCCTGATAACCTCCTTGGTATGGTGGCCTAATCTGCTGATAAGATTGTCCCTGATTTGGATATTGTTGATTGGGACCCTGACCTTGTGGCTGAAAAGGTGGTCGGATTCCTTGCCCTTGTTTCTTTAGGTTTGTCACCTCTTTGGTTAAAGTCTGCAGCAAATTTGTCATTTCTTGCTGACTACTTTGCTGACTATTCCTCATTTCTTGCAGTTCTTGAGAGAAACCTGTCCTTAACTCTTCACTGTTAGTACTAGCCTGAGGTGCCACTATGGTGGGAATAGGGGTAAAAGGAGGTACTTGCAGAGGTGTGATGGGCTAAAGGTTGGGAAAGATGGGCATGGGTGGCCTTCTTGCTATCATGTCTGCCTAGATTAAACAATTTTCAGTCCTAACAGCTATGTCAAAAGCTTGGGGTAGAGAGGTACCTCCCATAGATTGGATCATGACAGAGATCTAACTATTCAAGCTTTGCAAGAAGTATAAGAAAGCATGATCAGTTGATGGCCTTACTAAGACTGGAATTCTATTCCATGTTTTGAGAAATCTATTGTTATAGTCTGTCATTTTCTCTTGGAGGTCTCTTTTTATGGTCATTAATTGCTCAACCAAGGATAAGTTGTTTGATTTGTCTTCAAAGTGCTTATTTAATGCATCCCCTAATCTATCCCATGAATTAATAGAACCAACAGCTAGAGTCCTAAACCATTCAAGAGCCTTACCTTTGAGAGAGGCTGCTAACAACTTAATGGCCACATCCTCTTGAGTTATATTATGTATACTACATATAGTGGTCACATCTCTTATGTGTTCAAAAGCTATTGTTTGTCCTTCACCTGTGAAATCAGGTAAACTCTTCAATGCCACCAGGGGCACATCATGATGTTGAGCGAATTTCAATGGACTTCCTTGGTTGAAAGGTGCAAAGGAAAACTACCTAGCCATTGCAGGAACTAAAATTTGTTGAGCAACAACTGAATGAGTTGTACTTGATGTTGGATTTGAATCCTCCTCTAAATCTCTAGTTAGAGATCTTCCTCTTCTTTTGAGATGAAAGGGAAAAAGTCTCCTCTCTAAAGTATCAGGTGGTGTAGATAGTATTCTCCTTGTATGGGATGTTCTTTGACACAACCTTCCTCTATATTTTCTCTTTGAGGGAAGCTCTGAGAATTCAGTGGGCTTTGAGCTCCTTGTCTCTATCTTTCTCAAAAAATTTGAATAGGGCTCCTAAATCTTACACCAATGGAGTCACCAAATATACTTGATAGGAAAAAACCTCTGAAAGGTCTATATTAGCCAATCAGTATATCAGAGATAGCATAATATTTTGAAGATGAACTTCTTTCTTCTCCCATAGGGCGTGCTAGAAATTGTTATACACTAAGTTTTGCACCCTATTCAAGCTCTCATAGTCTTGATAACCTAGTATAACATGGGAATCATCTCCAGGCTGTGGGACCTATGCTAACTGAGATGAGACCTCCAGGTTCTAGGCTGGTTCCTCTTGGATAATCACCTTAATTTTCTTTATGATAGGAAAGTAAACTCTTGAGAGAAAAGGGATAGAAGGAATGCTAAAAGGAAGTGACTGAAAAAACAAACTACCTACTAGGTGATACACCAAAATGAAATGAACATAATACACTGACCAAATTAGCATGAAAGCTCTTAGATCTAATAGAACACAATCTTCCTAAACAGACTTGCATAAGTGTTTCACAGAGAGGTCTGAACAAAAGACACAGGCTATGACCTGCAAGCAAACATTCTTTTCAGCAAAAGGGCATAGGAATGAGACAAGAAAGCCAGGGATAAACATAATCCACAAAACTATCTAAATCATATCAGACACAATAGTACACAAATAAGTTGAAAGAAAGAAGGGCTCTATAACTCCAAGATTTCTCTAACAAAGCCAGTATATTTCATTCAATAAGAGAAATACAGACAAGGGAAAGACTTGACGGTAGAACAAATGCCATGGATAAATCCTAATAAAGAGAAAACTCTCTTTTTACAATCGTAAACCCCCCTCTCTACGAGCTCCCAAAACTAATATATACATCTTCCTTTTGCACATAGGCTGGAGTAAAAATCTAATTAGGGTTACACAAATTTTCATATAATAATAAAAACCCTAAATTGTCACTTATGATCATAAATGCCTCCTTGAAATATCTTGGTCGATCAGATATACTTGCATGTCTTCCCATCGCCATAACTATCTGTAGATGAGCCGCCCTGATCTATCTACTTCGCTGCAAGTTGAAAACCTTAAACCACCGCCATGACATTGTCTCCGTAAGTCAGGTTCGTCATGAATGTTCAAATTTGATCTTCACAGATATTTGAGTTTAAAGAATATAAACGGTCACAAGTGGCGCCAACCCTTCAATGCTTCTTTAGTGCAAAACAACTGACATGGTACCTTAAGAAACAAAAATCAACACGCGACGGCCACCGAGATCTTCTTCATCATTTTTCTACCTGCAACTATCCTAAAAAACATCAAATTCTAAGCTACCCGCATCATTGCATACGGCCAACTGTTAAAAACTAGAGAAAACCTGGCAAGAAACCCTTGACAGATGTTCAAATTCAGTCACAACGGCTAGCAGGTTTCAGTTTAAAACATGGTCGTTGATATCATCATTTACCAAAAAATCAAATAGCTTAGATCATTCTCCACAACAGTTGCAAGGCCCTTTGAAAAGTCACTGGCCACATCACCACCTCTCGGCCAATAAAAAATGAACACCTCATCATGACTGGCACCTCAGACCCACGGCTTTACTTAACTTTTCATCAGACGGTTGTCGCAATGCCGGGAAGACTATCTCTCGAGCATTTTCCCTTGGCGGCAATACGACAATCATTGATCATAATCAAATTTTAACTTGTATGGACGACCAAAACCCTGGCCCCACTATGGAAAGCCATGTCACCACTAAGCTCAACCAATCAGAAGCAAACGCCTCATCAATATCTGAAAATAGACCCACTGCACAAATAGCTTAAATCAAACGGTGGTTGCATGATCGCAAAGGGGAAGAATATTCCTTACGATCAAGCGACAACCATTAGATCTAACTGCACTGTCACTCCACCTAAAAAATTTGGGCCCACTGACATGTCCTCATCACCATCCAGCTCAGAGCCTTAAGAAACTGGGCCCACCACGGCAGATGACAATTGGTTGCAGGTGCACGGATAAGAAGTGCTAACATCAGAGAACAAGTGCGTAGAGGCAAAAAGTCAAAAACATTCAAGGTTTTTGACTTAAAAGCGAAAAGGCATCAGAAAAAGAAAACACCGAGGGTTTTTATACTTAGACAAATTTTGATACCCTCTGATATGAAATAAGCTATTTCCTGCAAACCTTCAAACTTGAATATCTCCCTAGTTTTTGCGATTAAACACATGCGATCAGAACTAGAGCTTGGCAACATCATGAACAAACTAAGGCTAAGGGCGCAAGTCATGAAACCCTTGAAGATTTTCTTCGCAAGTCAAAAATAAGTTTCGGTCAGGGAAAGGCAACAAAGTCGACAAGAAACACATCCAAGACCATAAAATTATAGGTCTCTCCCACAGGCTGGGCTCTAGCCCTATGGGAGCCTCATTTCACTCCATCTGTGGCCAAAATTGAATAGATAGGAAATTTTGGGTAACAGATATATTTTTGTGTATTTGAGTATATTATAGGATCCTAGAATGAAATCCTATTTATAATTACAAATAGGGGGATACCATGATATTTATTGGTTACAAGCTCCTGTTTGAATCCAATATATTCAGTTATTCTCAAAGAGACCAATGGAGAGCAATTCTTGAAAGAAGCTTTTTGATTTGCCAACATTGATTTTTTGGCATGTCACCTCACAATATTTATCCAAATTTTGTTTAATAATGTGAGCTTCTCCAAATAAGATTGTATCATATGCAAATAATATGAGTAACTTATATTTGTAAGCAAGGGATCTGTATACCTCTCCACAAGTTACGATTATGATTGGTTGCAATAGAACGACTCAGTGTCTCGGCTAAAATGATGAACAAGTATAGAGGCAAGGGATCTCCTTGTCAATATCTTAAGAAATCAATGCATCAATAGGTTTTTAGGAGGGGTTAGATTCCAAATATTGAATTCTATGATGATTGGACCAACTATAGGGACAAGATTGCCCTCTGCACTTCTAGCTCTGCAAAACCAAGGAGGGTACTCCTAATCCAGTAAAAACAAGCCTTACTTCAAGAATAACAGACAAGATTCAATAACAACAGATAAATGATAAGAAAATGCTAAATGATGACCATTCATTCATTGACTCTCCATTATCATTAGGTGGAACACTACTTTGCAAGTCACTGTACTTAAAGAATTTCGACAGATTTATATCAAAATGTTAGGAATACAAGTAGAACCTTTTCAAACACTTATCTCTATAAAATAGCTCCACTACTGGCAAGTGTCTTATCCATTGGGTAACACCCTCACTACAAAATTGTAATACACAAAACAAATATACTGAACTTTGATGGCCCTGCCCTTTAAAAATGTTATCACCCTATGATGGATTTTATCAAAGGAATCCTAGATTCACACTACTTACTTAAATCCTTATGTAAAACTTTAAAGAATTTATGTCATATCTAAAGCTTATTTAATCTGATCCTGGATCAAAGCTGAAGAATATAAACATACACACAGAGATTATCCATGCAATGAATTTTATCAATTCATAACCCAAAGAGAAGTACACAAAGGAGAGATATAAACTTTGGATTTTATTCAAATGCTATATCAATATCATTTATACAAAATACTTTAAAATGCAACTTTCTAGATATTTAACTGAGCCAGCAATATTGCTCTTTACAAAAACTTGCCTAATATAGTCTACAGTATCCTAGACTCAAAACTTGTCAGTAAGAATGTCCAAGTTTCAATCCTTTCAAAATGATCCTGGTAATCCTTTTATAGAAAATAAGGATTGCATACAAGCTTCGAATCCTTCCTAGAAGAGACAAAAATGTGACCATATAAGACAAAAAATGTAAATATAACACCTTTCTATTACAATTTTACAAAACTAATCACTCACATGAGTGCCCAAAATTTCAACAACTCCCAATGTTAGTTCAAAACATGCCAGGTGTAGCATCTGTGCTTTCTCTAACTGCTTGAGGCTCCTTGCACTGTTTGCTTTGTTTTCAAGGGGTTTCAAAGTGGTTCTCCAAAAGAGTGTAAATGTTCCCATCTGTAGAAATAATTAAATACCTAGCTACAGAAATCAAAAGCTTATATATCTGATATCATTGTCAAAATCCTTTTTTGCAAAATTCATGTAAAGGACTTTGGTCAAGACCATCTCCATCATCTTCGCTTATGGTACGAACCCTTTCTAGCGGTGAATCTAATGTTGAATGTGTAAGAATACCACATGATGGAACATATGTTTGGGAAATTGATAGAAAGCTCTTGAAATTTGACCATAAAGTAGCTTCGGGCTCTTATGGTGACTAGTGTTTGAAAGGTGGCTAGTCTTTTTTTCCTATCTTACAAGCACTTGTTGTGGTCCAGATGTTGCTATTAAGGTTCTTAAGCCTGAATGGCTAGATGCAGATATGCAATATGAATTTGCTCAAAAGATCTTCATTATGAGGAAAGTTTGACATAAGAACATTGTTTAGTTTATTGGTTCTTGCACAAGGCCACCAAATCTTTGCATTCTCACAGAGTTTATGATTGGTGATGGTGTTTATGATTGTACTATTTTGAATCTTCAAAGGAAATGAAATTGGCAAGTAAAGCCAAATGCCACAACTTTAAAACAAGGAGTCTATGAAGAGTATTATAGAATTCTCTGACAAAGTGCAAGTGGTGGATGTAATATTGTCTCCCTTCGACCGTTGCCAGCTCTATTTCCTTGTTCGCCCCAAGTGATATTTTTTGAAAAAAATGTGGAATCATAGACCAGGTGTGCAAACTATTTTTGGCTGGCTGCCATGCAAATTTTAGACATGTTTGAGAGTTCCAAACTAATGGATGTTGGCAGAGAATTTTCCAAGCAAATACAAATTGCAGGTGTAATGCCATTTTCTACAGTCGTGGCAAGAGTAAGACAAGTCACATGAACTACTTGACAAATGTATCAAGAGCGAGGTGCAAGTCGAGAACATGCTTGAAGGTTTGAAGAAAAATGTATAAACCAGGCACATGATTTCGAAGAAACCTGGATTTTGACTTCTATCAAAATTGTCTGAGCACATGGAGAAGAAAGTTATGGACATGGTGCTACCTGACACTAGTACATTTGACTTCATTTTTTGACCGTTATTTTTGACCATTAATGAAAATGGTTTAGGTTGGTCAAGGTATAGAAGGAAAATTTTGTTTTTTTAAAACCATGCCCGTGTTCGTCGAACTTTCGACGAATACGTGCATATTACTTAAAAAGAACATTTCAATTCTCATTTTCACTTTTACGGAGCGTGCGAATTAGGATTGCAAATTCTGAGTACGTTCCTTGTCTATTTTTATTCATTTCTTATGGTTGATAGCACAGCAAGTTTAACTGATATTTCGGCAGTGTTGTAGTAACTCCAATGCATTTGTGTTATTAGTTTTTGTGCATTCGTGTTTAACTAATAAATAGTTTGCATTGTGTTTATTCCTCTTTGTCCCATGACATTCTGTCAAGACAAACTCAACACATTGTGTCAGCTTTGCCATGAAGTCGTGGCCCTAATGGGTAACTCAACACCTATTCATAATAGTTATCCTGTTTTAATGCATGAAATTTGCTCAATCTAACAAAGGAAGTACTACACAATGGTCTCCATACAGTCCCAAATCCTAGACAGTATTTTTTTATGTCTTAAAATGGCCATATACAAGAGGAATTAGCCTCGAGGGCTCTGCAACACTAGAAACTCCAATTTTTGGTTCTAAACCCTTGCTTTCTAGGGCATCTTCAATCTCCTGTAGCAACACACTTCCACCTCCAATCGGTGATTGAATCACCTTCAATTCAACATAATAAACTATTCCAAATCATAAAATGTATATCTTATGTGGATAAATTGTCCACTGTCACACCCGAGCCACCATCTTCATTGTATTTCTTTACTGTTCTGATTGTACCTGCGCTGTTTTTTTAATCCTGCACATGTAATGTTAATAGAGACATATATTACAAGTTAAGTATTGACATTCCATGAATATCAAGCCTTCATATTCATGGAATGTTCCTCTTTATTCATGAGTCCCTATGGTAATAGAAAACTAAAACAAGAAATGTTGTCTGATAAACAACTGTCGCAACAACAGTCTCACTGCAAAATGAAACTCATTCAAAGTAGATAGTTTTGAATAACGAACCCTATCAATTCATTTGTAAATCAAACTCATCAAATTGAGTTTCCAATAATGGATGGAATTGCAGAGAAACAGAGAGTTTTTATTCCTTGTCGTTCACCAATAGTTTGCAGTTTACATGTTTAGTTTAGAGGACTCCATTTTCCACCATTTCATTTTGGTGAACTTGGTGTGTCTTACACTTGAATAATTTTTTATTTTTAGTTTTAGATTTGATTTTTTCCTAATTGTTTAAAATCTAGATGCATTCATCTATGGTTTGTGTACTTAGATTGGTTCAATAGTCCTAAAATTGCACACTTTACCACTTACATCACACATTTAGCATATTTATCATTTGAAAAAAGAAAATTATTTCCTTTTTATTTTCAAACAGTTTCATGATGCATATATTTCATAGATTTGATAGTGTCCTAGCATCCCATGTATCACTCTATCCTTCTTGTAAATATTCTCCTACCTATGAAGACATTCTAATGCAAGAGATTATCAATAATTCTTTAAAAAATCCCCTTCCTAAGGATGAATTTTTGATGAATCATGTTGATCCTTCTCCTAAAATGTACCTTCACCATAAGGATATTTTAGTGCAAGATGATAATATTATAAATACTTTTCTTAATGCTATTTTACCTTTCATGTACCTAAATGACATTGTTGCTAGCAATGAATCAATGAGTGATATTGTTGATCCCTCTCCCAAAGTTTTCCCTACTCATGATGATATCTTGGAATAAGGGGATGATATGATTAGCATAATTCTTGATTATTTTCCTTCAAGTGATGAATCATTGTAGATAAAAGAGCCTAATCAAGTCAAGTAATTCACATTTCTAGTCTTGTGAAGCCTAAAATTATTGTCCATCTTTGTCAAGATACCCATCAACCTCAATAATTTTTCAAAAAGCATTTTTAGGATCCAAATCAAAAAGCAATGTTGCTGTCAAGACCCCTATCATTATGCTTTGATGGATGTCCATACCCTGTTCCAAACCTCCCATTTTGGCAATATCCAGGAAGGATGCTGACAGGTTGTCAAATTTGATTTTACACGTGTTGATTGCATTTGCTTGAAATTTTCTGAAAGCCTTTTCAGCAAGTATATTTTGTGATTATCCTGCAATCATGGCATTCCATAAAACCATGACTCTTAAATGCATTTTGTCAAAAATTTTGCTAGCCTTTGTCTATACTTCCACATTTTGCATACATTTTGCAAGGCAGGGTGTTAAAGAATATAGATCAGAATAAAGAATAAATGTAATGCTTTTTTGTAATCGAAATTTTGTTGGATTAGATAATTGCCACTGTGATTGATTTCTAAATAGTAGATATGATCTCACATAAGTAGAAGAATGAACGGTTATTATTGTGAAAGGACATGACCGTACGTGACTGAACAATTATGTAGGGTCATGTCTTTCCACAATAATAATCATTTGATAACAATCAACTTCTAATTATAATGATGTCATTTCATATTATTGTTTTAACACTTAACACATGATGCACGGTAATATCATGATTATCGACTTCAGCAATATAGGTCACAATATGTATATGTATCATGACTGCAATCATGATACAAATTTTGACCTTCACAAGCTTTGCATGCAAAGGTAAAGTATCACACTTGTTGACTCAGTCGAGGTGGTGGTTTTATTCTTCATGATTCATATTTGCGTGCAAAGGTAAAGTATCACAGTTCTATTCTTATTTTAACGCACATGCAATGATAAGAATTAAATGATATTCATTTCTTTTCCACATGAAGGTGTAAGACATGAGAATTATCTAAACAATTTACTTTCTCTTGATTTGGACCACAATATCAAAGAATTATCCAAACCATTTATTTTATCTTGATTTGGATGCAGATCAATGTATAACTGAGAATAATGAAAGTAGACTTGTGGAGATTAACACTATAATGCATTTTTTGTTATTGCATTTTGTAAAATCTTGTTATGTTGGTTTCCTATGTATTTGCAAAGAGAACTTAGATAAGGACTGCGGAAATTTCTTCTATGGCTTTGACAAAGGTAAAGTAGGTTGATATTCTTGTGGGGTCAAAATAAACACAAAAATCTATTAGAGGTGCTTGTGTGGTATGTAAGTTCCCTTGTATAATGATTATAGTTGACATACATCAGGGGAAATTTATTGAAGTAGTGGTTTCCCATATTATTTCTAGATTATATCCAAATAAAGAATGGCCATGGAAGGTCCAATCACTTAATAAAATGAATGATATTGGGTTGTTTGTGTTGATCCCATGTCGAAATGTTTCAGGTAGGAAATAGATTAGAGGTGTATTAAAGTCCAAAGTGGTGAATTTTGTAATAAATAATAATTCGTATTCCTCTTCCATACTAACAAATGTTTTGGGGTGCTTGAGTTTTTTGTGGCTCCTCTTGCCTTGTGATCATTATCAATATGTACACGAGGGAAAATCTATTAACTAATGACCACTCATGGATATTGGTCATCCAAGAAATGACTTAGAATATACATGGGTGAGATTTTCACAAAGATCAAAAACTCTTAATAATTGTCTATAGAAAGCTCCAAAAATAATACTTAGTTATATTAAACAATTGTTTAATAGTATCTATCACATAAGATTGTACATCCTTAAAGCTAATTTTTGTAAGCCATTCAATTCTCTAACATTAGCAAATGGAAAATAAGAATTTTCAGAATGAAGTGTTTATATTTTGGTGAGATTTTTAACTACATGCAATAAAAGCCCTCTAGTGAGAACATCTCTTAGAGTTTCTTATGTGCTTTGTAGGCTCCCTTTAATTTTTATGATTACCAATATAGATAGATGTCAAAAGAAATTACCACAAATAGAAAATTGGTTATTGTGGATGGCTTCACCAATGACAATTAAGAATCTCACAGATACAAATGCCTAAATGATCTTAGATTTGGAAGATCCAATTACTAAAAGAAGGATTGGTGTGATATAATTCCACACTGATAATAATTGTGAGATAAGGAAGGCCTATCAAGTATCACATACATCAAAAAAATTTCCATTTTTCAAGAAGGATTTGGGATGAAAAATAAGTTGATCTGTTAGTATTGTCCTTGCTGATGTTAATGTTACTTGTTGCCACTGTTCATGAGGCAGTGTCTTATAAGCAATGACTACTCACAAAATATTGGCCATTGTGAATGACTTCAATATAGTTATAATTTTTATATAAATACCCAAAGGCAAGTATTATATGGAGTATATGTAGTGGAGCATACTTGTTACATTATAAGTTTTAAGAATGGAAGAGACTAAAAGGCTTAATGAACTCAATTTTGTGGAAGAAATCAAATAAGCAAAAAGATAAATATTCACTATAATTGACATGTCATGACATAACCCTCTTACGTGCACATAGCCTTGTAGGCACAATCTATCATTTTTGTGCAGTTACCTATGTATCTCTTATATTTATGTATTTGTTCTTGTTGGTTTGCCTGATACAAGACATATGATTGAGTTTTTTTTTTCAAATATTAGAGGTCAAAAAGAACAAAGAACTAAAGAGAAGAAATAGATGATGTTGCAATGGAAAATATTTGTTTGGAAAGAGAAGATTATGTTCCAATGAGCATGAGTTGTGCTAGAGTATGAATGGAACAAGTAGAATAAAGGATAGCAATTTCTTCAAGAGATGAAGTCTTCCTAGTTTACATGAAATTCATCATTCTAGCAGTTGTAATAGTTAGTGGAGGAGGAAAAATTTAAAATAATGAACAACAAGACGATGAAGATCCATATTCCAAGGATGACCCTAGACACTTTGATATAGAATGAGGGAAAGAAATTGTGGAAAATAAATTTCCTCAGATTCATACAAATCTGGAATTAGAAACCTTAGAATGATCCATTATTTTTAATGCAGCAGAAGAGAAAGATCTGAAAATAATTTTGCATATATGACATGGATGACCCTAGACACTATGATATAGAATGAGGGAAAGAAATTGTGGAAAATAAATTTCCTCAGATTCATAACCGGAGGATGGGACTGAATCATAACTCTGATTGAGTATCTTGGATGCATGAAAGACTTGTAATAACGACCACTGAAAACACCCAATGAATGGCCATTCCAGAATTACAACAGGCATTGACATTTCAACAGCTAGCAATATGGAGAGTTAATTTTTACATGATAAAGAGACTTCATGACACATAATATTATAAATATCTATTATAAAGGTAGCTTCGTAGCATTTATAAATAGCTATTATAAAGGTAGCTTCATAGCATTATATTGAAACCAACAAACATGTGACCATTCACTCTGGTGGAGATAATTGAGAACGTAAGACTATTATTCATATTTTTCTAATAGAGAATCATAGGTGTGCATGTATAGTTTTTTTAGATAGTAAAAATTGACATTCAAATAAAAAGATATATTGATTTGATGAGTACTTGGCAAGCTGATTTTTTACTTACACTTGGATTTGGATTTGGTTTTGGTTAAAAGAATTAGCCAGTAACTTGGCATTTAAAAAAAATATTGAATTAAAAATTTGATTTAAAGCTATTTTCTCTTTCTTTTCCATTGTATTCTTTATTTAAAGTGCTCAATATGTTTGACTAAGTTCCATATGTCCTGTTATAGCTATATTGGGACATTCATCACACTATTCCCCTAAGCACAGTATGATTTTGCCTTCTCATCCACAAGAAACTCTAACATCATTCTAAACTCTTCTATACTCTGTCCATATCCATTCCAATCCATTGATCCAATCCATTCATACTTCTACACAAACAAATTAACTCACCAAAATGTTGTCATTCTGGGATAGTCATACCATGTCCATAAAACTATACCAATAGTTGAAATTATAGGTTCTTCATGGCACCTTTCAACTTGTCCAATTATGCAAACTGCCTTGCCTGGGGCAGCTGTATCTAGTTGTGAGATTTTCATATCATATTTCTCTCAGTAAGAATAGTTGTGGCATAGGATCCTTCAACTGTATGTGGACCCTTTGTCTATCTAGGAGATTTTTTTACCTTGAAACATATGAATCATTCCTATTTGTGCATCCTCATTGTCTGTCTCATATTCATGTGTAGTTGATTTAAACAATAGATTCGTCACTACAATGAGAAAGTTACCACCACACATCAAACATAAGGTGCATTTGATTGAAAGATTGGTCATTATTTACAAGACAAAAGGTCCACAAATAGTTGAAGGATCCTATGCCACAACTATTCTTACTGAGAGAAATATGAGGGCTTCTAGCAAATATGTTAAAAAATCAGATATGAAAATCTCACAAGTAGATAGATTACTAGTATTGGAAGTACTATGGACTTGTAGAGGCAATTTAATTGTTCAGGAAACTAAGAAATGAGTTGTCATTATGGTAAGCCACAAGAATGGTCTTGGGAGTATTATTGGAGGTGCTTAACTTTGGAAAGTTACCATGTTAATGTCATTAAAAAAATACAAAAATTTAAGGCCTACGAGATTTTATGATAATGTTCTATTTGAAATAGAGTGCTCAAGTTAACAATGAAATAAAAAAATCCATGCTTGTATTCATATGATTAGGAGAGATTTCTTTGTGTTTTCATTACTTAAGAGCAGCCTATATATGGAGGTAAGGAGTCCTACAATGTTATTTAGTTTCCCTAGTTATTTACCTGATTTTATTTATTTAAATCTACTCTTTACAACTATTTTTCTATCTATACACCCTCTATTGCTATTGTAATTTGGTATGATAAATGTCCCTTTGCATTGAGAAAATTATAGTTGAGAAAATGGTTGTTCAGTAATGATTTGTATCTGCAGGTTGCAAACAAATCATCCTTCTTCCACCAACGAGTCATTCCATTCAAGAAAGACCATGTCTGACGATATCAACACACAAAAAAATAGGGAGACAATTGCTAGACTGTGGTCTAGCTTAAAAAGAAAAGGTGATGGAAAATGTTATTGTCCTTGCAAAATTTTTAAGGGCTTAAAGACTCAAAGATATCTAATCAAAACAGCTGAGAAACATTGTAGGCAACATGGTCACATTGAAGGGGGAAACAAGTTTCGTCCATTGGTATTTATTTTAATAATTTATAAAATACATAAGACATGATTTGATGATGACATCATGGTCATGGTTAATATAAGGTCATCATTTTCATATAGGTCAACGTCCTTGAGTTTCATGTTATGGACCATGACAATCCGGAGAATGTGGATTTCCAAATGAGGGAACATGGAGGTGTGAATATAGAAGTAGAAGGTAATGATACCATGGAAGAAGACCACGATGATCAAGAAGATCACGATGATCAAGATGATGATGATGATGATGATGATGATGTTGACGCAGAGCTTGATGTACCTATACTTGAGAAGGCACACGAACCCCTATATGAAGGCTCCGAAACAACTCTTCTTGTCGTTGTATTGTTGTTGGTGAACTTGAAGGTTATGAATGGTTTATCCAACGTAGCAATGACACGTATGTTAAGGTATGTCATCTTTTTTTATTATTTTAATCACAATTCCCTTACAATTAACATTGGGTGAATCGTGTAGCAATTAATATTCTTTAAATTAACAAATTATATTTTTGGTCATAGGTTGATAGGTGAGTGTTTGTTACCACCATCAAACATTCTACCTCGCTCGTACCGAGAATTATCTGTCATTATGAAAGATATTGGAATGGAGTATCAAACAATACATGCATGTTCGAATGATCATATTATATATCATAAACAACATGAATTTGCAACAGAATGCCCTATTTGTCATATTAGTAGATATCAATCAGATCGAATAACAAAAAAGGTGCCTCGCAAGGTTCTTTGGCATATTCCAATTATTCTACGTCTGCAATGATTATTCAGGTGCAATAGATTGGCACAATTTATGGATTACCATGCACGCAATAGAAGTCAAGATGACATTATGCGAATGTCTACGGATGGTTCATCATTTAAGGAAATAGAGGAAAAATGGCTACACTTTAAAGAAGAACCTCGTAATCTCAAGCTTTTATTGGTAGCAGACGGTGTCAATCCTTTTGGAGAGATGAGATCTACTTACTCGGTTTGGCCTATTTTTGTTATCAACAATAACATACCTCCGTGGTTGTCCATAAAGAGGGAGCACATAATGTTGGCACTAATTGTTCCAAGTATTTTTTGATTTAATGGTCATCTAAATTAATTTATTATTAATAATCCATCAAAATGGTCATAATAATTATGTAATGTTTTTGTTCATTCAACTAGGTAAGTACCAAGTTAAAGATATCAATGTATATATTGAGCCCCTTATCGACGAGTTGATGGTGTTATGGAATGGGGTTACTATGTATGACATCTCTAGACCAATAGGACAAAGACAATTTCAATTTCATGCAATGCTTGTATGGAAAATACATGATGCCCCTAGGCTAACACATTTTTGTGGTATGTTCTCTTCTTAACACCTCTTTTTTGGTATGTTATAGTGCCAACATAAAGTTAACACATTTAATCCAATTATACACGATCTTGTAGGTCTTCAGACAAAGGAAAAATTTGCATGTCCAGTTTGTGGTCCAAAGATGAAATCTCATCATTCAAAAAGTTTAAGAAAGAAGGTGTTCGATGAGAATAGACACTTTCTCCACATAAATCATAAATACCGAATTACCCAAAAACATCTTTTCAATGGGAAAGAAGAGACTACATCAAAGTCACAGAGAATGACACCTCGCCTGTGGAAGTTGGCATACAATAAAATAAATTGTTGAGGTAATGTCATTCCATCTGATGGTTTTTGTTTCAAATGTATATTTTGATATTGTGTTTTGTTTACTAATGATGTAATTGATGCTTGTGAAGGTCGTCAAGGCATTAATGACCAACTTTCAAAAGGACTAAAAAGTTATCTTACGCAATTTACTAGGTTTTCGTACTACGAGCAACTCCCAATTATGCATTTGTTTGATCCTATGCATATTGGAAAGAATGTAACAGAGACATTATAGAAAATCTTGGATGGAAGGCGTGACAAAGACCAAATTGTCAAAATTTTTAGTGACGTTGAAGAATCCAACCATGCAATGAAAAATGACATTCGATCAAATAACAATGGAGACCAGATTGATACAAGTGCCCTTAGTTGGTTATTGTTGGAGCAGCAGAGCAATGCTATATAAGAGGTCATAAAAAAAATATGATTTCCCACAGGATTTGTTGCGAACATAAACGATCTCATATCAAAGAAAAGTGAATTTGGGCCAGGGATAAAAGCACATGATTGGCATAGATTTATGAAGGTAATTCATGTTATTTTGTATTCACTATATATTTGTATGTTGCATGTGGTTTTCATTGCATTCTTTTATAAAATATTGACAAGATCATTTTACAAATATTGCAGTATGTTCTACCTCTATCTCTCCCGCACCACTTCGCCAACAGTGTCAAACAAGTTATATATGATCTTGGAAAATACATGAGGTGGTTTTCATCTAAAGAAATAAATAAAGAAGATATAAAATATTGGAAGAGAAAAATTCATCTTCTTATGTGTGAAATGCAAAAGTGTCTACCTTCAACTTTTTTCAATGCACAAGAACACTACCTCATACATCAAGTTGAGGAGATTGAATTGTGTGGACCTGTACCAACTAGGTCAATGTGGATGGTTGAGAGGCACTTGAAATTTTTGAAAAGTTTGGTTCAACAGAGAGCACATCCTAAGGGTTCTATGGTGGAGGGATATATGGTATACCAGACCATGGTGTACATTAGTGAATATCTTCTTAAGTTTGCAGCAAAGATCCATGTAGATCATATTTGGGATCCCAACTCCATTAACAAATTCGAAGGGGAGTACTTGATGGGCAAAGGCAGATTGAGGAAAGTGAGAGGTAAATCTAAGAAGCTATTGTAGTTAATTAATTCTTATAAATCTTCAATATAAGTTATTTATAATTGGTGTATTTTTTTTTATACAGTTGGTCGAGAGTGGGATGCAATACATTTTTATATTGTGAACAATCTTGATTGGATGATGGTATGGATTGAACAATGTCAACAAAATGGTTGCTCATTAACATGGGAAGGTGTTGCTTCATTGGTTAGAGAAGCTTATCGTAATAGAGATTCCAATGTTACGTCAATGGTAATTGATCTAGCACATGGTTTAAGAGGTGGAGAGGTATGTACAAATTTATTAATGATCATGACTCGACGTATGTTTCGTATCAACTCACGAAGAAAATAATTTACACATGCTTGAAAAATTGCAAGTCAAGCACCACAAAGCTATATACTATCATGGCCACAAATTTTGCATAAAAAAGTTGGATGACACAAAGAAAACTTGTGATTCTAGGATAATTGCAATTTTTGAGGTCACCAATATATCATCTAAAAATGACATACATCCTCAACAATCTCAAAATCAATACTATGGCATCTTGGATGATATAATTGAGTGCGACTTTAACTCCTTCAAAGTAGTTCTATTCGTCGTCAAATGGTACAGGTTATGACTAAATCAAAATGATCCAGATAGAACTGTTATTCAACATGATAATAGATTTACAATGATTAGTACAAGGTCGTTTGAGCAAGTTGGAGATGAACCCTATGTTCTTCCAAGCTAATGTGAGCAAGTGTTTTACTCAAAGGTTCCACATAAACAGGGTTGGTCATTTATTGTTAGACATGATCCAAGAGGAAGGCCGATAAAGTATAATGTTATAGATGAAGAAGATATTAAAGATGATGAAGAAGTAGATGATAAAGATCAAGATGATGATGATGGTGATGATGATGATGATGGTGATGGTGATCATGGCGATGATGATGATGGTGATGGTGATGATGGCGATGATGATGGTGATGATGGCGATGATGATGATGATGATGATGATGATGATGATGATGATGATGATGATGATGATGATGATGATGAAGATGATCAATGACATAATTGAAATGATCAATGAAATGATTGACATGATTTATTGCTTTCAATTGTAATGATTACATATTTATTATGTTCAATTCTAAAGATTACAACATATGTGATTTATAATTACCAATGTTTATATTGTGTTTGATTATCACCCTTTTTGCAAATAGGCAATTAACTACAGACATCGTCACCTCTTATGTTGACGATCTTGCATTCCATATATAAGGTAAATTTGTTCATGTTTACGATGTTGCATATTGTCCATGTTGTCTTCTAAGTTATTTGTAGCATAAATATCATGTAATTTTTAGCTAACTTAAGATAAATGATTAACATATGCAGGAAATTTGACCCCTTTGGCGTGGATCATGCACAGTGACATGGATCAGCAGGTATAAGTCAATAAATAGACATAATTTTCTTATATTCTTCTTGTTTATCACTGAGCACGTATGTTATAAATAGACATATTATATAATCATATAATGTATATATAGACAAAGAAGAACCATATAGAAATATAATTATATAATCACTTTCAACTTAGTACATTTTATATCTCTCATGTATAGACAAAGAAGAACCGTACGTATGGGTCATGACTTGATTATTCTATATATATTATTTAAATATTATCAAAATTTCATTTGAAGCGGGGACATGACAATATCTCATTTGATGGATTGCAAGACCCACCAAATAGGTACTTGTCAGATCTATCTACATCGAATGAGGGAAATGAGGGAATGGTAGATGAAAGTTCTACATGTAGTACGGCTAAAATAGGGAGATCAACTAGAGGTCAAAAGATTAGAAAAAAATTTGATAAACGCATGCAATTTTTTCTTGCTAATGGGGGGTCATGTTCTTATGATGATGAGACCAAAGGCGACATCAAGGTGCCCTTTTGGTACACACACATTGAGAAAGAATGGGTACCCAATGAGCTACCTCCAATTAACACTAATTTTTGTGTTAATGAGAGGATATATCGCATTGCTCCATCCTCATTACATGGTTTGGGCCTATTTTCCATGGACGGGATAAAGGTATGTTACAACAAAGTTGTTGAATTGTTCAAGTATGTCGGTCTGTGTTACAATTACAATGATTGGATGCGGATTGTTCAATATAAAAAAAGTGTGCGTAGGTATGCACTATCAGCTAATTATATACAATGGAAAGAAAATGATCAAAGTAAAAGATTTGCAATGTACATTGATGGGAGACCAAAAGCAATAGGTAATATTGTGGATTTTATAAATAGTACGCGACCTTCCTCAACTAATAAGCAACCCAATTGCATATTTGAGGCGCGTGAGGGGAATCAAGTTTTTGTATGTGCGATAAAATCAATAAGTGCAGGGGAAGAACTACTAATAGATTACCATTTAAATCACATAGATACAAACAAAGTTACTATCTTGAGGGTGGTAAGTACTATATACCATTTTATTAATAAGTTTTTTTTTGCTAAGTCTATTGCTTTTAGTTCGCTGAAGTTTTTATGTTTAATCTTTGTCACAGGACGATATGGATCTCGCACATGATAGAGGCCACAAGGATGCTCCTCCCACCCATTCTTCAGCAAGGGTAAACCTTATTGAAATTGTACAAATTAGATAGTTGGAAAATGTTATATTATTATGTTATTTTATTTACGGTTTTGGAGTTTTTATGATAGTTTTACTGATATTCCTGTCATAATTTGATGTTCAGGATAGGGGAAAAGCACTTGCAGTAAGTACAGAGGTAATAGCTACCCCTTCTGATGATGATATTACGGAAACACCCAATGTAACAATTATGTTGAAGAAAAAAATCAATTTAGAAATAATGAGAATTTTGGATGAAGCAAATATTCCAACTGAGGAGACGATGAAGAGGCTATTTGATTTGAGAGCGCAAGCACATCGTTATGAAGTAAGTAGTAATGAATCTTTAGTTATAACAAAAGTTCAATAAAGGTTTATAGTTTATACTCTTTTATGTTGTGAAGTAAAATATGTAATATGTGTTCTTGTTACATGATTTTTTGGCAACTGATCCAGAACCTGGTCAAGGACAATGTGGTGAGGCCGGTACTAGCAGAGCTTCAGCCGCCACTGGTAAAATAATCCTTTAGTTGACAAGTTACAAGGAATTTTTTATTTGGAGCATTCAAAAACTTCTTAAGTTAACTCTTACTTTTATTATTTCAAAATGTCTTTGCTAACAATGTATTGTTCAGGTCATCAAGTGCAGGAGACTCCTCCTAGGAGGTCGACAGACTTCCATTCGAGATTACTGAGTGTAGTGTCAACAACAAGGGGCATGCAAACATCGACGCCTTCACTATCTATTCCAGCTGGTAAATCTTAGTTTTGCTATATTTGATTTTGTGTTAATTATGAGTTGTAATTTGTACTTTAATCTTGGGTGCATCACATAGTGGATTATTTTTTTGGAGTAGGAGATACACCAGTGGCACCATCTGGTACGCCAAATATAGATCAGAGTACATGTATTGGTGATAATTCACCATCATTTCCTGGAGCTACCCGTGTTTCTAGCACGAGAGTTATGCAGACGTCATTGTTGATTGACAATGATGAATCGATGCCTTTAAAATGTCCTAATCTTCCAGGTACTTTAAATAATTATTTTTTATATTGTAATATGCATTTACCTATTCATAACAAGCTTTGGATTGATTATCCCATGACATTTTTTGTAGGAAATGATTCATTTTATAAGAAGCTTTATGACCTCGCACTGCAAATATTCAGGCCCACCATACGTACAAGGTGGAACATCATAAGTGAACTAACTTTATCCCACTATTTTTTTTTCATATTATTAATTGGTACAACATTTTTCCTTTCATTCGGGTCTTTTCTTTTACTAGCTATATCTAACAATTTTGTGTTTTTTCTTAAAAGGTGGAACTTGCAAGAAAAAAAATTAAAAGATCAGCTCATTAAAGATTTAGAGCATGAGTTTGGTAATAATATTTTTGATCAGAAGATGGTGTTAGAAAGATCTTGCAAACATCTTAAGACTGTGAGGGACTCATATAGAAAGAGTCTCATCCAGAACCCAAAGTACGAGCGTCCTCCCTTTATTCCAGTGAGGGATTGGAATGAGTTCATTTTGGATGCAAAGGAGAAAGGGGATGCTCAAAGAGGAATTACACCAGCAAATGCGAGAAGGTATGCAATAGTATTAACTACTAGTACATTAATGTAATAATGCACTAATTAGTGATCTTTATATCTATATCATCTAACATATTTCAAACTTTTCATAGGTTGCAGGACACATCAAAGGCAACAAAGGCCAGGCTGCAAAAGATTGGGTAGCACAGACTTGGCTCTGGTAGATATTCAGAAATTAAAGCATGAATTGTAAGTAGCAGTAAATGAATTGCAGAGAAAAATTATTTATAAAATGCAAATAATTTTGTTAATTAATAAAAAAATGCAGGGCTCTGATTTTAATTTAGAGGCCATGGAAGAACACAAAAAAATTGCCTTCAAGGAAGGCTATGAAGCCGTGGCTAAACACCTACGGCAAGCTTCCACTGGCCCAACTGAAGAGTCTCCTGCATCATGTGCATAGGTAAATATGCCAAAAAATATATTAGAAATTGAATACTTAAGCAACAATCTATTTGATAATAATCTGCATGACATTGCAATGCAGCCTCTTAATCGTGACACAGATCATACGCCGCATCATGAAGCCCCTGATGTGCATCGTAATGTCCATGGAGGTGCTCATTTGCTATTTAAAACTAATTATGTAATTATTAATACAATTTAACATCTTAAATTGAACTTGGTGTAACCTTTTTGTGTATATTTTAGAGGATACAGAATCATGTCATGTTGAACGAGTGCCGGAGGATGTTCAAACTGATCACCATGTAGATCATGTGGCACATTCAGATAAAAAAAATCTATGTTTTATTCTTTTAAATTAATTTTTTGATTTATATTTCTTTTACTTAAATAAATACTCATAATTCACTAATATAAAATGGTGTGAATTTAACTCATGAAGTAGTTGTTATTGCAGCGGACCCCCCTTTGGCGTAGCGGCCTCATGTTCCTGAACAGATGAGGAGGAGACATGCGTTGGAATTAGAACCAGTAGAGGAGGGGAATGACGAGGACATTGATCTTCCTCTTAGAGATTACATGATTAAAAAAAATAGCAAGAAACTCAAAAAGAAATGATTGTAATTAACATTTTTTGCTAATGAAAGAACGTTGTCTTAATGGATGTAATTTGGTACTAGTAATGTTGATGAATGATGTGTTAATGAATTCTTCATGAATGTTGTGTGTTAATGAATTTTATGTGTTAATGAATTATTCATGAATGTTGCGTGTTAATGAATTTTGTGTTAATGAATTATTCATGAATGTTGTGTGTTAATGAATGTTATCATGTGATTATAATGATTGAATGTTATATTTCAAAAATGGATGAATGAATGAATGTTATTAAATGTTAATGGGGAATTTAGAGTGATGTTAGGGGGGGCGGGGGAGGGACCAAATGAGCTTCCACCTTCACGTGGTTGGCCTTGTTTAGTAGAGAATATTAAACTATTCTCGAAACCAAGTGAAGCTCAAACTTTAAAGATAAGCTTAGAGTTAATAGTGACAACCAATTAGCAAGTCGAAATGAAGTTCTTCGTTACAGGTACCTTTTTAGTTTTTAAAGCACAATGTCATGTTTTAATATTGTGTAGTTTTTTTCTTAAGTCAAAGTATTATTTTACTATAAGAACATAATTTATGACCATTTTAGTAACTATTCTAACATCGCTTTATGACAAATCTTGTTTTGGCAAAGATGGTGATAAGTGGTGTTGTCTATTCCTTGGGAGATTAGATTGCACAGGTCTGTATCTCAAAATCATTTGCATGTGGTAGAAATGCATACTTACAACCATTTCATTCTACATTTAAAAACATTGATGACACTCTAGACAAAAAATAATGCTCATGTTGTTGACTTGACAGTGCTATGCAAACCAATTTTTGAATTTGAACGAACCTGGATGTTCAGATCTGGTCTCCTTGGATTTAGTCTTCATGGTTCTTTGTCTCATTATTACTATCATCCTAGTGAGGTAACACCTTTGCCTTCTTTCTTAGTCTCTTACAGTTCATACTTGTTTAATTTGAATAATTTTTTAGTTCCTTGCAAAAAGGGTATGACAAACAAATATGGTTATACAGGCTCTATTTCCTTTACTTGAACTTGATGTTATGATTTATCATTTGACATTTTATTATTTTGATGTTGAACTTGAAGCATATGATGATACGATGCTATGATCACGATGCTATGATTACAAGTTTATGGTATTTTTGTTGTTTATATGATATTATGTGACATTCTAATCTGGATTCATGCTTATAGCCTATATCCATTCATAATGTTTCTCCAAATCATCCCTTTGTTGTTACATCTTTGCTATCAATTTGTCTTCCATCTTCTATTGAGATTATGGAGATAAGTAAGATCAAGGTTCATGAACTTCTAGAGCTTACTTTCTCCATGTGGGCCTTGTGTGAGTAGACATGCAAAATTTGAAGAAGGATTTAGATGAGCAACTCCAATACCACTAGGATTTGATAGACAATAACGAGGTGCTTTGATGCTATTGACCTGATGCCAAGTACTTGTGCTTGAAGGACAACACACTCAGACCAATTTAACAGAAAAGAATAAGCTATTGTTATCATATATAAATTTTTGAGTATATGTTTGAATATGTATAACAATAAACACTTACATTTCTATCAATATATCTTTTTATTTGAATAATACCAAAAACCTAATGTTTAGGCACTATCAATCAACCACAAATGCTACAATGATCTAACTTGCTAAAGCCTTCTACAACACTCCTGAATGATGATTGTGATCTTATAAACTCCCTAATACTTGGATTTAGAGGCTTTTAGGACTCTATCTCAATTCCATACTCCTATTTCACAAAGCTTTCTCAAATTGGACTCAAAAGTTTAACAGGCTGACAACCAATCCTGCAGCAGACTTGGAACATGAATAATTCTACCTTTCCTCAAAACACTAGATAATGTGATGACATTTAGGGATACCCTTTTCCAATTTCATTAACATATCAGAAGCTTTTACACTATTGTTTTGGACAAACACCCCTGTTCAGCATTGTTACCTTGATTCAATGCACTAAAATTCACTGGTTTAACAAAGGAAGTACTACACAATAGTCTCCTAACAGTCCCAAATCCTAGACAGTGCTTGTTTATGTCATAAATGGATCAAATCTAAAAGGGTTTAGCCTCAAGGGCTCTGCAACACCAAAACCCACAATTTATGCCTTCAAACCCCTGTTATCTAGGGCTTCCTCAAGCTTCTAGTTCTACACACTCCTGCAATGAATTGAAGATGGATTCACCATCAAGTGAACATCATATAATGTTTTCAAACCCAAAATACATCCTTTGTTTGGTTAGATTTGCCACTGCTATACTTGGCATCCGTTACACTATTTTTCCACCATATTCCGCACTATGATCACACTTGTTCCACCCGATTCTACATGTGCAAAATTAGAAGCATAATAATACAAATTAAAAAATTTCATTCCATGAATTAGGCCTTTGTATTCATGGAACGACTCTAAACATTATTTCTAAACCTGCTGCATAGAGAGTTAAGATAAAAGAACGATGTTCAAAACAACAGGCGCGACAGCAAGTTCAATGCAATAATAAACACATTCCAAATGATGATATTGAATGAACAACCTTGTTAATTCATTGACACATCAAAACAAATCAAATTGAGATTCTTGGGAATGAATAGACTTGCAAAAATAGAGGGTTTTATTACTGTGTATTCACCAGTCTTTACACAAAAATCTTCCCTTTGTCCCGTGACAGAGACTCCCTAAATAAGACTCCTTAATGAATAACAGAACTTCTTAAAACTACTGCAACCACCTTTCATCGGTTAGTTGAATGATTTGATCTTTAAAATAGTAACCAGCTCAAACTTCCCGCTAAAGCCCTAAACTAGCCGTTGTTTACTTAAATATTTGAAAATTCAAATAACCAAATGACTTCATTTGAATATTTTAAACAATAAGCCCTTTCTTAAAGACTTAATAACCTATTCTAGACTCTTACAAATAACTATTTCATGAGCAGTGTTTTTCGTCAAGGGTAATTTGAAGATACATCTTTAAATATGATTTCATTGCTCTTGCTTTCCAAGGATGGAACATCCTGAACAGTTCTAATAGTCTGCAGATACACAAAAATGGAATACTGAATTTCATATATGTTCAAAAAAAAACATGAACATAGAAATAACATTAAAAATATCATCTAGAAATTTCATATATGGACAAGAGAAATAAAAAAAAATGGCGATCACATTCTCCTACGAGTTGATTATTGCCAGCAGAGTTTAGAAAGAAAAATATGTTGTAGTAAGTCTCCATTATGTCACAATCAATCATAATTCATTGCATGTATAAACTGAATATTAAACATGTTGATGGCAGTGTTAGTTTTAGTTTTCATAGTTTGTTAGAGTTGGATTTTATTAGGTAGCTAATTAGTTTAAGTTAGCTATCAAGTTCAGATCCAGGTTTGAAGAAATTGTGCCCTTTAAAGACTACATGTAGCATTTAATCTTCTTCAATAAAATATATAGACAGTTTTATTTGTATGCGTCTTGTCTTTGTACTGCTATTATCTCTATAAATTTTAACATGATATCAAAGCCCACTCAGTTCTGACCTATCGTAAAGGAACTGAATCTCGTAGGCTTTTATTATGTGCCCTGATACCCTCGTACCAAAAATTGAGAGAAGATGGCACCTTTTTGTTAATATCAAAAAACTCATACCATAATTTAGGAGAGCAAAAGGAGATCATTTTTCTTGACAAGAAAAGAACTAAAGCATTTATATTAGTTTTCAAAGTGAAATTTACATTGTTAGAAGACTACAATCCTCAATCGTCTCATGCCTTCTCTCTTTGGAAATCCCAACCAATGGGCTTTGGATTTTCACCTTGTTCTCATTCATGTTTTGTGGACATGCTAGTTCTGTACACAGGAATGTGCTTTTGAAATCACATTTACAAGCTCAATAGAACTTGACCATAAATTAGACACATGTTTCACTATACGTGTGTAGTGAGCGTATTTGTGCAATATATAACAATGCACTACATATTGTCAGGGAAACTACAATAATGATGCTTAAAAAGGTCAAAGACTAAGGTATGAACCTTCTTGAGGGAGAATGCAACAATATTAAGAATGTCATAATTGGTCACAAACCTTCCTCTATCCTCAAACACCCTCCATAGGAACCTACCTCCATCCTGATGCAGAGCTCGGCAATGGAAGGATAAATGAGCCCAAACACAATCTAAAATCTGATAGCGACAGAATAATAATGTCAATTCAAACCATGGATAAATGGTAACAACTGAATCTGTGATCAATAATACCAATTTATGTCTTGGGTTCTATCATGAAGACACAAAAATGGCTTACTAAGCCATGTTACAATATAAATTATCTTCGTATAATCCAAAATCTTCAAAATATTGCTAGTCATGAGATGCACCTGCATCATACTCCTACAGACACAAAAATTCAAGTCCCATTGAATTGCCATAAGCTTCTTCCAAGTTTTCCAATTGCATGAAGGCAATAATGGAATCATAAAAATGACTGAATTGATGCCTCTCCGCACAACGTACTGGTGCCAATCTTCATGGCAAATACCCTTCTTAGCATGTGTAGTGGTACCTCCCTGGAATTCTAGAAAAAATACATTAGACATAATCAAATAGAGTTCTCTGACTTGGTAGATCACTTCCACATCCATACATATGAGTTCATTATCTCAATTCCTCAATCCAATCTAATCAGACTTCAAAGTTCAAATACCCTCTTGGGTTACCTAGTGTAACTAGCACCTCCACCATACCAAAATCTCAACCAAGCTTCTCATACTGACCCTAACACCTTGGATCATCTTATCATGGTACATTTGACATGTTTCAACTCTTCACCAACTCCAAACAATCCATCTTTCATCATTCTTCACTATAGCCCTTCTAGGCCCGCCTAGTAGCCCTGTCCAGATGGAAATCTGCAATTTCCATGAAATGTTTCCAAAAAACCTGGTAAAGTAATTATCTTTCCAAGTACCCTTTTGGGAGTTACAAAACCCATCTCAACCTCAAGACTTCATTCCTTGACTGGTGAACCTTTCTACTGCTGCTTGCTCTCTTTCCTAGGCCTAATTAGCCCCCTTTATCAAAGCAACCCTATACTCCACTACTCTCCAAGACTCTATGAACTTAAACAGTCTTATATTAGGTTTCCAAACCACCAATTTTCTACTTTTCTTGGTCACACTACTCACCCAACTCCCAAATCATTAAACCCTTGTTCCTAGGGTCATAAATCTAGGGCTTTGTGGCAAATGCCCTTCCCAACAACACACAAGTACAAATATGGTTCAAACACTCTCCAATACATCCCCCTAGACATATTCCACCATCACATTCTTACTCTAGCCATCAGATCACTCATGTCCACCATTTGGTGCTTTCCAAGTGCACCTTCACTGTGTGTTCACCAGTCACTCACTGTTCTTTCACTTTGCGCTCCACCCTACATCAAACTTCCATAATGTATATATAATATAATTAGACATCTCCCATCCAAGTCACATAGATCACAAGGATGGGAGTTCCCTTACATAGTTAAGGTCTTCAAAATAGACCGTTGACTGTACCCTTAAGGAGCTAGTCTTTGTCACTACACCAGATAGTTTCTTGGTGTTCTCAGGGAAAAATAATGTAATGGAAATAATAACAAGTAAAATCCCAAACAAATAAATGTTTTACATCCACACAAAGCAGAGATCACGCTCAGAACAACACACTGGTGTCTTGACTATCCACAGGACAGTGAGTTACTAATTTCTAGAGAATTAAATTTTATTCATTCCAAAAACCTTTCACTTCGTGCCTTTTCATATTCAGTATGATCTCTCCCCTCTAATCATGTGGAATAACCTCTAAATAGACTCCATCTTCTCCCTCAAACCCGACAGAAACCTCTTAACTATTTGTAACTATCTGCAACAGTCAAAACTGACTGTTCACAACCTGAAATACTTAGAGATTTGTTGTCAAGTTGACAACAAAGTTGTCAACTTGACAACCTAAACATATAATGCCAAAACTAAAGACTTATAAAGGTTTTAATGATAACCTTTATCATCCTATAACCTTTACTAACCCAACTAACCCCATTAAGCCCATTCTAGGCCATTTTTGCCATTAGAGGCAATTTACAAAATCTTGCACTTTTAGTGCTTTTAGCATCATCTAGAGGCTCTATTGGCCTTATTACAACTATTAAGACCCTTATAGGTCAATTCCATTAACACATAACCTAGGATCAACCCTTAGTCCATTCCTAGTGACCCCTAGGTACTTTTGAGACTTCATAATGCCATTAAGGCTTACATTAAAGCTTTGATTACAATATGATCAACATGTGATCAAAATACCATTTCAAGACCATGATAGGTCTTATTACATGTCTTGATGACCTTTGAAGGTCATTTTTCTTCCACTCCTCCCCAGGATCCATCAGTGTCCCTATGGCTCATCCTACCTCCTGCTTGTGACCTTGGTGCTCCTACACCACATCCTCAACCCCCTCTATCAAGTCCTCTCCAATGCATAGATGTTATAACCGTCCATGTCAGTAGATCTTTCTTGTTGTTTATAGATTCAACACTGATGTAAAGGTGGAGCAAGGTTGCTTCTAAATTATGACATCGTCTTTCATCTTGCTTTGACATGTGTTTAACCATTGCGATAATTTAGTAGTGCATGCTCTTCTATTAGGAGTCAAGGTGGATATTTAGGGTGCAATAGCAGAGCCCAAAGGACAACAACTAAAGGTGTTTCAAAAATGCCAATTCAAGCTCTACGCAGTGACAGTGGAAGTAATTGGATAGAGGAATGGGACACTTCCCAAATTTGCAAAACTTTAAAGAGACTTACCTTGACACACTTATATAAGGAAATGAGAAAGCCAACTTCCTTATAAATGGAACAGTGAGCCTACATAAGCAAGGGCTAATAGATCTTTCTTTGTAACCTAGGAAACAGAGATTCAACAATTATAGAGTTCAAATAGCAAAGAAGGCAATCAATTTATAAGGTGAATCCTGAAACGAGGATCAGCAGGAGTAAAGCTTAAGAGCTCTCTTGCATTTAGATAGGAAACTAGGAATATCTATTTATATGATGTATAATTTTGGAAGTGAACTAGGGTATTTTTGCATGCTTCAGCTAGCATTTTCTAGTTATTTATTCATTTTCCATTCAATTGTTTTACATGCATTTAGACATTTTGATATATATTGTCTTTTGTATACTTCAAAGCATATTGTGGGGTATTTATTAATAGGAGGGGCTTTTGAGATATGATCTAGTATCTATGTGAACATGAAATCTATTTCCATTATTTCAAGAATGGCTTGGTAATTACATATTTCTTGTTGGCCTCCAAATAAAAAGGTCTCACATTGTAGATGGGAAGTTGTTCATATCCATTTTTTTGCAATTGTGATGATATATTTTAGCTGTCCTTGTGTCAAAAATATTCAGTAGTAATACTATTATATATTTTTTAGTTGTTTGATCCTGATTGCCATTTGTCTTAAAGATGTCAACTAGAAGTATGACCTGATATGTTGCTAAATGCTAAGTGATGATGAATTCTATGAGGTCACACTTATAAACCTAATGACAAATATTTATTATTCTATGAGGTCTTGCATATATGTTGCCATGGCTGTCATCTAGATGTCAGAATTTTATAGGATAATATAAGATGATGAAAGTAGTGATTCATCGTTGAGATTTTAACAGCATTTCTGACAAACTAAAGCTAACACTGGGAATTGCCCACAATGTCTTGGAACATTTTAGGTTAACATAAATATTTAATTTTGCAGGAAACAAGGCCAAATATGTTGGGCAATATCGGATTACAGACACTGAATCATTGGAAGTAGCTATGGAGGCAGCTGGGACAATTCGGTTTGCTATAGAAGCCAAACTTTCCCCTGGCCCACCAATACCAAGTCTTCGTCGTCATGGTGACAATGATCGTTGGCATGATGTTGGAGTTAGTGTTGCCAGTGGTAACTTTTTGGTAGCCAAGGTTGATTGATAGGAATGATGAGGTTTAAGTTACTCATGTTATGGATGCATTGATTACAAAATAGGTAGAAAATACTAGTTGTATAGTTAACATGATGGTCTGCTTTTGAGTAATTTGGAGTATTGGAGTGCTTTCAAGTTACAGCTTAAGCAGTTGTTTTTGTTTAGTTTCCTTTAATTAGGTCTGTGATATTACTCATTAGAATTCTTTGATGAATCTGAAGGATTTAATGTTTGGTCTGAGAGTGTAGTACTTCATTGGCTTTTAACATTAGCCCGTGAACATTTTGTATTGTCTTGAGACAGCGAAGAGGTGTTGTTAGTGGAATTGAATTTGTTGCTCTCACTCTACTATCCTGTCTTATGTCACATCCTATAGTTCTATGACTTAGTTGATCACAACTGAAATAGGACCTTGGTTGTCTCTACTTCTGGTATCTGTGTTTCCTCCTATTTCTAACTTACTATTTTCAGTTCATGGAGGCACCTTAAGGACTTATGTGCATATTCTAGTTTGTAAGGATTCCAGTTGTTTATCCACTTTATTTGACAATGTTGGTCCTCATGCAGATATGTCTTGCACTTCGCCACAACGTGTGATGAATATTTTATATGATGCTTCTTTCCTTATGATCTGTGCATATCCTTTACCAATCTACTTGAGTAAAATTTCTTTTTTGATTGGTTAGTTCTTCTTGCATCGTGACCAACTTAAATACCATGACTAATAGGTGTCTCTTCTAGTGAATTCAATTGGGATTTGCAGTAGTCCAAGTTTGTTGGGGTATGCCATACCCAGAGAGTTGGATGTGTTATCTTTCCCAATTTCAACACTTTGTCATTTCTTCTGAGGATTTAACTTGAATATCTATAATAGAAGAAGCCCTAATATTTTTATCTCTTGATCTCATCTCATTGGACTGTAATTTATGCTATATTTTAGTTACCATAAATCCCACACATATTATGAATTCATGTTGTATTTGACACTGCAATGCTAATTATAGACAACCAATATATTCAACTAAAACTAGGAATATATTGAAATGGTGCACCACAATTTTTTTTTAAACGACATTTTGGATTGGTCTCAATTTCGACCTTTCAACACTATTATTTTTTACCAGAATACTATGCATTCGACGGTCTTTTCCATGAACAATCGTGGATAGTTCGATGCTATTTTCAACCAGAATTATATGCATTCGACGGTCTTTTCCACGAATCACCGTGGATAGTTCGATGCCAAAAGTCTGAGTTAACGTCTCAATTTTGACCTTCACAACAATTGACTCAGCCGAGGTGGTGGTTTTATTCTTCCACTTCCAAGGGATTGTTGCAGTGGATAATTCGACCACTAGTCTAGTCAAAATTTTGATGATTAATCACCACGTAGACAATTCGATGAAAAAAGATCAACGATAGTTTCGGTCGCCTATTCGACCAATTGTTGTAGATAATTCGACCTTTTCTCGTCAAAATTTAGGGCAAAATTTACTAGTGTGAGAATAAAGGATCTGACCCAACAACATACGCCTGCGTTTTAACTTCTCCCATGCCGAGACAGAGGTTTGAAAAGAAGCATCTGGGGAAGTATGGATTGTCCAAGAAAAGAATGGTAGATTTCGCACAGGAAGTTTGTCTTCGCAAGCATACCATATGATTTCCCCTTTTCAGCTGCAGGCACCTCATTAAATATTGTGTATTTCTCTTTAAAATGAGGCGCATATCCTCATCAAAATGCCATGCTCTCCTTAGTATGCACCTACCTTCCTTTAGTGATAATGATGTGCATAAGACCTGGAGCTTACCCTCTTTTTATGTGTGCCTTATGCTCTTTACAATCCATGAGTTTCTTTAGGGAGCTTCTTGCAAGCCCCACGCGTTCGTTGTACTGGAGTGTCTATATGTTACAAATGAGGAGGTTGTTGTTTTAAAAGTGGGCAGTGCATGTTGTGAAAGAAAAGGCCGAATGCACCATTTGATAAGAGTTGGGCGCACCATCGTGTGTGTGCCAGTTGTTCTAAGTACTCTCATGCACCATTCTCAGGGTGCTGGCTGTGCATACCCTCCGTTTGATGAGTGCTTCTTGCAAGCATTTTAGAAACATGCTAAGGTGTGCATGAGCCTCTAAGGAAGGCATACGGCTAGGGGGAGGTTGCAAAAGATTTCCCTCTCATGCATCGGCACAACAAAGAAAGGAGGGTTGCTGGGCACGCAAGCATAGAAGAGATTAGGCACGTGCAGGTATGGGACTGGGTATTAATCTTAATCCCATATTCACCATGTTACGAATATATGAAATTTTTATAATACACAATGCCCAAGTCATTGGTAAAGATGAGAATAGAGGGCTCTATGTGGAAAGCCATGTGGATTTGGTGGGCTTGACTGGGTGTGCATGATGAGGGAAAAATTTTGAATGAAAATGCCTTTAAACCAAGGGATGTTTAATCCCACATTGCCTGTGGAAAGGGCTCAAATGATCTTCAAATAGAAAGGTGCTCAATATGCTAGTGTCCAAGTATGGACGCACAGACAGAGGTCACTACGCATGTGCACGTGGTTTGAGGTGCCCAGCTGGCAACGAGTATGACAGTGATGTGGCAGGTGGGTCCCACATAGGTTAAGGTAAATTTTGATGAAGTGTGCAAGATGGATAGGCTGGCTACCTTGAGATACACGTCAGTGATCTAACGATGGTCGCATGACCGCAAGGGAAGAATTCAGCCCTTGTGATCATGTGACAAGCTGACATGTGGCAACCTAATAGGGTGATGAGGTGGTTGACCAAGTGAATTAGGTGGTGCCATGTGGCACATGGGGCCTACTCAGGTCTGTACGTAAAAAGGATTTAAAAGATCAAAATTAATATATAATGTGCAAACTATAGTCCAGAATTTGAAATATTTAAAATTGTTTGCACGAGAATGTTTAAATGTTCAGGCAATTTTTATCAGAAGTATAGAGTATCATATACTATTGGAAAGGTCTCGAAATGAGGAATTTGTTTTTGTAGTCCATTTTTGTGCAGGATCAAATTAGTTTGAACATAATGAAGAAACAATGACTCAACTTAAATTTGGGAAAAACAAAGAAGATATTTATGTAGATAAAATTAGTTTTTTGAGCAGTTGTAAAAGGTTCAGTTCAAGATATTTGGGAGGAGGGACAGGTGTTGAAGGGAGGATGAATATGATGGTTTTTCTTTTTCTACTTATGGAGATTTCTTCCATTGTTTGAGGGTTCTGAATCCTAGTCTCCACAGAGGGTTTGAAGTTGTGCTTAACTCTTGGAGTTTCAGTCATTTCATGGTTCCATTAGGATGTAGTTTTCTGATTGTTTCAATTTTGTTATTAGATAGAATAGAAGTGTTTCTAGATCCTTTGCATATGGTTGAAATGGTAAATGTTTTAGATCAGATTGGTACAGAAGCAAGATTCATTACACTTAATACAGTTTTATTTCAGATTCAAGTCTCTCCTACGTGTTGTTCAATTGGATTATGAATCTTCTAATTCATTGCATGGATTCATCTGTGTATGTGTTATTAGTCCTTAGTTCTGATTTAGGATCAGATTAAATGAAGCTATGGATATGACATTAATTCATAATGTTCTGCATAAGGATATCATTGCAAGTAGTATATGGTTTGATATCATTGTATTTATGGCTTTGATTCTATGACAGTAGTTTGTTTCTATATGTTGCTCATGAACTAGAAGTATTGCCCAATGAACAAGGTACTGGTCAAAAATCAATATATTCCTTGTTGATACATGACAGATTGGTCTTAGCCATGTTCTGCAAATTGAAAATAAACTTTGAAATATCTTGTGTTTTATGTAGCTTGTGGTGTTGTACTAATCTCATGCTCCAGTCTACGGTCGATGTTCAATGGATTGATTAGCCATTAATCTAGTATCTCCCAGATTTGTTGAGCCTTTGTGAGATCTCTGCCGATTTACACCTTATTGAATATCTGAAGGTGTTGAAGGGTACACCCGCCTTGGTTACGCAGAACTAGAAGCATAGAAGGATGGATCTGCATCCTTGTTAATTGGTCCTTTTCATCATTTGTTAAATACTTGGAGTTGGCTGCTCTTAAAGATCCATTGAAAAGTCAGAAGGTTGCTATCATTTTTATCATAGCGTAAAAGAACACCAACAAAATGGTGACTCTGCTGGGGAATAGAGATGAAATAACTATGATACATCTGAATTTTAGATCTCTAGTGTTATAAATTTGATATCAACTAATGTAGGTACAAGTTGAGCTAGACTCCTAGCCTTCTTATTTGTCAGAACCAGTAAGTACCATTGAAGAATAGAGGATTATTTGCAAGCTTTGGATTTTTGCATAATCTTGAAAATCTTAGCAGGCTTTGAATTTATTTGTTGTAAACTCTTTCATTGATTTCTTTCCAAGTATTGAATACTCTGATTTACTAATTTTTTGAAAGTAATTCCCAACTTGTGTTGGTGGAGACTCTGAGAATCTCTGCATCAATGCTAAGTAAAAGAAAATAAGAATAAAGATTACTTCATATTTTTAAGTATGAGTCAGAGAAATACTAGGGCTTGGAGGAAGGATCACCCTGAAAATAGATTAGAAGGTGAGATTCCAAGCACTTCTAGGGCCCGTCAGCCTAGAAAAAATCAAAATAATGGAGATGTGTCTCAAGCATGGAGACAAAAGAAAAATGTAAATGAAGATGACCTACTCAATCAAGACCAGGAAGGAAATGCCTCTAAGTATGAGGAGGCAGTAGATCTAGGTCTAGGAGCATATGAGGATTTCTATTCTCATCATTCTAAAGAAAATGATGAAGTACACCATAGGAAGAAAGTGTTCCCAGAAACCAAACCTCAAGAAGTAAATAGGAGGTCAAGAAGTAAGAGTAGGGGTTTAGAAGGAAGAAATGATCCCCCAACCTGGGGGCCTTCTCCTTCTAAAAGCCCTCATAATCCATGAGGTTTTTGGTTTGAAAATTTAGGATCTGATACCACTCTCCTAGATTCAGAAGATATTTTTGAAGAAGTCTATAATCTAGAAAAAAGGATTCAGGAACAGATTGCTATTAGAAAGGAGAGGGAAATGGAAAAGGAAGCTTAAATAAGCCAGGCTCAAATTAGGGTAGATCGGTTAAGAAGGCATTTGTTAACCTTGAAAGTTATAAATTTTGTTAGAGCCCCCAAGAAAGTTGATGAACAACCTATTATCCAACTCACTACCGAAGTTAGGAAACCTAAGGATAAGGGAAAGCAGGTCTTAGCAGGAATCCAAATAAATGAGCCTATCAGTGAAAAGACCCCTTTAGATCAGCTATCCAAATTGGATAGTGATGTAGAGAGAGCCAAAAGAGAAAATGAGATTATAGCTAAAGAGCTAGAGAAGGCAGGAATTGAGGCCACTACTTTAGAAATAAAAAAGAAAGTTGATTTTCTTAGACAATCTTCTGGCCCTTCAAATGCAACTAACCTTGTGATGACATCTAATGCTAACATTGGAAATTCTGCTACTCAGGCTGCCATTGTCACACCAAGGATTTCTGCAAATGTTACTAACACAGCAAATAACAAAGCTTCTACTTCTCAAATTGGTGGGTCACTGCAAAGGGGACCAATTCATGTTGAAAGGTACAAACAACTTCTCTTTAACAAAATTATTGGTTATCCTAATTTGATTCTCGCAAAGATTAGAGAAAAGTTGCCTAAAATCACTGGTAATAATGTTGTCACTTGTGAAGAGCATTTAAAGAAATTCATTGATATGATTGATGACTATGAAATAGAACATGAAGATGTAATCATGAAATTATTTGTTCAGTCTCTCACTGAGGATGCAAGGGATTGGTTTAGAGGGCTTCCTTATGATTGTATTGGTTCTTGGGATTATTTTATTAGTTGTTTTAAAGACCAGTATGGTGATGAGACCAATGAGGGCTTCATGTTGAATGAGTTCAACAATATAAAGAAAAACCAAAATGAAGAAGTCCTTGAATTCAATGTGAGATTTCAAAAGGCAATGCACAAGCTCTTCCAATTCATGAGATTAGATGAGAAGGTGTGATTGGAAACATATCTGAATGCTTTTGATGCCAAGATGGGATACTTACTCAAAGATAAAAACCCTAGAACTATTAGGGAAGCTCAAAGGTTTTCTGTAAATATTGAAAGCAATAGGAGGGTATCTAGCAAGTTAGGGAGAAGAGAAGATCCTAAGCCCCCTAGGTTTGGAAAGAAGGAAGTTGATAAACCTACCAATATAAATCCTAGGGAGGATGATAACCTCAAGAAAATCCTGAATGCCTTAAAGGATCTAAATCCAAATGAGATAAAAAATAAGTTTCAGGGAAATTATAGGCCTCCTCCAAATAATTTCAATAGGCAACCTAGGTTGCAAAACTTTCCCTACCATACACAGTGGAAGGATGGGAAACCTACTGTTCCAGAAAGAAAGGACTTGAAGCCTAATGATAAAGCCCCTAACCCTTTACAAAAACATTCAGTCAATATGACTAATGAGGTTCCATGGTGCACAGGATGCCAATCCCCTCATGATTCAAATTATTATGTGATCTCTCATAATATGTTTGAGAATGATGAACAAAGAGAGGAAGAAGATGAATCATATGATGACAGAGGTTGTGGAATGACTTTTGCCAAATTATTTGAAGAAGTTGACTCTAAGGAGGAAAATGAAAATTAGGATGTGAATAATTCTCAAAGTAGAGGAGAGGCCTACCATCAGCAGATCTTTTCTGATGAAGAAGAGGAGGAAGTTGATAACATAAATAGCAACTCCAAGGGGGTTGAAGAATATGTTGTATTAAGAAGACCCTCTGATGAAGAGATAGCCCAGATCACTGCTGATATGGTGACACAGGCCAAAAGCAATTATGTCCTTAGAAATAGAACTATTGGCAATACAGATGGTAAGCTAGTAGGTGTATTTATCAAAATAAATAAAGAAGACACAAAATAGTTTGTTGTGAAAAATAAGGTTGTTGATGATGCCAAGAAATTTAAGTTGAAAGGCACTGAGAAGCCAAGTGAGCCACACAATGTGCTCAAGATCAAGGCCAAAACTCCAATGGCAAATATCCCAATTCCCCAACATGAAAGTAAATCAAAAGGGGAGAACAAGTCAGGAGCAGCAACACAGTTTGAGAATAATGATGTCCCATAAGGCAAGCTAGACTCGTCTGTTCTAAATTATGCACCTATTGACATGAACTAGCTATTATCCCAGATAATAGTTAAGGTGCCTTTTATGGAAATGATGAGGATAAGTGAACACAAAGAGAAGGCCCTCACATGGATAAGTGGTGTTCTAGCCACAAATATCCAAGAACCAATAAACACTAAGATGAAGGGTCAAACTCCAATTAAAAGGAAAGAAACAAAGGAGATTGTTTCAAAAATACCTCAGATCTACTTAGATACTAATGTTGTGAACACTTATATGGGAACTATTGACCCTTTCTTCTTAACATTGGTCATAAATTATAAGATGTTAAAAAATTGCATGATTGACTCAGGAGCTTCAAATATCATCATGCCTGCTAAAATCATGAGGTCAATGGGATTCAAGTTGACACCCCTCATGGGAGATGGAAAGCTATGGACTCCAGAGAAGTACCGGTGATTGGAACAATCAAGGCCCTACCCTACAGGCTTGTTGCTTATTCGAAAGAACAGCTGACCATGAGCATCTTAGTTGTTGATATACCTCCCCAATACGGGATGTTGTTGTCATGAAAGTGGAGTGCAGCAATGGGAGGTAGTATCTAATGTGATTTGTCTTTTGCCACATTCACCATCACTAGTAAGAGTATCAAGGTGTTCATGGAAGTTAGGACTCCTCATATGATTGAGGAAGAAACTAATGATGATAACATGAATTGCTTCTTGGATACTGACATAAATTCTTTTCAAGTACAAAATAGAGAAAATGAAAATGAGGATGAATCTCCATTTTTGGCTAAGGATGAAGGTAATGACCTTTGGACCATGTATTTTGATGGTGCAATCTCTAAAGAGGGATGTGGTGCAGGTGTGTTATTAATTTCCCCTGCTGAGAAAACTTTAAAGTTTTCCTTCACCCTGCTATTTACTTGTACCAATAACACTACAAAATATGAGGCTTTGTTGATAGGTTTGAGGTTAGCCTCAAAACATAAAATCAAAAATCTCAAAGTTATTGGAGATTCAGAATTAGTTGTATCTCAAGTCAGATCCAAATATGCATCAAGAAACAAAAGGTTAAAACAATATAGGAATGTTTTTTGGGATGAAATAGAACACTTTGATGCATTATGTATTGATTGGATGGATAGAAGCCATAATAGGATGGCTGATTTACTGGTTAACATTTCTCTAAGGCTAGAGGATATCACTTTTGTAGGGATCTCTAAGATTGAGGTTCAAACCAGGCCTTCCATTCTAGATAATTTTGAAAACTGGCAGGTTTTTGAAGATGATTTGGACATTTTAAGATTTTTGCATTTAGATGCAAATTTTGGAGATAAGGAGATAGATTTTGGTGAATGTATAAAAGCAACAAATAATAAGGATACTTTCCTTGGCAAAGAAATTTTGCAACTTAAATCAAATAGGGTCCTAAAGGGTTTGGTAGTGCTAGAAAGAGAATTTGATAATCATGATAGTTCTTTTCAAACAAATCCTTTGAGTAAGCCTGAAGGTGTGGAGGAAATAAACTTAGGAATAGGGGAAGCCCCAAAAAATGTATATATTGGGGGAAGTCAGAATCCTGAAATAATAAAATCACTGATAAACCTTCTTAGGAAGTATAGGCATGTCTTTGCTTGGTCTTATGATGACCTAAAGGCATATAGAGAGGATTTATTTCAGCATGAAATCCCCTTGAAAGAGAACACCAAGCCTTTTAGACAAAAGTTGAGACCTGTCAACCCTACTTTGGCACCCAAGATGAAGGATGAGTTAAAAAAGATGAGTGATGCAGGCATCATTCAGCCTATCAGACATTCAACATGGGTCTCTAACCTTGTCCTAGTGAGGAAAAAGAATGGAGACATCAGACTCTGTATGGACTTTAGAAATTTGAACATAAATTCCTTGAAAGATAATTATGGTCTACCAAACATGGAAGCCATGTTGTAGAGAGTTACTGGTTCTGAATTAATGTCTATGATGGATGGGTTTTCAGGCTACAATCAAGTAGTTGTCAAGCCAATAGAACAGTTCAAAAATACATTCACTACTCCATGGGGCACTTATGTATATGTTAGGATGCCTTTTGGTTTGACCAATGCTGGGGCTACTTTTCAAAGGGCCATGGATGTAGCATTTGTAGATTTTATAAACAAATTTCTTATTGTTTACTAGGATGATTTAATAGCTTACTCAGAAAGAAAAGATCAGCATTGTGGCCACTTGGAAAAAAATCTTTGTAAGAGCTCTAGAGTATGGGATTTCTCTTAACCCAAGGAAGTGTGCTTTTGGGGTGACTGAGGGTAAACTTTTGGGCCACATTGTATCCAAGGATGGAGTTAGGATTGATCCAAAAAGGGTGGCAATAATTGACAAAGTGCCATTGCTAAGAAATGTCAAAGGTATCCAATCCTTCTTTGTGCAGATAAATTTTGTAAGACGATTTGTTACAAACTTCACTAAAATCAGTGTCCCTATCTCCAAGATGCTTAAAAGAATGCAAAGATTGAATGGAGTGAAGAGGCCAAGAAATCTTTTTGTGACATCAAACAAGCTATTAAAAGTTCCCCTGTGTTGAGATCACCAGACTTTAGCAAGCCTATTCAGATTTTCTCCTTTGCTTCATATCATACTATTGTTGCAGTCTTGTTGCAAAAGAACTCAGAGGGTTTTGAACAACCCATATCTTTCTTCAGAAAATCCTTACAAATAGCTGAGTTAAAGTATGACATAAATGAGAAACAAGCCTATGCATTAGTCAAGGTTATAAAAAATTTCAGGTGCTATCTGGTTGGGGCAACTGTGGTTGCATATGTGCCTAGTGCTGCTGTGAAGGACATATTGGTTCAACAAGAGGTCTCAGGGAGAAGGTGCAAATGGATAAATAGAATCCAAGAATTCAACATTGACATCCAGATCACAAAGTTGGTAAGAGGACTAGGGTTAGCAAAACTTATGGCTCAAAGCAATTTAGATGCTAACCATATCAATGTTCTTGAAGAAAAACAGAGGCCATACATCTGTGACTTGGATTGTTGTGAATGGTATAAAGATATCATTGGATATTTATAGAAATTATTACTTCCCTCTAACATGGATGACCACAAAAAGAGAACTATGAAATTACATGCGATGAAGTATGTAATTATTAAAGGTGAGCTATGGTGGAGAAGTAATGAAGGTGTCTTGTTGAAGTGTGTTGACCCTCACAAAGCTGAAAGTTTGTTGCAATAAATGCATGAAGGTGTGTGTGGTGGCCATTATATGGTCAAGACTACTACACATAAAATACTAAGGTCTTGGTTTTGGTGGCCTAGTATCTTCAAAGATGCACATTCTTTTGTCAAGAAATGTGACGCTTGCCAAAGATTTTCAAGAAAGCTAAAATTTAATGACAATTTACCTCTGAGCCTTGTAACAGTTGAGGCCCCTCTTCAGAAATGGGGCATGGACTTCATAGGAGAAATCCCAAACAAGTCCAGTGGAGGACACTCATGGATCCTGGTTGCTACTGATTACTTTACAAAGTGGGTGGAAGGAATTCCCACTAAAAGAGCCACTAGCAAGGTGGTTACTGACTTCTTGATGTAAAATCTATTGATAAAGTTTGGATGCCCTGAGGTTATGATTGTGGACAATGCTATGTATTTCAGATCTAAAGAATTTGTTAGTTTTTGTTTGCAATATGGGATCAAGATTTCATATGCTGCTCCCTACCATCCTCAAGGTAATGGTCAAGCTGAATCAAGCAACAAAAGCCTGATTAAACTTTTGAAGAGAGTCCTAGATACAAATAAGAAGGCATGGGATTCCAAGCTAGAGCTAGCTCTGTGGGCTGACAGAGTGAAAGTCAAGAAGGCCATTAGATGTGCTCATTTTGACTTAGTCTATGGTATTCATGCCAGGTTACCACATAATAACTTACTGAAGATGTACAAATTCATTCAGTTATATGATGATGTCAAGATGATGAGATGAAAATCAGATTAGAAGATTTGATACAGCTGGATGAATCAAGAAGGGAAGCCCAAGATACAAATTTAAAATCTCAGCTGAAATACAAAAATTTGTATGACAAGAAAACCACAGTTAGGAGCTTTAAAGATAATGATTTGGTCCTAATGTGGAATGCTAAGCTTGAGGATAAGGGCAAGCACTGTAAGTTTGATCCCATTTGGTTGGGACCATATCTGATTAGTGAGGAATGGGGACTTGATTCCTATATCCTGAAAGACTTGGTTGGAAATGAAATGGAATTTCTAGTTCATGGACAATTCCTCAAATTGTGCTTTTCTTAAGGTACTCTCATTATCCATGGATAGTAGTTAGTTTTCCTTCCCAGTTGTGTATTTATTTCAGGTTGTGTGAGTAGGTTAGTTGTTCTATTTCAGTAGATGGTCTACTTATCCCAGAGATTCTAAATTCTTGTCATGCCTGCAAGAGGCATACATCCCCAGACAGAGCCACTGTTGGCACCTCAATTTTTAAGCATAAAATCTTTCATCTTTTACAAATTGAGATATTTTTTATTTGTTTTAAAACTGAGAAAATTTGCTGCAAAAAACCTAGAAAAAACTTGCAAACTTCCCAGAGCTTTCTTTTAAATCCAGGAGGCCCTAATTAAAAACCAGACATGAAAAACCTTAAAATGCCTTTTCTTTTAAGAAAAACCCTAAGTTGTTCCTTTAGGTTCTATTCAAGCGTTACTTTTTACAAGGTCACTTGAAATCCTAAAAATGCATGTGCTTTATTCCTATGTCATTGGGTGGGGTCATGTTCTTAACATTTCATATTACCTAGGCCCCTTTTAATTTTCCTAAGTCTGAAGCCCAGTGATATCTTTAAATATTCCTAAGTCCTAAACACTTTATTTCCTAATGTTTCGGCATCATATATGAACCTTGAATCTTTTTCTTGATCCAACGGTTGTCACAAGTTTGCAAGGAATCTTTTAGGCCCTTGCAATCATGCGACAGTCGTTGATCTTGTTTAAAAGCCAGTGCATGGGCCCAGTCTCTAAGGATTCTTCCTAGACTAACAATTTTGTAGAGAATCAACAGTTGTCATATGTTTGCAAGGAATCTTTTGAGCCCTTCCGATCATGCGACAGTCGTCGATCTTACTTTATTTCCAGGTGCTTGTAAAAAGTGGGTCTGCTGCCAGGTGTATACATATGGGTGCTTCTGATTGGTCGAAGGTATTTTCTAATGTGGAAAATGTCATTGGGACTGGTGCGTAGTAAGAAAAAATAGCATGTCCGCTTGCCGGATATTGTGACATGGATGTTTCTGATTGGTCGATTTGAATGGGGTCAGTTACTTAAGGTATCAACAACGATGGAAAGATCTAACAGTTGTCGTATGTTCACAAGGAATCTTCTAAGCCCTTGTGATCATGCAACAACCATTGATATGGTATCAAGGCTACGGTGCCTTACTTTATATCTAGTCATAAAGGGAAATTAATACTAGCCATTAGATGTAGGATCTAATGGTAGTGATAAATCCAACATGTCAAGTGGGTCATGTGTGATTCATTTGAAGGTTTACCATCGATACATCTTGATCGAACGGTTGTCATATGTTGGCAAGAAATTTTTCCAAGCCTTGTGATCATGCGACTGCCATTAGATTTTGTTCTAAAAAGGATCAACGGCCCAAATTCAAACCTGAAGCAAAATTGGTGTGAAATTGAATGTTCCTGTTGAATGGTGACAGTTCGATTTCTCATAGAAGTAATGGTGAGATCGTGCGGAGTAAACTGCTAAAAAGATTGCCTTTGATTGCTGATATATTGAAGATTTATGCATTTTTAGAAACACAAAGAGATAGAATTTACAGAAGCTTGGGCGAGGAAATTTGTAGAGCTGGTTATCATCTCCTGACGGATTTTCTAAGAAAGGTTGGTGAATGTATGTGCATTTCTTGTTGATATTTTCATAGTACTTCTGAGAACTCTCTTGCATAAACCATAAAGAATTTGTAAACCCTAGAATGGCGCCAAGAAAGGATTTATCTATTAAAATTGAGTACAGTGATAGGGGTTTACATGAAGATTTGTTAGAAATATTACCTAATGTTGGAAATTTGGCTAATGTGGATGCATAGATGTTGTCATTATGGCAACATATGATCTCTATTGAGAGCGCAGAATCTGGAATGCAAGTATGGCAAGTTGAAGAAAGAAATTGTCTAAGTATGGATATAGTGATCCTGACAGAGCACCCGATGAAGATTTAGTTGGCGACGTCCACTGGAGCAATATTTTTGTTTACGTAGTTAACTAAAGCTTTTATAGAGTATAAGGATACCCCATCTCAGTGCGCATAAAGTTTGGAGTAGTACAGATAAAGTTATTCAAAGTTTACCGAAGACAGTTTTTGTAGACAGAGCAATTTTGGAGACAGTATTAGCGAAAGAGTTAAGGGATTATTTTTGTTTGTCAAAATAATGACTTAACATTATGAAGGGATGACATCCTAGATGTTTACTCTTGGATAAATATTTTGGAAGTTGACCATGTAAAGTTATTAGCTTTAATAACTCATATATTAGGCATACTTGAAATGTAATGAAACATACAAGTGATATGTAAAAAGAAAGAAAAGATAACTTGTGATAGTTGTTTATTGTGATAGCAGCAAAGGCTATTGATGCAAAGTTGTAAGCAGTACCATATTACAGTTAGAAACATTTTGTATTACCTGTTTGGGCAGTGAGCTTAGCTGGTGATCAGGTTTTGTAATCTAACTCCTAACAGGGTTAAGGCTTCTAACAAGGCCTAAAGTCCTTTAACTAGGACAGATCTACTATATATTGTAAATTGACTCCTAATAGGGTCCAATATCCCCAACAGGATACTTTTGATTAGTGATCTTTGTGGGTACCATCCCTACCAGGGTTTTCCCTTGGCCAGGGTTTCCTCAAGAACATATGATGTGTTATGAGTTCTTTCTATTTACTACTATGTTTGTTAATCAGCTTGATAATCTTTGTATGCACTAAAGTAATCTGTTATATCCATAAGTGGAAAAAAGAAAAAGTTTGTGAAATACTGATTCACCCCCCCCCCCCTCTCAGTATTTCCTATTTCTAACAATTGGTATCAAAGCATAGTTACTCAGAGAAGGAACATTCAAGGAAAGCTTAGCAGCTTGAGTAAGATCTCTATGGATATGGATCAACTTCAAAAGAATCTTGAAGAAGCTCTTGAACAAATTGATATGCTTAGTGATGAAAGAAACTCCTTAAGAAGAAAATATGAAGATGCAAAGAATGCTATTGACAAATTAAAAGGTAAGATTGAAGATCTGAAATCTGAAAAGAAATTATGTTTGTTGAAGATTGTGATGAATTAGAAAAAGAAAATGAGATCCTTAAGCATGAGTTGAAGATAGTAAATCTGAAGCTTAGTATGAAAGATGGAAATTTGAGATCTGATAATGAAAAATTGAAAATTGAGAATGAAGATCTGAGGTCAAGACTTGAAAAGGAAACATCCGAATCTGAAAAAGTAAAAGTGCAGTATGTGGAACTTGAGAAGTGTAATAAAATTATGAAAGGTGAATTAACTCAATCTAAACAACAACTTGAAAGGCTATATTCAAAAAGTGATAAGACTGAAAAACAAATTTCTTTTGAAGAACCATTCTTTGATAGGACTGGATTTGGATATAGTATGTTTAGAACAAACCATGAAAGTAAGAAGCCAGATCTGAAGACATCTGAAAGTGTGGAGGAAATAAAGCTAGATGAGAACACATTGGAAGATCCACCTAAAGAAGAACCACCTAGAGAGAAAGAAGAATCAAAGCAAGAAGAATCAAAACAAGAAGAATCATCTAAAGGTATGCAAAGAGAATTCAAAGGTAGATGTTTTGCTTGTAATACTATTGGGTACATGAAAAGAGATTGCACAGGTAAGCAATTTAAACCTTTTAATGGACATTGTTATAATTGTCATAGTTTTGGACATAGAGCTAATGAATGTAGAAGACCTAAAGTAATTTTGAATAATTATGATAGAATGATTGGGAATACTAACAATGCAAATAAGAAATATATTGAACAAATGAATCAAAGAAAAGTGGTAGTATGTTTTAGATGCAACAAAGTAGGACATATTGCTAGAAATTGCAGGTCACAGATTAACCAGCAAGGACAGAGATTTGGAAACAATGGAATCATTTGTCAGATATGCAACAAGTTTGGACACTCAGCAAGATTTTGCAGAATGAACAATGGAGGTTATCATCATAACCCCAACCCTAGGAACAATGCAAGAAGGAATGAAAATGCAGGAAACAAAGAGGAAGGTTGTTGTAGCAATAAAGATGAAGTAAAATTTGATAAAGGCACAGATCAAGGAGGTATAGTCAGCACTAAAAGTAGTCAGGAAGGTAATGTAACCAATGGTAAGGATGAATCTTTACCTGACCCTTCTTTAAGTACTTAAATTATGTAAGTTTCTGTAGTTTAGGACTTAGGATTAGTGTAGATTAGGAATTTGAATGAGTTAAGTTTTGCGCAGTTAGATATAGGTTTATTGTGTTGTACTAATGCTATGGTTAAGTGCGCAAAAGAAAATATTGTGTTTTGCGAGGTCGCAAAAAGTTTTATGGTTACAGGTTTGCAGAATCAGCTTTTTGAGGTTTTAGCGGCAAAATGAATGAATGCGATGTCAGATCAAGTTAATGTGAAGTGTTATAAGGTCAAAATCAAAGTTATTACGATTACAAAGTGATTGAAAATTGATTTGAAAGAAGAAAAGCGAGTTGAGGATGATTTGAAGAAGTTTGGAAGTAGTTTGCAGCGACGATCATACCGAAACCCTAGATTTGCAAAGTTGAGGTATTTTTTGATCTTTAATCAGTTGATAAGATGGATATTTCTATGGTTCATAATGTTAAGGATAAGAATAGACCAAAGATTAAGAAAGAACCAGTAGAACCAACTGAAATTGATGACAGTCTGGCATTATCATCTATACCAGATGGAGTATTGCACATTGAGAATGTTAAAGGATATTTAGGTTGCAAGTTTGAAACTTTGGGAGATGCAGATTTTAGTGATGATTATAGGAAATTGTACAATCAAGACATGTTAGTTAAACCAGCTTATGGGCACCTAGAGAACAATGAAATTATCAAATATTCTATGAAGTATGAATTCAATGATAAGGAATGTACCAAGATCATTTTAAGTAGAATCCACAATGGGAAATTTTGGATGGAGGATAGAGTTATTGATATAACTGCCGACCAAATTCATGAAGTTACTAGATTATCAAAAGTTGGAGAGATTCCACTGAATGAAAAGAACATGAGAAAGATTGTTTTAGATAACACTGGATCTAGTTATAATGGTAGAGGAATTGTGATAAGTAAGATTAAGCAAGATGATGTTAGGTACCTTTGCAAGATCCTAACAACTAAATTATGTGGTAGTTCAAGGGAAGATGACATGGCTGCAGGAATGATTCATGTAGCTTATCTTATGTGTATTGAGAAGAAACCAGTAGACCTATGTGAAATTTTGAAAATTCAGTTATTTGAGAACTTAGAAAAGATTAAGAAGGCTAAGTACACACAGTTTAGGTTTTCATCTCTGATAACCTATATGTTTTTCCATATTTTGAGAAGATTTCCTTACACAGTTGATTGGAGTGACAATGTGAACACAATGGAAAGAATAAACTCAGTCTACATGAAGCACCTTTTTGATAAAGTTAATGACAATGTGAAGCTTGTATTGAAGACTTTTCAGAATAGTGTTAAGAACAAATCAAGGATTCCTCAATACTTAGTTGAAAAGCATAAAGATGACATTTGTTTTATGGTTGACACTGATTTCACCTACATTGAAGCAATTGAGCCTAGAATGGAATTCATAGACCCTCTTGGCTATGAAATAGCTGAAGCAGAAACAGTAGGATATGTGAATAGATTGTTAAAGTGTGAGTTGGATGGTCATGCAAATAGGTTTGGAACCTATGAAGAGAATTTCAACTCTGCAATAAGTTTGAGAGAAAAGAAGCAATCTAGTAAGAGAGTTGAATCTACTATGAAGAAAATATTGAAAGAATCTGGTATTTCAAGTCATGAGTTTGACATAGCTAAGAAGACTGTAGAAGCCTTGAAGCAAAGTGAAAATCTTGTAATTTCACCTGAGACATCAAGTGCAGATCCTGTTGATCCTATTGCAGTAAAAGTAAAAGTTGAAGTACCTGAAAAAGATGAAGGAGATGAATCTTTTTCTCCTATTCCTAGCAAAAGAGTAAAAGTGAGTGCAACGGGACCTAGCAAGAGACAGAAAGTGGTTGTACCACCTATACCTAGAAATGTAGCAGTAATTAAAGATGATAATGTAGTTTTAATCAAGAAGAAAACTTGGAAACCGAGAATTGAAAGAGTTAATGAAGATATATTGAAGCATGGAGACTTCACTAAGTTGAATAAATTCTATGATCTATATGGATCATTTGACAGATTAAATTTTGAAAATGCAATGGTTACACATATGATTGTGGCAGATAAGAAACTTAGCACTATTCATGGTAAGATCCCAGAAGATTTGTATAACAGACTTGTGAATAGAAAATAGAGAGCACAAGAAGAGGACATAAAGATGAGAGAACATGTAATCAGACAGTTCTATGAAGTTAAGGATGAAGATCATTTGAAGAGATTCTGGAAGTCTCTTGGAACTTTATTGAGAACTAAGAGAAGAACAATCCTTATAATGGGAGGCAAAAAGGAGGAAGTATAGAAAGAGACAGAGCAAGCAGTAATGCAAGTTCTTGCAGATATAGTTGTAGAAAAGCATGTTGAGTTAGACCCTCAGCAGAAGCAATCAGAGGAACTGCATGCAGAGGAAGTTGGTATTGAAGAAGTTCCATCTTCTTCACATATCAATATTGGCAAAGAATCAATGGATATTGAAGGCACCAAAGTGACTCTAGAATCAGATGATGCAGTATTTCATGATCTAGGAAACATTGTTGACAATTTGGCTTTGGGAGAGCAAGAAAAGGTCATAGAATCAGAGAAGAATACAGAGGCAGAGGAAGCACCAATTGTATCAGAATCAGTTCTAGCAGAGCAGTCAGTTAAAGGAAAACAAATTTTGACAGAGGCCACTACCTCTAGTGCACCTTCTATACCAGTTGAAGAGATTAGTGCACCTGATAGTAAGAAGAGGCATATTGGTTCAATGTTTGAAGACCTTGGAAAAGAAGTTGAAGATGATGATCAGCTTGAGTTCATCATATCTCTGAATAAAATTATTGGAAAGAATAAGAAGGTGAAAGACCTTGAAGGAAAAGTTAGAGTTTTGACAAAGAAACTTGAGAGTGTGATCAGCACTAAGGTATCTGAATCAGATCCACTTGAGAAAGCTAAAATGGTAATGAATTATTTTGACTCTAAATTTTCTAACTTGAAGGATATTGCTAAAATAAAAGTTCAGGAAGACTTTGAAGCAGAAATGCAACAAACTTTAAGTGTAAATATTTGAAATGATATTGGTAGTTTAGATGTATGCATAAAGAATTTGAGGAGACATTTTGAGACAGGAAAGAATTTGTACATACAATGCACTAAATTAGAAATCCTAACAGTTGAAGAGGATAAGAAGATTAGAGAGAAGTTAGATTCTATTACAGCTGAGACAAACACCTTGAGAAGCCCTAATGTCAAGATAAGTTCTGTAGAGAAGAGCATAAGGAAATTGAAAGATGAAATCAGAATGTTAGCAGAGGAGAAGAACAGAAAGATGATCAGGGTTAACATCTTGAGAGAGCATGTCTCAATCAAGATATCAATTGTTGAAGATCAAATTGAGTAGTGTCTTTCAGCAAAGACATCATTTCAGAAGTTTAGCTTCAATTCCCTGCAAGCTTGTCAAATAGCAGGATACGGATTGAGTACTCTACTCAATGTTGCTGAATCAATCAGGAAGATATGGGAGAAAGATTTTGAATCTTGGAAGTTAGAGTTTGGTGATTGTGTTGCAAGCCTATCGGCTTTGCAATAACTGATAATAAGGTATAAAGTTTTTGAAATTTTTGTACACCCTATCTTTGTCATTGTTGTCAAAGGGGGAGAGATAGTAGAAAATTGAATATATGTTGAGGAAGGATACTCATAGGGGGAGCTATTCTATGGAGTATGATATTGTATACATATTGTGTAACTTTTGGCCACAATTTTGTATAAGTGTTTTTTGAAGTTTTGTTTGCACACTTAGCCAATTTTCCCATATGTTGCCACCAATAACAAAGGGGGAGATTGTTGGAAATTTGGCTAATGTGGATGCATGGATGTTGTCATTATGGAAACATATGATCTCTATTGAGAGTGCAAAATCTATAATGCAAGTATGGCAAGTTGAAGAAAGAAATTGTCTAAGTATGCATACAGTGATCCTAATAGAGCACCCAATGAAGATTTAGTTGGCGACGTCCACTGGAGCAATATTTTTGTTTGTGTAGTTAACTAAAGCTTATATAGAGTATGAGGATACCCCATCTCAGTGCGCATAAAGTTTGGAGTAGTACGGACAAAGTTATTCAAAGTTTACCGAAGATAGTTTTTGCAGACAGAGCAGTTTTGGAGACAGTATTAGCGAAAGAGTTAAGGGATTATTTTTTTTTGTCAAAATAATGACTTAACATTATGAAGGGATGAAATCCTAGATGTTTACTCTTGGATAAATTTTTTGGAAGCTGACCATGTAAATTTATTAGCTTTAATAACTCATATATTAGGCATACTTGAAATGTAATGAAACATACAAGTGATATGTAAAAAGAAAGAAAAGATAACTTGCGATAGTTGTTTATTGTGATAGCAGCAAAGGCTATTGATGCGAAGTTGTAAGTAGTACCATATTACAGTCAGAAACATTTTGTATTACCTGTTTGGGCAGTGAGCTCAGCTGGTGATCAGGTTTTGTAATCTAATTCCTAACAGGGTTAAGGCTTCTAACAAGGCCTAAAGTCCTTTAACCAGGACAGATCTACTATATATTGTAAATTGACTCCTAACAGGGTCCAATATCCCTAACAAGATACTTTTGATTAGTGATCTTTGTGGGTACCATCCCCACCAGGGTTTTCCCTTGGCCAGGGTTTCCTCGAGAACATATGATGTGTTATGAGTTCTTTCTATTTACTGCTATGTTTGTTAATCAGCTTGATAATCTTTGTATGCACTAAAGTAATCTGTTATATCCATAAGTGGGCAAAAGAAAAAGTTTGTGAAATACTGATTCACCCCCCCCCCCCCTCTTAGTATTTCCTATTTCTAACACCTAAGTCAATAATTGATACGGTAAAGGCCAAGAGTTTAGTACTGAAGAGCCCTAGGGTAAAGGTTGCAGATGGCCTGTATGATACAGGTAATTATATAAGGGACACTAAGATTGGCACACTTAATGCAAGTGGCATTTTTTATATTACTGGCTTAGGGTTGTTCAAAGTAGGGTTTAGTCAAAGAAATGCCCCTCCTCCAACCAGCAATATATGGCAATTTGACCTAGGAAAACTTGTGGTACCCGGCATTTTCATAGATGCATATTTGATGATTCAAATTGCAAAATATTATGACCCAATTACTAGGGTAATTAGGGATGCTAAAGGGAACCTGTTAATGAACATCTCTGCTGAAGAAATCAGGAAGGTTTTTAAGCTAAGTGAACCTTCCAATGACCTAGAAAAAATTGATTTTGAGGAATTGAGGCAAGTGTACAATGCACAAAGGGATTATCTCAGAAGTGGTCCTGTGAAGAAATTTTGTGATAAGATTAGGGGGATGATTACCATGGGAACATGTACACAGGAGCCCTTCAAAATAGACTATTTTAACTTAAGAGAAAGGGGTGCATATTGGTCATTATGTCAAGTTTTTGGAGAAGATGTTGAAGAGAGAATGCTAGTACATTTGATGTACATGATGGTCCAAATTTTACACCCATACCTATCAGTTACATTTGACTTTGCCCCTTTCATTTTTGATTTAATTCATAATGGATTAATAGGAATCTAGAAAAGCAAAGTTGATAAGCCATTCTGTTGGTACTCCTTGATGTATATGTTCTTGTTTAAGGGTGCTAGTTATTTTGAGGAGGAGATGGATTTGTTGAAATAGAAGGATGGTGAAGATATGCCAGTCCAATTGTGGAGCCTCAGCATGACATGGGATAGGGAAGACAATAGTTTCATCAATTTTGATAGGTGTTTTGCAGCTAGGCTCAGGCTATTATTTATCCTTGACAACCCAAGAATCCCAACAGCCTTGGCTGAACTTGTCAGGCCAAAACAATTTGCCAAGGGTATCAAAATTGTGCATAATTGGGGGGATTTCATTTTTTATCTTGTTTCTACTATTATCAAACTATATGGTTTCAGAGGGGCCCCATTCATAATGTCATATCAAGTACCTCTAAAGATTGGTATTGTAGAGTCAATTAAACAATTCGGGGAGATTGAAAAGAACACTCTCACAGGTAAAGGTAGAGGAACTATGTTCCCAAATATTACAATTGCACATCAATTTATAATTACAAAGGGTGGATGGCTTCATATGGATCAATTCCTGGCACCGTATCATATGAATACTTCAATTGTTAGGACAGCAGACCCAGAGGGGTTTTACACTGAAATGTATAAGAAGAAGGTCAGGTGCTCCTTGATAAATCAAATTTTTAATTTCCCTAAGGATATCATAAAAAATGTCCCAAATATATAGGAGCAAGAAATCAGAAAGGAGAAATGGTTGGTGTATAAGAAGACATTGGATTTTGTCCAGCAGTTTGACTTGGGATATGATCCCCTAAAGAGCATCAATCCTATGGGGAAGAAGATAGACACTCTCATGGATTATTTTCAGGGTATTTTTCAAACCCTAAATGAGAAGAAGGAGAAAGCCATGAAAGATAACCCGGAGAAGGCTCAATCAATATTGAGAAAACCTGCATTTACAAAAGTATTGCCCCTGGGAAAGTACATGGTACAGAAGAGAACTGGTTACAATGTGGTAGTACCAGAACCTAACAAGAAAAAACAAACAAAGAACAAGGAGGATGTCCCTTCCACATCACACTAGGTGGAGAAGTACAAGGAGGTTGTAGAAATTCCAGACTCACCTCAGGCTCAACCAGCTGAGGATGTTCCTAATTCCCCACCTCCATCAAAAATACAAAAGCTAGAGGAGAGGCCTGAACATATTGAAGGGGATTATTCTCCATCTCAATAACCTCTGAATATCATGGATGATCAAGAGGTCATAGAGAAGGTACAATAATTGGGATCTCTAGGTCAAATTTTTATGACATGTGAAGAGATAAATGAGGGGGTGCCAGAGCCACCAAAAGAGCCTGAATTAGACTTAACAATGGGAGAGATGGCAGGTACAGAGCTGAACCTCATAATCAAACAATCCTATGATGAGTTATTAGTTGATGATGCCTTTGTAAAGGCTAGGGCCTTTATGTAATTTTTGTGGAAATTAAACATGAGTCAGTTTGAAGAAACATGTGAAAAGAGGCATGAGGAGAATCCAAACAAGGACCTCAAGATCATAGAAACTGAGGTAAGGAAGGAAATGATGGAAAGGTTTGATAAGATCACTCTAGAACAGGGGAGACACTTGATGAGAAACTCAGGAGTGCTTATCCTTCTAGAGTGGGATATAGCTAATGCAGTGGTCCTAGATGCAGTCAAGAAACAGACCACACCTATTCACAAGACCAAGGAGGAGGTAGAACAGGCCATTAAGGGAGTCACTTTCAGTAATGACCATAAAGCCTTGGTCATGTGGTCCTTATAGAAGAATGGAAATAACAAAGGAAAGCATATTACTAAGGGTGATCTTTCAAGTAGCCTAATAGTCAAGAGGGTCACTGACACCTCTATATTTGAGGCATCAGGCATGGTGATAGCAATAGCCCAACTGACAGCAAGAGTGGCAAAAAGAGAGGCCAAAGAAAAAGAAGAGCTCACACTAAGACTGGAAATAGTATTGAAGGCTTATGGGGAGTTAAGATAGGGCATATGTGAAAAGGATTTGTTAATTGCAGACTTAAAGAAGAGGCTAGGTGAACAAGGTCCAATTCAAGCATCAGGGAAATTGCAAATTTCTTCTTCCCTTGTTGGTCCTTCTTCTTCAAGCCCTATCATTGAATACCCCATCTCCCCTCTTCCCCCTTCCATAGGTGATGAGGACATGGAGCAAAGAGAAAAGAAAAGGTATGAAAAGAGAATAAAGAATACTATTTTACAATTTGTTGCAAATGTAAAACCAAGGGAAATTTATAGAACTGCTAAACAGTTATCTGACATTTTGATCTCTTTTAAGAAAGAGGTAGCCACTGTAGGCCCAATTTTGGAAAGGTGGTTTGCTAGAAAGAATAGGTTGAAATCATTCTTTGATTTGATTAAAGATCAATGTATTATGGATATACAACTAACAAATACTTATAGATTTGTTAAGGACCTTTTTGAGTTTGAAGTCAATAAGGAAAGTTTAAAGAGGAAGGCTGAGGTCTTAAGGGTAAGATACTTTCAGGACAACTTTCAAATGTTTCCTGGTCTTGTCAAAGCAGATGGAATTATAAAGGACAAGGATCAATGGCTGGAGAAAATTGATAGTGAAGTATTAGCTAGAATAGATACCATTCTAGATACAGAAGACAATACCCCCTTTGTACAAATAATTGAAATACTAAAGGATGCCAAAATACACTTCACTAATGTAAGAAATGAGGTACACCAAGAAGTTACTGATTGGGACAAATTGCTACCAAAAAGGGATGAAGTTCTAGCCTTTCATTGGCCAAGTGAAGAAACTTATATGTCTTGGGAAACAGCATATCCTGCAGAGAGTGCTAAAGAAGAAGAAACATCCATAGAGGAAGCAACAAGTGGCAGTGCCCCAACCCCTTGAAAACAAAGCAAACAGTGCAAGGAGCCTCAAGCAGTTAGAGAAAGCACGGATAATACACCTGGCATGTTTTGAACTAACATTGGGAGTTGTTGAAATTTTGGGCACTCATGTGAGTGATTAGTTTTGTAAAATTGTAATAGAAAGGTGTTATATTTACATTTTTTGTCTTATATGGTCACATTTTTGTCTCTTCTAGGAAGGATCTGAAGCTTGTATGCAATCCTTATTTTCTATAAAAGGATTACCAGGATCATTTTGAAAGGACCGAAACTTGGACATTCTTATTGACAAGTTTTGAGTTTAGGAAACTGTAGACTGTATTAGGCAAGTCTTTGTAAAGAGAAATATTGTTGGCTCAGTTAAATATCTAGAAAGTTGCATTTTAAAGAATTTTGTATACATGATAGTGATATAGAATTTGAATAAAATCCAAAGTTTATATCTCTCCTTTGTGTACTTCTCTTTGGGTTATGAATTGATAAAATTCATTGCATGGATAATCTCTGTGTATGTCTATATTCTTCAGCTCTGATCTAGGATCAGATTAAATAAGCTTTAGATATGACATAAATTCTTTAAAGTTTTACATAAGGATTTAAGTAAGTAGTGTGAATCTAGGATTCCTTTGATAAAATCCACCATAGGGTGATAGCATTTTCAAAGGGCAAGGCCATCAAAGTTCATTATATTTGTTTTGTGTATTACAATTTTGTAGTGAGGGTGTCACCCAATGGATAAGGCACTAGCCAGCAGTGGAGCTATTTTATAGAGATCAGTGTTTGAAAAGGTTCTACTTGTATTCCTAACATTTTGATATAAATCTATTGAAATTCTTTAAGTACAGTGACTTGCAAAGTAGTGTTCCACCTAATGATAATGGAGAATCAATGAATGAATGGTCATCATTTAGCATTTTCTTATCATTTATTTGTTGTCATTGAATCCAATCTGTTATTCTTGAAGTAAGGATTTTTGTTACTGGATTAGGAGTACCCTCCTTGGTTTTGCAGAGCCAGAAGTGTAGAGGGAAATCTTGTCCCTATAGTTGGTCCAATCATCATAGAATTCAATATTTGGAATCTAACCCCTCCTAAAAACCTATTGATGCATTGGTTTCTTATGAAAGCATAAAGTCTAGTTTGAGGAACCAACAACCCCAATGGAAACAAATCTACACAAGCTAAAAAGTGAAGCTAAAGATTTTGAACCTATAGATCCATCACCCTATAGACAAATTGTTGGATCTCTTTTGTATCTAGTAAACACACGTCATGACATCTATTATGCAACAAATGTGCTAAGTCACTTCTTGTGCGAACCTAAGCAAATACATATGATGGCCACTAAGCATATTCTAAGATATTTATGAGGGACCATTGGACTTGGCTTGAAATATGAAAAAGTTGAGATCAAACTTCAAGGCTATTCCAATTCAGATTGGGTAGGCAGTTCAACAGATCACAAAAGCACCACAGGATGTTGTTTCAGTTTAGGCTCTGCAATGATATCTTGGTTCGGTAGAAAACAATCAGTCATTGCTCAAAGTTCCACTGAAGTTGAATACATGGCTGCCTCTATGGGAGCCAGAGAAGTAGTCTGGTTAAGAAAACTACTATTTGATCTATTCAGAAAACCACTGGTACCTACCATTATCCATTGTGATAACCAAAGTTGCATAAAGCTCTCTGTAAATCCAGTTTTCCATTATAGATAAAAACATATAGAGATTCCTTACCATTACATTAGAGATATGGTTGATAGGAATATCATCAAACTAGTATATATCAACACCGAGGAATAGAATGTTGACATATTTACCAAACCTCTTGCAAAATTGAAGATAGATTACTTCAAGAGTAAAATTGGTATGACTATACTATAAACTTGTTTGGATGAGATCCTTACTCTTGTACTTTGTATTCATGAATATATAAATAAATAAAGTTATTTTTGAAATATTTCATTGTGTTCAAGAAGATGATGATCTTCTATTGAGGTTACTATTACGAGGTGACGATCTTGACAATAGTTGACCAAATTTCAAGATTGACACCTTAACGGGTTTTCCTAGATTGTGTCAGATAGCTTGATGATGTAATAACTTATATATCATGATTGACACCTTAATTGGTAGCCCTGGATTGTATCGGATATCATGATATTGGAATGTCTAAGTATAAATTATTAAGACTTTTATATGTTGTCCCAATTTATGTCGGTAATAATTAAATACTACGACCTTCCTCAACACATCTTAAACCCTCTCTAACTAAGAGGGAGTGTTGAAAGATAGCTTCATTCTAGTTTAAGTATATAAATTAGCATATTAAAGAAACTGAGCAAATGCATGTTACTGCGGGCCTGTTCGTATATGCACTGCATTATAGACACAATATATATCATGTATTGTAATGTGAGTATAGTGACACGATAAGTATCATGGCACTGTAAACACATTATAGTACACGATAAATATCGTGGACTGTAATATTGTTACAGCCATGATAATTATCATGCTTACAGTACATGATATTATCGTGTAGTCTAATTTAATTCTTGGTTATGAAATGTCACTAACATTTAATACATTGTTTCGTAATTACATTGGTTGATTATAATTTAATGTAGAGTCGTGACCCTACATGGAAACCGCCATGTATGGTCATGACCTTACATATTATACATATGAAGATATATTTGTAGAATCAATCAATCACCAAGGCAATTGTATTATACAACATCATATATTAAAAGTAATATATATTAATCTTCTGATCTAATATTCCTTAACACAGAAGATATCCAATGTTTAGATATCATCTCATGATATCTTGAGTAATGGCCTCTTGAATATCAATTCACATGATATTCACCAAGTGATCAAGATGTTCATAAGATATGTGTACGTATATCCTCAATAATACTTACCATATGAATATTCATGGTTTGTTTAAGGAAATTAATCCATCGTGCAAGATTTTCATGGTTTGTTTAAGGAAATTAATCCACCATGCAAGATATTCATGGTTTGTTTAAGGAAATTAATCCACCATGCAAGATATTCATTGTCTATTTAAGGAAATTAATCCACCATGCAAGATATAATCTATCATGATCTACTTAGACATCATAAGATATCTGTCATAATAGAAAATTTAAGTTATTGTAAGATCGTCATCTTTCAATAACTTCTTCAAATACAAGTGATAATCATTTGGAATTCTTCACTTCCTCATGATGTACACAGGGCCCATATAGTCATGAATTAACACTTATTAATAAAGTAATTTATTAGTACAATAATCATATATCCTGAGACTCTTCTTAGTAATACCAAGTTTACTTCTTGAAGTGTTCCACCTTTGTTTTTGCAGGAGGTTGATGAGGAAGGTAAAGAATAGTGAACTCCCTCTCAATCTAGTATTTCATAAATTTTGAGTTATTTAGCAACTATAACTGAGCTTCAATCAAATATAAAATTGAACAATACTCTTCAATCGAAAGCTATAAAATCAACACTAGAAAAATTATCAAGGCCTCTTGTGTTTGACTTAAGCTTCAACAATGACAACTCTCACCCAATAAACTTATCTCCACCACAATAGTTTAGAAAACTTGCAACTAATCTCAAAACATCAAATTTTTGACACAGTTGGGAATCACCAAACACATTACCAGTGGCATTTCAAACAAACATGTATTCACACCCAATACGAAAAAAGAAGGTTCCACAAAATGGAGAAGATTGAGTTTCTTGTGAGTTCTCCAATGCACAGTCTCCAATATAGTCGTGAAACCAAAACCAAGCTTCTGTGATGACTAATTTTGCAGGTTGATATTTGTATAGGATAAAATGTGGATGAGGTCCTAGAACAATGTTTTGCACATAAAAGAGACCCCAAAGCCAATATTTTACACTTACATGAAATTGTATTGATATAGAAATTAATTGTAGATGATTAATATTGAAATTAAGAAATAAAGGTACTTACCTCCGAAAAAGAACCTGCTGAAAACCCTGTCAAACAGTCTCAAAAACTATTGATTTTCACGATTCTAAACCGAAACTATGAGATCTACAAAACCCAAAAATATTTTTCAAGATGAGCTCAAGTTGGGTTTGACCCTCATAAAAGGCCAAATACTACACTTTTTATTTGAAGGTCGATTCTAACTTTGTTCACAGATCCTGAAAGTTCGGCGAAAAGGGTATCCAAACCTGCTCTCAGATATGAAACTCCGCACCTATACCTGCAAGAAAAAGAGGGTTTTTTGTTATTTTTTTGGGGGGTTTGCCTTGGTCAAACCTTGGTTTGGAATCAACCTTATTATTGAAATTGAAATGGAGAATGCTAGCAAGTAGTAGAAGTAGATCTAACAACGAAGGTATGATATTCAATAGATATGTAAATTGTATTTGAAATGTAATCAAGTATATTGATATGAAAGCTTGAACATGTAAATCAAACCTCCATGATTGTATGCTTGGAATCCATTTTGAGGGAAGGATGAAATAGATCTTGAAGATGAACAAAAGGATCTTGAAGGAAGATCACGCCATCATGATGGCTAGATCTAGGGTTTGAATGATGAATCTTGAATACTTGAACCAAATCCCTTCAATGGCTTGAATGCTTGAATCCTTGATCTTCAATGGAGAACTTGGATGGAGAAGAGGACTTGAATGCTTGAATGGATACTTGCTTGATCACCTTGAGATCTTGAGAGAGGAAATTGCCAAAACTTGATTGAGAGATGGAGAAAATGAGAGAGGAAGGCTCCCTTTTATAGTGATCTAGGGCACAAGAGGGGCCTCGTAGAAAACAATAATTAAGGGCCCATGGCACAAAACTCTAGAGAGGTGCACATGGAGGGAAATTAAATTAAAGTCTTGACACAAAACTCTAGGAGGGGACCACCCTTAATATAGAAATAAAATAATTATTTAAGAGCCTTGTTACAAAATTCAAGGTAAGGCCAACCCCAAAGTTAATTTGAGCATTAGGCACAAAACTTGAGAAAGGATAATCTCCAAAAATAAATTAGGAATCCTATAAAAATATTGGGAAAGGTCCACCTCAAATATTAATTTGAGAATTCGACACTTAATCTGAGAAATAGTGGCCCCGAAGAGGGAAAAGACAAGATTTTGATGAAATCTCAAAACTGGAAGCTAACCCTGAAGATCCCAAACTCTAGGGTCAAGGTCGAGCTCAAACTTGACTAGGTTAGGGTCGAGGTCGATCCTGACCTAGTCAAGATCAAGGTCAAATTTGACCCCATAAGGTCGACTTTGACCTTATGGTTAAAAACCTTAGGTTCATAGTCCAGAATGCCAAGAAAATGCTAGGAAGAAGTGGGAAATGGGGTAGAACGGGGGGAAAAGCTAGATCCAAGTTGAATATCCATTCAAGGTGTTTGACATGACCCCAAACCACTTACTCGAAGGGATAAATGCTCTTACCATGGAAGTGCTTCCATTTTAAGATGATACATTAAGCCCCCACTTTAGCAAGAATATGGACTCGATGAAAACTCTTGGTAAAGGAGAAGAAAGAGGAGATCCAAGTGGATTTGCAAAGAGATAAAATAACACTTAGCTAAGGATACAAGCCCCCAGGCTAAGGATTCTAACTCAACATACATGTACAAGGGTGCGAAAAAGAGAAAACCAAAAGAGCACGAGTTAGCACTAAATAATCCAAATCAATTAGCATAAGAAACCTCACTAAGAAATATTTCTCATACTAATATCATATTTGGAAAGCTATCATAAAAGCATAAATGATTACATAAGAAAGAAAAGAGCAACACTATAAACAACATAGCTTCATGATCATGTCCTACTAGCATGAAAGAAAAAAGAGATAAAGGAGAAAGTGATTACCTCACCCAGTAAGATGCCCACCTTACCGTGAATCACCTTGGAGGGAGAGCCCAACAAGTTCACCCATAAACTATGCTTTGAAATTGTAATGCATCTTCTGATGGCTTTTGGAATACCCATAGATCCACCTTCTTGTATCACTATGAATATGAAATGCGTGTCTCCTCAGGATTTAGCAACTTATGTGCGTTACCTTCAAAAGATTTAGCATATAGGTGCATGTATTTTTAAGATTTAGAAACTTATGTCTGTTACCTTCCAATATTTAGCATATTTGAAATTGGAAATGCATGTCCCTTCAGGATTTAGAAACTTATGTGTGTTACCTTCCAAGATTTAGCATGCTGCAAAACAAAAGGTTAGAACAACAATATATAATATAGATATAGGGAGGCCATATATATGCCCCCCTCCTTAATATGGAAAAAACATACTATTTTGACATGTTAAGGAAAGAAAAGAAACAAGGATAAAGCCTTCTTCAACATCAAGATAATATCCACAGACAACACCCAGTCCAAGCCAAGAAGGTCACAGCTCCTATGAGGCCATGGAAGGGACGAATGCAAAGAGATATCATGCAAGAAGTGAAAAAGTAACCCTTGTGAGGGATAGCACACTGTTCAATTTCCAAGGTGAGATATATATCAACCATGGAAACCCAATGTCAAACAATGAAATCGGTTGTGATCAAGGAAAAAGATCCTCAATGCAAACCAAAATGTTCATGTATAATTGGATATCACATAATAGATAGATACTACTTAACCAAGGAAAGAGGTGAATCTCAGAAAGACAGAAAAGAAGGAAATGGCATCCTTGCCCCCTAAGTGTAGGAACAAGGATGGAAGGAGACCTATTATATCGCTCGTAACACTATGCAAGACAACGAGCCCCCAAGTATTAGGCTACCATTGTTTACATAATGTGGAGCTCCATAATAAGAATATGAATGTTATTTAGAGAAAATAGGATTGAAATACAACTCATTGCCACATGATATATAAATAACATTACTATCAATGAGCTACCTAATCTTATAATGTAAAGCCTGGCATTCATTAGTAGAGTGATCATGAAATCTATGATATAAACAAAAAGGAAGAGTCTTCAAGTGTGGACTACGTTTCTTTTTGCGTTTAGGTCTAGTAATCATCTTAGAATGAAGGAGTTTGGGCAAAAGAATTTCTTGGTCAAATTCCTTCACAGTTTCATCATGTTTTGAAGTGTTATTCAAGATGTTGTTAACATTGATTTGTTGTCGAGGATTAAATCCCAATCCATAAGAATGCTCATGCCCCCTAGTGTGTAAGGGCATTTGAATTCCCTGTTTATGCTTACCACATCCTTGAGCATTAAATCCTTGTTTAACTAGGAAGTGATAACCAGGACCATAACGAGAAGCCATATCAGAAGAAGCCAATGGAACTTTAGTAGTCACTATATCATCATTAGTAGGTTTGACAGGTTCATTGTGGGTGGAAACAGTGACAAATTTATTACAAAGGGGTTTAGATGTAAAAACTTGTTGTTCAAACTCTATTTGTTTCTTCATAAAATCAAGATCATTAATCTTATACTCTCCAATAAAGGTAGGAGTAAAATCCAAGGTTCCCCAATCATCGCTAGGAAGAGCGTTAGAGGAAGAAGGATTTATATTAGGAATAGGAGTAGTGTGAGTTTGAATATTAAGACAAGGATTAGGCGCATCATCTGCATGAAGTGTATACATCACGTTGTTATGTAAAAACTTGACTTTACAATGAAGGGTGGAAGGAATGGCATGCATCTCATGCAACCAAGGTCTACCCAAAAGAAGATTATAATTGAGAGGTCCAGGCATAACATGAATAGGTGTATTTAGGATGACCGGTCCTACTTTGATAGGTAAGGTAATGATTCCTAAAGTGTTCTTAGCAATGTTATCAAAGCCATGTATAGGAACATTGTCAGGTTGAATAGTTGAAAGATCGGCGTTAATCGCTTTGAGCATGTCCATGCTACAAACATTAAGCCCAGATCCATTATCAATCAAGGTCCTACGAATGATACTTTTATTGATAGTTACAGCAACCATAAGAGCATCATACTGATTTTGAACTTCTTTAGAAGGTAAGTCTTTTTGAGTAAAAATAATGTCAGGAGAACCCGGGGTAGCATGCATGCATTGTAAGAAGTTATTGATGTTCTCTTGATTAGGAGGTGGAGTAGGAAGAGTTGCTAGAGCTTTTTGCAAGGCTTCATAGTAGGTAGGTGAAGTTTGAAGAATCTTCCATAAAGAAATCTTGGCAGGAGTATTTTGCATGAGTTATCAAATCATACTCCTTGCTAGGAAGACAGGATGGAGAAGGAAGAATAGGTTGAGAAGGTGGCAAAAAAGCAGAAACCACCGGATTAGGTTGAGGTTTATTCCTTATATGATATGTGTGAGCTATCAAATCATGGTCATTGAAAGACTCTAAAGACTCCATAGGTTTACCTTTGACAGTAATGCAAGGACAACCTTTGACAGTTAACAAGGGTTTAGGATAAACCATTTTAGTTGTCTCAACACTACAAATAGATTCACAAGAAGGAAGAAAAGAGGACATCCTAGGAGGAGATGATGTAAGATCTTGATTCTCCATAGGATCATCACTGAAATGGAGAGCATTAAGGGAATTCATATCATTCTCCACTAATGCCTCATCACTAGAAGGAATCTCAAATGGAGGTAAATCATCTATAATATCATCTTCTTTTGCTAAAATGTCTGTATAAGGGGAGTGTGTAGAAAAAGAGTTATCATCATGTATGAATATGTCATCCATTAATAAATCACCCTCTTGTATCAAAGATTCTTCATGAGGAGGGGATAAATCAATGTCTTTATCCAAGGGTTCATCCCAAAAGGTAGAGTCATTCACAATGGCTTCATGAGGAAGAGAGTAATCAATATCCAAATCTAAAGGTTCATCCCAAATAGGAGGATTATCATCCCTATCCATAAGGCATTTGAAAAACACTTGAAACAACTTATAATTGATAATGAATAACGAAATGCATATAAAATAGATCTAGATATATCTAAATGCATTCAAATGAAATGTTTGTATATTTTTAAAGAAATTTTGCAATTTTTTTGTATTTTTGAAATATAAATGCAAGAGAATAAAAGAAATCTACTCTTATTGTAAAATATAACACAAAATGCCAATCTAACACCAAAAAAGAAAGAGTTTTCGTAAACGGGTTCACCAAAATGTAAAGGATAAAATGTGGATGAGGTCCTAGAATAATGTTTTGCACATAAAAGAGACCCCAAAGCCAATATTTTACACTTACATGAAATTGTATTGATATAGAAAGTAATTGTAGATGATTAATATTGAAATTAAGAAATAAAGGTACTTACCTTCGAAAAAGAACCTACTGAAAACACTGTCAAACAGTCTCAGAAACTGTTGATTTTTGTGATTCTGAACTAAAACTGTGAGATCTACAAAACCTAGAAATCTTTTCCAAGATGAGCTCAGGTCGGGTTTGACCCTCATAAAAGGTCAAATACTACATTTTTTATTTGAAGGGTGATTCTGACTTTGTTCGTAGATCTTGGAAGTTCAGCAAAAAGGGTATCCAAATCTGCTCTCAGATCTAAAACTCTGCACCTGTACCTGCAAGAAAAAAAGGGTTTTTTGTTGTTTGTTTGGGGGGTTTGCCTTGGTCAAACCCCAGTTTGGAATCAACCCTAATATTTAAATTGAAATGGAGAATGCTAGCAAGTAGGAGAAGTGGATCTATGATATTCAATAGATATGCAAATTGTATTTGAAATGTAATCAAGTATATTGATATGAAAGCTTGAACATGTAAATCAAACCACCATGATTGTGTGCTTGGAATCCATTTTGATGGAAGGATGAAATAGATCTTGAAGATGAACAAAAGGATCTTGAAGGAAGATCACACCATCATGATGGCTAGATCTAGGGTTTGAATGATGAATCTTGAATACTTGAACCAAATCCCTTCAATGGCTTGAATGCTTGAATCCTTGATCTTCAATGGAGAACTTGGATGGAGAAGAGGACTTGAATGCTTGAATGGATGCTTGCTTGATCACCTTGAGATCTTGAGAGAGGAAATTGCCAAAACTTGATTGAGAGATGGAGAAAATGAGAGAGGAAGGCTCCCTTTTATAGTGATCTAGGGCACAAGAGGGGCCTTGTAGAAAACAATAATTAAGGGCCCATGGCACAAAACTCTAGAGAGGTGCACATGGAGGGAAATTAAATTAAAGTCTTGACACAAAACTCTAGGAGGGGACCACCCTTAATATAGAAATAAAATAATTATTTAAGAGCCTTGTTACAAAATTCGAGGTAAGGCCAACCCCAAAGTTAATTTGAGCATTAGGCACAAAACTTGAGAAAGGATAATCTCCAATAATAAATTAGAAATCCTATAAAAATATCGAGAAAGATCCACCTCAAATATTAATTTGAGAATTTGACACTTAATCCAAGAAATAGTGGCCCCAAAGAGGGAAAAGACAAGATTTTGATGAAATCCTGAAACCGAAAGCTAACCCTGAAGATCCCAAACCCTAGGGTCAAGGTCAAGCTCGAACCTGACTAGGTCAGGGTTGAGGTTGATCCTGACCTAGTCAGGATCAAGGTCGACTTTGACCTTATGGTTAAAAACCTTAGGTTCATAGTCCAGAATGTCAGGAAAATGCCAGGAAGAAGTGGGAAATGGGGTAGAATAGGGGGAAAAGCCAGATCCAAGTCGAATATCCATTCAAGGTGTTCAACATGACCCCAAACCACTTACTCAGAGGGCTAAATGCTCTTACCATGGAAGTTCTTCCATTTTAAGATGATACAATATTGTTGTTGATGCTCATTGATCTCTTTAATCCTTGTCTTTAATCAATATCTCATGATTATATCTGATCCCTTGATATAAGATGATATTCCTTTCTCATATTGGTTTGTGTTTTGTTTGATATTCGGATTAAGGAAATCAATCTTCATCCCTTGATAAATATCATAGTGTTAAACTAATGATATCGGTTATGCTTGTTGTATATTGATAACAAGTCTTCTTTACTACTTTAACTAATCCTTAATCTTGATCGATCAACCTTATCATTATTACTGGGCCTTAACCATTGATATTTCTACAATGTTGATGTTACTATTCTTGAGTAGCGATGCATGTCCTATGATCAATATACCTGATCAATATCTTTGTGATGTTAATATAACTATCATTGCACATCTTATGTCCAATATATCCTGATCAATATCTTTCCTTGACAATGGAGTTCAATCTTCTTCTTTACTTATTATCAATTTGATCTCTAATTTTGTTTATATCATTTGTTTGATAGTAGCATCCTCTATCTAATGTTGATCATTTCTCAAACATGGCTCTAATACCATGTTAATATTCATCAGATTTGATCTATCTATGGCCTTTCTATTTTTAGAATATGATTCGATCTACAAGAGCAGAACATTTTTTGATTTCAATGTCTTCAATTGTGGATCGGATTTGCATTCAATATATAAGCAAGAAACATATCCCATGAGCGGACATGTCTACACTTTGTGGAGACATGTTTGTTCATGAGATGTCTCATGAATTATGTCTTTTTATCTTAGCTAAGCACCTGATTTCTAATCGGGGTTTGTTACTTTATATATATATTATTAGGAATGGGAACACTAAGAGGGGGGGTGAATCAGTGTTCACTTAATTTAATATTTTGCTTTACTTCTTAAACTTAACTTGAATGCTTAATTACTGAAATGAACATCAACATAAATAAGAAACATGAACTCAACACATAACACCAATGTGGTTACGGGGAAATCCAAATAGGTAAAAACCCTGGTGGGAATTGACACCCACTAATAATTTTTACTGGTGTTTTATGATCCTTGTTAGAATATCCTTAACCCTGTTAGGAGTTTCTTTAAAATATATTTAGTACAGTGACCTGGTCAAGGGTTAGACCCTGTTACGAGTCTTTTACAATAACCATGTTAGGGGTGTGGACACACTATCCTAGAGCTCACTGCTCAAGTGGTGAAGGCTACAACCTTCTGATCTTAGATACTCACTATATCTACTGGATGAACTGGCACTGTGACACTGCTTGTCTGATCAGTTCCTTTGATGCGTTGATGCTTTGACCTCTTTCAAAGCTCTTGTACATCTTAAAAACTCTTTGTATACTTCTTCTCTTCTTCATTCAACTCTCTATCATCATACATCACTAATTACAAGGGTGCATCTATTATTTATATGCACATACAAAACAATTAACTAGGTCATCCCTTTAACCGATTACATACAATGCTTCCAATTGAATTGGCTCACGTGTGTTTACAAAAAAACATAATTATATGTCTAAAACCTAATTACAATAGGCACATAGCCCTTACACAATAATATTATAGTCGCTAATCAATTTACTATCAGTCAGTTGCATACATTGTTTTGTTCTGGCATTCACTGGCTGTGTAACTTCAACTGTCTATAACTTCGTCATACTTGCATATCTGATCATGCGCTCATAGACTAAGCATGAATATAATCTCACAAACTTATGTTCTAGGGCACATACCATAACTCAGTCATACACGCATGTGCTAATGCTCTGAACTACTGGTGCTCTGCTAACTGTCCAATCTTCTACACTTAGCCAATTTATGATCTTCTCATCATGTGTGCTGACTCCAAAACACTATATGACTTTGTTTCCATAATGACAACACTATATTAAGTCATATATACTAGTAGAGTCAACTTGAGAACAATCTCCCCCTTTGTCATTGATGACAACAAAAGAATATGGAAAAGTTTCTAACTGTCCCTTAATACAAAAAATACTTAATCATACTCTACCTTATATCTCCCTTATATCTTCTTACTATACATTTTCTTTACATAGCTATAGCTCCATATTCTATACATACTCCCCATTTGACATTAATGAAAAAGGCATTACGAGACTAAATCTGTACAAGTACTTACACTGAAAGTACATCCAAGTATGCAATCTATAAATTTTGGATCTCTTGCTTCCAAAATGTAATCAATGCATTGATTGTTTGGAGGTGGGTGCATAAGGCATATTGTAGTTTCTCCATCTTCTCCAAATCTGAACTAGGACCTTGATCATATGTCACCATGGTGGCATCGATCTCCTTGATATTTTGATTCAACACATCTAGGAAGGGCGCAAGAGCATTTCTAAGCTGAGTCTGCCTAGCCCTTATCTTTGACATCTCCTTTTCTGCCTTCTCAATTTTGTCAATCTATCCTTGATATACATTATTACACATGTTTACATCAGTAGAGGGATCTTCTACTAACTTCCTCACTTTTTCAATCATAGCCTCTACTTCTTGAATCTTCTTGTAGTGATCGGTTGTCAACTTATCTTGATTCATACAGTCAGCAATAATTTTCCTTCCTTTTGCTGCAAACTCTTTCAAAGTTGCTTATCCAACTTTGAGTGAACTAAGGTCTAGTGAGAAGTTACTGACCAACTCATTTAGTCTTTTCTTCATATACTTCTCCTCTGCAACTAATGATGTTGATTCTTCCAAGTTAGAGAAATTACTCTTGAACTGTGAAAGAATTGCACTTCATCAACAAAGTGTACCTTGGACACTTTCTTATCTGCTGGTAACAAGTTGTTTAGGATATTTACTGATTCTGCAAAGAGGGGATTCCTCATTACCTATTTCTCCTTGGCCTTCTCCATTTCTAAGACACTGAACTTGATCAAGTCTTCTTCTCCCCATGAGTCCAAACTAGTGGTGTCAGGTGTCAAGCTTAACAACAATGATGTTGGGGGAGTGATAGGAGTGTTATCCATCACTTCTTGCTTTACTTTGCTTAGCATTTCAATAGATGGCTTATCTATTGTTTCATTTCCTTTTTCCTCTTCTTTTTCTTTCTCCTTTTCCATCTTTTCTTCCTCTTTTTCTTGCTCTTCTTTTTCTATTTCCTTCTCTTCTTCTTTTTCATCCGTTATATCTTTAATGTGTACTTCTTCTTGTGGCTTGGGTGAATTGTTACCGCAAAGGATTTTAGCTTCTTGTGTGTTCACAAAAGCTTCCTCAAACTTATCCAGGTCTTTATCTGTGGCCGCCATGGCTATTTCTACATTGTCAATGATTATAGTGTTGTCTTTTAGTGACTCTATCATGGGCGCAGACTTTTCTGCCTCTATATGTGTTTCTACTGCAGGTGTTGAATCCTGAGGACCTTCCATTGATATCTTTGTGTTCTCTGACTCCTTGGCTTCCTTAGGAGGCACTTGAGTTGTGTGCGTAGTAGATGGATACATGTGTCTGTTCAAGAATACCTTCTCAAAGGCTTTCTATGTCTCTTTAGCTACTAACTCATAATTTTTATCCATGATATGCAATGTTCTTGTCTTAGTCCGGAGATGTGGTTTCACCAAATCTAACAACAAGGCTTTCTCTTCAAGAGAACATACCGAGAGACTTTCATCTAGAATTTTCTCTCTTATTCTCATATCTTCCTCATTTTCCTGTCTCTTCAAGAATTCCAAAATGTTCCATACATTGTCTGGAATCACTATTTTTAGTTCTAGGACTGTCTTCTTAAACTTTAGCATATGTTTGACAATCATTCCATGAATCTCTGATTTGTCAATCTCACTGTATTTCTCATAGAACTTTCCTACTTGATCAATTTTGCCTTCATCAACAATCCTTGTACTTAACACACTGAGAATAGGTTTGAAACTTACCTTTGGAGGTGCTTGAGTGTTTCTCTTGCTTCTTGTTTCTTGAGAGGATGGATGACTAGTGTTGATCTCTTTCTTACTCTTTGCTATTGTCTGTTGGCATCACTAACTGGTAAGCTCTCTATCGGTCCAAGTGTTTTCATTGATTGGAAAAAGAGGATAGAGATTTTTTGTCTCTATTATAGAGGGAACTCTTCATCAAGAGAGGTTGTGAAACCGGTGACTACACTAAGCATCAACAACTAGATAATGCACTCAGCAGGGAAGAGAGTATCCTAGTATCAACCAAGGACCAACCTTCAACTGATATAGACAAGTATAAATAAAAGCATATCCAACTAATGTCTATAACACAACCGGGATAGTGCAACCGATAATCTGTGCAAAAGGAAGCACACCAAGGGCATGTAACCAGTAAGCCAAGAAAGAGACAGCAATAGGTCTAAGACTCTTACCTGTTTATAGCATGAAAAACTCAACCGATATATTATAAGACTCCGGTATGAACTGAGGAAGTCATAGTCAACTATATGTTCCAACCAACTCTTCTTGACCGAGATTTATTTCAGTAAATCCGAGTGATCTTGAGTTATCTTGGTGATCGGTTTGAGGCGCAGGTAAAGGATTTAAAGCTGAAATCAATGGTTTCTTGAGGCGTGACTGAAGGATTTAAAGCCAGATTCAATGGCTTTAAATTGAGGTGTTATCTCTTATGAAGAAAGGTTGCACGACATGCAACTGTTGTTTTCTTCATGTAGTGGATGAAGCCAAAGCTTGCATTGGATGCTTGCTCAAAAAACAAACACTTCACTAAGTGATGTATTCATAAGATCTAAAGATTAGGTCATGCATTTGAGGCACAGTTAGGGAAACAAAATTGAATATATTCTTATGTATGTTGAAAAGAAGATTTGTCTTCATTCTGCCGAGAAAAAGAGTGAACCTATATGCTATAGTAGCAAGGGTTAGAGAAGTAGCAAGGGTTAGAGAAAATTGACAAAGAGAGATAATAGGTTGTGCAAGGCAGCACAACAACCATTGAGAATACTCATGTGTTAACCGGTGATAATTCTCAGTAGAGCACAAATAGAGATCACATCTGGCTAAGCAGAGCCTTCTGTAAAAGATCTTGATTCTATTGTTTTCTAGCAAACTACAATAGACAAATCTCAATATTTGGGTGGACTCTAATAGGTCCCTTGTATCAAAATCCCTTAACCAGGTGACATCTTTCAAGGTGTTTGAAGTCCCTTAATCGGGCAAGTCTTAACAAACCTTACTGTAACAAATCCCTTGACCGGATCGCACCTAGCAAGTGCATTTTATCCCTTAATCAGGTAGGCTCTTAATAGGGCATACTTCAAAAGAGTACAAACATTGTGAGGTCTCCTCACACTGTGGTTTTCACCCTAACAAGGTTTCCACATGATAAATCTGGTGTCTCTTTATGTTTGTTCACTTGTTATTTTATTTGCTTAGAATTGCTTGTTTTTATGTTGTAAGTTTACTTCACTGGATTAAAGAAAAAGGAAATATTTTTTCAAGTGTTGATTCACCCCTCCCCTCTCAGCACTGGTTGGGACTGTCAATTGGTCTCAGAGCCTTGTTCTATTTTTCTTTGTTGCTTAACCACACAGAGAGAAAGCTATGATGATGAGAAAGGAAGGACCAAAGTTTTCAAAAGAAAACTTCACCTTATGGTGCAGCAGAATGAAGCTATATATGAAGACCAATGGTGACCAGTACTAGAATCATGTTACCAATGACTATAGTGAGCCCACTGGCACCTTGACACCTGATGAAGAGAAAATTAAAACTGAGCACATGGTTGTCATGGACATGATAGCTAGTACCTTACCTAACCATGTGTTTGCTAAAATTGAACATCTTAACTCCACCTCCAAAATGTGGAAAAAGTTACAAACAGTCTATGGAGGAGATCCCACTGTTCAAAGAGCCAAGGTTGAAAGCCTCAAGGGAAAGTATGATGACATGAGGATGAATGATGGAGAAGATATTGAGAAATATAGCAACTGAATCAAGGAAGTGATCAACTCCATCAAAAGCACTGGAGGCAAGTTGACTAAAGAAGAGGAGGTGAGAAAAATACTAAGAACTCTCAGACCTCAGTATGCCATCAAGATCTCTACCATTCAAGAGCTCAGATCCATGACCAATGATCAATTCACCCTAGACTCCCTAATCAGTAATTTGGTTGCTTTTGAATTAAGCAACTTTGATAATAGCCTATCCATTCAGGAAGCATCATTTAAATCATCGGTCAATGCCTCTTCCGGAAGAGAAACTGGTAACTCCTCTACCGGTAAGATCAGCAACCTCATTGAGAATCTTCTCTTAGAGGAGACGGAGCAAGATGAGTTTGAAGCTCTGATTGCTAAGAGATTCCCCAAAGGGAAAGGGAATTATAAAGGGAAACTCCCTTTAAAATGCTTCTCTTGTAACAAAATAGGACACATTGCTACCCGATGTCCAAATAATGAAAACAAAGACAAAAGAGACCGGTTCAAGAACAAAGCAAAGAAGGAATTCTATCTTGCGGAGGAAGGAGTCATAGACAATGAGTTTGAAGACTCAGAAGATCCATAAATTGCATTTGTTGCAATAAAGGAGGAGAGCCCAGCTCTTAATGAAGTTGCACTCATATCCAAATCTCATCAGTATGATGATTGGATCATTGACAATGGATGTACTCACCATATGACCAGTGACAAGAGCAAGTTCATCAACTTGGAGCTCAACGATAGCGGATCAGTCACATTTGGAAATAATGCCCCTTGTGCCATCAAGGGTAAGGGATCTATTGTTCTCTACAATAATGTTGTCTGTGAAGACATGTATTGGGTCGAAGGACTCAGGTATAACCTGATGAGTGTTGCACAACTGAACAACAAAGGTTTCCGGTTGGAATTTGGTCAAGGCTCCTGTGTAGTCAAAAATCAATTTGGATCTCACGTTGCAACCGGTAGACAGAGCAAAGGCAATCTGTTCTACCTAGACTCAATAGAAGGAGCCTGTTTAATTGCTTTTGTCAAAGGAGAATCAAGCAAGATTGGTCTTATCTCCAAAGAAGACAAAAGTTGGCTATGGCACAAGAGACTCTTCCATATAAAATTTGACAGCATTGTCAAAGTGAGCAGGAAGAAATCGGTTAGAGGACTCCTAGAAATTGCAAAATCCATGGGAGGTATTTGTAAGGATTGTCGGTTAGGAAAACTAATAGGAGCAAGTTTCAGTAGCAAGTCCTCTGCTGAAAATGTCCTAGATCTTGTACACATAGACCTATGTGGACCAATGAGGACAAAGAGCTATCATGGAGACCGGTATTTCATGTTCTTTGTAGATGATTTCTCAAGAATGATGTGGACACTCTTTCTCCATGAGAAATCGAAAGCCTTTCACATGTTCAAAGTTTACAAGGCTAGAGTGGAAAAGGAAACCGGTAGAAGCTTGAAATGTCTGAGGTCAGATAGAGGAGGTGAGTACACCTCTTAAGAGTTTACTCATTATTGTGAGGAACATGGCATACAAAGACAATTCTCTGCACCTAGTACTCCTCAATAGAATGGAGTAGCAGAAAGAAGAAATAGAACGTTGATCGACTGTGCCAGAACCCTGTTGATCCAAAAGAATCTTCCTCATCACTTCTGGAGAGAAGTTGTCAGCACCACTGTCTATACAATCAACCAAGTTCAAGTCAAAAAGGGAACTGGTAAGACGCCTTACGAACTATGGTTTAAGCATACTCCTAGTGTAGGGTACTTCAGAATCTTTGGTAGTAAATGTTATATCAAAAGAGAAATGTTTTCTGGGAAGTTTGATCCCAAGAGTGATGAAGGAACATTTATGGGTTATTCTACCAAAAGCAAAGCTTATCAATGTCTAAAAAAAAGAACATGCAAGATAATTGATAGCATCAATGTAAAAATTGATGAATCATCAGAACCAAACAAGAGGATCAGACATGTCAATCATGAAAATTTTAAACTTACTAATGGAGGAGATGTCTTTGAGTTCCATGAAGCAACAATTGAAGAAGAGGAGGCAACTCCCACTAATAGAAATCAAGAGTGAGAGACTGTGCCCGAAGCTGACAGGACACCCTAGGATGGTGAACAAGTAGATGTTCAGAACCATGATGAAGATATTGCTCAACAAGATGAACCAAACCAGGAACAGAGGTCGACTCTTCCAAGGTATGTCACATATCACTCTACTGACAATATAATTGGTGATAGACATGGGAACATCCTGACCAGGAAAAAGGCCAAAGAGAACATATGTCTTCTCTCATGTGTTGAGCCCAAAACCACCAAAGAAGCCCTTGAAGATAAAAATTGGGTCAAGGCCATGGACAAAGAAATTGAGCAAATAGAAAAAAATGACACGTGGGAACTTGTGCCAAGACCTCATGACAAAAATGTCATTGGGACTAAATGGGTTTACAGAAACAAACTGAATGAGGAGGGTAAAGTCATCAGAAATAAAGCAAGGTTGGTTTGCAAAGGCTATGCTCAGGAAGCTGGACTAGACTATGGAGAAAATTTTGCACCAGTAGCTAGACTAGAAAGGGTGAGAATTCTTCTTGCCTATGTAGCTCACAAAGGCTTTAAAGTGTACCAGATGGATGTGAAGGCTGCATTCCTCAATGGAATACTGGAAGAAGAAGTCTACATTGAGCAACTGGAAGGGTTTACATCTGCTCAAAAGACTGATATGGTTTGCAAATAAAAAAAGGCTCTCTATGGGCTCAAGTAGGCCCCAAGGGCTTGGTATGAAAGGTTGCATTCATATCTTCTAACAATTGGATTCATCAGAACCGGTGACAACAACAATATGTATCTTAAAACTAGAAAGGATGGAAATCTAATTGCTGAAATCTTTGTTGATGACATCATCTTTGGAGGAGATGACAAAATGAGCAAAGCATTTGCTAAAGAAATGAAGAAATAATTTGAGATGTCTATGATAGGGCCCATAAAATTCCTTATTGGACTATAGGTCCATCGGCTAAAAGAAGGTATCTTCATCTCTCAGTCCAAGTACATAAAATAAATTCTCAAGACTTTTGGACTAGAAGAAAGCAAACCGGTTGGAACTCCAATGATAACTAATCTTAAGTTATCAAAGGAGGATGATGCCAAAGAAGTAAATGAAACAATGTATTGGTCCATGATAGGAAAATTATAGTATGTTGTTCACAACAGACTAGACATTGCTCATGCAGTTGGCATAGTGGCAAGATTCTATGCTAATCCCAAAGAAACACATCTAATTGTAGCAAAGAGAATCTTTAGATATCTAAAGGGAACTGAGGAATATGGCTTATGGTTTCCACACAAGGGTGAATACCAAATTAAAGTCTACATAGATGTAGACTGGGCTAGCAACGTGGATGATAGAAAGAGCACAAGTGGCAGTGCATTCTTTCTAGGTGGAAGAATAGTATCGCGGACAAGTAAGAAGCAAAATTGCATTTCACAATCCACTACTGAAGCTTAATATATTGCTGCTGCAATAAACTGCACACAGGTAATCTGGATCAAACAAATATTGGAAGGTATACAAGAATAGGTACCTGAACCGATCGCAATTCACTGTGACAGTACCAGTGCCATAAACATATCCAAAAATCTTGTTATGCACTCCAAGACCAAGCACATTGCCATCAAGTATCACTACTTGAGGGAACTTGTACAGAACAAAGAAGTAATATTGGAGTATGTGTCCACCAAAGAACAAATTGCTGATATATTCACAAAGTTGTTACCAAAGAGTACTTTTGAGTATCTTAGAGGTAGACTAGGGGTTGTACCCCTCTCAGATCATCAGTAATCATCAACAAGAAGTCATCAGTTCATTACAATTCAAACAAAAGGTTACACCTTATCTTTTATGAACTAATGAAAAGGATTGTTGCTCGCAGGGGGAGCAGAGTATGCAAATCTCTTTGATTAGCCTTTTGGCATTCTATTGTCAAAAAGGGGGAGAATATGATTACCTATCATATTTTTGCCATCAATGCCAAAGGGGGAGATTGTTGGCATCACTAACCGATAAGCTCTCTCCTGATCCAAGTGTTTTCATTGATTGGAAAAAGAGGATAGAGATTTGTTGTCTCTATTATATAGGGAATTCTTCATCAAGAGAGGTTGTGAAACTGGTCACTACACTAAGCATCAACAACTGGATAATGCACTCAGCAAGGAAGAGAGTATCCTAGAATCAACCAAGGACCGACCTTCAACTGGTATAGACAAGTACAAATAAAATCATATCCAACTAATGTCTATAACACAACCGGGACAGTGCAACCGATAATCTACGCAAAAGGAAGCACACCAAGGGCGTGTAACCGGTAAGCCAAGAAAGAGACAACAGCAGGTCTAAGACTCTTACCTGTTTATAGCATGAAGAACTCAACCGATATATTATAAGACTCCAGTATGAATCGAGGAAATCATAGTCAACTATCTGTTCCAACCAACTCTTCTTGACCGGGATTTATTGCAGTAAATCTGAGTGATCTTGAGTTGTCTTGGTGATCAGTTTGAGGCGCAGGTAAAAGATTTAAAGCTAGAATCAATGGTTTCTTGAGGTGCGACTGAAGGATTTAAAGCCAGATTCAGTGGCTTTAAATCAAGGTGTTATCTCTTATGAAGAAAGGTTTCCTAACACACAACTGTTATTTTCTTCATGTAGTAGATGAAGCCAGAGCTTGCATCGGATGCTTGATCATAAAACAAACACTTCACTGAGTGATGTATTCGTAAGATCTCAGGATTAGGTCATGCATTTGAGGTGCAGTTAGGGAAACAAAACTAAATATATTCTTATGTCTATTGAAAAGAAGATTTGCTTTCAATCTGTCAAGAAAAAGAGTGAACCTATATGCTACAGTAGCAAGGGTTAGAAAAGTAGAAAGGGTTAGAGAAAATCGATAAAGAGAGAGAATAGGTTGTGCAAGGCAGCACCACAATAGTTGAGAATACTCCTGTGTTAATCGGTGATAATTCTCAGTAGAGCATAAATAGAGATCACATCTGGCTAAGTAGAGCCTTCTGTAAAAGATCTTGATTCTATTGTTTTCTAGCAAACTACAATAGACAAATCCCAGTATTTGGGTGGACTCTAACAGGTCCCTTGTATCAAAATCCCTTAACCGGGTGACATCTTTCAAGGTGTTTGAAGTCCCTTAACCAGGCAGGTCTTAACAGACCTCACTGTAACAAATCCCTTGACCGGGTCGCACCTAGAAAGTGTGTTTTATCCCTTAATCAGGTAGGCTCTTAATAGGGCATACTTCAAAAGAGTACAAACATTGTGAGGTCTCCTCACACCATGGTTTTCACCCTAACCAGGTTTCCACGTGATAAATCTAGTGTCTCTTTGTGTTTTTTCACTTGCTATATTATTTGTTTAGAACTTCTTGTTTTTATGTTGTAAGTTTACTTCACTGGATTAAAGAAAAAGGAAAGATTTTTTCAAGTGTCGATTCACCCCTCCCCTCTCAGCACTGGTTGGGATTGTCATTGTCTTATACTCCGGAGGAGCAGTAAGATCAATTGTTACTATGGGCACAGGAGGGGCAACATCAGAGTTACCCTTCTGATCGTCTGATTTCTCAATTTTCACCTTCTTCATCTTTAGATCATCAGATTTTGTCTTTTATGTAGCTGTGCTCTCTATTTCCAAAGTAATCTTCTCTTGCCTTGCTTTGTCTAGGTCTGCTTGAGAAACTCCATGAATTTTCAAAATCTCTGAAGTAACCTTGGCAACTTTTCTTTTTGTTGTTGTGTTGTTCAATACAATATCTACTTCTCTTATTTTATCTTCATAAGTCCCCCACCTAGGTTCATTAAGGTCCTTAGGTGCTGACAATAGAACTTGAGCATAAGCCTCTAGAATAGGCTCTTCAACTTCATATCCCAGTGGATGAATCCACTTTGTTCTTGGTTCAACAACCTCCATGCATGTTGTATCAGTCTCTACCATGAAATAAATACTATCCTTGTATTTTTCAACTATCTTTTTAGGTATCCTATACCTCATCTGCATTCTCACTCTGAATGTTTTCAACTCTAATTCCATGTAATCCTTAAGGGTACTTTCTGTTGATACCTTAAACGATATCTGTGGCATAGTGGGAATAGATTTGTCTAGATACAAATCAGACACCTTTCCAAGAATATGGAAGTACATATAGATTATTAAAGACCCAAACCTAAATATCTTGGTCTTGTCATGCTTTATGGCTCTTATGTTGTCTATTAGTTGTGCGCGCAAGATCTCACATAGATTAAACTCTCCATTCTCTCTTACCAACCTTATTGCTGCTAGAATGGTGGTCGTTGACACACTGTTTACTCTGCTAGTGTACTGGAACCTATATCTCAGTATCATGGACATCAATTTGGTGTCTTTCTCCTCTATAGGCTCTATTGTCATTCCGCGCCTATCACTTCTTGATTTGCAAGTTTTCTCAACCAGTTTTCTCACGTCCTTGCCTACTGGAAGAACGGCGCCTTTCGTAGACAGACCTATCATCTCATGAATTAGATCTCCTTTTATCCTAACCGGTACTTCTCCTATCCAAAATAGGTCATCATGGATCCTGCTGAGTAGGATCTTGATCCATTCCAACTCATAGAACTCATATGTTGTAGCATATTCCACTATAGGATGATTTTCCAACTGTGCATACTCATCTATGAAGGTTTTATCAAGTTTCATCATTGTTTCCATGTGCGCTCTTATTCTATCCAAACCTACTGGTCCCTTCTTGCAATATATGTATGCCCCGATATCTTCCACATGCATAACACCCATGGGAGTGTAGGAGAATGCACCTTCTAGGTCGTCTAGTGTGGACTTGAACGGATGCCTCTTAAACACATATCTCTTCTTCTCTGCCACATCAAATACAATGGGAGTATCCATTACTTGTATATCACTTTCCAAATGATCTCAAAGACTTATGAATTGGTGTGACGGATTAGGGCTTCTGCAACCAATCAAATGCACTTGCTAAACACTAGTGAATCAATCTGCAATCCTTCACAATCAAATGCTAGGGCTCCTCTGCTCTCCAATCACTCTGAATTCTAATGCGATGAGAGATCTAAAAGCTTATGTGTACTTTAAAGTAAGAATTCAGTCATTAATGCTTGTCGCGAAAACTATGTTGTCACTGATAATTTCTAACTTTCATTGTGTAATCAATCAGCTAGTGCGCTCTTACACATAGGCTCTTCTAGTCTCCAAGAAGTTAATTTCAAAGGTGCATACTCTGAGGGTGAGTATATCAGCCGCGCAAGGGTTTAGAGCTAAATTAGCTTTCCCTATGACCCTGAGGGCCATTCATCTAGATGTAGAGGGTGCGTACACTGTGGATGCATCCAATACATTCTCATCAACCTTATCCTTCTTTGCCCCTAACCAAATCAAGCTTGCATCTTCTGAAGCTTTCACAAACTTGACTTCAACTTCGGTAGCCAGTATTGATTCTTCTAGCTTTTTAGGGCTTTCTTGACTTTGCGTCCTTGATCTAAAGAACATTGTGATGTGTCCAGCCTTGTTACATGAGTGACAAATAACTGGAGACCTTATATTCCTCAGCGCATTGACATGGGTTACCATTTTACACTGTCTAGCTGAGTGACCATTATAGTTACATATCTGACATGTAACATTCTGAGAACTTCTTACATTTGGCTAATTCTGATTTCTCTGATTATGTTGAGTCTTGTTCTTCTGACTTGTCTTACAATTCATAGCTCTATGACCAAATTTATTGCATGAATAACAGTAACCATTGAAAGGTCTTACCTCTGCACAGTTCCTTGCTATATGTCCATGCTTGTTACATGCATAACAAGTTCGATCTACTAGCTTGCGCTCATTCTTGGATGGTTCAACATGATCTTTAGTCTGACTTTCAGTCTCCTTAGCATCTGTGGTGACTTCTGGTGCTTTCATTCTTGCTCACATGTTGTCAATCTGATTTTGTGCTTCATTGAATCCAATGTCATTGGTATCTCCTTTAAGCTTCGAAGCATACAGTTGAGATTCAATCAGATCCTTACTTGTGTGTAATTTATCAATGTGATTCTTAGCCTCTTTAAATTTAGATTCCAAGATTTCTTTGTTGTTTCTTAGCTCCAAGATTTCCATGTTTGCTTGCCTCAATTCTTCATTCAGTTGAAGGTTCTCTTTGATCTATTCATCATAGACTTCTTGATTGTTGGTTAGCTTATCATCCAATTCTTCAATCTATTCTTTCAGCGATGAATTTTCTTCATTCACCTTCTTGATCATTATCCCTAAATCACTGGTACAGCATTCTTTCAAATCTTTTCTTAGCCTTTTGATGACTGCTTGAGCATCACTAAATTTTTCTTTTAGTTCTTCAATTTCTTCTTCAAATCTATCCAGGTCTTCAAGAGCATCTTCAAGATTTCTTTTCAGATGTTTCATTTATGCTTTTTCCATGATCTCCTCAAGTGGTTAAACTTCTTTGCTGAGGACCAGAGCTCTCATACCAATTGTTAGGAATGGGAACATTGAGAGGGGGGTGAATCAGTGTTCACTTAATTTAATCTTTTGCTTTACTTCTTAAACTTAACTTGAATGCTTAAGTATTGAAATGAACATCAACATAAATAAGAAACATGATCTCAACACATAACACCAATGTGGTTACGGGAAAACCCAAATAGGTAAAAACCCCGGTGGGAATTTGTCAGTACTTTACCAGTTACTGAGAGGGGGGTGAATCGGTAAATATTATCTCTTTGCTAGTTTAAAACTTGTAAACAAATTATTGAATGTAAAATAGAATGTAAACAATCATTCACAAGCATAAATAGAGTCACACAGATCAACTCAAGTATTTATACGTGGAAACCCTCGATTAGAAGGAAAAAACCACGGTGAGATAGAGCTCACAACTTCACTACTGCAGAATGAAGGTGCCCTATTAGGAGCTTACAAAAGCACTGATTAAAGTGCTACCTAGTTCAGGGATTTTATAAAAGATCTGTTAAGATCTGAACCCTATTAGGAGTTGCCTGGTTACAGGACTTTGAACATCTACAAAGATGTTACCCTATTAGGGGATTTTACAAAGAACCGATTAGTTTCACCCTGATAGAGGGATTTCAATATGATTTCACTCCTTATAAAAGCAATGATATTATTTTGACATTGACTTGTTAGAAATTCAAGATTGTCATTAGTGTCCATCCACAAACGCTATGCACCGGTAAGGGGTCACCGGTCACTCACAACACTTAGTCAACACTGGTAAACAAGCAACATAACGTATGTTGCACCAGTCGATAATACTCATTGGTAAGGACACACACCGGTATCAGTATGCATAAGTTGAACCGGATATAAGGTCACACCGGTCTAAAGCAGCCTAAAGATCTGCACCAGTTTTAGTGGATCAATTTGAGTTAAAAGAAGGATTATACAAGACATCCACCACTTAGAAGGGGAGTTACTTCTTAACAAGAGTTAGCTTTAATTCTTACAGATGTCTTGCAAGGTAAACTCCAGTTCAGTACACATAGCTTTTTGCTGATTGCATGATTTATTGCGGAGTTTGCAACCTAGCGGTTCTATGAGTTAAGGGTTTCATTACGGAGAATCTCTTGTATAAATATAGGTCATAGGATGCAAGATATGTTGTTGTTGAAATTAGATGATTGCATATAGAAGAGGAGAGAGATCTTATGAGAAACTTTGCACAAAGGTAGCAGAGTTCAACAGCCAAGCTAACAAGGAACAGAGGTATAATCTAATCAAACATTCAGTGTCACAATAGATCATTACGTTTATTAGTAGTGAAAGAATATTCAAATCCCTCTATTAGGGTGAACCTAATCGGTTCATTGTAAAAATCCCTTAACAGGGTAACATCTTGTTTGATGTTTAAAGTCTTGTAACTAGGCAGCTCCTAACAGGGCTTAGATCCTAAATGATCTTTTGTAAAAATCCCTCAACTGGGTAGCACCATAGCCAATGCTTTGTAAGCTCCTAACAGGGCACCTTCATTCTACAGTAGTGAAGTTGTGATCTTTATCTCACCGTGGTTTTTTCCTTCTAACCAATGGTTTCCACGTATAAACACCTGTGTTGATCTGAGTCATTTTGCTTATGATAGTAAATGGTTGATTGACTTTTTGTTCTTCAATGCAAAATCAGTTTGCTAGTTTTAGAATTATAAAAAAAAAAATTGTTACTAATTCACCCCTCCCCTCTCAGTAACCGGTAAATTATTATCATGACTATCTGATTAGATCATACATGTTGATCTCTTCTCCGGTTTTCCTGGCTATTGATCTCTCTTTCTTTCTTCACCTCTATGCCTACAGCACTCCTCAGAAGATATCTTTCCTCTATTCTATGCAGTCACCAACTATCAACAACAACTTTCTTTACATCCTATGTCCTATATTTATATGAGAGTTCATCATAATCAAGCCCTTAACTCATAGAACTACTAGGCTACAAACTCCGCAATAAATCATGCAATCAACAAAAAGCTATGCGCTTTGATCTAGAGTTTACCTTCCAAAAACATCTGCAAGAATAAAGCTAACTCCTGTTAAAAATCTAACTCTACTTCTAAGCGGTGGATGTCCCGTATAATCTAGCTTTTAACTTAAACTGTAACTCAAACTGATCCATAAAATCTGGATCGGATCTATCTTGCACTTAGACCGGTATACCCTTATACCTGGTTTGTCCCTATATGCTTCATAAGACCGGTTCTAAGTTCTTGATTCGGTCTACCGGTGTAAATCAGTGACAGGAATAGTCCAAAGGTCGAAGGAAGAAAGAAGAACCGGTACCCAACATCCAAGAGGAAGAACTAGAAGAAACAGACCCTAAAGTCATAGTTCCTTTGATTAGGAAAAAGCAGACTGAAAAAGCGTCAAAAGAGGATCCACCTAGATGAGCCAAGCCCACGATAGATGAAATTGTGGAAGGATTGAAGAAGGTTGTAAACTTAGGCACTATAAGGAGAAGCTATGGCTTAAGTAGCGATGAAGACAAGGACAAACTTGAGGAAGCAGTAGCATTCTGCCTCCAAAAATTTAATTATCATCCTGGTGGACTTCACACTACTCTACCGGAACAACTTCTACAAAATATTGAGGCTCGGTGGAAAGCCGCAGAAGAAAGAGAAAAGGAAGAGAGGATATGAGCTCTTCTGGAGGTTCAGAATCACCTTACTCTAGATGAGGTAACAGAACAGGCTGAACTACATCATAAAACCTTTGTAACTATAAGAAGGATAGGCCTAGTGCTTATTGGAGAAATTGAAAAGGTGCACAATGAGGAAGTCACAATATGGACCAACCTTCTTCAGACTCATCGACAAGCAGAAGAAGCAGCACAAAGAGCTACAGCTAAGCCGGCACCTGACATCTGTAAAGGGAAGGGGATACTGGGGGAAGAAGCACCAGTACTAGTAGACTTAACCAAGGAACAAGCAACGAGTCCAACAGTTCTCATCTCACCAAACAAAGGTAAATATCAACCTATGCATGTTGATGACTTAATTACTAAAGTTATGGACTTTGGAAATGTAGACAATGCAGCTAAATGGTATAGTGTACTAAATGAAGAAGACAAACAAAAGCTGATTGTCAGAATTGTAGAGACCTTCATGGACTATCATAGGACTCCTAGGGACTATAGATCCAAGTTCCCATCGGAACTAAACAATAGGCTACAAGAAAAATGGAAGACTGGTCTAAGGATGAACACCAGAATCAATAGAGAAACACTACTCAAGGTCCGACCAGGGTTTAGTGAAGAAAGAATAAAGCTTCTACTAGAAGAAGCATCCATGAACCTGAAAACACTTGATAGAGTCACAGAGATATTGAATGGATATGAGAACAAAGTCTACAAAGACACTCTAGACTACTGGAATAGTTATGACTTCACAGCATTAGAAGGATATGGTCCTCAAGATCATAACAGACCTGTGTAATCAGAGGAGCTCTTAACTAATGATCAACCAAATGCCGAACAAGAAATAGAAAGTGATATACCCATAGGGAAACTCCATACTGTTGAGAAGCAATAGCAAAAAGAAGACCCACTGGGAGAACAACCACAAAATGTTGAAAGTAGTAAGCCACCGAAAAAAGAAGTTCAACCAGAAAGCAGAGCTCATCGAATAATGGAAGACAACAAGGGGCAAAAAGAAGAGACCTCTGTCCACACAGAGCAGCTAAGACCAGAGCAAGAGCAAGGTCAACAAGAACACGGAGACATTCCTAGGAAACTAATATTTGCTAAGGAAAAAGAAGCAAAGAAAAGTAAAATCACTAAAACAGTATTAGACATCAGCAAGATGTCAACAAGGAAACTCAAGGAATTGACCAAGAGGAAAAAGGACATGGTCCTGACTACAATAAAGAACATCCTATGCAACATTGTACCAGATGCAGATGTTGATGAAGATGAACTGGTCATCGATCAACTAGAGGTACTTACACAGGCAATCGGTGAGGATCTAACAGATCTAGAAAAAATAGCCAGTGACCACTATGAGAAGAAAAGAGTGGAGATTCTCCACAAATAGGTTGAAGAAATCAAGGTCAATGTGATAGCCAACTTAAAAGTGTTGCAGGAGCAACTGTAAGTGCAAAATAGTCTAATAACAAGAACATCCAATTTCAATACATTCTTGCAAGATCTGTCAAAGAAATCAGCAAAGGTCTCAGAAGAAATTAGAGTACTATCCTCTCAGTTTGATATTAAGAACAAAACCACAACTACTTACAGCAGAGAAATGACAAGTTTGACTCTAATAGTGAGGAAAATTGTTGAAGAAGAGTATAAGAGAATCCAAGAAATAATTGGATTTCAGATGTTTTTGGCACCAACATTTGACATCATGTAGCAAACATCAACTTCTGTGGAGAATATAATAACTGAACCAGACTATAAAACCATGGAAGACATGGAGAACATAATTGTTTCTCTCAAAGCAGCCCAAAAGAATATGGAATATGTAATTGGTTAATGGGCACCCTTTTTACAATCTGCTAAGACTACCTACAAGGATATCTTCAACAAACTCCAGATGTAAATTCCTCATAACAGCTACACCCTTTGTCCTCTGGAGGCAAAAAGGGGAAGATGGTCATAAAGTGACAAAATTGAGAATTATACAGAAGAGACAAAGGAGAAGAACACTAGAGCATTTAGACAAGGGAAGTGTTCTACAGAACAGTACAGTGCAGAACTTTTAGCCAGGGGAACCGATACAAGGCACTATGATCAGTAAGTGAGTGAAGTTTGTGTATAGTTTTGACACCAATGACAAAGGGGAAGATTGTTAGCAATTCAAGATTGTCATTAGTGTCCATCCACAAATGCTATGCACCGATAAGGGGTCACCGGTCACTCACAACCACTGGTCACTCACAACACTTATTCGACACCGGTAGACAAGCAACATAACATATGATGCATCGGTCGATAATACTCACTAGTAAGGACACACACCGGTCTCAGTATGCATAAGTTGAACCAGATATAAGGTCACACCGGTCTAAAGCAGCCTAAAGATTCACACCGGGTTTAGTGGATCAGTTTGAGTTAAAAGCAAGATTATACGAGACATCCACCGCTTAGAAGGGGAGTTAGCTTCTTAATAGGAGTTAGCTTTAATTCTTGCAGATGTGTTGCAAGGTAAACTCCAGTTCAGTACGCATAGCTTTTTGCTGATTGCATGATTTATTGCAGAGTTTGTAGCCTGGCGGTTCTATGAGTTAAGGGTTTCATTACGAAGAATCTCTTGTATAAATATAGGTCATAGGACGCAAGATATGTTGTTGTTGAAATCAGATGATTGCATAGAGTAGAGGAGAGATATCTTCTGAGAAACGATGCACAAAGGTAGCAGAGTTCAATAGCCAGGCTAACAAGGAACAGAGGTATGATCTAATCAGACATTCAGTGTCACAATAGATCATTACGTTTATTAGTAGTGAAAGAATATTCAAATCCCTCTATTAGGGTGAACCTAATCAGTTCATTGTAAAAATCCCTTAACAGGTAACATCTTGTTTGATGTTTAAAGTCCTGTAACCAGGCAGCTCCTAACAGGGCTTAGATCCTAAATGATCTTTTGTAAAAATCCCTCAACTGGGTAGCACCATAGCCAATGCTTTGTAAGCTCCTAACAAGGCACCTTCATTCTATAGTAGTGAAGTTGTGAGCTTTGTCTCACAGTGGTTTTTTCCTTCTAACTGAGGGTTTCCACATATAAACACCTGTGTTGATCTGAGTCATTTTGCTTATGATACTAAATGGTTGATTGAATTTCTGTTCTTCAATGCAAAATCAATTTGCTAGTTTTAGAATTATAAAAAAAAATTATGTTACTGATTCACCCCTCCCCTCTCAGTAACTAGTAAATTATTATCATGACTGTCTGATTAGATCATACATGTTGATCTCTTCTCCAGTTTGCCTAGCTATCGATCTCTCTTTCTTTCTTCACCTATGTGCCTGCAGCACTCCTCAGAAGATATCTTTCCTCTGTTCTATGCAGTCACCAACTATCAACAACAACTTTCTTTGTGTCCTATGACCTATATTTATATGAGAGTTCATCATAATCAAGCCCTTAACTCATAGAACTGCCAGGCTACAAACTCCGCAATAAATCATGCAATCAACAAAAAGCTATGCACTTTGATCTAGAGTTTACCTTCCAAAGACATCCGCAGGAATAAAGCTAACTCCTGTTAAAAAGCTAACTCTACTTCTAAGTGGTGGATGTCTCGTATAATCTGGCTTTTAACTTAAATTGTAACTCAAACTGATCCATAAAATTTTGATCGGATCTATCTTGCACTTAGACCGGTATACCCTTATACCCAGTTTGTCCCTATATGCTTCATAAGACCGGTTCTGAGTTCTTGATTCGGTCTACCAGTGTATCTATCGAAATAGTCAACTAGTGCATACATTTTGTTCTTCATCTACCGGTGTCATCTAAGTAATGTGAGTGACTGATGACCCTTTACCGATGTGAATGGGGTTTGTGAAATACACTAATGACAACTCATATTGCTAACAATCTTCCCCTTTGTCATTGGTGGCAAAACTATACACAAGATTCATAAAGTTTACTCACTTACTAATAACAGTACCTTTTATCAGTAGAATGCTACTTCCCCTAACTGAGTGCTCTGGTAGAAAAAAAAAAAATTGTCTTGTACTGTGTTCTTTGCACTATTCCTGTGTTCTCCTCCCTGTGTTCTCCTTCCTATGTTCTTTACATTGTTCCTGTGTTCTCCTTCCTTTGTATCTTCTTCCCCTTTTTGCCTCCAAAGGACAAAGGGTAAAGCATATCTTCACAGTTGAAGCTTAGTGAAGATATCCTTGTATATTGTTCTACCTGAATGAAGGAATGGTTCCCATTGACCGGTTACATATTCTGAATTCTTTTGGGTTGTTGTCAGAGAAATAATGATATTCTCCATGTCTTCCATAGTTTTGTAGGTTGGTTCATTTATTAGATCTTCAGTAGAAGATGTTGTTATATTCATGATGTCAAATGTTGGTGCCAAAAACATTTGGAATCCAATAATATCTTGGATCTACTTATTTTTCTCTTCAGCAATTTTTCTCAGTGCAAGAGTTAAACTTGTCATTTCTCTACTGTAGGATGTTGCAGTCTTGTTCTTAATATCAAACTGAAAGGACAAGGCTTTAATCTCTTATGTTATCTTGGCAGACTTTTCTAACAAATCTTGCAAAAATACTTCAAAGTTTGATGTTATGCTCATCAAACTTTCTGCTTCTTGAAGTTGTTGTTGGAGAATTCTCAGGTTGGTTGTCACATTTACCTTAATCTCTTCAACCTGTTTGTGGAGTATCTCCACTCTTTTCTTTTCGTAGTGGTCGATAGCCACTATTTCTGGATCTGCGAGATCCTCACCGATTGCTTGTGCCAAGACTTCTAGCTGATCGATGACTGGTTCATCGCTATCTACGTCAGCATCAGGAATTGAGTTGCACGGGATTTTCTTTATAGTGGTCAGGACCATGTCCTATTTTCTTTTGGTCAACTCTTTGAGTTGCCTAGTTGACATTTTGTTGATGTCTACCACTGTATAGGTGAATTTACTCCTTTTTGCTTCCTTCCTCGGCAAATGACAGGTTCCTTTTAGAAGAGGAGCTTGGGATGTCTCATTTTTCTTGTTGTCCTTGCTCTTTCTCTGGTTTAAGTTGCTCGATGTGGACTGGGATTTCTTCTCCTTGTCCCTTATAATCTTATGTTCCTTGATGAGCTCTATTTTTCGATTGGACTTCTTCTTCCAATTGCTTATTGACTTTAGCATCTTGTTCTTATTCTCTTAGTGGGACTTCTTTCTGTTGTTGCTCCTCAGCTGTATGAAGTTCTCCCATGGGTATATCAATTTCTGCTTCTTGTTCAATATTTATTTGTTCATTAGTTATGAACTCCTCTGTTTGAACTTTTCCTTTTCAGTAGAAAATTTTTCACTAGTTATGGGCCTCTCCTTTGGTGTTTGCACTGGTCTATTTTGATCCTGAGGACCGTATTTTTCCAATGCCTTGAAGTCATATTTGTTCTAGTAGTCTAGAGTTGCTTTGTAGACCTGATTCTCATATCCGTTTAATATCTCTGCAACTCTATCTGATGTTTTTAGATTCATGGATGCTTCTTCTAATAGAAGCTTTATTCTCTCTTCATTGAATCCAGGTCGGACCTTAAATAGTGTTTCCCTAGTGATTATGGTGTTCGTGCCTAGACCGGTTTGCCATTTTGATTGTAGTTTGTTGTTTAGTTCTGGTGGGAACTTGGACCTGTAGTCCCTTGGAGTCCTATGATAATCCATGAAAGTTTCTATTATTGCAACAATCATCTTTTGTTTGTCTTCTTCATCTAGTACATTGTACCATTTTGCAGCATTGTCTACTTCTCTAAAGTCCATTACCTCAGTAATTATATCATCAACATGCATAGGTTTAATGTTACCTTTTCTTGGAGAGATGAGAATTGTTGGATTCACTGCCTAACCTTTGGTTAAGTCAACTAATGTCGGTGCTTCTTCTCCAAGTACTCCTTTCCCTTTACCAGTGTCATATGTCAGTTTAGTTGTTGTTCTTTGAGCTACTTCTTGTTATGATTTTTGTTGGGTCTGAAGAAGTTTGGTCCATAGTGCTACTTCTTCATTATGTACTTTCTCAACTTCTCCAATAAGCATGAGGCCTATCCTTCTTATGGTTGCGAAAGTTTTTTGATGAAGTTCAGCTTGTTCTGTGGCTTCTTCTAGAGTAAGGTTATTCTAGACCTCTAGAAGAGCTCTTATCCTTAGCTCCTTTTCTCTATCTTCTGAGGCTTTCCACCGGGCTTCACTATTTTGTAGAAGATGTTCAGGTAGAGTTGTGTGCAGTCCACCAGGATGAAGATTGAATTTATAGAGGCAGAATGCTATGGCTTCTTCAATTTTTCCTTTGTCTTCATCATTGGCTAATTCATATCTTCTTCTAACATAACCTAAATTCCTAAATTCTTCCAGTCCTACCACAATTTCATCAATTGTGGGCTTGGCTTTTCTAGGTGGATCCTCCTTTGCCATTTTACCAGTTTTCTTCTTTCTAATCAAAGGAACTGTGTCCTCAGTCTCTGTCTCTTCTAGTTCTTCCTCTTGGATACTGGGCGCCGGTTCTACTTTCTTCCTTTGACCCTTGGGCTACTCTGTCACCGGTTTCTTCTTTGGTGTTGGCATCCTTTTGTAGAAAATCTTGATTGGTGCCCTTTTTGATAGATTCTAAAGAATCTTAGTATACGTGCTGAACCGATTGGCACCAAGATCCAAATTTGCATCATTTAGTGCATCGGCATATGCCTTAACAACTTTGGCAGAGATCTCGTAACCCAACTCAGGAGCATATGCATCTCTTGGTTCCACTGCTTGAATGATGCAATTGTCGGTGGTAACCAGAAAATATACCTCGTCCTTGTAAAGGTCAACAATAGTTGACAGTACTCTTTCTCTTTCGTGCATCTTCAATTGAAACACTTCAAAATGTTCAATCATCGCTTTGCTTAACTGGTCTCCCAATCTTTTAGCCATTTCAGTGATTTGATGCATGACCGGTTTATCGGTTGTCCAAGTAACTTTACCGATACTTGGGAAGAAATCCAATTAGAAAAAGTATAGGCACATTAGAAGGGTTCCATACTTCATGGGTTTCTTTTTCACAACTCCAAGCCTCTTCATGTTTTCAAATATTTGGCTCTGAAGCATTGCATAGATGTCATATTGGGCATTTTTGTGTATGATGTGGTGCGCAGCATGAATTGCACCACCTGGTATGTTGTTCCAGTTACTTGACTAATAAACCTTGTATCCAATAACAACAGATGCAAAGCATACTCCATCATCTTTAATGTCATTCATAGTTATAAGTCAACCATCAAACTTCGACTTGGTCAGCTTGTTGACAACAGTATTGGTGATGGTACACAGGGTTAGTGCTTCCCCTTTGTCACTATATTCGGTTACTCTGTGGAGATCTTCTTTTGTGATCTTGTGACATGCCCCTCTAGTGAGCCAGAAACCTGGTTCATGAAGACGGCTCAACACCAATCTGACTTGGTCTTCCCAGAAGATTGTAGGGTAGCATACACCATTTATTAATTCAGATGATACTAGATTGGCATATTTGTCAGGAAGTTTCCCTTCTTCGCACAGTGACAGATACTCTCCTTGAATATAAGTTTCTCCTAGTTCTTCCTATTTGGTGTGAATAAACACTATAACATCCTCAAACAAGAGGACTCCTTCTGGTATAGAAGAGAGCGCACCAGCCATGTCATTTTCTCTATTCTGAACTAGCAAGATGTTGTATGCTAGCATGTCCACCTGATCTCCTTTGATCAATTTTATGGTAGCAAAAGATGAGGCCATACTTGCTAACCGGTAATTTGCATAAAGTAGCTTAGATCGATATTGTAAATAGTGATTCTTAGTGATCAAAGCATGAGAATAATACTTAGCACAAGAATTTGTAAATAATGCAATAAGCAGAGTGAAAACTTGTGAGTAATTCTCCTTTCTTTTATAGAGTTAGGTTATAACGACAATTACCAAACAGTAACTATTTGTTAAATGGCTACAGTAATAAATGTCTTACCTAACTTTACTTTCCATTTTCCCAACTGGTTAATTATAATTTGCTTTACTAGTTTTTCCTTGCAAACCGAGTGAGTCCGACTCTCACCAGTCATACCGGGAACAATAGAGGATCTATCGGTTCCCTCTAAGCCATCACGGCTCAGTTTGCTGATGAAATATTGCCATCAGCAGATGGTGATCTTTCCTCTATCTTCTCTTCAGCGGAGCTCTTTGATTCTTTTACAAACCAAATCTGTTTGACTATTTTCTCAGTCTTCTCTTCCCTATTGGTTTTCTCTTCAGGTTTGACTAGTTCCTTCTTCTTATTGGATAATCGGTTCCTACACTCTTTGGCTTTGTGTCCAAATTTGTTGCAGTGATTGCAGACTACCCTAGTTGTCTTCCTTGGGTGTGTTCTTCTTGTGTTGGTTGACTTGTCCCAAGAGCCATTGTAATTGTGTGATCCATAGTTCATACAGTTGACTGTACTCCGATTCTTGTTTCTCTTGGTGAATACTGGCTTTGGGGATCTAAATGCCATTGTCTTGGATCTGCATTCTTCTACCTTGTGTCCAAATTTTTTGCATGCATAGCATTAACCCCTGAAGCTTCCCCTACTACTACTGGACACAAATATGGGACTGGACCAACACTCACTGGTCTTGTGACCATTTTTATAGCAGTTCTTGCAATGGCTATTGTTGGTCCTTACCGGTGCATTTCTGCAGTTGTTAGTTTTATGACCTAGTTTTCCACAATGCTTACAAGATGCGTTAAGGATATTCTTACCTTTTTGTGCCAACGGTTTCTTCTTATCCTTCTTGACTACTTTTTCCCTAGAAGGCTCACCATTTTCTTTGGTAACTTCACCAGTGAATCCAAGACTGGTTTGATCTTTATGCTTTCTTTGTGCTTTAAGTTGCTCATCGAGCTTGGTCAAACTTTCATTGTATCTTCTCAGAATTTTATTTGTTTCTTCAAGTTCATTCATCTGTTCCCTTAGTTGATACAATTCTAGAGACAGTCTATTGCAAGCTTCATTCCTATCATGCCAGCCTTTCTGCATGTGGGCATTTTCTTGGGTGACACTCTGCATGTCTTCTTGAAGTTGTAGGATGATAAGTTCATTCACCCCTATGGCTTCCACTGCCCGGTCCCTTGCTTTCTCATAGGCTATCAAAGACTTGATTGTTGAGTTCCTTTCATCTTCAACTTTTCTCTTTTTCTTGATTAGTTCAATCATCCTTAGGACATTGTCCTCTTGGTCTCTCTTAAGATTAGAGATCTAGTCGATCAGGATCTGATTCTTTTCCATCAGTTCAGATAATGTCTCTCGGCTTCATCAGATCCACTCTACCCAGAGAGTTTATCAATGGTTTCATCGCTCTCATTCAACTGTAATGCTAGCTCCTTTCTCTTTGCAAGTGATCTCCTCAATTTGTTCTCCAGAGAGGTAATGATGTCATTGGCTTCCTCTAGCTATTTCTGATACCGGTAAACCTCCATGATCTTTCTCTCAAGTTTTTAGGCTTTGTAGTATAGAGAACAAGGCTCTCATACCAAATGTCAGTACTTTATCGATTACTGAGAGGGGGTGTGAATCAGTAAACATTATCTCTTTGCCAGTTTAAAACTTGTAAACAGATTATTGAATGTAAAATAGAATGTAAACAATCATTCAAATGCATAAACAAAGTCACACATATCAACTCAAGTATTTATACGTGGAAACCCTCAGTTAGAAGGAAAAAACCATGGTGAGATAGAGCTCACAACTTCACTACTGCAGAATGAGGGCGCCCTGTTAGGAGCTTACAAAAGCACTGATTAAAGTGCTACCCAGTTAAGGGATTTTTCAAAAGATTTGTTAAGATCTTAACCCTGTTAGGAGTTGCCTGGTTACAGGACTTTGAACATCTACAAAGATGTTACCCTGTTAGGGGATTTTACAAAGAACTGATTAGGTTCACCCTAATAGAGGGATTTCAATATGCTTTCACTCCTTATAAAAGTAATGATCTTATTTTGACATTGACTGTCTGATTAGATCATACTTGTTGATCTCTTCTCTGGTTTGCCTGGTTGCTGATATCTCTTTCTTTCTTCACCTTTGTGCCTGCAACACTCCTCAAAAGATATCTTTCCTTTGTTCTATGCAATCACCAACTATCAACAACAACTTTCTTTGTGTCCTATGACCTATATTTATATGAGAGTTCATCATAATCAAGCCCTTAACTCATAGAACCGACAGGCTACAAACTCTGCAATAAATCATGCAATCAACAAAAATCTATGCGCTTTGATCCATCTTGCAGTTAGACTGGTATACCCTTATACCTGGTTTGTCCCTGTATGCTTCATAAGACCAGTTCTGAGTTCTTGATTCGGTCTACCGATGTCGTCTAAGTAATGTGAGTGACCGATGACCCTTTACTGGTGTGAATGGGGTTTGTGAAATACACTAATGAAAACTCATATTGCTAACAGAATTGACACCCACTAATAATTTGTACTAGTGTTTTATGATCCTTGTTAGAAGATCCTTAACCCTATTAGGCGTTGTTTTACAATGTATTTAGTACAGTGACCTGGTCAAGGGTCGGACCCTGTTAGGAGTCTTTTACAATGACTCTATTATGGGTGTGGACACACTGCCCTAGAGCTCACTGCTCAAGTGGTGAAGGCTACAACCTTCTGATCTTAGATACTCACTATATCTGTTGGATGAACTGGCATTGTGACACTGCTTGTCTGATCAGTTCCTTTGATGTGTTGATGCTTTGACCTCTTGCAAAGCTCTGGTACATCTTAAAAACTCTTTGCATACTTCTTCTCTTCTTCATTCAACTCTCTATCATCATCCATGACTAATTACAAGGGCGCGTCTATTATTTATATGCGCATACAAAATAATTAACTAGGTCGACCCTTTAACCGATTACATACAATGCTTCCAATTGAATTGGCTCAAGCGGGTTTACAAAAAAACATAATTATATGTCTACAACCTAATTACAATAGGTGCATAGCCCTTACACAACAATATTATAGTCGATAATCAATTTACCATCAGTCGGCTACATACACTATTCTAATCTGGCATTCACTGGCTATGTAACTTCAATTGTCTGTAACTTCGTCATACTTGCATATCTGATCATGTGATCATAGACTAAGAAAGAATATACTCTCACCAACTTATATTCTAGGGCGCATACCATAACTCGGTCATACGCATGTGCGTTGATGCTCTAAACTACTGGTGCTCTGCTAACTGTCTAGTCTTCTACACTTAGCCAATTTATGATCTTCTCATCAAGTGCACTGACTCCAAAACACTATATGACTTTGTTTCCATAATGACAACACTATATTAAGTCATATATACCAGTATAGTCAACTTGCCAACACACACACACACATATATATATATATCCGACTAAAACTACAATGACATTAACATTAAGCATGTCAAGTTTGATAATCATTGCTTCTAATTTGTGATATTTGATGGAATGAAGAACTCTGTGTGCAATTAGTGTGCCCTCTGAGGTCTCTTTTCCTAGCACAAACCCCCTTGTTTCTCTGATATGATTTTAGGAATCAGTTTTGCCAATTTGCATGATATAGCTTTAGAGAACATCTTGTATATTGAATTAAAAAGTGAGATGGGCCTATAATTAGCAAATGAAACTATGTTTATTTTCATTGTAATAAGTGCAATGAAGGTAGTGTTGAATTTCTTGGGGATATTACGACTCTTTTTAGCTTCTTCTAATGTTGCCCAAATGTTTGATCCTATGAACTACTAACACCTTTGGAAAAAGAGATTTGTAAGACCATTTGGTTCTAGAGCCTTTTTAGGGGCCATATAGAAAACTATAGCCCTAATTTCTACAAGTGAGAAAGGTTTTAGGTCTACATTATCTTGGCAATTTACCGATTGGGATACGTTTAGAAGGTCCTGACGATACTCATCATCTAAACTCACATCTTGATTGGGGGATGAAAAGAGAAAAGAGAAATATTGGACTACCTCCTCTTGAATTTTCTCATGATCTTCCAAGACAGCCCCAGTCAAATCTGAGATTCAAAGAATCCACTTGTTGATAAATCTTGCTTTAACTAATTAGTGAAAGAAAACTAGTATTTCTATCTCCATCTTTAAGCCATAATTCTCTTGATTTTTGCCTCTAGAATTTTGTTTTCTCTTGCAAGAGTTTCTTCATACACTTTTTGAACCCTTTTTTGTTCATTATAAGAGGTTGGATTAATGCCATGTTTGATCATTTTCTTACTCAATTGGGACAATTAGCTTTCAAGACCATCCTTGGAGGCAAAATATTTTGATTTTTTGTATTTCACTCTTTGATTTGGATTTTAATGAGTTGAAGCCTTTTACATAGTTGATACATCCTGGAACCCGAAATGTAAGGCAAACTTTGCCACCATGACTTCAAAAGAGGAAAAATGAGGGGAATCTGAATCACATTTGTTTGAATCTAAATGAAGACTTAGGTTTTTGTGTGGGGCAGTGAAGGGTAAAGTGGCTCGCAAAGCAAAGTAGTTTGATCCCAAATATGGAAAAATTTATGAGGAACAAAATCCATGTTTTGAGATCCAATGTGGGTTTGTAAATATTCTATCAAGCCTCTCAGCAATGTGCAGAAAGTTGGATCTTTTGTTTGTCCATGTATATTTCCCATTGGATGGTGTGTAGTCTATGAGACCATTGTTGGAAACAAAATCATTAAAATCTTGCATTTCCTTAATGGAAGGTACTATACCACCCTTCTCGTCTTGGAAGGACAAAATGGTGTTGAAATCCCCCCTAGAATGATTGAGATATCTGGGATATTTACATGTCACTGATAAGAGTCCTACAGGATTTTTTCCCAATGGTGGATTTGGGTCCATATACATTGGAAAGTTGAAAACAAGTGCTAAAATTATAAACTTGGATTTGCTGCCAGTTAGCTTTTACAATGATCTTTTGGACCTTGATAAACTTTTCTTTCCACAAAATTGTCAGCCCCCCAAACCCCAATAGATGGTGAGGCAATATACTTCCATTTTTTCCATTTTGCAAATGGTTGACGAGATTCTTCATCCACAAATTTGGTTTCTTGTAGCAATATAATATATGCCCCACTCACCACAATCTGTGATTTGATGACGCATTTTTTGATAGGGGCATTTAGGCCACAAACATTCCATGTTATGATCTTCATATCTTGTGTGAGGCACCTAGCTCTCCACGGACTAAGTTTATTGTCCAATGTAGTCATAATTCCTACACTGATTTCTTGGTTAGTGATCCTATATTTTGAGAGCTTGCCTCCCTTCCCTTTACTTTTCTTCAGTGGACTGGCGTTGTTATCTACAATAGGTGTCTAATGAATAGACCAGGGAGGAGCTTCATCATATTTTGTTTAAAGAGAGGGAGTGATCTATCCATTCCTAGTGGTCCTATTATGGAATTACTTGAAGGCTTGAAGAGGGATATTGAGATTGAGAGGCAAGGGTCTCCATGTGTGTTTGAGTTGATACTAGAGCCACATCCACTAAATGGTCCATCTTGATGATCAGATCTAATAGTCCCACCAAATCTTGTTTTCCTAGATGAGAAATTGTAGGATTTGAGCAATACAAATCCACAAAACCCGAAGATCGTCTGCATACAAAAACCTGTTACAAGGAAGTAGAGACAAGAAGAGGGCAAAGGTTTGACTCAAAATATGAAGAGAATATCATCAATTAATTAATGAATTAAATTTACAATGGATCATCCTTATAAAGGAGATCAAAAGCCTTGAAAGGAAAACCCTAGTGCATGTAATAATTAGTTTAACTATTACATGACTAATGCATGCAAGTTTATATTTAAAACAACTAGTGCATGAGTTTAAAACAACTCGTGCATGTGTGTTTAAATATAAACAACTAAAGCAAAAGAGTTGACATCTTAAGAAGGGAGTAAATATTAATTAACATAATTAATACTTTACTCTAACACCCCCCCCTTAAGATGAGCAACAATGCAGCTACAAACAATGCAAGAAGAAAGCAAAGGAAACTATAGTGCTGGAAGCATAAAAATGGGTCCCGACAACATGGCCTGATGAGGTACCCATGTACAAAGGAGAGTCTCTATAAAGCGGAGAAATAGAGAAAACCACATGGGAAAAACTCTACTCCAAAAAGAGACAAAGACTAATCTGAAGGACTAAAGAAGCCTCCAAAACTAGGAATGTTCCACAAAATAGGAACAAAAATGAACATGTAGAACATCACCGAAACAAAAGGATGCAAACTCTGTCAAAAAGTAACTGCTAATCTGAAGATCCTCCACATAAATATGACCAGGTAGAGAAGACTGTAATCTGCATGAGTGCCCTCAAATGACACTACTCGAATCAGGAGGCAAACAAAGGCAAACACCTGAACTCGAAGATACAGATGGCATAAAACACCAAAGCCTGAAGAGCTGATCAATCAAAAATGGAAGAGTGCCTCTAAAAATAGGAAAGAAAGAGTGTCTATATGGTAAATGATCCATCTCACCGGAATGCATAGGTACCCAACCACTGCATCCGCCTAGTACATAGGAACAAATACTGAATACATAGCTCACACTATCGAACCAAGGAAGCAGTAGAACCCACAGTAGAAACCCCCCCATACTGTTGACAAGGGAGTAATGACAAGTACACTAAAAAAATTGTCCAATATGAACTGCATGATGAAGATGAATCTGAAACATCGAATGTGTAGAGAGAGTACAAACACAAATAAAGATACCTGAGGCTAATGTCATTGGAGGAATTCTCACATGACAAAAGAAGATGGCAAACAAAGTCAAACATCAAACCCCATTGACACTTTATAATGGAGCGTGAGTACATAAAGCACGAACATGTGCAGATCCCATACATCCAATAGAATGGCACTTTATCTCAGTGCGTGTGCATAAAAGAATGCTACAAAAGTGAAGTATACACTACTCAAATAAGAGAGAAGGTTGTTGAAACAAAAGAATAGCCTAAGAAGAGTCATCCCCTAAAGGGAAGAGATCCCAGGACCTGTAACATCCAAGATATCCACCAGAGTGAAAAAATACAAAAAATTGAATAAAAATACCTGGATTAGAATCTGGGAAAATGACTCACAGCACTAGAAAGCTCTCAGAACAAGCTTTCCAATGATATCTCGCTTTCCAAAAAAAGAGTCTGGATGCGCAAGATAGAGCTCCCGGAGTGCAGAAATGAACATTTGGCTTTGTTAGTAAAAACCACCGTATGCTCAAGTTATGAGCAAAATACCAACTGCTGCGCTAGAGGGCCCAATGGTGTCTAAATGTGCCATGAGTTTAAAATTGACGGCCAAATGGTCGTCACAGCATGCAAGCCCCTTGGGGCTAAAATTCTGGGCCCCTGGTCGCCATATGACCAAGGGCTAAAACTGTATTCGTTGGCTTAAATTTGACGGCCAAATGGCCGTTGCTAGCAATTTTTTAAAAAAAATTTGCAAATTTGCATGCGCACATCGGGATCCGTGTTAGGCCATTCAAATTTTTGCCTCATTTTGCATGCCAAAATTTTGTCTTAATTTGCGTGTCAGATCACAAAAATTTTGTCTCGATTTGCATGTCAAAACCAGAGAATTTTGCCTCGGGAAACATGTCAGTCTGTACAAATGATGCCTCAGAAAGTGTGTCAAGCTCTCTGGTACCAAAAAAATGCCCCAAAATGCAAAGTTATCCAAATTGGACGTACCTTATATCAAAATAGGGGTTTTTGGGTGCTGCGAGCTCAACGGTGAGATCCGTTTGAGCTCAAAGTGCACCAAAATTTAGGGACCCCTTAATTTCAATTAAAAAAAACCAAAAAAGTCCTAATCTAAATCCTTCAAACATGAACAAGCTGTAGCAGATTAGGCTCTGATACCATGTAGGATTTGAGCAATACAAATCCACAAAACCTGAAGATCACCTGCATACAAAAACCTGTTACAAGGAAGTACAGACAAGAAGAGGGCAAAGGTTTGACTCAAAATATGAAGAAAATATCATCAATTAATGAATGAATTAAATGTACTATTACATGACTAATGCATGCAAGTTTATATTTAAAACAACTAGTGCATGAGTTTAAAACAACTCGTGCATGTATGTTTAAATATAAACAACTAAAGCAAAAGAATTGGCATCTTAAGAAGGGAGTAAATATTAATTAACATAATTAATACTTTACTCTAACAGAAATCATCTTAGTATTGGAGTCCTCTTTTGAGCTTGATGCACCATTAACACCTGAGAAATCAACTAACTCATTTTGGAGTTCTCCATTACCCATATCTCCTTTTGCAAGTATTTTTAAGGAAGGATTGGAGAATAATATTTTGACAAAGGTTAGATTTAGGGGATATGCTTCTCATAACTCTCCTAATGGCTCAAGGAAATTTTACTTAGAGAATATGGGATATAGTTTAGGATGGAGGATATCTTAGCCTGAATAGAGGTTGGTAAGAAAATGGTTCAATTCCTAGTTATCATATTTCAAAACAATACTTTGTGCATTATCTTGCCTAATTTCAATAGCCCTAATGGAAGAGCTAGCCTAAGGGTTAGGTAAAGTTGATCATGTTGATGGCTTCCAACATGGAAATTTTGAAATTCAAGAATTCTCAATGGGGATCTTTGAGAGAATGAAAGAATTATAATGTGATGCCACCAAGCAAAGGGTTGCCTTGGACACCAAATACTTGCACAATGTCACTTCTGCTTCATTTATTTGATGACATTCCAAGGTGAAGTGGCCCAAACAGTTGATTTTCTTTTGAACTGATATTGGATCTTCTATCACTATACTTTGAGACAAAACATCATAGGGAGTAGAGATTTATGTCTCGTTGAAGAGGATTTTATTTAAATCTAACAGAACACAGAGCCTCACTAAGAGCTTTATTTTGTTGAAAGGGCCTCAAGTCGTGTTTTAAAAATATACCCATTTGATTTGCCAGCATTTCAATCACATTTCGGTCTCTAAATTCTAGAGGGGTGGAGGAAAGGGATATCCAGAATGGTGCAAAATGGATTTAGGTTGTATGGGGATTAAAGTGAGGATACCCCTATCGTGTTTGTTTAAAAACCCACAATAAAAAACCTTGGTCATTATCAATATAAATAAATTCATTTACTATATGCCATGAAGAACAACACCATTACTTTAGATTGGAAGAGGGGGGAGTCTAGTTCCAAAACTTACAGATAAGAGCCCTCTGGCAAAGTTCTGGGATTTGTGAGACAAGGAGATCCTTCGAGATGGTGACTTCGATGAGATCTTTTTCTAAGATTCTGCCAATATTGTGTGGGTGAGGGGCTTTTTCCTTTGTTTGACCTAGTTCAAAAGGAGCTGAAGGGGGTTTTGGAATCCATCTTTGCGTTATGACCCTTTTTCAAGAGTGCTTCCAGGAACGATTTCTTTGGGACCTTATACGACCTCTACGCCCTTTATAGTTCCTTCTGGTATTTTTACTAAGAAGGGGAGTTTTATTTTTCTAGTTTGACTTGGCATTTTACCAAGGGTATAATTTGGGAAGGATGGAAGGGGAAAATCCTAGAGTTGTGGAAAATGGGGGAGAAGTACAAGCAAATCCCAGAGGGATGTCATTGGGTGAAGTTGTAGGGGATCGTTTGAGAACGGAAATATTATTGGTGAATGAAGCAGGGGAGGGGGCCTGAAAAGACCAATGAGAATTACCTACAAATCTTTCATGCTCAGGTTTCTAGCAATATTGAAGGGCCTAAGAATCCTGATGCAAAGGTTGCCTAGTATTAATGACCACTCTTGAACTAGATGCTCGCAAGTCATGCATTCAATTTTTACCATCAATTCCATTGTGGTTTGTTCCTACTTAAAATCTAGCATCTTCTGATGCCATGACCCCGGCCATGCCATTTGAACCTTGCTCTAAACGACTGTTGCACGCCTAGTTCAATGTGTCATTCCCAGGGCCCTAAAACCCTAAACTTCTCCTGCTTGACTTCATGCAAACAAACTAGTTGGATGAGTTCATGATATAGATGGGAGGATCTGATAGTTGAGCACCCTAACTTTATAGTTGTTATTTGTATCACATGAAACATTACAGTGTAGGCTCAGTTCACAGACATTGATTTTCCTTAAGGTATACTTCAAGTAATTTATTGACCAATTTATTATCTTCTTTTAATTTTAATCTTTCATCATTTTGTGAACAATTTATCTTTCCTAATTCTTTATTTTTCTTTTTTGCTTTCTCAAGTTCTTTTAAATGTTCATTTTATTTATTTAATCTTTTACCAATCTTTCCCATTGGAACAAATAGTTTCTTTCTACAATTAAATTTCAACTATAGAAGAATTACTTATTTAATACTTGATGGTGATTAATTTTGTCAATTTACCACCTTCACTCTTCTATGGTTCGAAATGATCTATCATTGAGTTGGCATCTCTTCAAACTCGAATGTTAACAAACAGTATAGACTTCATCAAATGTTGCAAATATTTTTATTTTAAATAAAATACCTTTGATTATTTGATATTCGTATCAGGATTCAACTGTGTAGTTTTCAAGTCAAACTCATTGACACATATTTCACGAGTAATGGTTTATAAGAACCCGTCTCTTATGAGAATAAATGGAACGCTTAGCACTCATTGCATCTAGGTGATACTCATAGGGGTGAAGCATAAGCCTTCCCGAGAGGTCACCCATCCCAATATTGCTCCAACTCTAGTGCACTTAACCATAGAGTTTCCTCCAAGGTCAACTCCACTTATCTTGCTACCCTATTTGCAAAACCTTCAACTAGTGTTGTGCCTTATGAGTCATTCATTATAAAGGCCCTTTAGCTCATGAAATATGGGTCAATGGGTTTTCCCTCAAAACTACACAGTTGAATCTTGATAGCAATATCACAATTTGACTTGCTATGGAAAATATCTCCTACTTATCAATGTTGATGTATAGCAACAATCAAAGTGTTATCGGGGCTCTTGAATATTGTTAGCGGGGGCTCTTGATTATAGATATATTTACCATGTCCATATATATTAAGAGCATTTGATATTTGTATATGTTACAATATAGTTAATATTACCAATCGGTCATGAAGGGTCATGACCCTACGTAGCATAAGCCACGTATGGTCATGGCTCTTCACTTGACATGACTATTCAAAGGATATAAATGCATATTGATGGCTGGTGAAAAGATCAATCACAATGGTAATCTATTTTCACTACAGCACTCACATATATTCTCTATAGGATGGTCTTGATTTCTCAACATGGTATTAGAGCCTAACCTATAAGAGAATAAAATATATTCACAAACAATTGGTGACCAAATTCCATATATGTTCTCAGTCTAAACAACAACAGCTGGTCTATTGGTCAATATATTATGCAGAATGACATATTGTTACAGGTGGAAGGTGATGGCATTAGAATAGATGTAATCGAGGCTAGCAAAAGGAATCGATGATAGTGCAAAAATAAATTAGTGACACTAAAGATAGATAAATTCATCTACAACTTTACCACCTGACATCGGGTCAATTGTCTCCAACGCAATGGCAAAGGATTGAAGAATAGGGAGTGGGAGTGTTTGTTTGTCACAAACTCACCAGACACGTCTACATAAAGGAGGTTATCGGGATATTCATTCTTGTGGCAAAAGAAACTCAATAGTAAAGCCAGCGTGTCATGTTATCAGTGATATTATCAAGTGATGAGAGAAGTTATCAATTTTCTCTTCTTACTAAATTCTTCTGGAAACCGAATATTTTATTAGTTGATCTGTTTCTGCAATTCATTGTTTTTATAAAGAAACAATTGTCACTGATTTCCATTATTGTCTGCAATTAAAATATTTATATTATCCATTTGTGTTGAAAATTAATTTGTGAAATTAAATTGCTATCAGTCCGATTTTTAAGAGTTTTGAAGAGGCTTAATAATGGGTCGAACATCCTCCAATGATAATATTTATGGAGTTGTTTCTTCATATTATTAAGTCCGATGAATAGTTTGCTGGAAATATTTATCGTGAATTCATTTATACAGCTAGTGTGTATGTTGTGAAGAGAACCCTTTCTAAACTACTATCGGTCGGGCTACAACTTTTCAAGTTTTGTCACCCATGTTTTTTTGCATTGTGGACTGGGCTCGAATCTACAGATATTTCAAACAGTCAGACGATAGTTTGGGGATATACAAGACAATAGAGAAATGCAAAAGACCTATGTTGAAGACTTGGAGATTGTTCATACCTTGAAATTGGAGGAGCCTATGTATCAATCGTATAAAGAGAAAATTCTTAATGAATGTAGTCAAGGAAGAAAATGCAATCCTAATAGATTCATACAGATAAATGGTTGATGCACTCCATGAACAACTAAAACATGTTAATTGGTTATTGCAATTATCATTCATGTCATGCAGATGAAATATATTGTGGAATGAGAAAGAAAAAAAAAAAGGATCGAACACATCATCTTAGGCTTCCATTAATAAAATCATCCATTGTCCAGTTAATACGGAGTGCTCTAACTATCATTTGGAATATTTATATCACGGCATCTCTGTTCTTCAGATTGGAGTGAATAGCATAGACCATAATACGAAGAATGAACTTTTGAAGTTCTAGTTTAATGTGCATTCCTTGGCTTCTATTCATGAGGATCAATCTAACAGCTATTTATACATTCATATGATAACTGTTGACACCGTTAAGTGCTAGCGCAACTCTAACTCTATATACATTATAGATTGCTTATCTTCGGGAACTACTGAGCGTTTGTTATCGTATTTAGCATTTCTATATTACATATTACATTCAATAGTTTTTTTAATACACAGTCAGCAGTCAACGTAAGACACAAAACTTCATCTAGACGGCAAGCAGTAGCAAATATAAAAGAACATATCGAATAGGAATACAGGACAGTAAACAGAGATGAAATATCAACTAAACAAGTGTGAAGGAAGATCATTATGCATTAGAACATCAATGGTATAGGTTGAAAATAGTCACAAAGAGATGTCATAACAACAAAGATCAGGGACAAGAAGTGTCATGAAGAGAATAAAAATGGTAGTCATGTCATTGGCATGGTAGGAGCAGAGGTAATGAGCTAACAACAAAACACAAGGCCTTTATAGCAGAGACTCACAGTCTTGTCACTGTGCATCGATGTGGCTTCCATGCCAAAGAGGGAGGTTTGGTTTTTTGTTTAAATTTCCATATTTGATATTGATTGTGTTTTTTAACATCCTTTGGATCAAATTAGTTTGTAGGATTTGTCAAGGTGTATCATTTAAATATACAATATGCTATATTTTAATGTTGTATGTGTCATTAATACTAGAGGTCTTTATTATCTTCCCTCAAGTCCAAGAGGGAGTGTTAATGTTGTGGCCTTGGAAAAGATCATAATGCATCTTATGCTCGCCGAAGGTATGAAGTGACTATTCAGATTATTCGTATTGATTCTCTCAGGAAGGAAGGTATGAAGTGACATCTTGCAGTGACACTGAGTTGAGTATATAAACAGTGTATGCCTTCGTGACAGAGGGAGAAGCTAAAGGATCTACATCAGTAGACATTCAAGGATCTTGATTCAGAGGGAGTAGACCATCGTTTGTTGGTTCTCTAGTAATCAAGAAATTGTAGTAGAGAATTATGATTGTTACCATGTGAGAAGGCCATATGTTAGAGGGAGAAGCTAGAAGATCAAATTAAGTTGGCACCCCAAGATCTTGGTCATACAAATTCAGAGGGAGTGCACCATGTCAAGATGGTGTATACTTTGTAAGCTTAGAATTGTGCACCCCTTGCTAGAAAGGAGATTGTGTACTTTCAGATAACCTTGGGATGTTGAGGAATAACGCATTAGCTGAGAAGAAAAAAAAGAAAAAAAAAGATTTTCAGCTTCAGTGATCCATCATTTTGTATCATAAATGATTCTTGTTCTTGATAAACAAGTCTAAGGTGGAAACCTTGGTTTCCACTCTCTAGGATGATCCATGGTTGATCCACCCTCTGAGAAGAGTCAAGGTGGATGTCATATGTGTGACTTTATGGACCAATTCTTTTTGTGTTTATGCTTCTATGGTTGTTTAGTTGCATCAAATATGTAATGAAAGGTAACGATCTTTCATGGACATATATATTCAAAAGGTAATCTTTGTAAGGTGACGATCTTGCAAATGATAGGCCTGTTATTATGACAGTTTTGTTCCGAATACGCCGGAAGTCATTGATAATGAATGCATTATGATTACCCTAGATATTGCTTTGGACAATTAGAGATCATAATATATGTTATGATAGTGTTCATAACATGGTGATTGTAGTTATTTGACAAGTCACTATTTCTGAGTGTTAAAGTCAAATAATGTGTTGTGTGTAGATATCCTTAATACTGATATCTCATAAAGTTTTGTCACTTCTCCCTTGCTAAGAGGGAGTGTTGATGTATAGCAGCAGTCAAAGTGTTATCGGGGCTCTTGAATATTGTTATCGAGGGCTCTTGATTATAGATATATTTACCATATCCATATATATTAAGAGCATTTGATATTTGTATATGTTACAATATAGTTAATATTACCAATCGGTCATGAAGGGTCATGACCCTACGTAGCATAAGCCACGTATGGTCATGGCTCTTCACTTGACATGACTATTCAAATGATATAAATGCATATTGATGGCTGGTGAAAAGATCAATCACAATGGTAATCTTTTTTCACTAAAGCACTCACATATATTCTCTATAGGAGGGTCTTGATTTCTCAACAATCAATTGATGAGCTAAAGGAACTCTATAATGAATGGCTCATAAGGCATAGCACTCGTTGAAGGTTTTGCAAATAGGGTAGCAAGCTAAGTGGGCTTAACCTTGGAGGAAACTCCATGATTAAGCGTGCTTGAGTTGGAGCAATACTAGCATAGTGCAAGCATCATCTAGATGCAATGTGTGCTAAGTGTTCCATTCATTCTCATGAGAGATGTGTCCATCTGAATCACTAATGTAATATGGGTCAATGAGTTTAACTCGAGAATTACACAGTTGAATCCTAATAGCAATATCACAATTTGACTTACTGTGGAAAATATATCTTGCTTATCCACCTTTGTTTCTCTTATCTACAAATTATTTTGAATTTTATTTAGCAACTACTTAATGTTTTTCTTTGACTTTCTTAATTCCTTTAGGACTGTAATTATTTTTTCTCTTCATACACTACAATGTTTGTTATCTTCAAATCTCTTCCATAAATCTCTTTTGTTTTGAGTTGTGACTCCTTTTTGAGCATGTCATTCGAACTTCAATCTTGACTTTGGAATGAATATAACATGTATGGTCCTCTCAAAAAAAATTACCTCCAATATTTTTGCAATTTCCTTTTACCTATTGTAGATATCTCTCAACCAATAACAAACAAGTCCTTTTATTGCACTTGTTGAAGATTTGTTTGGTAGTTGACCTATTCAAGTTTGTATGGATATGAAAACTAACCCCAAGAAGACAATTGAAATATAAAATGAATGGTGAAAGAATCATCCCAATATCTTGCACAATTTGGAAGAAATCAAAGTTTTCATCTCCAAAAATCTCTCTAATGAAGTTTCAAGGTCAAAATTGAGAACCTTAGAAGCCCCCAAAAAAATTTGAAAATCGTACAAATAGATCTTTACATGTATTTGGTATTGTATATCTCTTACCAAACTTTCAAGCAATAGAATCAAATGTGCAAGCCAAAATTTATGACTCCCAAAAGTTTTGCCACCAAAAATCAAGTTCCTATGAAAATCCACCTATGTAGGAAAATGAACCATTGGACTGTTGGGCACCAAAAGAAGAAAAGTTACACTTCCTAGAACATTCTAAGGGGGTTATTAGTCCTAAATAAAGAGGTGAACCAAAGCTTACAAGGATAAATCCATTAGTAAATATTGTTGCTCTAGATTGTAGGGTTTTCTTAGAGAGTTGATTCTATTTGTAATAATTTAAGATCGTGTGGCTTTAGCATGTAAAGTTTTTAAATTTTGTAGCTCTCATGTCATTGGGATAATAGAAAACAAGTTGTTCTTGCTAGCATTTTCTATTTATTTCTACATTGTTCTGTGTTTGAGTTTGTAAGGGGAGTATCCTTCATCAAGTGGTATTAGAGCAGGAGTTCTTGAGCATGTAAACAGATCGCCATACTTGAGGCAATTTGCACCAAGACTATGTACATTATAGTCAAAAGATATGACAAGAAAGCAAACTCATATCCCTTAACTGCTGGACCTTCCAACTATCAACAATTGAGTTGCTGGTAGTGGAATAACAATCTCACTAATGTTGCAGAAGAAATGTTCCAAAGGTGTCACATGCTTGAATTGTTGATTGCATGGATGACCGCCATGTAGCACATGACAGCACATAGTACTATTGGAACTAGCATGGTTGCATAGGATATTGTTGAAACTTGCACATCAATGAAAAGGATTGTTGTCATCTGCATGAGGTCACCAAAGAATTGTCCAGGTGTACTATGATTATAATCTCTTCATACATTTGAAGGATGATGTCACGACATAGAGTCAAAGGTTGCCCTCCAACAATATTCTTGGAATTTAAGAAATTAACAATATGAAGCAACTGCAATCATCTCCAAATAGATAACCAAGCCAAATATAAAATATCTTCAACGTGCAACATGGCTACTAAATGATAACAAAGTGCTTATGTAGAAAAACCTTCCGAGCATTTCAAATTATTCTTTGGTACTAAGAACTCATTTAAGTACAGAGATTCTAAGGAAGAATTTGTATTTTAAGGAAAGAAACCAGAACATAAGAATTGTGAAAACAATAGGCTGCAGGAAGCAACTTCGAGATGCACCATCAAAAGACAAAGCATGAGATGGCTCATCCAGCATAGTTACCTACTTGCCAAACTAATGATAAGTGTTTGTTAGTGATTGCAACAAGGGAAACAAAATTTAGGAAATCATACTCAACCAAAATCTGAAAAAAAGATTGCCTGTCTGTAACAACAAAATTAATCCTTTAGGTTTTGAAAGCTCCAACAAAGGAGTCACCACCTTAGAACTTGAAACATCAAAGGAATAGGACATCAAAATTACTCATCTACTGTTATAAAGGTAATGTCAAAGGGAGAGCATGCTAGATTGCCCAGCAATCAAATGCAATTACTAGAGATTAAATGGAGTAACTAATGGCACTTTTCAAACTTTAAACAGTAAGATTATCAAATCTCCAGAAAATTAGGACCTTTATGCCAAAACATAATTTTTGAAATAGTCCTTTTTTTGTTTCTACTAATTAAATAACAAGCAGATAACCTTCTATTATTATTTTTTGGTTTGTTAACCAGGGTTCTATAGGGAGGCCCGCTCAAGAAAAGAAACATAACCTTAACAGTCAACAGTGAGAGCATAATCCAAAAAACAATTAATTACAACCAGAATGCTACCACCTACCAAACAAACACAAACCAACAAAAACAACACAAAACATACATTCATGAGCAACCTGCAACCAGAAATATCTCAACTAGCAAAAAGGAACACGTACTGCTGAAAAAGTACCCCACCTTCCAAACTTCTTGCCTTCAGACACACCCCAGCCCACTAGTTACAGCACGGGAGTAGACTCATAATCATCCCCTGCTGAAGTGTAAGTACCAGAGGTCAAAACATCCAGGAAAGGAAAATTGAGACCATAAAGAATTTCCAGGGATTTTTGTGCCCAAATCACCCTACCTACCGAAAAGGACAGAAGAGAAAGCAATAATGCTTCCAAATGCTCCTAGTACTACAAAGATTATCTACAACCTTCCCCAAGTCCACATAGTAGGTTTTTGATAGAGGTTCTTGATGCATCCCCCAATTAGCCAAAAAATCAGATGCAAGGTTGGAAGCCCAACAGCAAAGAGAGAAAAAAAAATTCAAAACCGAAGCATAAACCTTATGATTCCTCAAAAAATCTCCCAAGTTGGCAATTAAGACAAGAGCCTTTCATGAGACCATTAATCACCACCAAGAAATTGCTGTCAACCACTAACTGGTGGATTCGTAAAGAGAGCCAATGCAATCCCAGCAACAACACATTCCCGCTCAGCTTCATTATAAGTTCAATGTCCAACAAAAAGACAGCCAACCTAGAAAAAACCACCATCCTCCACATACCAAATCACTCATACTCCAACACTCACCAAATTATCCCTCGAAGCCCATCAAAGTTTAGTTCAATCAAACCAGCTACAGAGGATCAATGCATCCTCGAGTCACTTGAACCTCTAAATCACCTAACACTTAAAAAATTCTTTGTTCTGTCTGACTAAATGCCTCTTAACCATTTAACGGGCACGGCCTTCTATTAGTACTATTACATTACCTTCTAATACAGAACCGTGTTTCTTAGTCACAACAGACATTTGGCAGCAGATTTGCACCAGATTCAGTACAGACTGCTACTTATGTAAGAAGTATTTTAGTGGACTCCTCAAATGTAATTGACAATGAATTGAATGGGATCAAAGCCACATTGCCATCAACAAATTATATTCCCTAAAATCTTTTAAGCCTGAATAAAGCTGCTATGCTAAAATTGCCATGTGATCCAAAAGTCTATTATAAAGCCAAGATTTTAATATGCTCTGACAAACACTTAGCACTAGTGCTTTTAAGCATATGCTTCTTGAAAAATTCTCTACACCTGTGTTATATTAGCACCAGTTCTGGGCAAAATAACATTCAAGTTTAGCTTTACAATGACTACAGTGTAACCAACTTCACATTACCGAACTGACTTTAGTTATGCTGCTTTAGCCGTATCCCTAACAATGGACAACTTTGCAAGAAGCCCAGATAATTGGAGAAGTGAGCCAACTCCATCTGATATCCGCATATGTGCAAAGCCAGTTTCCTGCAAGCAATTGCAAAACAGAGTCAATCAAACATGACATCCGATCATCATCCAGAGTAGTAATTGCAAACAGCTACATAGAGAACATATGCATACCCTTATAAATTCCAGCTTCAAATACTCCGGCATGTCATAATTTTTTATTACTCGGAACAGTGTTGTGATGATGTCAGTAGCAGAATAGCCAAGATCATAGAGACCCTTTAAACGACTACAGGCTTCATCAAATTTCCCTTCTAATACATTCTGGACCATGTTTTTGACATGTAAGGGATGAGGTTGATCACATACCTACAATTTGGCACATAATGAGATCATGGAACAGGTAGACAGCAATAACAATAGAAAACATGACATCAAAGAAATGTAAAACATAAAAAGCATTTTTTTAAAAATGAATCACCTTGAATACATTCTCTTGGTTGACAAACTGAAAGCCACTGTAGGTGGCTTGCAAATTGTTCAAGGCTTGTCTCATGTCTCCATCAGCAGTGAATATAATTGCTTCCAGTCCTTCAGGTACATAAGCTACCTTTAAACTTACCAGTAGTTGTGTTAGCAGAACCAAGGAGATAACGTTAAAAACGGTCCTGTCTTTAAAATTAAAAAATACAAGAAGCCAAGTAAAAGAACTTTATTTATATATAAGTTCATATATTAATAACTATTCAAATCCAGCAAAAGAGTGAGACTGAACCAAATCTGCAACCTATGACTTTGAAGTTGCAATAACTTCTAAGAGCATACAAAGCTCCAAAACTTTAAGCTTTTACATCTGATCCTTCAAGATATGACTCTGTGGAATTTAAGTTTTTGAAAATATAAATTACAATACAAACCATTAAAAAAAATTAGATAAAGAATGTGCAGCATTCTTTATCAATCATCAAATGTATCAAATGATTCAAATCATTAACCAAAGAAGTTGTCTTGCCTTGTTTTTTATAACAGGAATTACCCTTAATCAAAGTGTGCAAAGCAATATTACAGGATTTGTCTACCAAATTTTGTAAAGGACTGTACCAGTAACTTATCTGCACCGATTAACCTACCTACAGCTCATACTATAGCCACCAGTTTGACTTCGAGTGATACTGCTTCTAATAAACGTCACTTTCTAAATAGAAACAAATGTTTAAGTATTAAAATAGATTAACAAGGAACAAGAAATATAAAATAAAAATTATCCTATAGAATTATTTCATTTCCAATTGAATAATTACAATGAAGGTTCTTCTCATTAGTTATATTTCTAAATATATATTGTACCTTGCCAAACCCCTGTATCCACTCAACCTACTTGCAAAACCAAAACACCTGGTACCCCATCACACCAGAAATGTACCTGCATCAAGAAAACCTGGTAACCTTGATGATAACTCACAAATATCTCATATATCATCCCATTATCAAGATTCCGAAAAGGACTGTAAACCACCGTTCCAGCTTACATGCTCCAACCTTTGTCATGTCCCCTCCTTAACCCCAACCCATTTCTAATTTGCTATTAGCTCATATGGTCTGCCGTGAGCTAGTTAGCCTTGCAAGGGGTCGCATTTTGGGTGTCACACTTGTGCGCTACCCTTCTTAGTATAGACCTATTTCAATTTATGCATTTGTGGTGCCTATTTGGGTTCACTGACTAATTTAATTTGCATCGCTTGAACATCATACATATACTGACTAAGTTACCAGATTCACACCCTAAAGGTGTGAACCGGGTCCGGATGCAATGTGGTTTGGATGCGTCCTTTGGATGTGGTCCAGATGCGTCTAGGATGCACATCCCAGACTGTGGATGTGATCAGATGCAAACCAGCAAGTCTGGCACACATCCATAGGCCAGGAGCGCATTCAAAGCCGTTTTAGGGTTTTTCTCAAAACCCTAAAATGGCCCTTTACGAGGCCATTCAACCTTAAAACAAATCATTTTGTTTGCTCTTTCACTCTCATCTCATTTTGTCTCCATTTCAGCACTTCCGCAAAGGAGATTTAAGCATCTAAGGTACCCTATTCTTTAGTCTTTTAATGAACTGTTTTTAGACTTGGATGAATTTTTTCAAGTTTAACTCCTTGTTATAATGCTTTTGTATCTTTATTTTGAACTTGTATGCTTTTTTTTTTTTGATCGGTAAAAGGCTAAAGCCCTATAATTTTATTAATAATAAAAAGATTTTACATACAGAACCCTACTCAGTGCAAGCGCTGGTAGGAAAGAGCAGGGTAGAGAAAACCTCCAACCGTGCCCGGGACTTAAGTCCGGATACTAATACATAGTTTCATGGGCATTCCCATGACTCGATATACATCGAGATTTTGAAAAAATTACATAGTTGAACTTGTATGCTTGCATTTATTAGTTTTTTTCTAATTTAAAATCATGTAATTTGTTATAATAGCAAAAAAAAAAATTGCAAGAGTGGTCAATAGTCAAAGTTATGTGGGTGGGGAAGGAAATCAAAGATTCAAAATTGACAAAGGATCTCCTTTATGGAGACATAACACAAGGATTTCACGAATTCCAAGAGGTGGGGGATATATTTGGAAGCGTAATTTGTGTAATTTACAAAAAAATAGCTCATATTCTTGAGTTAAACTTCATTTTATGGGCCCTGCTAGTAAAGGGATTTGAATGTGTGAGGACCCAGATAAGAAGGGGTTGTCTCCCACACAAATAGCAACATTCATAAAATAACAAGAAGATGCTAATAAAATGATTGCAAGAAAAAAACAAAGCACTTATACTTCCAGAAAGAAAAACACAATAAATTTACCCACTAATAAGGTAACAGCCTCCAAACATCCCTTCTTGCATATTCCCTCTGCGGAAGACGAAGATGAAGTGGAAATTCCCACCTACAAAACAAGTTCTTTGGGCAAAGCATTTAAAATAGAAGCTAGAGATATTGTTGAACAAAAAACTGCATGTTGCATCTATGCCAATGGTCTTCCATTCAACTTGGTGAGATCGCCATATTAGCGGGAAATGGTGTCGGCAATCAATAGTGCACCTCCTCGTTTCACAAGTCCTTGGTATGAAAAGGTGCCTACCACCTTATTGCAAAGAGAGGACTTTTGTAGAGGGCTCATTGAAACCAATTAGATATTTTTGGATTGAATCAGGTGTTTCTATTGCCTTTGATGGATGGAGAGATTGCAAAAACTGTCCATTGATAAATGTTATAGTGGTGTCCCCCAAAGGGGCAATGTTTTTTAGGGCATTTGATTGTGAAGGGGAAGTCAAAGATGCTCGTTTCTAGGATCCTCATTGAGTCCATAGAGATGGTGAGTCATGACAAAATGGTCCAAGTAAATTACAGACAATGCAAAAAATTGTAGAGCTATAGGTACTTTGGTTGAGGCAAGATATGAGCACATTTTTTGAACACCATGCACTGTACACTCCCTCAACTTGGTGATGCAAGCAATTAGCACCCAAATAGAGTGGGTGAAAAAAATAAACCAAGAGAGCGAGGAGATCTAGAAATTTGTGACTAATCACCATATGTCACAAGCAATTTTCAAAACTTTCTTGAAATTGGAATTGTTGAAGGAAAATTTAATTAATTTATTTAATTTTATCTATGTCACGTTCAATATCAATATGTATATAAATTTGTAATATTTTTTTAATGTGTTATTGAATATTTTTAATATGTTATTAACTTACTATTAACATCATCCTAGGTTGTTGAGACCCAGTTTGCATCTCATACAATTGTTTTGACGCAACTTTTGAAGGTACGAAAGGCATTGGGTCAAATGGTTATTAGCAACCAATGGGGTGTATCGAAGCAATCAAATTCAAAGATGGCCCAAAAGGTCAAGTCATTGATCTTGGATGACAGTTGGTGAGCTGGTGTGGAATATGTATTGGATTTCACCAAGCCTATCATGACTATGCTCCGATTTGCTAATACAAATGCACAATGTTTGGGGGATGTCTATGATAGCATGGACACAATGATAGAGAAAATAAAAGTGGTGATGCAAAAAAAAGAATGAACCACAAGAAACCTTTTTCAAAAGGGTGGAAACAATCATTCTTCATCATTGGAACAAGAAGACCATGCCATTGCACCTGCTTGCATATACCCTATATTTAAGGTACTATAGCAGCATTGTACTTTCTATGCCAAGGAGGTTACCACCATATAGAGATTCTAAAGTTTCTAATGAATACAAGCGGGCATTTAGTAGACTCTTTCAAGATCTAGAAGTGGAGGAAAATGTTATGCAAGAATTTGGCTTGTTTGTCTTGTGAAGAAATCATACTCCTTGTGTTGTTAATGACCAATCCAAAATGGCTCCTACATGTTGGTACCTCTATGGTCAACATTATATGTACCTTCAACCTTTGCAATCAAGATTGTTAATGTATTGTAGCTTCAGTTAGATTATTCTAATTGATGAAATCAAATGCTCAATTGGCCTATCGGCCTTAAGCATTTGATATCTATCCTTCACAAGATACTAATCACATTAATTGCTTTATAAATGTTAATCATAAATTAATTAGGCATGATTATAAATTAATGATCATATATATATATATATATATATGCATGATTATGGTTAATAATATTAATCATGATTAAGATCAATATTGATTACATATAACATGGCAAACTTAATCGATCTCATTACTAAATGATTGTAGTATGTTATAGTATGAAACGACATCATTAAACAGGCCGAACATGGTTCGGTGAGAACATGTCTCACGTAGAGACATGTCTCTACGTGGAACATGTTCCACATAGAGGCATGCCTCTACGGGAGACATGTCTCCTCACAACATACAAATATGAAGGCCGATCAGGATCTACATGGAACATGTTCCACATAGAGGCATGCCTCTACGGGAGACATGTCTCCTCACAACATACAAATATGAAGGCCGATCGGGATCTTGTGAATGTACAAAAAACATAAGTGCAAAAGCAAGTATCATTACAGCGATTCATACAATCTCAAATAGCATCATTAATAAAGAGATCGGGTTCCATAAGAGATCGATACCAACAGATTGATCCAAGCAATAAGAACATATTCAAATTGAGAGTAATCTTATTGAGTAAGATTAAATCAGACATTGCTATTCATTAAGATCATATTACATCAGTCTAATTATAGATTTATAGGAAATCGATATTGAGATTAGATCTCTCAAATTTATATTTGCACTAAGATTAGAACCAATTGATATTAAATAGTGATTGGTATATAAGAATCATCATTGTGATATTGTGAAGAATTATACCATCAACATTGAATATACATACATAGATCTGAAATTAAAATAAAATTCCTTCTACATACAAATCTGATCAAACTTTAACATGGTATCAGAGCTAGTCTAAGGAAGATCTGATCAGATTTGAAATAAAAGGCTATCGAACTATTATTTGATTTTTAGAAATACATATTCTTTCTTTGAATGGCAAATGGTGTTAGATTCAAGGATCGTCTTGAAGGAGCCTCAAACTTTGTTTCATGGAAATTCAGAATTATTCTCACCTTAAGAGAACATGAATTAGAAGCATTTGTAGAACACGAAATGGTTGTACCAAATGAAGATAGCGAGAAACGCCAGTGGATAAAGAACAATAACAAGGCCATGAAGCTATTGGTGGATGCAGTTAAAGATCATATAGTTCCAATTATCTCCAAATTGGATACAACATACAAAATGTTTTCAACATTAGAAAGCATGTATGAGATAAACAACACGAGCAAGGCTCTGTCACTTAGGCAAAAGCTTCATCATGTGAAGATGAATAAAGGAGAATCGATTACATCATACATTATGAGGATCACAAAGTTAAGGGACCAGCTTTCCACCATTGGTCATCTAATTGAAAGCAAGGAGTTAACAATATTGGCTCTAAATGGACTCCCAACATCATGGGTGTTAAAGTATTGTTCGTTCGTGTTTAATAAACGACAAGACAATCATGATATGCATATAAATATAGATATATTTATATATATATATACTATATAATATAATTGAAAAGTAAATATATATTAATATGCACATGTGTGAACTTATATATATATATATATATATATATATATATATATATATATATATATATATATATATATATATATATATATATATATATATATATATATATATTATACAAAGTATGAATAAACTATTGGTTAAGATATGTTAACTAATAGTTATGTAATGAAGTGACATGACCATAAGTATATACGGTCATGTCTATTCATTACATGACTATTCAATATATACATATACCCTATTGTTATTGTAGAATCAATCAATAACGAAGGCAATTGTATTCTACAATCACAACGGTAATCTATTTCACTACAGCAGTCACATATATTCTCTATAGGACGATCTTAATTTCACAACATGGTATCAGAGCCTAACCTATAAAAGAACAAAATATATGAGACATATACGGTAACTACAATGAAATATAGAGTTATTTCTTTGTTGGTATAAGTATATTGGAAGTTCGATACAAGAAGATACACAGGACTTTGATACGCAGAAGATACCAATGGAGGAGAAAAGGAGAAAACATAGACATCGTCAACATTTAGTAAATCCAGTCAGCCAATAAAATTCAAATTTCAAAGAATAAAAAGCCCCGTCAGCATTCAGAACCAATCAGCAATATTCATTTTATATACAGTCGTAATTCATGTTCCACGCAGTTCAGTTTCAAAGTCTATTTTGAAGTGTTTGATCTTGGCGTTATAAAGAAACGGCTACACAAGTTTATGCGGGTGATGATTTGCGGTATCGGCAACCTGATGAATCGATATTTTTTTCCACCGGATAGTTGAAAAAGGGTTTTTGACAGTCGATATTTGAAGGAGATGTGCGACAGTTCGATGGGCCTATGAGCATTGAAATGATAGTTTGGATGCTGTCGGGAATGCTCGTGTCTTGGTGGTAGTTCCATGCGGGAATTAGAACAGTCACAAAGACCCGAGTGCGCTGTGATTATAGCAAAGCGAAAGTCGAATGGTACTAAGGTTTATTAGTATCACTCAAAATGATAGTCGGGGTGGTGAATTTATATGTGCATGTTTGTAGTGTGGCGACAGTCACAATTGAAAAGAACAGAGAGGAGAAACGTGTTTACAAAGAGGAATGATCGAATGATAACTAAGACCTTGTGTTTTGTATGCGGTATTGGGGAAATGGTGAAAGACGGCGGTGGTGATGTTAAATACATGCTCGTGTTGAATCTGTGAGATGGTGTGTTTGACAGTCTTGCTAGGTATGAGATATCGGTGAGTGGATTAATGATTAACCATCATCATCGGCTACCACAATAAATTCCATTTGAATGAAGTCAGATTATTAAGTTGGAGTCGGGATTTGACAAATGTTTATTCAATTTTGAATTACTATTGGCCTTTGGTGTTGCTACCGCTGTGCGCTGAAGCAATAATTTCAGGGAAGAGAAGTAATTACTGCCATGGCTCAATAAGAGAGCATCCCGATCAGGCATCATGGAATAAAAGAAAGAGCAAATCAAATAGGAAGCATTCAAAACAAGAAGCAAAGAAACTTATGATCAAACTTATAGAAATCCAGCAGAAAATAAAAGCAGCCCCACGGTGGTTAATAATCAGACCAGGCTTGAAAACAATAGTCTGATATTCTTTCCAGATCTCTCTCTCTCTATATATATATATAACATACCAGGAAATAGCATAAATTTAGATTAGCAATCAGTGAACAAAGGAAGATAAGAACATTCATAGCATCCTTACAGAGATAACTGAAAACAGCAATATCCTTGAAGCATTCATTATTATCCATTTTCATATAATGAAAATCATCTAATCGAATTAATTGAGATTTCTATCAGATTTTCAGACTGATCTTGCTGTCTAAATAATTAGTTATAAAGACTGCAGATTTACGATAATCTCCCTCATCTATTACATTTGAGAATCATACTTATGGCTGACAGTGAAACTCCTCCATTAATATCAAGGCAATGGATACTTACATTGATTTCTCCATTGGTCCCATTCAACCAAGAGTATTAGAACATGCCCATTCGCAAACCATAATTGATGCGTACATTAGAACAAATAAAGAATCATGTGCAAGGTTTAATTTTTTTTTTAAAAAAAAAAAAGAGTCTTGTGCAATGGAAGTTCAGAAATTAATCACAAATTTGGAAAGGATCCCTATAGGGGACATTTCAAATTGTGTTTTCTATGCAAAAGAGAAACTTTGGGCGGAGGCCGTGTCTGTTCAGTGTGGTCGGACTGCCACTCAAACTCTCACATGTGCGGTCCTCAACAATACGAGTATGGAGCGACATGATGAATTACATTCCCACCTGCAACGTGGATACTCATGAAAATATATATCATAAAGGAGTTGTAAGACAGAAATATTCATGAACGCAACAAATCATAATAGAGTTCGAAATATTTGAAATTAAAGATAAGTATTCCATGTTTTATTAATGCATATGAATTTTCAGTTTGTAATTCATTAAATAATAAATCTTGTATGCTTCTATCATTTGTATTTTTGTACGAGATAGTTTAGCTTTATAAACTATTTGTAATCTATCTCTGACATACTTTCAGGACAAAAGCATATGAAATTTAGATTTAGAGAAAATCTGACATTTTTAAGAGGTCAAGAAGTTGATGAACTTGAGCTTCAGAGGGAGCATATGGCTCAGTTAACTTATGACAATCTCAATCGTATTGATTGAGAGGGAGTTCACTATTGAAGGTAAAAACAATTATGAGATTATAGTAGTGGAAACTAGTGGACAGAATCACAGATGAGATTCACATGGATAGAATCTCTGCTTGAAGTAATTCATACATCTCAAGACTACAGTTCATTAAGATGAACATCATACTAGAGGTCCTTATTATCTTCCCTCAAGTCCAAGAGGGAGTGTTAATGTTATGGCCTTGAAAAAGATCAAAATGCATCCTATGCTAATCCGCAGCCTTATGGAAACCCAGTATGAGATATCGATTCTCTCAGGAAGAAAAGTATGAAGTCACATCCTGTAGTGACATTGAGCTGAGTATATAAAAAGGATATGCCTCCATGACAGAAGAAGAAAAAGGATATGCATCAGTGGATATGCGAGGATCTTGATTCAGAGGGAGTAGACCATGTTTTGTTGGCTCTCTAGTGATCGAGAAACTATAGCAGAGAATTATAATGAATTACCATGTGAGAAGGCTATGCTTCCATGTCAGAGGGAGAAGCTAGAAGATCAAACTAAGATGGCATCACAGGATCGTGGTCATATTAATTCAGAGGAAGTATACCATGTGAAGATGGTTTCTCACCAAGCCCCTTGCTAGGAAGAAGATTGTGTACTTCAGATAACCTTGGTATGTTGAGAACTAAAACCTTAAAGAAGTTCTCAGAATCCGTGATCCATCATTTTGTATCTTAATATGATTCTTGTCTGTGATAGACAAGTCTAAGGTGGAAGCCTTGGTTTTAACTCTCTGAGGAGAGTCAAGATGGATATCATATGTGTGACTTTATAGGTCCACTCATCCTGTGTTCATATTTAGAAGATGATGATTTTCTGAACATGAATACTTGTACTTAACATGAAAGGTGACTATCTTTCACGTGTGTTGGGTTACTATTTCAAGGTGACGATCTTGACAATAGTTAACCAGGCTTCAAGATCGACTCCCGAAAGGGTTTGTCCCGGATAGGACCGGACATCTTGTTGCTTATGTTATTACTTGGTGTGTAATAATTGTTAAGATCAACTCCCGAAAGGGTTTGTCCCAGATAGGACCGGACATCTTAACGTTGAGATTATTACTGTGTAATAACTTGTCAAGATCGACTCCCGAAAGGGTCTGTCCCGGATGTGCCGGATATCTTGATGTCTATCATGATCGACTCCTGAAAGGGTCTGTCCCGGATGTGCTGGATATCATGATATGAAAAGATTCTACAAATTCTATTAAACTCTCTCTCAAGAGGGAGTGTTAAAGTATTGTTCGTTCGTGTTTAATAAACGACGAGACAATCATGATATGCATATAAATATAGATATATTTATATATATATATACTATATAATATAATTGAAAAGTAAGTATATATTAATATGCACGTGTGAACTTATATATATATATATATATATATATATATATATATATATATATATATATATATATATATATATATATATATATATATATATATTAATTATACAAAGTATGAATAAACTATTGGTTAAGATATGTTAACTAATAGTTATGTAATGAAGTGACATGACCATAAGTATATACGGTCATGTCTATTCATTACATGACTATTCAATATATACATATACCCTATTGTTATTGTAGAATCAATCAATAACGAAGGCAATTGTATTCTACAATCACAACGGTAATCTATTTCACTACAGCAGTCACATATATTCTCTATAGGACGATCTTAATTTCACAACAATGGGAAGCATTTATTCAAGGAATAAGTGCTTGTTCGAAACTCCCCAAGTTTGATCAATTAAAGACAGATTGTATTCAACAAGAATCTAGACTAATCACAAAGGGGTTTGGTCAAAAATCCACAAATGAAGACATCCATGTGCTAAACTCTCATTCTCACAAGAACGGTAAGAAAGGGAACTTCAAAACAAAGAAGAACAGAGATGCAAATGGTAAATGCTCATCTAAGAAAAGAAGGGACATGTCTAAGGTGCAGTGCTTCAAATGTGACAAGTATGGACATTATGCTATGAAGTGTTCGGATAGGCCAAAACCTCAAGCCTCTATTGCTGAAGTTGGTAAGGCAAGCTTGGAAAATGATTCCAAGAAACTTGTATTTTATTCAGCCTTATCAAGCCAAGTATCAACCAGCCTTAACACCTAGGTGATTGATAGTGGGGCATCGTGTCACATCGCAGGATTCAGAGAACATCTAGATAGTTTAGTGGAAAACTCAAATAAGGAAGGGACTATTGGGGATGATTCCAACTATCTCATGAAAAAAATTGGAACTTGCACCATAAATCTAAAATCAGGCATCTCTCTTCAACTTACGGGTGTATTATTTGTACCAGGGATCAAGAGAAACCTAGTCTCCATTTCAGCACTTGAAGACAAGGGATGTAGAATCACCTTTATGGAGAGTAAAGTCCTAGCATGGCCCAAGAACTCAAACATCAAGAAGGTGTAATGACCCTTACTATAAAGGCCACTAAAAACCCCAAATCTGATCCGTGTCAATTCGTCAAACAGTTGGCATGCACTGAAATGTTTTGCTTGTAATGATGTGTCTCAATGTGTTTATTGTTTTGGCATCAACTATGCAATTGTGATAACAATACCAATGTAAAAAGCAATGCAAATGAGCAACAAGGGTATCAAACTAATATATCAAATTCTGATTTCACTTCCAGAATATATGAGACTGTGGCATCTAATACATAAAAACACTGTTATAGATTGATGACAACATATGAAATAGGATGTGAACATATGAACCCCCTTACATGAATACAATCCTATCAATGCTCCTAATTTCAATGCAAAATCTGAATGCAATGTCTGATTATAGTGGACTGTTCTGTGCACATAAAATATATGAATACCAAATGACTGTTTCAGATTACAATGCAATGATGGACTGTTCTCTAAGCAAATGAGTGGGCTGTTTACAAACAGAGATTTTCCCTTTACCAAATACAATAACTTGTAACTCTTTCACAACTCAATTACAATGCTAAAGACAGTGACAAATCTGGACTGCTATGACAGAGATATATGAATGATTGTAATAACCAAATTAATGCAATAACAGTGCGTTTCAGATCTGACTGTTACATACCAGTCATATGCAGATTTTGACATTCAATAACATCAAACAATGCACCTGGAAACCGCTCCAAATCTCTGATATGCAATGTTGTAGAAGACCAACGCTGAACAGTCCCAAACTAGTCCCCCAAACTGACCTTGATTCCTAATATATGCAGCCCAGTACTAGGCCCTAATATTGAAGAACTGAAAATGTGTCAATTTGTCTTCAATCAATCACCAAAATGATTCACCAATGCAAGAGTGAATCTCAAACCCTTATCCCATCAATTTCAAGCCCTCGAATCAATCCTCAAATGAATTTTTCGGGTCTGCTTTTTCGGACTGCTTTTTCGAACTGCTTTTTCGGATCTGCTTTTTTGGACCTGCTTTTTCGGACTGCTTTTTCAGACCCGCTTTTTCGGACTGCTTTTTCGGACCCGCTTTTTTTCTGCTTTTTCGGACCTGCTTTTTTCGGATTTGCTTTTTCACTCTTGCAACTAAAAAACTCAAACCCTCAAGTAAATTTGAGGATTCCAAATAAGCTCAACATGAAATGGCTGAATACCACTTCCAATGTGCAACCCTTCAGTAGATATTTCACTACCTCAGTTATGCCAATCCAAGGGAGTTATCGTTCCCAAAGATCGAATAATATTTGCAGACCACAAGGCTACAAATTGCTTCACAATGAAGAAGTAGAAGAAATTCCAAATCCAAGCATGTTCAAATGAGAGGCCCAGCCCTCTATTTATTCACTTTTTCTAAGAAGTTGCTAGAACTTCTAGAAACATCCTTTATAAAATCTCATTATAATGCACTTTATAATAAAGTAACTTTATAATATAAAAAAGTGCAATCTCAACTTAAAATTATAACAAGTGGGCCCCGCTAACACATAATAATAAAATATAATCTCTTAACCACTTCTCCAAGAGCAAATATGACCATCTGATCTGCAAAATGACTCTCTCTACATCGCCACCAATCTACAAGAGCCTGTGATAGACTGATCTGGCACACTAAACGATGTCAGCCAAAATGGGGACATGACAGAAGGTTCACACTATAGGAGTGAGACATGGATGCCTATATAAACTTTGTACTTCTCCTCAAACCCTAATACATGAATCAACAAATACATGCAAGATTTGGCATAGAAGATTAGGGCATCTCCATTTTCGTGCCCTACCTTCAATAGAGAAAATGGTGATAGGCCTACCTAATCTTAAACAAGAACATGAAGGAACATGCAAAGGGTGTGCTTTGGGAAGGAACACTAAAGGCACTTTTCACAATAGCGATAGTAAATCCAAAAATGTACTAGAACTTATTCATTCTGATTTATGTGGACCCATTACTGTAACCTCTTTAGGAGAATTCTTGTATTATGTTATTTTGTAGATTATTACTCTAGGAAAACATGGATATATTTTTTTTTAAATGTAAAGGGTCTAAAGAAATCCTTATGAGGTTTGAGGAATTCAAAGCTCTAGTAGAAAATATGTCTGGGAAAAGAATCAAAACCTTAAGGACGGATAATGGGGGGGAATATATTTCATAAAACTTCAAAAACTTTTGTATTAATGATGGGATTAAGAGGGAGTTTACAATTCCTTATAACCCTCAACAAAATGGGATTGCAGAAAGGAAGAATAGGACTATTGTTGAAGCTTCTAAAGCTATGATGTATGATCAAAACCTAGAAACTTCTTTTTGGGTCAAAGCCTCTAGGACTGTTGTCTACATCCAAAATAGATGCCCTCATTCCCTTCTAGATAACAAAACCCCTGAAGAAACATTCACTGAGATTAAACCTAACATAAGTCACTTGAGAATCTTTGGTTGTCTAGTTTACATTCATGTACCTAAAGAAAAGAGATCTAAGTTAGAACCCTTAGGCAGAAAGGGAATATTTGTAGGCTATAGTGAAACATCTAAAGCCTATAGGATCTACATACCTGGACAGAGATTAATTGAACTAAGTAGGGATGTTATCTTTGAGGAAGATGTTGCTTTCAGAAGATCCAAAAGCATTCATGAGATAGAAGATCAAGAGCCTCCTCAAAATATGGAAGAGGATCATGCTCCTAAGATTCAGAGGGAGACTCATGAAGTGATGGAAAATGCAAATCAAAGTGAATCCATGGATCCAGCCAATGAACCTAGAAACACTAATGTGAATTTGAAGAGACAACTTTGGGCAAGGAAGATGATTCAAGAAGCTGAAAATTTTGCAGCACCAAAAGGAACCTTCAGGGAAAGCAAAAGACTTCACAGATACTCCAGTTATGTTGCCTTGATGAGTGAGATCATCAAATCAGAACCTTCCAATGTTGAAGAAGCCATCAAACTTCAAGTTTGGAAAGATGTTATGACAGAAGAGTACCAATCTATTATTAAGAATGGTGTTTGGGACATTGTACCCAGGCCAAAAGGGAAATCAGTGATTTCATCAAAATGGCTCTTCAAAATCAAGCATACTGCAGATGGCAGTATTGAAAAATACAAAGCACGATTTGTTGCTAGAGGTTTCTCTCAAAAGGAAGGGATTGATTATGAATAAACATTTGCTCCAATTGCTAGATATACTTTTGTCAAGGCTGTAATTGTCATTGTTGCATCTAAAGGATGGAAGATGCACCAGATGGATGTAAAGATTGCCTTCCTGAATGGAATAATAAAAGTATACCTAGAGCAACCTGAAGGATTAGTTATACATGAAAATGGTTCACATGTTTGCAGATTAAAGAAGGCACTATATAGGCTTAAACAGGCCCCTCAAGCCTGGTATGAAAGGATAGATCAATATCTTTTGGGCTTGAACTTCTCCAAGAATGATGCAGATCCGAATCTATACTTCAAGGTAATTAATGGTGAAATGTTGATTCTTATTCTATATGTTGATGACTTATTGATTACAGGAGAAGATCACCTAATTACCAAATGAAAGCAAGATCTAGCATCAAAGGTTGACATGAAGGATCCGGGCCCTTTATATTATTTCCTCGGTTTAGAAGTATGGCAGTGAGCTGATGGTATCACTCTAAATCAAGGAATGTACACTAATGACATTCTGAAAAGGTTTAAAATGATGGAATGTAAACCCATGGCTACACCCAAGGAAACAAACTTGCACAAGTTAAAGGAAGCAGCAGCAGACTCAAAATTTGCAAATACCACTCTATGTAGGCAGATAATTGGGTCCTTGATGTATTTGGTCAACACTAGACCAGACATTTGTTATGCAGTAAATACACTTAGTTAATTTATGTGTGAACCAAAGCAGATACATTTGGTTGCAACAAAGCACATTCTGAGATACCTGCATGGCACTATAGAATATGGTCTTAAATACAATAATGTAGACCTAGATCTACACGGATACACTGATTCAAATTGGGCTGGAAGTGTGGTCAATAGGAAGAGCACATCAGGGTGTTGCTTCAGCTTAGGATCAGCTATGATCTCCTGGATTAGTAGGAAACAATCCTCAGTTGCACAAAGTTCCACAGAAGCTGAGTACATTGCAGCCTCCATGGGAGCTAGAGAAACTATATGGCTAAGGAAACTTCTTGTAGGATTGTTTGGTCAATCCTTGGATCCTACTATCATCCATTGTGACAACCAGAGTTGTATAAAGCTTTCAGTGAATCCAATGTTCCATGACAGATCAAAAAAATAGAGATTCCTTATCACTATGTTAGAGACATGGTAGAAAGGAATGTGATTCAGTTGAAATATGTTAGTACAAGTGAACAGATAGCAGACATTCTCACCAAGCCTCTCTCCAAGACAAAGATTGAACACTTTCGGGATAAACTTGGTATGGTCGAAAATGTAACTTAATTTGAGATTGAGTCTCAATTATTTAAATTCATTGTACTAATATTTCTAAAGATGTTTAATGTGTAAACTCTTTTATTGTCATGTGTGTGACTCCATGACTGCATGGACCCCTGTGAACATCCTTGAAAGGTGGCGACTTTTCAATGATGAACACTTGTATTTGGTTGATATTGTAAGATGACGACTTTACAATGATTGACTTCACTATCATGATGGATATCATGAGACTTGATATCCGTGGACATGTCATGATAGTTAATATCTCTTAAGACATTATGGTGGATATCATGAGACTTGATATTAATGGATAAACCACAATGATATTACTGAGATAGTAATGGTGGATATTATGTGACTTAATATCCATGGATATGCCATGATTTGATATCCTTATGGTAGGTATCATGTGACGTGATGCCAGTGCACATACCATAGTATGGATATATCTTTGGGAGTCATTAAGAATATCATATGACTTGATATTCGTGGACATGCCACCACTCCAAATATCACGGTGAGGTGATATCTTTCTTCTACACAATAAATGGATCTATCGTGTTTCATTTATGGGTTAGAATTAATCCTCCCTAGCTAAGAGGGAGTGTTAATGTATTGTAGCTTTGGTCAAATTATTCTAACCAACGAAATCAAATGCTCAATTGGCCTATCGGCCTTAAACATTTGATAGCTATCCTTCACAAGATACTAATTTGATTAATTGCTTTAATTATGTTAATCATAAATTAATTAAGCATGATTATAAATTAATGATCATGTATATATATTTAATAATATATATATTTATGTATATACTATTAAATATATATACATAATTATGGTTAATAATATTAATCATGGTTAAGATCGATATTGAGTATCGATATTGATTACATATAACATGGCAAACTTAATCAATCTCATTACTAAATGATCGATGTATGTTATAGTATGAAACGACATCATTAAATAGGCCGAACATGGTTGGGTGAGAACATGTCTCACGTAGAGACATGTCTCTACATGGAACACGTTCCACGTAGAGGCATGCCTCTATGGGAGACATGTCTCCTCAACATACAAATATGAAGGTCGATCGAGATATTGTGAATGTACAAAAAACATAAGTGCAAAAGCAAGTATCATTACAGCAATTCATACTATCTCAAATAGCATCATTAATTTGCACATACCTATGTAACGGGTTCTCACACCTGTACCCAAACCGGCAACTTATTATATTGACATTGATAGAGCACATTCATCATCTATGAACTTGGCTTTACTTGTCTTTGCAATTCCATATTGGAACTCATTCAGAGATTGCAGTTTTGGAGGTGAGATATCCTCCTTAGTCTGCTATCAATTTGTTGCCCTAATTCTCAAGCACCCAAAAAATAAACTTTGCATTAAAGCTAATGTCAAGTAAATCCTTAATGTGTACTTCCAAGAGTCTTCAAGATGTGTGATTATGTGAACTCAGTCCAAAACCTTCATTTCTAAGTTTTGTCACAGGTTGTTAAATGAGTGTCCCATTTCCACTATCATCAAAATTCATTGTGAACATCCAAATGGTTGTGCCAAATTCACAAAATCAAGTTTAATCCTAGTGAATGTACCGTGAAATTGTCATGTGTGTGTACTCCAAACTAGTGGCCAAGACACAAAAATAATTAAATCTTGAAAAATGTAAAGCATCAAGGGGAACCATCTTATGAGCATTGATCTTGTATAATTTCAAGCAACAAGGCCAATTTTCACAAAAACCCAGTTCACTGTTTGTGAAATTTTAATGCTTACATTTTTATGAACCTATATTCAATAAGCATTAAATTGTCATTTGAAAAAGCCTCGTCATGAATAATGTTTTATTAGTTTAGGTCATTCCATTCTCCTTGACACTCGGTTAAAATTCCAAGGCCAAATACTTTAACAGTCAAAAGTTATGCTAATTTTTGTAAACTGGGTGATTAAGTTTTAATGGGAATATTAAATTATTTTCAAAATAATATTATTATTATTTCCCATTTTTGTGCTTAGATGACCAATAAACACGCAAATATTTGCCCATCACGTACTCTATACGTGGTTGGAGTAAAAAACGTGCGAATATTTGCCCATCACGTACTCTATATAGGGTTGGAGTTAAAAACATGCAAATATTTGCCCATCACTCTGTACTCCAACCTTATAACTACCCAAAAGCGAGCAAATGCAATCTGTGATTTTCTACAACCTCTTCCAACATCCTCCTGCAGTTGCCAAACTGGAGAATCTAAAACAGTGAATGGACATGTGACAAAGCATGATAATGTTTAATTTTCATTGGAAATCGTAATTGTAATTGCCTGCAAAGACATGTATGCAAAGTACAGAATCATTAACAGCAGTCTGAATTGTTTGTTTGAATGCCTCAAAGTGATGCTGTTGCAAATAAATGCCATGGTGGATAAGCTTTCCAAGTGTGGAGTCACAGATAAGGAACCAGAATTGTTTGACTGAATGCTTCATAGAGATGTCGCCTTTAGCAATGAAATGCAGTTATTGCTGCATATGCACAAAACGGTCTGTTGAATAGGCTTTAGCAACTTCCAAACAAATGCAATGGGCAGGTATAGAGCCGAATCTTTGCCAATATCATCTCCACTCACGCAACAAGCAGCTTTAAAATAAGTTTTGGACATTTATCAAAGCATATTGATATCATGCCTCAAGCAAAAATGTGCAGCCCCATCGAATGCCAAAATTTCAAGATTTGCAGAAAATGGACTTGTTGAGAAGGTTCGCATGTGCGTATACTGTGGGGCCATAACTAGCGTACCTGAAAGGTTAGGTAAATTGCCTCAAAGTTGTATTTGTAAGCTCTGGAGGACACCATGTAAAAATGTGGAAGTACAGACTTCGCATGTTAACCATTTGACATTGTACCTTAAAGAAATGTGGTCTCATGAAAGATGGGAGCAGTGAGAGAGCACAAGAACTGTTTGACAGATTGCTTCAAAGAGATGATGTCTCAAGCAATGAAATGAGAAGATTGCACAGGGCACATGAGCTGTTTGGCCAAATACATTCACGATATGTCATTTCATAGTATGCAACAATTGCACAATATCCATCGCATGTATTGATTCAAAAGGCTTTAAGAAAAGACTTCGGCGAAAATGAAATCAGTTGGAGCAAAGCCAAACTCTAAAACCCTGCTTCTTGTGTTTTGAAGCAGATATGAACGTCCATCAAAGCATAGCAAAGCAGGTTTTTGTCAGAAATTATAGTTGGAAATGCACAGATAGACATGTACGCCAAATGTGGAAGCATACCCAAAGCACGTGAGCTGCATGACAAAATGTTAAAAAAATGTGGTCTTGTGTTCTGCGGTTATTGCCGCATAGGCATAATATGGATTTGATGAAAACACTTTATAAACTTGAAAGCAAATGCAATTGGCTGTTGTAATACCAAATTCCACAATTTCTGTCACTCGCCTCCCTGCTGCACCAAAGTGGGAGCTTTGAGCAGATATAGATGTCTATCAAAGGGTAATGAAAGAGAATTTTAGTTAGTTATTATAGTTTGAAATGTTCTTGCAGACAAGCCTTAAAATTGTGGAATCATTAACGTGAGTGAGCTGTTTGACCACAATCCACATGACTCAAAACAAAATGCTTGTGATATGGGAAGGCATTGACAAAGCAATGAAGTGTTTTACAGCCCATCCCAAAGAGATGACATCCTGTGAAAGATTTGTGCATAACTGGGTTTGTTGTAAAGATCTTAAAAACCTTCAAGCAAATAGCAATCGGCTGCTGTGAAGCCTATTTTTCCAACGTCCTCTCTATGTACACATAAGTGAGGAGAACTGAAACAGAATATAACATCTATCGAAGCACTATGGAGGAGATAATATACAAATATGTGAAATATGGACAGGGTGCGTGAGCTGTAAAATAAAATGCCTCAAAGAAAAAAGGTTTCATAGCCCCACGGCAAAAAGGTAGAAGTAATAACAACTCACTGAATTGTTTGATGAAATTCTTCAACAAGATGTCATCTCATGGAATGTAATGATTGAAGGATATGCACAAAATAAGTTCATTGAAAATGCAATTTGCAGTTGTAAAACCAAGTTTCACAACCTTTTCTGGCATTCTATTGCCCGCGTCGAGATGGGAGCTTTCGCAATAGGATATGACATTCATCAAAGCATAAAGAAAAGTGGACTCTAGTCAGATGTTGTCATTGCAAATCCCCTCATAGGTATGCATGCAAATGCACAAGTTTCTGACAAAAATTCTCAAAGAAATGCAGTCTCATGATGTGCCGTAATTGGATGAAATGCACAAAATTGATTTGTTTAACAGCATTTAGAAACTTTCAAGCATATGCATCTGACAAAAGTAAAGTCCATTCAACAACCTTTGCCGCCATCCTCCCAGCCGCATCCAATATGGGAGCCTCCAAGCCACATATAAGCATCCCCCACAGTACATAGGAAGATTTTTTTTAGACGTTGTAATTTCTATCACTTTGGCCAACGTGCATGAAAAATGGATGAGCAGACAAAGCACATTAACCGTTTGATATATGGCATTGTCAAGACAAGTTAATCGATAATTGTTGATGGTTATGTGTAGTGCAGATCCTCGAATTAATGTGCAGTGCACATCCTCCCATTAATCCACTCTGCCCATGCATAAAGTCAATCTCTACAATCCTTGGAGTATACATGTTGCATGCATAAAAATAGTAGCTCTATGTAATGTCCCCATTTTCCGGACTTTTGGGATTAGCTTGGTTTGGCGACCCTCGCAGGCTAATCAGGTGATCAGAGGGGGTCAATTGGCGGAGCCAATGTTGGGATTCCATTCTGGAGGTTCAGATTACTAGGTCTACTCTTCATTCAGGTCAATTTGGTCAACTTACTATTTTTAGTAAGTGGTATTTTTGGGTATGGCCAGATTTAGCAGGGCGTCTGCACAGGGTGTCAGATGTTTCAAGGCTAAGTTTCAAGGAATCTCCAGTTTGAGGGACTTACTATTTATAGTAAGTCTATTTTTGGCAGTTGGTTATTTCTGGCAGGCCAGTTTAAGTTTGAAGCTCTAATGTCAAAAATGTGTTTGTTGCAGTCAGTAGGCTTCAATGGCTTTTTATTTTAAAGTTATCGTTATTAAATTAAATTATTTTAATTTAATAACTTTATAACTTTAATGTTATATAATGAAGTTGTAATTAAAAAACCTTTTAAGTGAAAAAAGTGAAATTGAAGTTTTTTCCAAAAAAACTATATATTCAATTCGAAAAAGCACTTTCATCATTCATTGTTGATTTGATAATATTTATGAAGCTTCTTGGCTGTGAGAAATGGCTAGGGTTTGAGGACTGATTCCTCATCTTTGCAATTTGAATCATTACATGTTAATGATGAATTTTGCTACTGAAATTCTGAGAATTCAAATTTTGATTATGTGGATATCAATTTGGTGCTGCTGTATGCCAAATTGAAGAAGAATTATTTCATTGCTGCTGTTACAGAGAGTTCCATAAATTTGATTCGATTTTACAAGGGGTTTCATGTGTTTTTGGAAGACTGAATTTAGTCCAAAGAGAGCTGCATTATTTTTCTTCTTGCCCTGCAATTCATATTTGAAGAGTTGCATTTCCAATAGAGGAGCACGTGAGTGTTTCCAAGGGCTGTGAATTCATGTTTGGTGGCTGCCTTTGTTCTGGTTGGGCTGCGTGATCACCTTGTGGCCCTACGTTTTGTTTGAGGAGGCTGTGTTTCAACATACAGCATGCTTTTTGTACTGAGGTGCCAAAAATTGTAAATTCATTATTGTTTGGGATTTAGAATAATTGTTTCAATATGCTGGTTAATTTAGCAAGGTTGAAGAATTAAATTTTTATGTCAAATTGCTGCTGGTGTTTTTTTTTTTAAAGTCTCGAGAATTCATTTATGTTGAAAACATTCAAACAATTGCAATTAAATTGGAGTTAGAAGCCAGTTTGCAATTGAGAGCCAGGCGGGCTCTTCACACTCTAGAACAAGTTATGTGGCTGGAAATGCTCTTATAGACATGCCTGCAAAATTTGAGCTGATGGACAATGCACTTGAAGTGTTTGATAGAAAGTTTCAAAGAAATGTGGTCCATTGGAGTGTCTTGGTTGCTAGTGAGAATTCACAAAATTGATGTGTTGAAAAGAATTTAAAAGCTTTCAAGTGAATGCAACTGGCAGTTGCATGTAAAAAGTGGAAATGCAAACAACGCACATGAGCTGCTTGACATAATGCCACAAAGAAATGTGTTTTTATTGAAATGCTACTATTGTTGAGTAATCCCAAATGTAGAATCATAGACATCAGATCCATGGACCCGTTTTACACAATGCCTCAGAGGGATGATATCTCACGACAAGCAATGATTGAGAGAGCAGAACAAAATGATTTGTTAAATAGACTTTTAAAGCTTTGAAGCAAAGCCAAAGACTTTATGTAACTTCACGAGGTATCCAGATCCAGGTGACATGATAATCAATGGCCAAGACCAATTAGCAATCATCAATATTTCAAAGTGTGCAAAATCAAAGGATGATGATATTCTATTGGCTTATGTAAATTGGTCAATCAATGTTGCCCCAATGATCTAGATGAGAATAAATATTGACACAATGGTTTGAAATTTCCAAGGTTAAAAATATCAGATAATTCACTAAAAGTAAAGACCCTGAAGGTGCACATAGAAATTCAGTTGTTGATTAAAGGAATGTTGTTTGAATTGAAGACTTTTCAGTTTAAACTTTAGATGGAGCAAACTTTTAATACGTGGGAATCTCAATTCAATGGACATATGCATTGATGCTTCAATCATCACAAATAGCCTTGGGAAAGAATTTCTATAGGAAATTGGTCTCATCTTCACAAATTCAATATCGAATGCACAGGGGTTGAGGTAAATCTCAAATCAACAAATCCATTACAGATGCTATCTGAGATACATAGAATACAGCTAGGATTTCAATATGTTGCAAAGCTAGGTGACACAAGATACTCAAATCCTTCCTACTGGGGAAGATTTTTCTTCATATCAGATGGTGAAAATTGTGGACATGATAGACCTCAATTTGAAAAGGTGATTCATTGATTAGAGGAAGACATGGTGCATATTTGAGTCGAACTTATAACTTGAAAACTTCACTAGTTTCTATTTGCCTTTTTGTAAAAGTGACTTATGTCATTTTTTGTCACTTAAAGTTAGAAAATAGACTTTTTGAACGCAAAAATGTAGTACTTTCTAACTGAACTCTTTTTGCACGAAAGCAAAGTATTTTCTAACTCAAAAGTACAAGGGTAGTTAGGAGGTAGTTATCAAGTTAGAAATTGGGTAGTTGTCCCGTGAAGCCTATAAATGCAAGGCTATTTTTAATGAAAGACCAGACTCTTACAAAAGGAAAACTCTGGAGAAATTTTCAGAGATATTTTGAAGAACTTTTATGTTAACATTATGTACAGAGAGGACTTTGAAATTATATAATTTCAAAAGATAATGAAAAATGCAGTTTAGTTTGTGTGTTCTAAATGTCTTCATATGTTATCATTGCTGACTTCTCGTATGTTAAGTTGGTAACCTTTTTATGCATGTGTAAGACATTGATAATTTGTGAAATTGATGTAATGATACACAATCAGGCATTGGTATCTTGGTTTGAATGTGTAGTAGTCTATCTCTTTGTATGTCGAGATTTGTGATTCTTTATTCATCGTCATTACAATGCTAAACATGTTTGGTGATAAAAACCCCTTTGTAATCATTATCAGTTGTGGAATCTCAGTCAATATTCATAGGTCTGTCATTGAGGTTCTTGTTATTCAATTTTTTTTTCTCCTTTTTGTCCTTTCATGTTAAAAGTGTACAAAAATCCCAAATAACCTCATCATACGAGGGAGTTGCCCCTCATATATGCAGAGGAAGATTGTTATTCTATAATGATCTCTCCAGCTGTTGGGACATTTGTCACTGCTCTTCAAGCGAACAGGGTCAGTTATGGAGACGAAATTGCGGTGACAAATCTGTTTACCAACATGATCCCAATTCGGTGATGTCTCTTCAAGACCAAATTGGATTGAAAGTTTGCATTCTTTCACATCTTGAGGACATCATTTGAGTATTGCGATTCACTTTGGCACGTCGATATAATAATTGCAGGAACAGTGACAGCCTTATCCGTTATCCCAAGGAGCAGCGACATCATTGCCAGCACTCACAAGAAGCAGCGATAACCATTTCCAATGATCATAAGAACAGCAACTACATACTGAGTTCGGATGCAACATTTCATACATATTCGCATAGTTGAAAAACTCAGACTCGGCAACTACTTGCCGAGGCCCAAAAAAAAACTCAGCAAAAAACAAGGTAACTAAGAAAATTGCTTAAATTAAATTAGAAATGCATTTTTTTTTTTGCAAAGTTCAATGAGGAGATGCATCTAATGAGTCAGTAAATGAGTAAAAAAAATGAAACAAGCTGAGTCTAGATATATTTAAATGCAAATTGGGTACAAAATGGCATCCTCATGTGGAATGCCGATGGCTAGTAGCTTGATAGTCTGAAGTAAAATTAAAACAGCAAATTGTCTTTGTAATGTTGAAGTTTAGACTAGAAATTAAGATAAGCAGCAGAAACAAAATAATGAACAATAAGACACAGCGAATTATCCTGGGAAAACCTCCAACTTGAGGGAGAAAAGCCCAGCCACAAATATATCACTTATATATTTAATGAAAGAGCAGAAGACTGCTTTACAATTTGCCCAAACACTAGGCTAAACTGAAGTGATGATCATAACACCTATTAACATACAAACAATAATAAATTCCTTAGTTTCGATCTCTCTAAAAACAAAAGATATCAATCTGTATTATATGTGAATTCCTTCTTGAAGTATATAAACTTGTCTTGACTCTTCAATGTCTTGACCCTTTAAAGTGAGGACCCTTTGTTGTCTTCAATAAAAATAGATTATTTTAATATTTCAAATTTAGGAAAGAAAGATAGCTCCCGGCACTATAACATCAACAAAAGAAAGATAGCTCCCAATGCTATAGCATCAACACTCCCTCTTAGCTAGGGAGGTATCTTTCCAAATATCCCTGTCATGGAGTCTCTCAACATGACACCCACAATGGCTACACCCATTTGTGGAAAAGAGTTTTATCACAGAATCTCTCAATTTGATAACGTCATAGAGTCACTCAACATGACATCCACCATGGCTACTCCCATGTGTGGAAAGAAGCATATACACAAGTGCCCATCACAGAATCACTCAACGTGATGTTGTCATGGGGTCTCTCAACATGACATCCACCATGGCTACTCCCATGAGTGGAAAGAGCAACATCTCTCAAGGGCTTTCACCTCATATTTCTCCGTCTCAGAGAAATATACATTTTAGCATGTATCACTGATGCTGAGACTCCCTTTCAGCAGAGACTCCATCTCAGCAAGGGCAACATTTTCCACAACACCAAGCTTGTCTCATAAATGTGCAAATTTCGCAATGAATTACAAAATTCTCATTTGCATGTAAGCCACAATCTCTCCGACCTGTAACTTGGCTGCTACTACAAGTGGCTTTTCATCAGCTTCTCAAGATAGCGATCCAGAACCACCAGGCTCCTCCTTCTTGGGGAGCTGCAACAGCATAGTAGAGATCTCAACCTCAACTGTCAGCACAAGCGAGCGCAGTGCAGAAGAACAAGGTGCAAGCCCTTGCATGACAAACTCAAATTCCTCATCCTCCCCACCTCAATCCGTAGTCCTGGACAAAATGGGCAGCAGAATAAGCAGCAATGTCCTTTCAGGACACTCCTGGAACAATAACACCACACCAACACCAGCAATTCAAAGAACAAAACCAACACAATACTTTTCACAGTAAATCCATACACTCAGCAAATGCTTTCACGGAGATTCCAATGCACTTCCAGCAGCAAGCTCGATGACCTATGAGCATATACCAAACCATGTGCAGGTACCAGCGCTCTTCAAATATTAGGCCTAGTATTTCTCATGAAATATTTAATCATACCATAGTCCATTCAAATATGTTTGTCGTATATATTTCGCTTCACCATCATTATCACACAAGAGGCCACTGATAAATGTTGTAAGAAACAAGTATCGAGCCCCATCTAAACAAAATATTGTTTAAGCCAAGGTTGAGAGTCGAGACAATACTTTATGAAGCATGTTCCAAACTATAGTCTGCAATAGCCACCAGCTTACAACTTCTAATCTGCAATATCACCATAATAATATGATGCTATTCAAAAAACGCTCAGAAAATATTTCAAGCCATCATTGTCCGAGTGCTCGGCATATGAAAGATCGGGCCGAATTTTGTTAAACAACTCAACATTAATAAATTGATGTTTCTCCTCCATACAGCTCTTCAAATCATTAATAAACTAGAAACGCAAAAGATATGAAAGAGGAGGCAACATCCAGTAGAATGTAACACACATGAATGCACATGCAGTCTAATATAAAACGCAAGACTACAAATGTGGACAGAGAAGAATATAATGCAGATTGTAATGTTAGTCAAGGAGAAGAAAAGTCCACGACAAAATCATAAAAGACCACGCAGATAAAAGACCATGCAAATGTAACAGTTAGAAAGAATAATATATGGACAGCCTAAAATAATGTACACAGTCTCAGCAAATGGCACGCCGTCTCAAGCGGGGCCAAGGTAGGATAACATGTTCAGATGCTCACGCAAAACAATGGAGATGCAACATTCACAAAGAACACATGAGAGATAGCTCAAAATAGCTTTGCATTCATCATGGTATTTAGTGGAAATACAGATCAAATAATAGGGAAGCACAGGAACGACAAAATGAGAATTCTATAGATCGCAACATAAAAGATTTGACAGAATGCCTCAAGTGACGCTATCTCAAGAAATTGATAAAACAATTTCGGAATGAGTTTTGAATGGATAATTCTTGGACTAATGAAGCATTCTGAAGTGCATATACACAAAGCATCAAAGCATTGATAAGGTATGTGAATGTTTAACATAGACTAGTTGTAGCCTAAAGAAGTGCACACTAGACAATGCAAACTGTTAACAATGCATATGGGAATAGCTAAACAGTACACGGGGGACTTCAAATGAAGACAAACTTCAAGTAATCTGCCAGAATCACCATTCAAACATACATCTTATTTCTTTGCATAAACCTGGCTCTGATACCATGTTGAAGTTTAAACAAAAAATTAATATAAGCAGCAGAAACAAAATAATGAACAATAAGACACGGCAAATTATCCTGGGAAAACCCTCCAACTTGAGGGAGAAAAACCCAGCCACAAATATATCACTTATATATTTAATGAAAGAGCAGAAGACTGCTTTACAATTTTCCCAAACACTAGGCTAAACTGAAATGATGATCATAGCACTATTAATATATAGACAATAATAAATTCCTTAGTATCGATCTCTCTAAAAACAAAAGATATCAAACTGTATTATATGCGAATTCCTTCTTGAAGTATATAAACTTGTCTTGACCCTTCAAATTGTGGACCCTTCATTGTCTTCGATAAAAATAAATTATATAAATACTTCAAATTTAGGAAAGAAAGATAGCTCCCAACGCTATAACATCAACAAAAGAAAGATAGCTTCCGACGCTATAACATCAACATGTGAAACTAGAAGTAAATACAACATCAAAATAGTTTACATCTTCCTCTTCCCAGATCTCTTGTTAAAACTAGGGGAGAGGTAGAGGGTCTAGTCCTAAGAGTCCTTTGTGGTTGTGCCTCCTCGCTCGACACGACTAGTTGTGGCTCAACCTCCATCTTGGAAAAAATGGTGTTAAATCTTGTTCATTATTGAGTATATATAAGCCTAGATGCAAACTCCTCCTCATCACTGGAAGTCAATGAAGTGGGAATAAAAACATCAACTTGATTCGATGCAATTTCCCCATCAATTTCTTCTTTTGTTTTTAAATTCAAAAGCAGTGATCTTGGGGTGGTAGCCCCCAGTGGGGTCAAGGGGCCTTTGGATTCTTCATTTTTTAAGCATTTTTCTCCCAAAATTGACGTGTTTGAACTCCCTTCAAATGTGCTTCAAATTTGCTTCAAATCGACTAAAATGTTTGCAAATGACCTTGCATAAGCTTGGGAGGCTGTTTTGTCTCTTGAGCAGCAACCAAAACCAAACAAAATGATTTTTTTGCTTTTTCATGTTGTTGGCGTCTTATTTTGCCATAGTCGAGTTTTTAACTCGGACTTGCCAAGTTTTTTCAAAAGCTCGGCATGTTTTTGATAAAAACTTAGTTTTTTCAAAACTTTCTACAAGTTTTTGGGCGAGTAAAAGTCATAAAAACTCACTGAGCAAAAAAACTCTCGATTTTTTGTCTACTCGGCGAGTTTTTTGCAAGTTTTGCATCTATGGAGGGAGCTACAATCACCTCTGCAAGAAAAAAGAAAATTGAGGAGTGTCCTATTTCTTCTATCAGTTCAACCATTGGTCATGATGGTGCAACTGTTTTTGCTCCATATCAAGCGTTGCTCCTCTATTGTGGCTTTTACATCAGCCACCTTTTGAGTCAATTTGAGTCCCTTAACTCATTTCAGCAGGGGCTTTGAACCCCACCCCACAAATAGTTATAGCATCAATCATATTTTTGAAAATTAGGAGACCTAACACATCTCAGAATAAATTCAATAAAATAAGTAATGTAAAATGATTCTAGCATCTAACTGAGCACTTCCAAAGCACCAATTTGATACAATTATTTTGGTATGATAGTATAGAGATTTCAAAAATTGAATCCTTGATTTTTGTTCCTTTATGTTTCATCTTTCTATTGGTAAAGATGCTGGGGGTGTTTGAATTTGAAAAAGGACCAAAAAAAGAATATTTTTATTCCTCCTAATGGAATTTCATGCTATTTTAAAAGGGAATTTACAGATTAAAGTGGATTTGTTGAAAAACATATAGCGCACCCTCTCTATGAGAATAATCATTGTCTACATGAATTTAAACTTGCAGAAATAAAGAACGTCAGAAGAAAAGGAACAAGTGGCACCATTCTTTGAAAAATTTAAATACCAAGTAAAACTTGAATGAGAGCTGCTGCAGACAAGAAAAAACAGAAAATAATCTTTGTGGGCAGCATGGAAGTTTGGAGTGTAGGAGAGAAATTAAAAATATGGCAGGAGAAATGAAGAGATAGGTGTTAAATTCTGCACACCTTACTATCTTTAAAGAACAGTTACAAACAAGAAGGTCATGTGAGGCGTGAGATTTAGCTTACAGATTATTTTAAAAAACAACAATTACTTTGGTGAGGGGGCTGCGCAGAGATGGAGGGAATTGATAATATGAATATCTATAAATAAATTTAGAACAAAAAAGGAAAAGGGGAAATATGGGGAAAAAAAGGCGTTGGAAATAATGGAGAAATCTGCCCACTTTGGGGGCTTCTAAAATCAGCAAAAGACTTACCGTTGGGGCTGCTACGTTTCCTGTACAGAGACACCAAAGAATAGAGACCATGAATAAATAAGAGTATGAGTAAATGAGTTTTCTGTAAAGAGAGGCCATGAAGGCCATGGTTTTAGTGTTGTAGTTTCGTTTTTATGAAAGCAATGTTTTGTTCCAGATTTTGAATCAAACAAAATCAAAATGAGTATCGTTTGTGTGTACTTTGCTTTCATTGTGAAATTTGTGTAAAATGTGTAGTTGGCTGCTTGTCTGGGCTTATCCCCAGGCTTGTCTGCATTAGTTTTGAATACAAATCATGTGCATGAAAAAAGTATTCCATTTTAAATGTACTTATGGATATTTTCATATGTAATTTTATCTACATATATAAATAAAAATGATTATTTATATTATATCTAAACCAAACTGTCTATTTGCAGGTCATATAACCCTTACAACAATTTTACTTGATAGTTGACTTCCGGTTTCCTTAAGTTTTTTTTCAACAGAGTAAAATAAGTAGATGATTAAAATGAAAACCTTTTCAGCTTCCACCACAAGCATAAGACGGCGTAAGATCTCTTGGTCTGATAACTTTGAGTATCGGATTATGGCACATCTACTCTGTATGGGCTCAATTATTTTGGCGGATGTATTGCATGCAAGAGCAAACCTTGTTGAATTTGAGAAGATTTCCATGGTGCGTCTAAGAGCTTGTTGTGCTCCAGATGTCATGCTGCATTCATAGAGATATGATGAGGATCAAGTTGCACATAATACAAAGTACAGTAATAAGTATCTTTCACTTATAATATCATTTAAAAAGTAGACAGCCATCACTTAAATAGTGATGTACAAGAAAGTAGGCCAACATGATACACCCTCCAAAAGTAATAATTGTCCTACAGTGATTTAATGAAAACTATATAAGTAGCCCATGATCACATTTTTGTAGCAAAATTAATGGTCTGAAACCCTTATGATTATAACATTAGAGCATCTAAAGGAATTAGGATACAAATAGAACAAATCTCCCATAGCAAATCTATGAAAAGAACTCAACTGGTGGTCTCAAATCAAGTGACAAAGCTTATCTTGACAAAACAGTGTCACAATAGCCTTAAAGAATCTTAAACCCCAAACTGGAATAATTATCAGAGGCAACTGCATGAAAAGTCTATAATTGATCCCTGGTTATTCTTTGATAAAACCACCAGCTCAAAAGCCATGCTTTGTATTATAGCCTTCGGACATTTGTACATTAACATCATAAAAAAACTTAATACTAATCAATGATCACTATGTGGCAAAAAAAACAATTCAAAACTCCCATAACCAGAAGTTATATGCATCTACAAAATCTAGTGTCATGGCCCATGAAAGCCTAAAATTATATAAGGCTAAGGCATCTCAAAATGGTATATTTGTCTGGTAGAAATGGGTCCTATGCGTGATCAACAGATTCCATATTGGTTTTGGTTTGGATGACTGAAACCTATACACGTGTAGCCTGAATGTGAATTTTGAATATATTAAATCCCTGTTAGAGTATGCCCTACCCAACATTTTTCAAATTTAAGACTAGCTTTACTAGTTGTCCAAGCTACTCTACATCTTTATTGCCCTAAAAATATTCTTTAAAGTCAACAAGAATCTGTCCTCAACTAGATGTAATCAACTGAAACTCATATAAAAGCAGAAAAAATTGTAGATGAATTTCAACTGAAATTTATATCAAGGTGGAAAAAATTGGTGAAAATTGGAATCATATATATAATCTGGTCAGAAATTTAAACCTTGAGAAACTCAAAGAAGTGTCCATGCAAGCACAGTTTTTGTTGACTACTAGCATAACATAGGAACCAATATTAAGCCTGCAATACAATATATAAACAAAACAAGGATCTCTTTTGTTTCTTTATTAAACAGCCAATCTTTACCTCAGTTAATCAAAAAGATGTAGCAATGTAAATATGGAAGACCCAAAATGCAAAACACAAAATGGATGAAACTAAGTATCTTTTAGAAGAATGGGAGAAAATCTCCCTAGCACCAAGTCTTTGCAGGATGCTACTAGGCTTCTTAGGCCAGTTGTACAAAGAAGGGAGATTGGGTACATGTACCTGGGTACACTGGACATGTTCACCCCTTATTGTGGCGGGCTGGTATGAATAAAGAATTGAGGAAAATTGATGCAAGGAAAATGTGGATGGTGATACGAGAATACACCATTGACTAGGAAAAGGTCATTCAAACGAGGCTGAGCATGGATGAATTTGACGAAAGTGTGCTCAAATTCAAATTGGCAGATTACTGGAGGGTTTCGGAACCAGAGAATGCCGGTGGGCAGAGTGCTGGGGATGGTAGTCAATCCATGGGAAGAAAAAGCCGAAGAGATCATGGTAAAGGCCAAGGACGAGAACGAGGAAGCAGATGCACCAACAAGGGTGGAGGAGGAGATGGAAATGTTGCGCGTTGGCACAAAAGAAACAATGCTGATGGTGGAGGGCCTCAAGTCGACACACAAGGCTAATGCAGTGACCAACATCAGGTGTAGTTGTTTTCCTTTTTTGTCATGTTTATATGATATGCAAAATGTTTCAGACTATTGTATTTTGTGTTACAAGGGGGATGCCCTGGTTGCAATTTCAATTTGGCGAGCAGTTGGTCTACTCGGGGGGCAAATGTTGTTGGAATCTGGGGTGGTGGTACTGAAACTGTGAATACAGGGTTTTGACTGAACAATAGCATGGTTGGGTAGAATCGGTAGATGCAGGGCAGATTAGTAGTAATGGTAGATAAAAATGATGCTGCAGGGTTTCATGGGTGACAGAGACTTTCTGGCTTTTGGAAATTTCGATCTGATGCAAATGTTATGTTTTATCATTAATAATTAATAAATATAATTTTTACCAACCAAAAAAAAGGCAATATGCCTAGCATGAACAGGATTATCAGAAAGAACGAGATACTTATTTTTTACTCAGAACCAAGCTCTTCCAAATCCTCTCAAGGTTAAAATTCGTTCACCAAACAGCTGCATCCACTTGAATAGCTCTTCCTAATTAATTTCAGAAGGAATATATGTTATTGAAAGACTATAAATTAATTTCTAAACAGTATGTCCTTCAAATCTACAAAAAGGATTTAAAACATGTGTTGCCAGAGGCTGTAAAGGGCCTCACAGACTGATTGCAGGACAGAGAAAGACCAGTCTTTGGACCTTGGAGTAGGTTAATACTCGGATTGTAGGTGGATTGGCAAGGTTTGGTTTATTCCTGGAAATGATTGAAATTGAAAGGTAAAGATTCGAGCAATATTTAAGGTAAATAGAAAAAGAAATTCCTTCTGGACAAATGTGAGAGGGTCACTTACGACAATTGTCATTTAGCTCGACAGTGATATTAACCGAAATCTAACTTTTATATTCATCTGTCATGTCCCCTTCCTCCGCTTAAACTCTTATGTTGCACAATTAGCCTATTCTCATCCCAGTAGGCTATTTCTTGTATTCAATGGGATGTCGGGAGGTCTCAAGTTGAACATTGTTGCTTGTTTAAGTGGAGGTTGTTTATTTATAAACATGACTTTTGGACTTAGTTAATATTGTGGGCCACAATATTATTATAAAGAAGGAAGTGTTGGCATTAACCGGTAAGGTACATGGTTAAAAAGGTGTTGTCATTGATTGGCAAGGAGGTGTGGGATGCCTACAATGTTCAACCAAGGAACCAAGGACAAGTCAGGTATAGCTGACAATAATAAGCGCAAGGGGAGAGACTGGTTTGGACCGGTGACTTACAGTGAGTAAGAAGAGGCACTATCTCGGTTACTGTTACGGCTCTAACTGATCATCAGAGCAACCAATAACCAAGGAAGGCGATCATTAGAGCAATGGGTAACTAGTCATGGTGCAACCGGTAATCAAGGTTCAGTACTATGACAGGTATAGTATATTTCTGGGACCAAGGGTTCAACTGGTACAAACAGAGAAAGGAATGGTGACAGGTGAAAGTTTTTACCTGTGCACAACCTAAGGATATGGACCCATCAGTGAAGATGTCATCAAGATTGATGAACACGGAAAAGTCGCAGTCGACAAACACATGTCTGACTCTTTGATCGGGATTTGTTGCACAAAATCCGAACGACTTTGTGTTATCAAGAAGATCGGTGCAAGGCGCGAGGGAAGGTTTTAATGCCGAAGGAAGGTTTTAATGCCGAAGGTTATGGCATTAAAACATGGAGAAATCTCTTGTGAAAAAAAGCTTTCGACACGTGTCTGTCATTTCTTTCATAAAGTTGAAAAAGCACATGGCATGCATCGGATGTTTCCTCAATGAACTGAGACACCACTGGGCGATGGATCTGAAGGTGATCTTTAAACAGGTCGTGCATGTAAAAGCAGAAAGGGCAAAAAGCCTATATATTCCTCAGCCTGTGAAGAATATGGTTTGCCTTCATTCTGTCAAAGAAAAAGAGTGACCTGTACACTGAAGAAGCTACAAAGGTGAAGAGAAGAAGAAAAGAAGAGTGTGTGAGGAAGCACAACAGCCAAGGAGAACATACTTGCAGTGACCAGTGATGATTCTCAGTTGAGAAAAACAGCGATCTTATTAGGCTTAGTAAAGTCATTATTAAAAGATCAAACCCTCTATTGCTCTAACAATTACAATAGTAAAATCTCAGTATTTTTGGTGGACATTAACAGGTCCCTTGTATTAAATCCCTTAACCGAGTGACATCTATTTAGGTGTTCTAAGTTCTCTCACCAGGCAGGTTCTAACAAGCCTTATTTTCTTAAATCCCTTAACCGGGTCACATCTAACAGTGCGTTTGTAATCCTTTAACATGGAAGGCTCCTTACAGGGCTCACTTCAGAAGAGTGCAAAATTTGTGAGGTTTCCTCACACCGCGGTTTTCTCCTAATTTGGGTTTCCACGTGATAAATCTAGTATTGTTTATTGCTTGATTGTGTGATAGCTATTTCTGTGATAGCATATGTTCTGCTTATAATTTTAGTTACATTATATCAGATTTGTTTTTAAGTTTTAGTGGTTGTTGGTTCACCCCTCCCCTCTCAGCACCGGTTGGGACCATCAGGAAGAATATTTTTAATTGTTTGTCCATGTAACCGTGGGGCCTAGTGACTTGTAATTCCATCCTATGTCAAGTCAGGAGCTCACGACGATTCTCCAGAACATTACTTTGTAATGCCTTCTGCTACTAACGCCTTGCATACCCAGCGTTGTGTAACGCCTTCTCCTGCATCTTTCAGCGCAGTGATATGAGGAAGTTGGGTGGAAATGGTAGAGGATGGCTTTTTGTTTGCAAAACATGATACCCTGTGGATTGAAGATTTCTAGTCTAAAGACGAAATCCTTTAGACAGACTCGGTTTGGACGTTCCCCCAAATCGATAGCATGAGTGTGTTCATTCAGAGACTACATGTTCTGGACTGTGTAGGAGTTTTCCGTCGAGCAACAACAACATTGGTGTGAAGATATTCTACAAGGTGCCAAGGCAGCGTAAAGAGCATTGACTGTTCGAGCTGTGTGTGGCGACTGTGGTCGAACAGGTTGGGATGGGACACGTATATACTGACCGGGTTGCAGACCGTCTTGCCAGTGTGTCTTACATCTAACAACCCCATTCCGAGCCGACAGAATCAGATGTTAACAGAGCAGTGTTTCGGGCTGGTTGAATGCGAAGGTTGCAGAGAATAGAGGCCAGTAAGGATTTTGAATTTAATAACAGTTGAATACTGTCGAGTCGAAGTTGCTAAGGAATAGTTGGGAGACATTGGTTTTAGTACGAGAGTTGCAGAGATACAGATCACCGCAGAGAAATAGGGAGGGTTGCTCACAGTACTTCACTCTCGAGCCGGGTTCTCCATTACCCAGGTACCGTGGTATTTTATAGCTTAAGTCATTCACTTTGGTACTGCTACATTTGAATATTCTGAAGTTGTATTTTCTCTAGCAAGTGTTGTGATTCGAAGCAGTAACTATGTATTTCATCTGAATGTCATAATTTATTCAAATTGTTAAAACCCTGCAATCTTTGATCAGCGAAAAAAACTATTGCCTCGGGAAAGCATTGGTGTCCATGCTGTTACAAAAAGAACCTACAAATATATATAAAACCGAAACATCCACCTACAGTCCCAGTGAGACAGCTTCCAATAAACTCTCAGTTGATACAGCTGGGAAAAAAATTGATATCATTTCAAAAATTTAAAGCATAAAACCAGTCAGGGATCTTACATCATCTACGCATGTGATGTGAATTATTTCTAGAGCATATACATGCAATTTGTGAGTTCTTTTTTGTAAAAAGAGAACTCTTTTCCAGGGGCACAAAGGTTTGAATTTAGACAGAGAGCTTGCCTACCAGGTGTTGAACCCTATGCGTTCGCTAGGGTAATCATTCCACATTACCACAGCCCAGTAATTTAGCATAAAATTCAAAATTAATTTGATTTTCTTTTAAAGCTATTTGTATCTCTTACCTGTCTGCCTCATCCAGAATTATAATTTTGTGCCTTCCTGGAGGAAGCGTCACTTTCTTCTGGGCGAACATTTTAATTTTGTTTCTCACAACATCAATACCCCTGGAAAAATCATCAACACCAACAAACACATTTTTCTAACTTGGTATCTATAATATAAATAATAAAATCAATAAAACTATAAATGAGCAAATTCATCGACTTAAGCACCTGTCATCAGAAGCATTGAGTTCAATAACTCCCTCTTTGTAACTGCTTCCCAGCAGTTCATGTGCCAAAGCCAGTATACTCGTCGTTTTGCCTGTTCCAGGAGGACCCTGCTCAACATACAAAAACCTTATCTACTCTTTAATTTACTTATTATAAACTGTCAAAGCATGAAAAAAAACAATATTTCACTCCTTCTGAGACCAATTTCTATAACTCAGATCCGGACAAGGATGATCAAAAAGGTGTGCGAAGAAGAAAACAGCTTACAGCTAAGATAAGATTAGGCATATTGCCTTCCCTGGCAATAACTTGAAGCCTGGAAATAGCATCCACATTGCCCACAACTTCTTCGACCTTTGTAGGCCTATATTTTTCTACCCATGGCAGATCATAGTTACCTGCAAATGATGATGATCCCGCCATTTTCATAAACAGAAGAAAGAGATAATACCTCCAATTCCCTGTTGCTATGGCTGTATAACAAATCTGTCGGTAGCCTAACGCTTTCCTCTTTAGGTGAAAATGGAGGGAAGGATAAGCGAACTTCAAAACAATACGATAAAGTTTAATAATGTATTATCTCTCTGTATTAATATCACATTAAAGTAATATTTGTTTTTTTCTTTGAATTTTTTTTTTAAAAAGGTCTTTAATTATAAATATATCATTTAGATGTGTATAATATAAATTCTGTCATTAAATATTTTATCATTTTAATCAATTGTACTCAATCAATTGAAGTATAATCTTGGATTAAAATTAAATTTTGATGCATTAAGACACACACTACATGCTAAAGGGTATAGATATCTTAAAGACGGATATCTTATAAAAAATTTGAGAAATATAATATGAAATTATTTATTTTGCTTCAAATTATGATTCTATATTATAATTTTAAATTTAAAAAAAATACATTTACATTTATTTTTTTAAAATTTATATTTTAAACATTACTATTTGAATGACTCGTTAAAATAAAATAATATTCTAAAAGCAAAAAAAATTGTGTTTATTTATTTTTTAAATATTTGATTACAGGATTAAGTTATAAAAAATAAAATAATTTTAAAGAAATTGTGATACTATATCACTTAAACCTTGTATTAAATTTTGAGTTGTTTTATTATTCAAATAATTATATGGTGTTGCAGAGAGGTTTGAGTTCTCGTGGTGTTGGGGCTAGGGTTTCTCTTGCCCTACCCAAAATGAGGGTGAAGATCTCCTACCTTGCTACCCCATGTTCATCAGGGCATCCAGGTACAAGTTCTAGAGGATTAAAGAGCAATGGGTTGAATCTTTTGCGTCAAAAGAAAAGATAAGATTTTGTATTTGAAAAGGGGGAATCCTCAATCCAAAGTCACGCACAGTAGCCAACAGCTCAAAAGGCTCAAGTGCAAGGTGAGGAGAATGGATACGAGGTGTGCAACCCATCGATGGGTCCCCATTCGCAATTTGCAGGCACGCGGATGGATGTGGTGTGCAAGGGTGTTGGCCTACAATGAGAGAAGTGTAGAGGTGGGGTTGTCGACGCTCAGGGGGGATGAATGCCTTCACGGCATAGGGAGTCTCAGGCTACTACCATATGATCTGCCTAGAGACCGATGGATTCTCACACAAAATCTTCGTGGGGTTTTCCTTCACTGTCGTCCACTAAGGAAGTGTATGTAGATTTGGACACAGAGGCTAATGAAGAAGTTGTGCATAATGTTTTGGTTTTTTCCAAGCTAGGGTTAATTGGACAGTTTAGAGGTCTTTGGCCAAGCTTGCAGGAACTACATACCTAGATATCTAATGCAGGAGCATCTTGGGTCTTGAGCAATCTTTCATCGCTAAAAACATTTCTTGTTTTATGTACTTGTTTGTTGTTTATTTTGTAGTTGTTGTTGTTGGTTTCATGCTTTGTGAAGTTAATACTATGCCTTGGACCTATTTTTGGACCTTCTCCTAAGATCGCACGTCCTAATTTGTTTGGACCTGGGAGTTATCTTCATTTTCCTCGGGTATCGATTTGCGAGCCTGTTTCGCATGAAACGTGGAGTGTTTGGCCTTGCGTGGTTCCTTATGAGAAAATTGGATCTTGCGAAGTTCGGGATATGTTTTTGGATCATGTGTGGACCTAAATGTGGCTTTGCATCGTGTTTTATTATTTATTTCTTTAGTTTTGGTTTCTCTTCCTAGGGTGGACCTATAATGTAATTAAATGACTAATTGGCCGACTTGTGGCTTAGTTGGCTATATATTGAGAGCTTAGGTTGGTGTAGAAGGTAGGCGAAGTAGGAAAGAAGGCAGTAGAGTGCAAAGAGGTAGATTGGAAGGTAGAAGAAGATATGATGAGAGCTGAGACTTTGTTTTCATAATTTCTTTGTATAAGGCCGAAACCTAGAAGGCCTCACAGCCGGGCATGTTGATGAATTTACAATAATTGCACCAGTGTGGTTGTTAGTTGCTTGCCTATATTCATTGTGTTTCATGGTGTTTCCTGTGAATTATTCATTGCTTCTATGTGTAACTCTGAGTAGGGCATTTTAGTGGGCTTAAGTGGTCTCAATTAACCCTGATTTTGCTTGCCTCTTCCCTGCCCTGGCGTCGGGTGGTATCAAAGCTTGAAGATCCTAAGTGTGTGGACAGATCACCGAAGGTGAGGCAATTTGCACCAGGACCTTGGATTGAAGATGCCTCCAAGGAGAGCTCATGAGATCTCAGAGGAGGAACCTGTTGGGGAAATTAATCATGATGATTTTAGGGCTTTACAGAAACAAGTGCAAGATCTACAAGAGGAATTCAAAAAGAATAATACATCAAAAGAAGATAGTGATAATGAGTCTGAGGAAGAAGATCATTTTGAAGAAGCTAGGGATCCATAAGAGACTAGAATCCTGAGGGCTATGACTAGAATTGGGAAAATACCTAAGATCAAAGTTTCTACATTAGCTGGAAGCCTTAGGCCAGAAGAGTTGATTGATTGGATTAATAAGATAGATGAGTACTTTGAGTATGAAGAAATAGAAGATCCTGATAGAGTTTGATTTGCAAAGACTAAGTTGAAGGGTCATGCGAATATTTGGTGGAGAGAAGTTCAATTGGAAAGAAGTAGGAGAGGAAAATAAAATATCACTAGACGAAACCGAATGGTTGACAAGTTGAAAAAGCAATTCATTCTGGTGGATTATGAGTTAGAGATGTTTAAGAAGATGCAAGCCTTGAAGCAGACTAACAAATCAATGCAGGAGTATACCGAGGAGTTTTACAAAATCCTATTTAGGATTGGTCATTCTAAAGCTGATAAAGAGAAGGTTGCTAGGTATGTTTTGTTAGGAATAAGGTATCTCAACCTTGGATAATTCCTATTCTTATTATTTGTTTTGTAAAATGTATTTCTTGCAAATAATGTAATTAAGTGTGAGTGTACATGTCTAGTTGGCATGTTGATGTGTCACTCCACTTGATGTGTCGGCATCTTGAATTGTGTGTAAGGAGATCATGGTTGAAAGGGTTATGACGGATTCCTATGACACGTAAGAGTTATATCTAGAAGATTCAATGACAGGTGAAGACATGTCGCAACTGATAAAATCGGGTTCCTATTTTCTTAGAGAATGGTAAAACCCTAATACAACTATCTTTGGAGGTTGCCCTAAAAGAGGAAGTGCATGATATAAGCATTTTTAGGGTTGCGAAGATAGGAGAAGTAAGTGTATTGTTGGAATGTTTTATGCTGTCGTGATTTGTCTTCAAGAGTTGGAAAAATCTTCTAAAAGAACTTGCATTGCAAGTGTATTGTAAACTGTAATAGTTTTGATTAATACACTATGCAGGTTTTGGAGTGTTGGGGTTTTTACCGAAAGGTTTCCCCAGGGTAAATCACTGTGTCATTCTCTATTTTCTGTATGCATGGTATATGGTTGCAATATCATTGTTAAAGTAGTTAACGAATCTGAAATTGTAAGGATTTAAAAGAATTTGCACAATACTTTCCTTTAGAGATTAGTGTAGGAAGTTGTTTTCGCACCTGAGTTTCCTTACATGTTTATGGCTTAAGACCTAGTATTCAAGAAGAGTTACTTGTTGTTCAGATGAAAACTATAGGAGATGCTTATTAGATGGCATTAAATATTGAGGAAAAGTTGAACAAGAGGTTTGAAGGAAGACAAAATAAAAGGAAACGAGGTGGTAAGACTGATGAAACAATTGCTGGAGGTAATGTGGTAGAGAATCCTAAGCAGACTGATGAAGGATCTGGTAGTGGTCAAACCTCTAAGAACTACAATAATGGACAGAGAGGGAGATGGAGAAATGAGTTCACAAGTACTTGTTTTCAGTGTGGTGAGAAGGGTCATAAAAGTTTTCAATGTCCTAGAAAAAGAGTTCCACTAACTGTTGAGGAAGACGTTGAGAATGCTACAGAAAAAGGTGAATTTCTTATCACTAGGAGGTCGGCTACATGTGTTAGTGAACTAGTGCAAGGAAGAAATTTGTTCAAAACCAAATGTAAGTGCAAGAATAAGGTATGTAATGTTATAGTTGATGGTGGTAGTTCAGAAAACTTTGTTTCATAAGAGATGGTTAGAAAATTGAATTTGGAAAGAAAGAAACACCCTAAACCTTATCAGATTAGTTGGATACAAGATGTGTCTAAAGTTAGGATTGAAGAGCAATGCTTGGTTAATTTTCAGATTGGATCTTATCATGATGAAATATTATGTGATGTATTGCCTATGGATGCTTGTGATCTGTTTCTCGGGAGACCTTGGCAATTTGATATACATGTTATGTTTGATGGTCATGCAAATACATATGTGGTAGTGCATGGTGGATCTAGGCATAAGTTGTTACCTTTGCAGGAATCAGGGGATAGGGGATGTGGAGTTATCAGGTGTTGTCTGTGTGACAGTGAGAAACATCAAGAGCAGAGAGTTGATGAACCTATTCCTGTAGATGAAAGGAATCTGAGTTTGAAAGGAAAGGAGAATGACATAGCTGAGGAATTTAAAGAGATTAAGAGGCAGATGGTCTTTCTAACAAAGATAGTGCAATAAATGATGACACTAGTGACACAGAGAGATGCAGATGGTGTTGAGTTGATTAGTAAGTCTGGAGAAGATGTCATTCATTGAAGTGCTGGTGTAATTGATAGTGGAAAGATTGGTCAGAGTCAGTTTTTGTCAGTTGCAGATAGGAAATATGAGAAAAGTGAGGGGCAAAAGAGCTTGCTGAGTGGGATGATGGATAAAGTGAAGACAACATGGAATGAAGGACCAGGGGAGATATGGGTTAAGAACAGATATGGCATACCTATCTTGATTCCCTTAAGAAATTAATGAGAACATTTTCTTTACCTGGGGTGTCTAACGAAGGAGCATCTTGGGTCTTGAGCAATCTTACATCGCTAAAAACATTTCCTATTTTATGTACCTATCTATTGTTTGTTTTGTAGTCATTGTTGTTGTTGGTTTCATGCTTTGCGAAGTTAATGCTATGTCTTGGACCTATTTTTAGACCTTCTCCTAAGATCGTACGTCCTAATTCATTTGGACCTGGGAGTTATCTTCATTTTCCTTGAGTATCAATTTGCAAGCATGTTTCACATGAAACATGGAGTGTTTGGCCTTGTGCGGTTCCTTATGAGGAAATTGGATCTTGCGAAGTTCAGGATATGTTCTTGGATCATGTGTGAACCTAAATGTGGTTTTGCATTGTGTTTTGTTATTTCTTTCTTTGGTTTTGGTTTCTCTTCCTAGGGTGGACCTATAATGTAATTAAATGCCTGACTGGTTGACTTGTGGCTTAGCTGGCTATATATTGAGAGCTTAGGTTGGTGTAGAAGGTAAGCGAAGTAGGGAAGAAAGAAGTAGAGTGTGAAGAGGTATATTGGAAGGTAGAAGAAGATATGATGAGAGCTGAGACTTTGTTTTCATAATTTATTTGTATAAGGCCAAAACTCGAAAGGCCTCACAACTGGGCATGCTGATGAATTTACAATAATTGCACCAATGTGGTTGCCAGTTGCTTGCTTATATTCACTATGTTTCATGTGAATTATTCATTTCTTCTATGTGTAACTCTGAGCAGGGCATGTTAGTGAGCTTAAGTGGTCTCAATTAACCCTAATTTTGCTTGCCTCTTCCCTGCCCTGGTGTCAATATTTGATAACTAGGAGCCCTTGCTTGAGGATTGCGTTCAGATCTATTCGACAATAAAAGCATTTTTTATTGTCGTGTTCAAAAAGATTCAAGACAGAAATAAGATACTTTGTAAAAAAATTGGTGTTGGGAGGAAAGGAACCCGTTGATGTTGAAACCATGACACTCTAATTTTTGCCCAAATTTTGAATCCTTTGTTAAGATTCCAATTTGAGTAAGAATCCCTTACCTCCCTCTACATTTATGGTTTGATTATTGGCTTGAAGCGATAGGGGATTCGTTGGGTGATTTTCTAATGGTGGATGAGGAATCCTCAAACCTTTTTCATTCTACCTTTGCTCACATTTTAGTAGAAATGGACACTTCTAATGGGTTCCCAACAGAAACCACGATTAAAACTTCCAAAGGTTGCTGGTTGCAAACTCTGAACTATGAAGGAATCCTCATTAGATGCAGGAAATGCATTCAAATTAGTCATATGGCTGTGAAGTGCGACAAAGTGACTACATAGAAGAATGATTCTTGGTGGAAAGATGCCACTCTATAACACTACATGGTTGAAAAGAAAGGGGAGAAACAAAAGAGCTTCTCTCAGGTTGTCATGGGTGAATGAACTCAAAAGCCTACAGGGGTCACCGTGCAAGATGCACAACCAACAAAACATAACAACTTTACATATGAGAAGGGGATTGATATGGATTTGTAGCAGAGTAGTGGTGTTTCTACCCCTGAGAGAAGAGAAAAGTGTAAGGCATTTGGTCCTCATGTGGCAGAGGTGATCCCAGAAGGGAAAGAACAAATCCCACAAGAGATTTCAAATACTAAGGATCAAAGCAACTTCCCAACAAAAAATCTATTCACTAGGAGAAAGAGGCAACTAGAGTTGAAGATGGATGGCATATTGTCAAAAGGAAAAAGGAGAGGAAAATGAGTGATGCTCCATTCGATATGACCCTCCGATCTCATACTAAGGGAAGGGATACCATTAAGAATCAGTAGTTGTATTGTTCATAGTCTTTGTAGTGAATGTGTATTGATCTATTAATGGATACTTTTGTTAATGCTTTTTTAGAGATGGTGGTACCCTTTATTGTTACTCCCGTGGTTCGGGCCAAGTGTCTCTCGACTATCATATTTTTTAATAATAATAAAACAACTGTTATCGATAAAAAAAAAATTATTCAAATAATTATTAAAAGTAAATTTTTTCAGATGTTGCAAATATATACACATCTTTGCATTTCATTTAACATAATAAAAAAGTGTAGGCATAAATGCAAAGTAGCAAATGCGAGAATAGTTTGAGCACTAGAGTTTTTGGTGATGTTGACGAAGGGGGGAGTCTAATGATGAGGATGGTGACAAATCTCATCCTTCATTGGCCCTATTCAAATGGGGGTTTGGGCTTGCAATCATTGGAGACCTTTCACCTAGGGATATTGATCTTATTTCTATTTGGAGGTTTTTTTCTCTCTTGTTGTTTAGCAGCGAGACAAAGGGAGTGGTCTATCCTTTTGGGGAGTTTCTCTTGTTAGTTTGGAAGCCAAATATAAGACTGTTAAGGGTGGGTGTTTCTAATGTGGCATGTTTTCCTATTAATGTCCCTTATGGTGGTTGGTTATGGGAGTCATTAACTAAGAAAGGGCATCTTTGTCTTGTTTTTTTTGCTAGCTAGGTGAATGGTTGTTCTTGACCAAGTTTTCTCTTCAGTGCTTCCATATTTCTAAACCTAGCTTGGCCTTGCTCGTTATCTTGGTTTTTTCTTAGTAGGGCATGGGAGGCAATGCACATGATTGATGCTTGTTTATTGTCCTATGTGGGTTTCCTTCCTTTCGGCCATTATTTGAGGGGAGTTAGGCTTTTTGGAAATCTTTTATTTTCTCCCCTATTATGGTGTTCTTTTGTTTTGAAGTTGAGCATGATTGTGTCTCTTTTGAGTATTGTTGCTCTATTCAGATGGGTTGGAGGCCTTGTCTTTATTTTGGTATGGGGTATGGTGGTTTTGTAAGAGTTTGGAGCCCATACATGTTTGGGTATGCAAGCTCTTTGGATGGGGCTTTCCTTTTTAGCCTAACACCTCGGAGATTCTAGCCTTTGGTGCAAACAGGTTGTTGATTCTTCTAGAGTTGGCCCTGAGAGTTTTGTTTTACTAAGAGACATCTTATTTTGAATTATTGGTGTCCTTTTTGTTCAAATGGTGGATGAGGTTGGTGTTGGTTTTCTTGATGATTTTGGCCCTTCTATGCATGGTCTCCTTCACTTGGATGCTTATTTATTTTGGTGCAAATGTTTAGTAGTCTTTGGGTGTAGTAGTGTTGGAGGTTGTTGGGAGTATGTGTTTTAATAGGGTGTATGTTATTGTTCCTATGCCCTCCCCCCTCTCTTCATGTTTGATTCCTACCTTCGTGTTGTTTTGCTCTCCTGTAATATTTGGGAGGTTTTTGGTTGATTGAAGTGTTACTAGAAGCAATTGTGTGTGACCATTTTAAGAGGATGGAATTTGATGTGCCTACCCCCTTTGCCTTCCTCTCTTTTTGTTGGATTCCCTCTATCCTAATATCTACCTTGTGACAAGTGAGTAGTTCACGGTGGCAAGGTCGTTGGTTGTTGAAGTCAATGGGTATCTTCAAAGGGTGTGTGTTATTGTGTTTATTGTCTTCCCCTTCCCCTCTATGGTCCATGAGTTTTATTCCTTGTCGTCTCTCTCTTGTGCAGGTGGTGGTTAGGGCTTGGTGGTAAGGTTTGTGTTGAAGTTTGGGAATGAGTATTTTAAGCGGTTGAATGTTGATGCACTTGTTCCTTCTCTTTTCCTCTCTTTGTGCCTAAATTCTTCTGCTATGTTGGTTTCTTCTTTCTTGGCTACATTTCCTATTAAAGTGGACAAAATTCATATGGAGGTGCAATGCAGCAATACTCGTGACAACTTTATTGGGATTAAATTTTCCATGCTGAAGGTTAGGGCATCCTTTTATTTAACCCCCCTTGTATGTGACTCTCATGTGTGGTTGTTTGGACCTTTGTTGTCTTTTGGTAGATGTTTTTGTTTATGGTTATGAGATCCATGTAAAACCCGTGTAGTCATGGGAGTCTATCAAAACCCTTCCAAGTTTGAGGGAGCCTTTCAAAACCCTATGTAATGTTGTTCGAGGCCTTGGTCGCCTTTGGGTGTTGCATCAGGTTTTCTTTGTAGCCATCTCTTGGATTTTTGATGGTGTCTTATGGGTAGGGCTATTGTTGATTGAAGCTCTTTTGTTTGTAGTAATTTGTTTGGGGATTCCAAATCCCACGAAAATCTATTTGTAGAGGATTTCAGGGTCCCTTCAAAACTTGTTTGGTCCTTAATAAAAAAACATAATAAAAAAAGTAATGCTTAACTTTCCTACACTCTTGAGTTTTATTCCTACACTTTTTGGGTACACTTAGAATATAAAAGAGTAAAATATTTTCACAAATTGACTCATGAAGAAGTGAATAGTGTGGATGAGGATATATTTTGTTTTAATCTGTTGCTTATTTTAGAAATATTATGTCTATTATTATACATTATTATTTAAATATATAAATTAGACTATTATTTTTTATTAACAAAGTAGTCATTAGACTCTACCTTTTATTGTCATTGAAAAACAACATGATCTTTTATTATAAATTTGATAATAAAATAAACTAGTATAGATATCTTAAAGCCCGTGTCTGTATATTTAGAAACATATGCATGGAACATAAACATCAAATTGTTGGAGCAATCAAAGAAGATATAGAATAGTTTTTAACACACAAAATTTTATTGTAGCTTTCAACAACATTACATCTTGCCTCATTAAAGGTCTTTTTCAAAGGATTAACACACTTATTCAAACTACATTTTAAATACAAGAATACAATCTTGTATAGAGCTTGTAGCCCCCCAAAATAGACATTAATTAGACTCTCTCTCTCTCTCTCTCTGGGTAAGTGCAAGAAGTCAAGTCCACCTATGGGGGGGCTTTTAACATGTAGTCATTTTTTTTTTCAAAAAATTGGCTCTACAAAATGGGGTCGCACAAAAATAGAATGGAGTCACTTTTAGGTTCGAGGTCTCGAACCTAAAACTTTGAATGGATCACGTTCTACAAAAATGAAATGTGACCTCATTCTACAAAACGTGACCCTTTTTTATAAAATGTGATCTCGTTCCACAAAACATTATAAAATTTGAAAAATGGAACATGGTCCCATTCTATAAAATGTGACCCCATTCCATAAATGTGACACTATTTTATAAAATTTAAGTTACCATCATGAGAATAGCTTTGAGTTTTGGTTTAGGAAAAAGGCTCGGTTAACTGAACCATAGCCTTAGATCTAGTTTGACCTTCACCTTGCAGGCCATCTTAGTATTCAGACAAAATACACACTTTGTAGAATATTTTGACAAAAAAAATATTACAGATGAGACTACGTGGGTTCTAAATATGCAATTTATTTTTAAAATTGATTAATTGTTTTATTTTTCAATTAATTTCTACTAAAACATGTGCAAAAGCTTGAAATAAAAGGCTTTCTTCTTATTTTATTCACTTTTTTATTTATATGTTTTTTAAAAAATAAATTATATAACATCAACTATAGACAATTGGGTAAGAGCACAATAAGCTGTCACCCTTTTACAAAGGAAAAGGCTAACAAAATCAAAGTTGTTCAACTTCAATAGTATAAAAATGACATTTATGTTTGGCATTTGAAGATGATGTAAATTAATTAAATGTGATAAAATGGATGAAGTTTATGATTAATATTTTTAATAATTTTTTTGAATAAGAATTGATATATTTTTTTAATTTTTAAAGATGATTTTTCAGTTGCTGAAAAATAGGGGTCTAGTTCCCACCAAAAAATTATATGTAAATAAATATTTTTTCCCCTAATTTAAAAATGTCATAGATGACATATATAGCTAGTGCATGAAGAAATAAAAATTGTTTTGTGATCTATATTTTCTCTTTTATAATAATTCAAATTCCAACTCATTGAAATCGACAGTTTTCATCTCGCAACATATTTTTCATAACAAATCTATCCCAGTCAAAAAAAGAAATATATATTCTTGAAGAGGACTCTCTCCTCTAGTGCACCATATGTTTTTCAAATTTATTTAATATGATTTACTATTTTTTTTCTTTCTCCGAATCTACATCTCTATGACTGTTAAAATACCTACTTGCAATATTTTTTAATTACAATATAATATGTCTAATTAAAACACTATAAAATCTATTTGAGGATATTCTTGACTCTTATCTCTACAAAGGGGTATTTTTTTATTTAAAAAAAATATCATTAAAAAGATTAGGAGTTATTGAAATGTCACTTTTCTGAAATAATTTTATTTTTATGGTAATTGGACCCAAAGTGGTATAAAAAATGCATTCAATAGATATTTCCAATTGGAAAAGTTAAAGAACTTATCTAACTTAGCTAGAATAAATCTAGCTAGACCATATGTTTGACCAAAATTAATTTTTAGTTAGAAATACTAAAATTCAGCTGTGCTGATAGGTTAGCCTAAAAGGTAACACCTGATCGTGGTTTTACCCAATTATATAAACTTAAAAAAAACAAAAGTTTAGGTCAAATTATGCTTTTGTACACGAGAGGTTTAAAAAACAATAATTATGCCTAATAACAAATTGATAATAAAAAAATATTTAGAAAAAATTATAAAATATTATTTCATCAATCTTTATTGTGTTACATACCATTTCCCCAAAGGATTTAGAAAAATAATTTCATTTAGGTCAAATTATGCTTGTCGTACATCAACACAGTATGGTCCTGAAAAAAGTGACTTTTAAAATGTGGTTTTCAGTGACGCCTATTGAAAATTGATTTGTATCATCTAGGCATTCAAATAAATTACATATTTGGAAAGTAGATTTTGATTAGTACAATTCCTATTTTTGACTTTGTTTAGATTCAATCTCTAAGTGCTTTAATTTTTTAGGTCAAATAAGTCAAATTTTAAAAACAACAAAAATAATTATACTTTTTGGCCAAAAAGTGCTCTCTCTCTCTCTCTCACACACACACACACACACACACACATCTGGCATGCAAGACTAAAGTAAAACTAATAATCCATGCAAACTAGTAGTCCTAAAATTACACATCACAACAAAGAATAGAGATGACATGGAACTACATGGAGATCTCCTAATTGTATATGGAATAATCAAAGTGCATAGACATGAGGCTCATGCATGGTAGTGAGGCTGATTAGCACAAACCAAGAGGATGAAGGGGTGCTAATGCATGATCAAGCAAAAGAGGTGATTTTGGGGTATTCCCTGTACGAACATAAATGTATGTATATGAAATGTAAAGTATGACAAACACTTATGCAATGACAAAGGAAATGATAACCAGTAATGTATGATATCAGATCTAATGTATCAAAGTAAGTGTTAAAGGAAAATGAGAATGATGTACTCACCTTGAGGGCTAAAAGAGGACAAGTGAGTTTTAGATCTATAATTGACTGTTAAAAACCTGTCAGAGTTGAGAACTGTTCTAGATTTGGAACTCTGAGACCTACAACTCTCGAATGTGAAATTTCCAAACCCTCAGGATAATGCTAACCCAAGTCGACCTAGTCCCAAAAAGTAGGCCTAGTCCTAGAAGGGTAAAAATTGATGAAATCTGCAAAGGATCAATCCCTGGTTCTGAAACTTTGAAAATATAGATTTGCAACTTTGTTACCTGTTCGTGAACACAAGAAAAAAAGGATAAATTATTGTGGAAAGGGGCTTGTCTTGGTTAAGCCACGGTATAGGAATTAACCTTCAAAGGAAATAATAAATGCATGTAAAACAAGATAAATGTAAGTATTCACCTTGCTTGTCAAACCCTCATGGATGGATGTTAGGATCCGATAAACCCATGAAGATGTTTGTATGCTTAAAATGTGTTGTAGAATCAAGGATGTCCTCACAAATGCAATTGGTCCACACTTGCCAAATCCTATACCATGAATGAATGTATGCTTGATCAACTTTAATGGAGAAGAAGAGGAAAGAATAATAGATGTGGATCTTCCTGCTTGCTTGAGAATTCCTCTACTTGGCCACCATGGAAGAGATAGACTGGCTTCAAAATGAGAGAAAATTACCTTTGAATGGATGGAAGAAGACTTGGAGATCTTGAATTGGAAGCCTTGTCTTCAAATATTGAATCCAAAAGAGATTGATTGCACTTGAAATCACCAATAATTGCTTGCACATAGATTTGATTAGTTAATCATAGATGTCAAAAAGAGGAGCTTATATGTCCTTTAATACTCATTTTGGAGTCCAAAATTGACAGGTCAACCACAACTAAGATCATAAAATGAAATACCCTTGCATTGGGCTCAGAGCCCACTAAAAATCAACCCACGAGGACTAGGTTGAATTTGACCTAGTCCCAGAGGGACAAATTTCAAAATGGACTTCGGGATTTGAGAAGTGTGAAGAGATTCGAGGAGAGAGGAAAAAGAGGAATGAGAAATCAAGCATAAACACATTTAGATATGTTACACATAATTACATTAAGTGTTGTCATTAGTGTCACACATATAGTCGGTAAGGAATACAAATAAAATATTTTGTCCAACTTTGTTCTCTCAAACAAAATAGTGAAATTGTTATAAAATATTCTCATAACTAGTATAGATGTTACTATTTGATCACTCCGTAACAAAATTTCACTCTATCTCCAACACTCCCATAAACATATTCTCTTCTCCATTCTTCTTTAACTATCTTCCGAACGAAGGAAATAGCTAATCTATTTAGGGAAACATAATCCTAAAGGCTTTTGGAGAGAATTGCAATAGAAGAGAAAACAAGTAGAAACTAACATCACAGATACTCAATGGCTGGAATATGATAAGTTGTTATACGAAAGACCGAATACGGCGGATAGTCCACCTATAATTAATACTTCAGCTGAGCTATTTTCTATTGAGGACATCAAAATGGGAATAAAGAAACTGACAAATGGTAAAGCAAAAGATATCGATGGGCTACATGCAAAATTTCTGAAGTGGGGAGTGGAACTCTTGGCCCTGCACATCAAGGAGATCTTCAACACGGTCACTAGGGGCAGCTTCCCTATGGAGTGGACTACCAGCATTGTTATTCCTCTTCATAAGAGTGGTGACATCAATAACCTCTCTAATTACCATACCATTATGGTGAATCCCCTTCTTGGAAAACTCTTTGGGAGTATGTTAGAACGCAAAATCATCGATTGGGCAGAAAAAGAGGAGAAGAGAGCAAAGGGATAGGCGGGATTCAAACCAAAACATTCTACTATTGACCACTGCATCACTCTAAGGCATTTCATTGGAAAAGTGTGGGAGAAATAAAGGGGAAAAAACTTTTTGTTGTTTTGTGGACTTCAAGAAGACTTTTGACACCGTTCCTAGAGATAAATTATGGCACAAAATGGAAGAGTTAGAGGTCCCAATAGAGTTAAGGGCTGCAGTTTATAAGATGTACGAACAGGTCAGAGCCAAAATCAGAACTAAGGAGGGTATGTCTAAATGCTTTAGGAGTGACATAGGTGTCAAACAGGGATGCCCTTTATCCCCTACTTTGTTTGGTCTCTAAATCGATAAATTAGAGAAGTGGTTAAACAAGGTCAATGGGGATGCCATTCATTTGACGGGTTATGTGGTGAGGCTGCTTTTATATGCTGATGACCTTATTCTTATTGCTAAGTTCGCTCAAGGATTGAGGGAGCATTTAAAAAATTTGGAGCTCTTTTGCCAGGAAGTGGGAATGCAAGTTGATGCCTCTAAGACTAAAATCTTGATCTTTTCTTTGAAGAAGAAAAAACAACAGCATACTTTTATCTTTGAGGGAAACCCTTTAGAGACGGTGGAAGAGTACAAGTACCTGAGAATTGATTTCAACTATAGGTTAAGTTGGGAGAGATGCAGATCAAAAAGAATTCAGGGGGGTTGGAAAACCTCTTACCTCCTTCAAAATAGATGCAGGAAAGCTGAATTGTGCGATTGGAAGACTCTCTTTGGTCTCTTGGTGGTTCTAGTTATTCTATATGGGTGCGAGGTTTGGGTGAGTAGCATGTCAAATCACAAGTGGCAGCACATAGAAAGAATCTAAAAGCATCTTATCACTAGTAACCTCAAGGTCAAGTCTACGGTTCCCTATGAGATTGTCTTGGTGGAGGCTAGTATGTTCCTGATTGAAGCCTCAACAATTATTCGCATGCTATGCTACTTAAAAAAAGTGGGTAATATGGATACACACTATTGGCCAAAGATCTAGAATGGAGGAAAAAGAATTGGAAGAAACAAAACAACAAGTGGTTAAACAAATGGAACATAAACCCCCACGAATGCTCAAACACTAACACTAAGATAAAAAGGTGGGTGTTAGAGAAATTCAAAACTGCCATGTGGACTAAGCAGGAAGGGAGAAAAAAAACTCATTATGTCAAAGAATTTAACCCCAAGTGGGACCATGACGATAAAGAGTATTTAAGTTCCATAATTAAGGGCAAGGCAAAAATTCTGATTGCTTAGCTGAGGATCAACTCTCACCATTTACGGTGCGAAATTGGTACATGGAAAGTTCCCAAAGAAATGTGGGAAGAAATAACATGCAATTCTTGCAATAGAGGGGTGGTTGAAATGGAGTGGCACTTTATCAAAAAGTGTGTTGCTTATGAGGACATTCACAACCAATATGAAGATAACTTACAAGGGAGCAGTTTGACTGAGCTTTTTGACGAGACAAAACTATACAAAACGGCTACCTTCCTAATGAGGATTCACATCAGAAAGGCCCACTTGAAAAAACTTCAGCAAACGATTTAAATTTTGATTCTTCAGTGGTACCTTAGACCGTGGTATGGTGGACTCCTTCATTCATTGATTCATCCGTCTACTTTTTAGTTCCTGCCATGGGCAGGAATACTTATGCATTCATATTTTTTTTTTATCCTATTAATTCTACCAATCAGCATGTTGAATTTAATATTTTTCAAAAAAAGTGTGTAGTCTATATTTATCTTTTATTTTCAATATTTCTATATATATCATTTTGCAAACATGTGATTGGTTCAGAGAGTGAATAGTCACTACTCAAAATCAAAATAATAGATTTTTTTTTTTTCAAGTCACATTTATATATGTTATAAAAAATATACATGAAAGTCAAAGTACCCATGCTTATTAAAGAGACCCCCTACCCATTTATTGTACCCACAAAATCTATCCCATAGTCATTTATTTAAAACACCATACCTATTTATTTTTGACTACTACTATATTTATCTTTTATTTTCAATATTTCTATATATATCATTTTGCAAACATGTGATTGGTAGAGAGAGTGAATAGTCACTACTCAAAATCAAAATAATAGATTTTTTCTTTTCAAGTCACATTTATATATGTTATAAAAAATATACACGGAAGTCAAAGTACCCATGCTTATTAAAGAGACCCCCTGCCCATTTATTGTACCCACAAAATCTATCCCATAGTCATTTATTTAAAACACGATACTTATTTATTTTTTACTACTATTTTATCTATTAAACATAAAATAATAAAATAAAATGAAAAAAATGAATAAAAAAATAATATTTATTGCAGATATTTAAGTTTCATACAATATAATATTATTAATGCTAAATTGTACTATTTGCTAGTATGTAACAAATTACACTAAACTTTGGCAATAACTTTTAATGCTAAATAAATATTATACTTAATCTATCTTGGAGAATTTGTTGTGCATGTTTCATGGAGATTTAATTTTATTTACTGTCATATTGTTACTTTTGTGATATAATTAACCTACACACAATCGCATAACTTTCTCCTTCTAATTTATAAATTTATGTATCCTTCGCTTCAAATTTATCATTTCTATTAATTAGCTTTCAACAAATTACATTTAACTTTAGCAGAAACTTTGACGCTTTGCGTCCGTGTTAAATATTGTCCATATACATTTTCCAACCTAATATGTGAGAATTAGTTATCAAATGAAGAGGTCGCATTTTGTTTCTATGAAGATCCTCCCGATACGGCTATGCAATTATCACCATCACCCCCGCCCATATATAATCTGCGATTTTGCAAAAAAATCAATTGCCTGGCAAAAGTTTGTAAATATTTTTCTGTAGACTGCCTCTGTTCGCCTGTATCTCTGGCGCCTGTTCAATACGAGGTGAACATATCTAAGCGCTTCGCACTTGGTTTTTTGATTTTCTACGAGAACCATGGTACAAATTTGTTGACAATTTAACGAGAAAAAAGAAGAATAACTGATTGAGCGAGAAGATTAGAGCGTCGTCCGCGCGTAAACAAAAGGCAGATGTATCTGAAGAAACCCCCTTGGGCTGAGGAATTCCTTTCCTCCTCATCCTCCCATTCATCTTCATCTACTACCTCATCCTCGTCTTCTTCTTCGTCTTCATCATCAGCTACATTGGTAGTCGATTTGGTGAAATCGTTGAATAGACAGAGGCTGTATAGAGAGCTCACCCTTACTCTCACAACTTCTCTGCGCAATGCCAGTGCAGAATTCTCGTTTGTGAGATCGAAGGGTCTGTCCACGATCTTAAAATTTCTCTCATCCCTTTCTGAATCAGATCATATGATTGAGCTTTTCCAGGAGACTCAGAGTCTTGCACACCTTCAAGGTTAGGTTTTCATTTCGTCTCTTTTACTTTTTCCGTTTTTTCCATTTTGTTAAATTCGTTTTGCCAGGCTACATCCAGCATAGATGCTACGGTTAAGGGTGTTGTTTCCATCGAATTTGCCCCGGACTTGAGGCATTGTTGCGGATATATTCACCCTGGATTTGGGTTGTTGTTTCCGACGAATTCTCTCTGAACTTTGGCTGTTTTCCATTAAATTCACTCTGGGCTCTTGGTTTTGTTGTAGTCAAATTCACCACGACTTGTATACGGTCTTGCTCAATAGGGTTATTGGTACTCTGATAAAATTGGATGCGGTAATTTTTCCTATTTTGAAATATTTTCATGTTCTTTAGAACTTGAACCCAATGTTCCACATAGGAAGCTCCAATGATTATAACACACGAGCTTATCTCATTCAACTCGCACCCTTCACTTGATTATGTCTGTCATTTTAAGGATGTATTTTCATTAGTCCAATTGCCAATAGGAAACAGGGAATATTTAAATATAACTTTGTTTAAATATTGTACTCAAATAATTCTATATGGAGATTAAAGATAAAAGGATCTTGTGGTGAGATCTAAATGTTGATGGTTTCTTACAATAAATTACGTTTATTGTTCCTCAAGGCGTTTCATTTTAAGACTGTTTTCTGATCACTGCTGGGAGAGGTTCCATTTGGCATATGAGACCACCTTTGAGAAAGCCAGAAGTCTACAAGGGAATTTCCATTCATAGACATTGTAAATTGTTCAAATTTCGTATTCCCAGATTTTTACCCGATGACTAAGCTTATGCAATTGAGTGTTCCCTTGGTCCTCGGGCTTGTTTGCGTCAAAGAAGCGGGGTGGGAGTTGTGTCTCTCTAGCATCGAGAATAATAAGCCGGAGATACTATTGTCTGTATGGCATGCATTTAACCCAACCTTCATATAAATTTGAAATTTCTCAATGTAGATTTTGAACTACGCCGTTTTATTGAATAAATATTATGTGAAGTTATGAGATGCCTGTAATGCAGCGTGAAACAAGCGTGGACTGAATTCTAAAAAATAATAAATATGTTCCCTTCTGAAATGTATCTTTACATAACATTCTTGACTCATGTCCGCTGGAGCTACGCTCCACATTATTATTGTGAGGGTTTTAGCTCAGGTCACACTTGCCTTAATGTTCTGGATAATTTGAGTCTAGTCTGGCTCTTGATCGTGTAGTAGCTTCCATAGTAGTACATCCCTCTAGGTCAGAGATTTTGAGCTTTTTTTTAAAAAATAATGAAAATTCTATAAACTATAAGTGCATTGCAAGAAGAATATGGATTGAGATATGTTATCCATGAAACATTTTCATCACACTCTCTATCGAGCAAAACATTGATTAGCTTTTTTCTTAATATGTAGAGATATGGTGTTCAGTCAGTTCATGGTTAGACAGCTCTGTTTCTTAAATTAACATGCCCTGTTTATTTCCTTCTTAATTTGTCTTTAAAAAATATCAAAACCTTTATGTTCTTTGTATTAGAATATTGTAATGTTTCTTTAATGGTCGTCTTAGTTAGTCTTTAGTTTATTATGTAGTTTCTATTTTTGTTTTTAGTTCGCAATTGTTTCTTTCAAAAACATCATTTTTGTAAATCTATATAAGGAGCTTTCATCTCCTTTGTTTAATACAACATCGATTTACCATAACATGGTATTAGAGTGGGTCGATGGGATATTATAAAATTTAGTAAAATTCGAGCCTCTTTTGATTTAGAATTTTTTTTCCAGAAATTTGTTTTTCAAATTTTTAAAATAAAAATTGTTGGAGGTACTTTATGAGAATTTTGTGGTTCGTCTTCGAAGATTTTGCTGAAAATTGCGAGCTTGGTTGAGGGTTTTGATCATGTGATTTTCTAATTTGAGCAAAAGTCTGTGATTTTCGAGGGTTGCATGTACGTTTTGTGAGTTATATGTTGCTTTCGTGTGTTGTTTTACCACACGGACTCTCATGTTTTGCTGCATGAAGGTTTCTTTGATGGGTTTTCATAATTTTTTCCCCTTAAAAATTTCTTGATGGGTTTTCATAATTTTTTTTCTTTAAAAATTTCTAATGGGTTTTCATAATTTTTTCCCTTAAAAAAATTTCTTACGAGTGTTTAATAATTTTTTTCCTTGAAATTTTTTTTGATGGGTTTTGATATTTTTTTCCCTTTAAAAAATTTATGGTGGGTTTTAATCATTTTGTCCCTTGAAATTTTTTATTTTGGGTTTATTATTTTTTCCCCCAAAATTAAGGGTTTGCTCTTGTTAAGGAGGGCTCTTTGGTTTCTAGAAAGGTTTTACCGTTTTTCCGTGATTTTTTCCTCAAAAATCATGACTTTTTGCAATTTGTTTTGCGGCGTCTTGCTCTTGTGCAAAAATTTGGAGGGTTTGCCGATTTTTGCTCAAAATTGTGGTAGCTGTTCTTGGTGTGTGTGTCTGGCTACAATGAGGGACAACGTTGTTATCCAACATTAGGTTGGATGTTTTGTGATGATTTCTGGTTAGAAGTTTTGCAGATTTTGGGAGGGTTAGTGGCAAACTCATCTCAGTAGTAGAGTCAGTGGCAGGCTCTTGTCTCTTGTTGCAAAGCATTCTGAAGAAGGGAGCAGCCTTCTCTATTTTTCTGGATGGATTTTGGCTACTCTTTGTCATTGACATTCTACAGATCCAGGGAGGGTCTCAGCAATAGCAAAATGTTTTGAAGAATTTATGAGCACAAGACATGTACAATCTTCTGTAGGGTAGTTAAACGATGACCATTAAGGGAGGGTATTAGAATATTGTAATGTTTCTTCAATGGTCATCTTAGTTAGTCTTTAGTTTATTAGGTAGTTTTTATTTTTCGTTTTTAGTTCACGATTGTTTCTTTTAGAAACATTGTCTTTGTAAATCTATATAAGGAGCTTTCATCTCCTCAATTTAATACAACATCAATTTACCATAACACTTAGGAGATTGATTTGAATTTAAGCTTTAAGACATATATACTAGTAGCTTGAATTCAGGTAATTGCTCCCTTATCTCAAATGACTGCATTATTGGTGTTACATTTTGGATTTTGCTACAAATTGTTTGTTAGAATTTTTTTTGTTTTTGGCTAATATCTTGTAGTAGGCCAGATTGAGGGGAAATGGTTGTGTGAAATTATGAAAGAATCAAATACAGTATATGCTATATAATGAATAAAAAGATGTCATCTACATCAATGGTAGAAGAATATTTTTTATATTCAAGATGTATAATCTTAAGAGAAATCAAGTATCCAATGCAAGTTTTAATTTACGATTTTGTAAGAGCTTATAATATAAAGTAGGAGCATAAATATAGTCTAATGTAAGATATAAACTAGGTTCGCGATCAGATCCACTATGTTGAAAAGTTAAGTATTACTAAATTCTTAAATTGGTGCTTGTTTGTTGGTTGTCTCTTGAAGCAAGTATAGAAGATATATGGTAAGATCATAATAGTTTTTTAGCAAGGTTACTAGGAGACAAGGGGTACTTGGAGATTGGTACTAGTACTAGTATGACGAATTTTCAAAATTAGGAGACGGGGGGTTACTTGGAGATGATAATTTTTTTTAATATAATATGCTAATTTCCAGAAAATATTATGACATAGAACTTTAAAAGTGGGAACAATGATAAAGTTTAACACTAACTTTAAAGTTTAAATACACAAACATCAAATGTCACTGCATCAATGGGTCAAACAGTTCAAAACTTACACTACATATTTCATATTACATTGTCATATGTCATGTCCCCAACATGAAATACCTACACAAACATCAGAAAATTGTCTTATTCAGAAGATCTCACAATTTTCTGAAAACCCCGATCCATAAGTTAGTATGCTAGGACTATAATTCTGCAGCAATATGAGTCTTTGTGCTGCGATGACAGGCAGGAGCACATTACTGAAGGGACCACTATAATATGCAAAATATGATAGACTGATATACGACGATTATCCTCCGAGGAAGTACGATTCAGAATAGGGTGGCAAACTAGTATGATGGTCGATCTATTAGAAAAGTATACGTTAATAATAATCAGCAAATAAGAGAGGTGCAAGTTAGTGTTAGACAAGGAGTGGTTAAGAGAAAGTTTGCGATTTAGTTAATGAAGGGGCACGTTGTGGAAGAGACACAAGTTGGAAAATGCACATCTCCTCAACTAGAAGGGAGAGAAAAATAAGTATCAAAGGCTAGCATCCAAGAAAGGCATCAGATCCCACGTTACTGAAGGGACCACTATAATATGCAAAATATGATAGACTGATATACGACGATTATCCTTCGAGGAAGTACGATTCAGAATAGGGTGGCAAACTAGTATGATGGTCGATCTATTAGAAAAGTATACGTTAATAATAATCAGCAAATAAGAGAGGTGCAAGTTAGTGTTAGACAAGGAGTGGTTAAGAGAAAGTTTGCGATTTAGTTAATGAAGGGGCACGTTGTAGAAGAGACACAAGTTGGAAAATGCACATCTCCTCAACTAGAAGGGAGAGAAAAATAAGTATCAAAGGCTAGCATCCAAGAAAGGCATCAGATCCCACGTTACTGAAGGGACCACTATAATATGCAAAATATGGTAGACTGATATACGACGATTATCCTCCGAGGAAGTACGATTCAGAATAGGGTGGCAAACTAGTATGATGGTCGATCTATTAGAAAAGTATACGTTAATAATAATCAGCAAATAAGAGAGGTGCAAGTTAGTGTTAGACAAGGAGTGGTTAAGAGAAAGTTTGCGATTTAGTTAATGAAGGGGCACGTTGTGGAAGAGACACAAGTTGGAAAATGCACATCTCCTCAACTAGAAGGGAGAGAAAAATAAGTATCAAAGGCTAGCATCCAAGAAAGGCATCAGATCCCACGTTACTGAAGGGACCACTATAATATGCAAAATATGATAGACTGATATACGACAATTATCCTCTGAGGAAGTACAATTCAGAATAGGGTGGCAAACTAGTATGATGGTCGATCTATTAGAAAAGTATATGTTAATAATAATCAGCAAATAAGAGAGGTGCAAGTTAGTGTTAGACAAGGAGTGGTTAAGAGAAAGTTTGCGATTTAGTTAATGAAGGGGCACGTTGTGGAAGAGACACAAGTTGGAAAATGCACATCTCCTCAACTAGAAGGGAGAGAAAAATAAGTATCAAAGGCTAGCATCCAAGAAAGGCATTAGATCCCACGTTACTGAAGGGACCACTATAATATGCAAAATATGATAGACTGATATACGACGATTAACCTCTGAGGAAGTACGATTCAGAATAGGGTGGAAAACTAGTATGATGGTCGATCTATTAGAAAAGTATACGTTAATAATAATCAGCAAATAAGAGAGGTGCAAGTTAGTGTTAGACAAGGAGTGGTTAAGAGAAAGTTTGCGATTTAGTTAATGAAGGGGCACGTTGTGGAAGAGACACAAGTTGGAAAATGCACATCTCCTCAACTAGAAGGGAGAGAAAAATAAGTATCAAAGGCTAGCATCCAAGAAAGGCATCAGATCCCAAGCAAGTGTAATCTACAACAATCATTCACAATTATTTGAGTATTATCTATAAATCGGTATGAAGTATCAAATTTTGATAATGAGGAGCATGGTGTATTCTCATGTATGATTTCTATGATTGATTCTTACTTATGAATAGCATGTATAAATATGAATAGCATGTATAAATTGATTCTTACTTATGAATAGCATGTATTCTCATGTATGATTTCTATGATTGATTCTTACTTATGAATAGCATGTATAAATATGATATTATTATTGTGTGATCTCCATTTGAAGGATGTATGCATATCTTGTGTAACTCCTATATGTTTGGTTGTTCATTATGATAGGGATTTTTAATCATGGGAAGAGAATAAGGGTGGAAATGGAACAGTGGAATGATTGTGGATCTCTCACTAGATACACCACCTCATTTGGATGGCAAGAGCCATACGAGGCCAAGAGGGATAATAATCACTTTTGGGTCTACTGTAGATGGTTAATGGATTAAGGATATCTCATGAGATGCACCCCCTCATTTGGATGGCAAGAGCCACATGAGGCCAAGAGGGATAATAATTGGCTCTTGGGTCTAGTGTAGAGGGTTAGTTGATTATGTATTTTAGTATGGACACTCCCTCATTTGGGTGGCAAGGGCCATACATAAGGTTGAGAGGTGTTGTCAAGTAATTTGGGTAGTTAGACGGTTCCATCCGTCTGGAGGAGTTACACGGGTGCGACGGTTCGCCTCGCACCCCTTCGGATGTTATATGTATGAACTTGTTCCTTTGATGGAAACACGATGATTATGTACAGAAATCTCTTTGAATAAATGAATACAATAGTCTTTTATATTCTATGCTGAGTACTTAGTTATCTGTGTGCAACTACTGTTTGTTACTCCACGAGGGTAAACATTTGGCGCTGCTGCCTTTCGGATCTGGACGAAGGCAAATGGAGTATTGCCCATAAATGGGAATACCGGTTGATGACAACAGGCGAATAGATGAGAATGGCGAACTCTTGAAGGAGAAGACCGCCTGACGAATGACTTCCGAGTCACACTTGCCACCGCCATCGAAACTTTTGTACGGAGAGAGGCCACGAGGGCCACCGTATCAGAAGATATTGTGTGGGATGCACTGAACGTGGGCTCGGCGGCTAACTGTCTTCTGCATCACCTCCCCAGGCTTCTGGTGCAGGCGATGCTCGCACAACGCGCTCGCCAGGAGGAGATTGCCTGAGAGGAGCATCGTCAAGAAATCCTCCATGCATACTACGCCCGGGAGAACCTCCGCCACTGTCAGGAAGAAAGCAATGGCAACCGTAGGGGGCTTTGAAATATGAAGCCGGACGGGAAGAAGGGAACACATAAACAATTGTAATGCAATTGAAAATGTTGTAAACCAACATGAATAAATAAAATAAGTGTTCTTTTTGTTTGGAAAGTGATGTGTTGTGTTCGGTTTTGATGCCCAATTAGTTAAACAAAGAAATAAGAAAGCACAAGATGATGAAAGCAAAGCCGCACAGAAGGCTTTGATTTTTGCGTAGCAATGTGAATGCCGATATAGGCCGAGGCAACTTGCCCAGGACCAGCTTGCCGGAGGGTTGCCCGAAGGGGACCTTAGAAGTGGTACGGAAGGTGCACAGGCCAACGAGGAACAATTCACTTCGCTAGAACATCGGAGAGTGCGGAGTAGGGAGGGACTACTTGAGGAAACACGGTTGAGAAAATTCTTCCTTCAGGAGGAGAGAGATTGGTTTGAGGAAGGTCTAACCCGTACACCAGGTGCGGAGAACCAAACCCACGGAGAGGATGGTACGGCCGAAGGCGCTACGAACGCACAGGCAAATCCTCCGTTGGAGCCAAGAACTGCACACAGTACGGTCCCACCAGTTACACAAGTGCCGCAAGGGCAAGTGCCACTGGTTAACACTACACACAATACTCAAGGAGGTGCGGGTACGAGTGTTGGCACAGGTGGTGCCGAAGCATCGAATCCACCGTGGAGACAATAAACAACCATGGCGGCGAGTAAACAAAAATTGCCCAAGTTCACGGGCCAAGCAAAGGAGGATCCTGTTCAATATTGCCGAACCTGTGAGACCATATGGGCTGCCAACGGGTTTACGGAGCAGGATGAATGGATCCGCCAGTTCCCTGCAACATTAAGGGAAGGAGCCATCGATTGGTATTCGGATGTAGATAAATCAGGCCTAACGACATGGAACGATGTGAAAAAGGCTTTCCAGACGGAATTTCAGTTGTTAAGGGACGACAATGAGATTTTGGCTGAGATTTATAATACCAAGCAAACGAAGAGCGAGTCTGTTTGTGCCTACGGACAACGACTGAAGGAACTCATCGGGAAGATGGAGTCATCCCCGACAGACGAACTCAAGAAAAGGTGGTTCGTGGAGGGACTAAAAACTTCCCTTCGGAGGAAAATGAAAATTGTTCCGCCCACGTCGTACAGCAACGCGTACAACCGAGCAATGGATCTGGAGAGCGAATGTAAGACCTCTGGGAAGATGAAGTCTTCGGATGATGAATCAAAGGTAGAAAACAGCAAGGGCGAATCGAGTAAAAAAGTGCTTGCCCAACAAAAAGATTTGGAGAGGATGATGAAAGAACTAAAGGCCACCAAGGGAGGCTTGAGCAAAACAGAGGAAGACACCATGTGGTGCACAGACTGCAAGGAAGTGGGCCACACGAAAGGTTCTTGTCCCAAGAAAGCCTTTTGCGACATCTGCCAGATTGTGGGACATTCCACTAAAGAATGTCCCTACAACCTGAGGGCGAGAAATCAACAAGTGCTCTTCACCTAGGAGCAACCCTCCACGTCTGGGACCGGCGGTCAACAAAATGCTGCATCATTCGGTGGGTATAGAAACAACCGACGGGGAGGCCGAGGCAATAATGAGAACAAGCCATAGATCCAGTATGACGCGAAGGGGAGACCCATGATATAGTGCAGAAGCTGTAATTAATGGGGACATTTTCCCTGTGACTGTCAAAACGAGGCTACAGCTCCACAAAAATTGTGCCGGTGGTGCGAACTGGGGGACCACGAGGACGCTAACTATCCGAAGCCTGGCTGCAACATCTTGGACATGGAACGAGGGGGCATGGAGAAGGTCTTGGCAATCACACGCGGGCAAACCAAGAAAGCCACATATCCTCACCCTCCGACAGAGAAACAAAGGATGCTCGAGGCGAAGGTCGAGATCGAGAAGGGTATGCAGGACTAAAGGGACTCCATAGACGCTGACACTTCTACCTGAGAAATAGCTGAGCAAAATATTTTAAGGTAGATGATGCAACTGGAGGTACTTGTAAAGGTCAAGGACCTATTGGAAACTATGCCGCATTTGAAAACGACCCTATTCCTAGGCCAAAACGTTCCACCAAGCACGGTTGAACGGACGGAGATTCCCGGGGGCTCTGCAGCCGACCCCATGATGTTATCAATAAATAATGGGCGGAACCCTGCAGTGGTGGAGATGGGTATCTTGGGTACCATCCTCGCGAACACGATTGTTGATGGTGGATCTGGGGTGAACGTCTTACCAGAGGAAACCTGGAAGAGCTTGGGGAAACCAACACTGTGGCCGCCAACCTTCAACCTACTCGGGGCCGACCAGCACGACATCAAGCCCCTTGGCTCCCTGATGGCACAACAGGTAACCATTGGGACCCAACCATTCATCCTCGACTTCGTAGTAATTCCCCTGAAGCAGAAGGGGTATGACGCCATCCTAGGGAGAGGGTGGCTGGTGACTGCCAGAGCCAATCATAATTGGAAAAGAAACATCATGTCATTTGAGAAAGGGGGAAGGAAGTTTGCGATAGACCTCACAACGTAGATGGTCGGAGAAGAGATGGTATCCTCCTCCGATTCGGAATCAGACGACGGGATAGACGGAGGGGAAGAAACCATGGAGCCCAATGTCGAAGAGACTAAAACTGGAGGATGATACAGATTCGATGGACGGTCTATTCCACTGGCAGATGGGCGATTATGAACTATTTCCACCGTCCTGCAACATACTGGAGATTGAGGAAGACCGGAATGAGTTCCCCCCGGAATACACAAAATACAGAGGAGAAGCTCGGATGAGAGAGAGCCTTGCCCATGAGTTTTCGAAGGAGGAACCAATCCGGTACAAGGAAGCCAAGTTGAAGGAAATAAACCTTGGGGATGAGCAAAATCCAAAAACCATCCTCATGGGAGAGGATTGGAGCCCTGTGTTGAAAACGACAGCCTTCAAAATTTTTACAGAATACAAGGATGTGTTTGCTTGGACCTACAAAGATCTGAAGGGCGTACCTCCAGAACTATGCGTGCATCGCATTCCTCTGGTTCCTGGAGCCCAACCTGTGCGGAAGAGGCCGTACAGAATGAACAAAAACTATGCTGCAAGGGTGGAGACCGAAATCGAGCGGATGTTAGAAGCTGGGATCATCTTCCGGGTGGACACAAGTGAGTGGGTTTCACCAATTGTGATCTCCCAGAAGGAGGCCAACCAGATCCGCATTTGCGTAGACTTCAGGTGCCTCAATGTAGTAACGATCAAGGACCCCTTCCCGATCCCTTTCACGAATAGCATATTGGAAGAGGTGGTTGGACATGAGATTTATTCTTTTATGGATGGGTTCTCGGGATATAACCAGATATCCATTGCAGAGGAAGATAAGTTGAAAACAACCTTTGTAGTGGAGGATGGTGTGTACGTGTACAATTGGATGCCATTCGGTCTGTGCAATGCACCAACGACTTTCCAGAGGATTATCCTCCATATTTTTGACAAGATGTCCAAAGGTAATTTTAAAGCATTTCTGGAGGACTGGTCCATCTTTAGTGGCCAGGAGAAACACATTGCAGCCTTGGGGGAATGTATGGAGCGGTGTCGGCGAGCCCGTCTGGCACTCAACTTGAAGAAATGCAGATTTATGGTGCCGCAAGGGAAGCTGCTCGGGCACATAGTCTGCAAAGAAGGGTTAAAGATGGATCCTAACAAGGTTCGGGTGATAGTTGAGATGGAGGCCCCTAGTGATGTAACCGACGTCAAGTCCTTCCTAGGTCATATTGGGTACTACCGACGGTTTATAAAGAATTTTGCTTGGGTTTCATACCCGATGGATAAACTCATGAAGAAGGGGGAGCCGTACGTTTGGGCGAAGGAGCAAGGGGAAGCCTTCAATGATCTAAAAACAAGACTATTGGCGGCTCCTATTCTTGCATTTTCGAATTGGGACAGGGAGTTCCATGTCCACATGGATGCATCGAACTATGCCATCGGAGCCACTCTGGCTCAGAAGGGAGGGCACGGGCTCGATCATACCATTTATTTTGCAAGCCGGTTACTCTCAAACGCAGAGAAGAATTACAGTACCACCGAATGGGAGGCTCTTGGAATGATTTACTCTGTGCAGAAATTCAGACACTATCTATTGGCAACGCCGTTCACCTTCTATGTGGACCACCAGGCCCTGATGTACCTGGTCAACAAACCTATTATCCAAGGAAGGGTGAGCCAGTGGCTTCTCCTACTCCAGGAATTCACATTCAAAATTGTAGTACGGCCAGGGTGCAACCATGTGATTGCCAACCAGCAGTCACGAATCAAGTCGGGCGAGCCACCCGTGGGAGTAAATGACGATTTTCTAGACGCACATTTATTCCATATTGCCGTACTCCCGAAGTGGTACATGAGTATCGGTGAGTATTTATCCACTACTCGATTCCCGGAAGGCATGCCTTCAGGAGAACGAAGGAAGTTGGTTCTGAGAAGCAGGACCTTTCATCTCATTAATGGATTGCTGTACAAATCGGGTCCAGACCAGGTGCTGCGGCGATGTGTGATGGAAGAAGAGGTATCGAGAGTTTTGAGGGAAGCTCACGAAGGACTTGCCGGAGGACACATGGGTCCAAGTACCACGGCCAGGAAAGTGCTGTTGGTCGGCTTATGGTGGCCGACATTATACAATGATGCTAGAGAATGGGTAGTTGGTTGTGACACTTGCTAGCACGCCGGAAGACCCCTCAAACGAGACTTTATGCCACTCAACCCCTCCCACGCCTAGGAATTATTCGAAAGATGGGAATTGGACTTCGTTGGGCCTCTGAAGGCCAGTCGTGCCCGGCGCTGCCGATACATTGTGGTGGCCACGAAATATTTGACCAAATGGGTAGAAGCACGTGCATTGACCGATAACTCCGCCATAAGCACTGCAAAGTTCATTTACGAGCAGATAATAACTAGATATGGCATTCCAATTCAGTTGACAAGCGACAGGGGTGGTCACTTTGTCAATCATGTGATTAAACTCCTGACCACAAAATTTAAGATATTCCATACACTGTCAAGCCCCTACTACCCTCGGGCGAATGGCCAGGCGGAGGCGACCAACAAAATCTTGGTAGGGGTCATCTATAAGTCATGTGGCGTTGAAGGCGACGACTAGGAAGAGAAGCTACCCTCTGTGTTATGGGCCTACCGGACTTCGTACAAGGTAACCACCGGGCAGACACAATTCCAGTTGATGTACAAGCAGGAGGCGGTCGTACCGGTTGAATTCATGGTGCCTAGCCTACGGATCGCCATAGAGAACAAACTCGGTGACATGGAGAGTTTGAGGGAAAGACTTTATCTCTTGAATAAACTGGACGAAAAAAGAGCACTGGCACAGTGGGCCACGGAAGCAACACAGCAACGGAGGAAATTGTGGCACGACAAGCACCTCCTCCGAATGCAATTCACACCAGGCCAATTAGTATTAAAGTACAATGGGTGGAACGAGATTAAGCCTGGAAAATTCAAAGTTAAGCGGCTAGGGCCCTACAAGGTTCGGGAGGTTGCAGCGAACGGGTCGGTCAAGTTGTGGACCCTCGACGGACGAGAAATTTCTAATGCTGTCAATGGCTCGAAACTGAAGGTTTATCATGAGAGGCCGGAGACGCACCGACGGCCAGGCAATTAAATATATTAAAAAAAAATAAAAAAAAAAATCTAAAAGAAAAAAAGAAAAAAAAAGAAAAAAATCTAAAAGAAAAAAAATAAAAATAAAAAAATGAATGAAGGAGCACCGAACGGTGGAGGACCCACCGAACCACTGAACTATGCTTTCCGCAGGATGGAGCACTCTTACACAGAAGAGCATCGTGTGGCATTTGAATCTAAGGGGCTGATGAACACAAAACTTGTTTGATTGGAGCAGTCCTTAGAGGAGCAGCGTAAGGACTGGGTCACTCGGATGGCTGCCTGGGATAAGGAACGGGCTGCCATGGACGAATATGTCGAGACTCAGTGGCAGGAAAAGGCAGATTGGGAGGCATAGGTTGCGACTGAGTGGGCTACCCTTATTTAAGAAAGGGATCTGGCACGGTAGGAGATCCAACAAGCAGCCGTTATGATGAGGTCATCGTTGGCAAGTGAGTTGCGACTTCGGAGCCAATTGAAGACCAGCACGGAATAGGTGGATGCCCTTCACGAGCAGCTAGCACGGTTGACTGGGACAGCTTCTTCAGGGATGCATTCTTAGCCCCCTCTGAGCATTTAGTTTTGTTATTATTATTATCTATTGTTGTCCATTTTGTTGTGAAGTTGTCGGAGACGACTTTTCTTTTGGGGGGGATGATGTTGTCGGGTAATCTGGGTAGTTAGACGGTTCCATCCGTTCGGAGGAGTTACACGGGTGCGACGGTTCGCCTCGCACCCCTTCGGATGTTATATGTATGAACTTGTTCCTTTGATGGAAAAACGATGATTATGTACGGAAATCTCTTTGAATACATGAATACAATAGTCTTTTATATTATATGCTGAGTACTTAGTTATTTGTGTGCAACTACTGTCTGTTACCCCACGAGGGTAAACAAGAGGGATAATAATTGGCTCTTGGGTCTAGTGTAGAGGGTTAATGGATTATGGATCTCTCATTAGGTACACCCCCTCATTTGGATGGCAAGGGCCATAAGGCTAAGAGGGATAATAATTGGCTCTTGGGTCTAGTGTAGAGGGTTAATGGATTATGGATCTCCCATTAGGTACACCCCCTCATTTCTATGATTGATTCTTACTTATGAATAGCATGTATAAATATGATATTATTATTGTGTGATCTCCATTTGAAGGATGTATGCATATCTTGTGTAACTCCTATATGTTTGGTTGTTCATTATGATACGGAATTTTAATCATGGGAAGAGAATAAGGGTGGAAATGGAACAATGGAATGATTGTGGATCTCTCACTAGATACACCCCCTCATTTGGATGGCAAGAGCCACATGAGGCCAAGAGGGATAATAATTGGCTCTTGGGTCTAGTGTAGAGGGTTAGTTGATTATGTATCTTTCAGTAGGGACACTACCTCATTTGGATGGCAAGGGCCATACATAAGGCTGAGAGGGATAATAATTGGCTCTTGGGTCTAGTGTAGAGGGTTAATGGATTATGGATATCTCATTAGGTACACCCCCTCATTTGGATGGCAAGAGCCACATGAAGCCAATAGGAATAATAATTGGCTCTAGAAGCTTAATGAATTATGGATCTCTCATTAGATACACCCTCTCATCTGATGGCAAGAGCCACATGCCCATATGTGAGGTGATTAAATTTGTAGACTTAGACAAGCCATGTTTGGGAGAAGTTTATGAATAAATAGATTCCATGTGTGAAAGAGTAAAAAACATAACAAATGCAAAAAATCTTTCTTTATATCTTTTGATACAAGAAAAGTTACATGGAAGTTGGAACAAACTTAACACACCCCTTCATTGTATTGCCCATGCCTTAAATCCTAAATGACATAATACACAAGAGACCAATAGGAGGGCTCTACATGAGGATAGAGAAGTAATGAAGGGATTTTGGGCTGCAATAAAAAAAAATTATGGTCAAGGTGAGGATGCCTCAATTATAAGGAGTCAATGGAATAAGTTTTTACTTGGGCAAGGTGATTTTGCTTTAGTGGAGGCTTTATATGATATGTGAACAAAGAAAGACCCTTCGGAGTGGTGGTGGAACCATGGAGGCGGAACATCTGAATTGTAATCAATTGCAATCAGATTGCTCTCATAAGTAGCTAGCTCTTTATTATGTGAGAGAAATTAGAGTGCTTACGGTTTTATTCATTCATAATAGAGGAACCAATTAGGGTCAAAGAAAGTAGGGAACTTGGTCTACATTCATAGCTCACTTCTATAGTAATTTTTAGTGGCTAATATTCGCCAATTGGCTAATTTTGGAAATTTGAGAATCCAAATTTGGCTAATAATTCAAGATTTAAGGCAACCTAAATCACCACATTTGTAAATTTTTTTGATTTAGAAATATTTAAATTGCAAAATAATTTATTTTATAAAAAACTTGAACTCTAAAATTCACCACAATATTCGATACATGATTAGATTTGATTCGCCAAAATTTTATAAGTTATTTTAGAAATTTAAATTTATTCTCCAATAATATATCATGATTATTAGTTACCGCAGGAGTCTATCACCAACTTTTAGTTGTCATTATTGACTTAAAGTATAATCTAGTGACCCTCACTATATTCTATGAGGTAAAAATGTTACTATTTGGTTTGTAATGCTTATGGGAGCTAAAATTTCTTTCGGATTGTTGATCTCAATATAAATTAATGGTCTTGAAGAAATTTTGGGCCCCATTAGTATTTAAAAATATCAATACATTTGTCGTTCACAATACAATAAGGTTATTAGATTATATTTTAAATAAATGGTAGCAACTAATTGCTACAGAGTCTATTCCTTAAACCCATCAAAGATTTTCACATAAAGCCTAATAATTTTCTATTAGAATTCTATTTTTTAAAATAGAAGTATTCACCATGGTGATTAATTAATTTCTTTTTATTGTTTGAGATTCACCAATATTTTCTTAAAAAAAACTTGTTTTTAAAAAATAATCACCAATTAGAATAGTTTTTTTTCAAAAAAATTGAGAGATTCGCCAATAGAAATTAATTTTTTTTTCAAAAAAATGAAAGATTCACCAAGATTTTATATCTTTTTTAAGAGGGGGGTTTCTTAAAGTTATCCCTACTCACTTCATCTTCTCTTTTGTGTTGATCCTGGGTACATGGAGGGTCCTTCAGCAAATGGGACCAAATTGCACCTAATGAAGAAGTTGCAGCCACAGAGGATGAAGCAATTTAACCAAATGGCCTTTATGAATTGCCCCCAGTTCTACTAACATTAGAGGAACCTAAGTTTGAGAGTAACAAGTATCTAGAGATGCAAGGTAAGGGGTGTATTAGGGTGCCTTTAAAACTCCTCTACCCTTGGCCCAAGAGCTGATTATTATCCCTCTTGGCCTCACACGGCTCTTGCCATCCATACGAGGGAGGTGTCTATAATCCGTTAACTCTCTACACTAGACCCAAGAGCTGATTATTATCCCTCTTGGATATCGTGTGTTCATTGTGATAATCTTTATGCATTTTTATTATCTCATTCTACATGCGTTTCTTTTATTGTAGCAATTAAGATTTGTAGGAAAAATTTGCAATATCTCCCCCACTAGGTTAGTGTTTAGAAGCGCTTTCCACACTTTGCTTCCCTTCAGTTGGTATCAGAGTTTGGCCAGTTATGATCGCATTGTTGGGTAGCAAGTTGTTGGCTAAAAATTTTGTAAGTCACTAAGACTACACCTTACAAAATTGTAACTTTAGGCAATGTCTCATGAGATAAATCTCTCCTCTCAGCAATAGGGGAGGCTCCCTTCTTACCGCAAGTGGCTTCAACAGGAACTTAACTGAAATTACAAAAGGGGCGGTTCTTTTAATCAATTCCTCTTTTTTCAGGAATGATTTGCATACAACTATAACTTTCCAACTTAACAAAAAGTGCTTTATTGCTATGATAATACCGGTGACCCTGGAGTTGACATAAGAACAATACCAGGGGCAGCAGCTTTCTTTTTATATTTTGTGAAACAAAAACAGGAACCCAAAGTCTCCTGCGCTTGTCTCGTGAGGATTCAAGAAGAATAACTAGTAAAGCACAAAGTCTCTTACTGGATACTCTCAAATTTAATAAAAACACTTACAACTGAAGCCCGAAGTCTTCAGTTGTAAGTAATTGCAGCCACTACTATCTATCACAATTTGTCCTTCTACAGCACAAAGTCTTCAAAAGTTCAAATTGGCTCTGAATGCAACAGGCAGCTCAAAGTTTGCGCAATTGAATCTAAATCCCTCTTGAATCAAAGCATAAAAACTCACAATCAACTCAAGAAAATGTCGTCACATAACAGTTTGAATTGGCACAAAGTCTCAAAACAATCTACCTTTTTTATTGAAAGCAATCTGATTTACATCCAAGCACAAAGTCTTAGAATGCACAATACAAATTGGCAAAATTTTCTTGCCTTGCCAAAAGATGATCATTTACAATGATCTCCCTCCTTTATATAGGAAAAGAGGAGAGAGAAAGGTGGAGAGAAAAGAGGAAAATTCTTAACCACCTTGACTTATTCCCTAACTAACTAACTAACTAATTTTGACTTATTCAAAGTTGCATGCCTAATGCACTTGCAACTTGATTACATGTTACAGCTTTGCACGTGATACTATCACATGCAATTACATATGTCAAATACAAATTACAAAGACATGATGAAAATATTCTAAGTGCCTGACAAGACACGACACCTATTACATCATCCTTCGTTTTCCTTCATGCTGCTACAGGATGTGTGATGGCTGATATGCTCTAATTTGGTGAAAGCATCTTGATCTGGAACAGGAACTTGCATCCTTAGTTGTCTGTATTTGTTTCTTTCCATCTTTGCCTTAGAAGAATTCTTTTTGATTGTAGTCTTTCAAACTTTTCTGGGGAGAAAGATCCAATCTTCTTATCCAACTTGTGTTCTAATTCTGATTCACTTGATTCCCTCGAAGTTGAATTTCTCTTAAGGGTGGCCTTTGAGCTCTCCTATGGGCTTCTCTTTCTCTTTGTATTCTTTCTCTTTGCTCATGTTCCAATCTTTCTCTAAGCCCCCTTTCAATTCAGTGTCTTTCTCTGTCAAACTCAATACCAACTTCCTCCTCTTCCTCCAAGACGGCCCTTACTTCTTCCTCTTCTGGTGTTGGCTAGAGATTCTCCTGACATAGCAATATGATATGCCTGAGTAACTGTGACATGAAGATTCCACAAGGTAAGAACATCTTCAAGTGATGGATTCATTGCACTTTTTTGAATGTACAAGAAATGAGCTTGGGGTATTGTATGTAGATGGAATACTTGTGAATACCAGAAGAACAAACGGATTTGAGTTTTTGTGGTGAGAAAAACCAAACCGGGTTTTTCAGAGGGTATTACATATGAATGAACAAGCATTAGGTGAGAAAATGAAGCATGGATGGGTCCATTGCACACTTTTTGATGTACAAATATGGATTTTGGAAGATTGTGAATATAGCATATGGCTGGAAAACTTTAAGACAACGAGAAGTGAATGGACTTTAGCTCAAAAATTATAAAGAAGACCCAAAAACGGGTTTCTTGGAGGTGTTTGCATATGTGGACAGCGAGAATTGTGAAGGGAAACATGTACGGAAATGAAAGGATATGATGTTGTTTTAATGAAAATTCTCTGCCAACATGAGTTTGAAGTCAAGTGGCAACAACATAAAAGTTAATGGAAGTGGGTTTTTATGGAGTGAAGTCACGTGATGAATGAGAGGTAATGCAAAGTGGGGCCGTCTTCTTTTTTGGAAATTATTTATTCAAGAACGGGTTTTTTAATCCCGACTACATATGCAAAAGAAGAGGTGTCCTTGCATATGCATCTTTAGAGAGAGAAACATATGTTACAAATCTGAAAAAAAAAAAAAATGAAAACAAAAACAAAAACATCTTCAGCATTTGAAAGAAAATTTACCTCACTTCTTCATAAGATAAAGAAAGGAAAATCTTTTGCAATTTTTGAAAAATCTGGAAAAGATCATGAGGATTTTCGCAATTTAGAAATGCTGAGAAAGAATCTTTAAATAGATTTCAATCCATGAATGATTCTTTCAAGAGATAAACATCTATTGAAGTCAAGGAATGTATCTTGACAAGTGTTGAGATAATGAGCAAATAAATGCCGAATAATAGCAAAAAGTTTGAACAAATCCAACATATGCAAAAGCTTTCAAAAATAGCGTCTAGGGCTGAGAATGCTTTCAAAAATCAGTCAATAATAATCTGAAAACAAATAACTTACCCTAGAAATCTTCTTGAATGAAGAAATGAATCCCGTTTTTTTGAAGAAAACCCCCAAAAGGAGGACTGAAAATGATTGAAAATGATGTGCTAAGAGGGTAAAAATTGCCACTTTATGCTTCTACTAAAAAAACGCCTCCTTTCCATGCATGAACATTCATTTTCGAATGTGTTTTGGGCTTCAAAATCGCCACTTAGTGCTGCAATACGGGTTTCAGCAAAAGGAAAGCATGTGCGGTTGAGAGAAAAATCGCCACCATGCTCATTTAACGTTTCAAATGCTTTTTAGAAAGCAGGTTACATATGTTTTAAAACATATGTCAATGCATCAAAAATCGCCACTCTTTAAGCATTTAAAAACGGCCTTTTAAAAAGTCATAACACATGCATTCGAAAATACATGTCTTGGCGTTAAAAATCACCACTTAGCACATGAGGAAAATAATAATGGGTTTTGCCAAACATATAACATATTACATATGTTATATGTAATGTGCAATGGAAGACAAAATCGCCACCATGCACATGAGGAATTAAAAACGGGTTTTAATAATCAATTAACACATTACATATGTTTTAAATGTAATATGTAATGGAGTTCAAAATCGCCACCATGCACTAGTGTGATTTAAAATGGACTTTTGATAACCCAAAACACATGTTATCTCATAAAAAATCGCCACTTAACACATGGATTTTTAAATAACGATTTAAAAGATAAAGAACATATGTTAAGAAGTTTAAAAACACCACCAAGTAAATCATTTTGATTAAAACATAAAGATGTGCTTTTGAGATGTAAAAGCACAAATGTTTTGTAAAGGTTTGCACGTGTAAATGGACTTAAATTCTCCACTTACCATAAGTTAAATAATAAAATTTTATTTAAAATATGTATTTGCAAATGAAAACCCCACTGATTTACTGATGAAGAATTAATAATGGATTTTAATCAATTTAATGCATTGGATATATGCATTCAATAATGAAAAACCCACTTTGCACTTAAAAAATGATGGACATATTGTCATTGATGTCAAAATCAGAAGTAATGAACATGAACATATATGATATGGCATGAAGGTGATATATGAGATATACAGCATACAGAATAATAATGAAGCATACAACATACATATATATTAATAGCATATATGATATATTAACAGTAGTGAACAGGGTGTATTAACAGCATGAAACAGCAAGACAGCAAGACAGCATATACGGATACATACGTATAACAGTGATAAATATACGAACAACAAATAGTATATGAAGCAATTTATACAGTGATAAATATACAAATACAGCATGAAGATACATTAGCATATATGAACAGAGATACGTATACATCAGATATTATAAACAGAGATATTATAACTCGGCAAGACAGCATACACGTATACAAATAAATACTATGCATACAATATATAATTGATAGCAAACGATATGATATACGGCATATTGCTATCGAATGGTTTCATATGATAAAGGTTGTTATCGATGGAGACAACCAGCGATTATATAATACACATGGCTACATAAGATGGACAGCGACTTAATTGTTTACATGAGATACATGGGATACATGGCAGATAGTATCGCCCAGTACAGATGAAGAAAAGCTAGCAATTGAAGTTTTAAAACAGCATTAAACAAGCAATATGATACAGCCAGCAAATAATACAGTTAAGTGATGATGTATGGCAGCGAATGAACAGTATACTTACGGCAAGAGCAGAGACGGGTATGCATACGAAGATATCATAAACAGCGATATAGTGAAGATGAAGATATGAACATCTATATGAACTGACGTCTTGAGTATTGTACAGCGATAAATAATAAAAACAATAGCAGAGGTTGAACATTAAACCATTGAATGTTTCTGTGACCATAGCACGTTCCTGTGAATATAGCGGCTGTGAATATAGTTTCCAGTTCATTGACTTATATCGGAGGATGATGCAGCGTCGAAGGTTGAACATTAAACCAGATAAGATTACCAAAGATTCAAATGTATATTTAATATTAAATGGCAAACATTATATTATATGCAGCGGTTACCGTAAAGATTATCGAAGATGTATTCAATATTAATCAAAATGGAAAACATTATATTATATGCAGTGGCTGCCGAAAAGGATGCCGTAAATGATATATATTATCGAAGGTTCATGTTTGCAGTGATATGAACAGCGGTTTCAAAACAGAGAGACGATATATGTATAAATATCAGAATTTGTGTACGATTAAGTTTAAGCTTTATACGTATACAACAGATACGTATAACATTTTCAATAATCACAGTAAGGTTAATATTTATGCAGCAGAAATGTAGATTGTTGAAGGTTCAAACAAACGGCAAATATAAATTATCGAAGGATGCCATTGATCATAAAAATATTATATCAATAATGAGGATTAAAGTTAATAATATTTTAAAGGGAAATATTAACTTATTTAAAAAGTTAATCATATTTTTAAAAGACACCTATTCGTAGGTGAAAAGGCATAATTCTAAAAAGACATAATGTTTCATTTAAAAAATATGAATATATATATATTCAGTCTATTATGTTAAAAAAAAAAGTAAGCAATTAATAAAGGGGAGAAGAAGAGTAGTAAGAGATATGTACGAATGAGTAAGAATGTGTGTTGAGAAAGAAAATGTATAGTGGAAAGCTATATCAGGGATATTAAAGGAAAAGAGTAAGTAAAATAGAATATGTGTGAGATATGATAAAGATATATCATAGAAACAAACAGAGATATAATAGGTGCAGATATGAAAGAATAAAAGTGCAGATTTGAGAAAAGTATAAGTACATTCAAGGCAGAATTATATGAAGAAATTAAGAACAGACTTGTATGAAGAGATTGTAATGTCCATCATTAGTTGAAGATAGCAACATTGCCAAGGTGGAAGAAAAATTTATGTGCAGTGGGTTGGTGCTCACGAAGACAGTGGTGGGAGTCGGTGCTTCCAGTAGGTTGGTGCCTGCGAAGTGTGGGAGTTGGAGCTTCCAGTGAGTCGGTGTTCATAAACATAGGGGTTGGAGCCTCTAGTAGGTTGGTGCCTACAAAACATTGTAAAAAGAACAAGTTTATATAAAAGCAAATTATTTTGTGGTTTTCTCCCATATTGGCTTTCCACGTAAATACTGTGTTCATGTGCATAATTGTTTATTTGAGTAATTGAAGTTTTCTTTGAATAAAAACATTTAAATTTAAAAAGGTTATTATACTTATTCACCCCCCCCCCCCTCTCAGTATAATTGTGTGCTCTTCAAAAAAGAATCTCATGAAATTAAAATTAAACTAAGAACTATAGTCCTTAATAAAGTAATATATAAAAATAGACTTTTAAAGCCTAATTTTATTAAAACTTTAAAAACTATAATAAGATCAACTTAGAATAAGTTGAAATTTTAAAATGGATGATAAAATCCAATTTAAAACTTAAGAATAATTTCAATTCATGCAATCGACATCAAAAAGTCCACTTTTTAAGGGATTTAATAAAATATGCAGTCGCCCTGAAAAAACCCACCTTTTACCTTATAACTTGAGCTAGAGAGCTCCGATTGAGGTCTAAGTTGGCTCGAAACGAGCGGAATTTAAAGGAGCATCATCTCAAGGGAAAAACAAAATAAAAAATTATTTACAAGAAAGGGAAAAACAAAGAAAACCGCGAAGATAACCAAAAATCAAGTGCTTGCAATCAGAGAAGAAAAACTCATTTTGACAAGTGTTTAGGAAATAACTTGACGACAATCTTCTAAAAAGAATGAACAATAAACGACACATTGAACACAATTCAAGGATGACGAATTGCTTTCAAGATACGTTTGTTCATACATTGAAACATAGAGGATACACCTACAAATCCATGAGAAAATTTGCGTAGGGTTGTCTCAATTTTGTGATGTCAAAATTGAGGACAACACAAGTTTTTGTACTGATCTCAGCTTGAGTGGAAGCTTTTGCAAAGTTTTTTTAAAATCTCGTTGTAGGAAGATGGAAATCACATCTAGAAAAGTTGAGATGGGAAAGTTCAATTGTAGCAACTTTAAACTATGGAAGTTGAAAATGGAGGATATGCTTGTAGATCAAGATCTATGGGTTGCGATATCTGGAGCAAAACCTTGTAGAACACGGATTCACTACTAAGAGGGGGGGGGGGGGTGAATTAGTATTGTATGAGCCTTAGACCAATTTTAATTTAATCCAAACTGTAATTGATTACTTCAATTTATTTATTGCACTCATCAAATCAAAACATAAGAGAAGCATCAAAAGAATCAAGAAGCAAGGCACAAGAAGCAATGTACAAGAATGTGATGTGGAAACCCAATGCGGGAGAAAACCATGGTGATAGGATCTAGTGTCATAATCCAGCCTCACAAATCTTTAGTACATTTACAACTTTAAGGGCTCCAACCCTAAGGAGTCTCCAAACCTTTGTCTTAGAGCAACAACTCCTAGCAACTTAAGCTCCTACTCAATCAACCTGAACATAAATTCAGTTACAAGTACATTTTCTGTATGATTTGAAGATTAAAACTATTCCATTCAAATCTGTCAAACACACTGCTTCTGTGATAATACTTCAAATGTTTGCAATATTCCTCTGTTTAACACAGATTGAATCAAATACATAACATAACAACTTCACCTTTAATATGATTCTTATCAAAACCAGAACAATGCAAATGTGACAAGCAGACTGTATAAGAAAAAAACCCCAATCTGAACTTGATGCTTCTGAAGTGTGTAAATTCCGTGTTAATAGCCAATCTGAATATCAAAGAGGATAACAGTTTGAATTCTGTTCTTGGAAGCAATTAAAACTCATGAAAAATATACCTGATTTAGATTGCAAAACAGTCTTTATGTTATACGGTGTAGCCTCTGATGGTCACAGAATTATCTTGTCCCCAAAAGCAGTCCATATGTCTATACTTTTAACAGCATCATTCTACGTTGTCCTCAAAGAAGTTCTAAGAATTCATATCTTCTGTTTTTTCAAATTATGTTTGTCAGCGATATAAATCTTCCACTGTAAACTCATGACTTGTAAAGGAATGAAGAGCACATATATAGAAGTCTCATATGTTTGTTCAACCGCAGATCGCATAACTGTTATAGTTCAACTAAATGCCAAGTGGCGGTGGATAAAGAACCTTCCAAAACAGCCAAATGCTAATTACAAATTAATATGCGTTGGCAATTTCTTCTCTCAACTGAACAAAAACACTTGACGGCATCGTATAGTAATGAAAATTGCTAAAAACTTCATGTCGACAATCTACTGTTGTGTTAAGCATGAAACACAGATTGCAATCGATTTGGAATACAAATGTCGTGTTTAGTGCATGACCATGTCAAACAGACACAAAACTCTATCATCATGACTAAGCAGTTTAACTCGTTTAGTGCATCACCATGTCAAACAGACACAAAACTCTATCATCGTGACTAAGCAGTTTGACTCCATCTGTCGTGAACGTATTAACGATCTGGAAGAAAGATTTCAATGAACACCAAAACAGTAAATATGAACTCTCTTGACTCTCTTGACTCGCTGGAGATATTATATATATCTTTTTAATTTGTAGAGCATTATTTTTATAAATCTTTTAATTCCAAGGTTTATAAAGATGTCAAGTGCAAAGGAGAGTCATCGGGAGTAGAAGATGAAAAATTGAAAGAAATTATCTTTTCAAGAATCAGTTACACGATGGGAAAGCTATCAGAAATTGAAAAACTAAAAGAAGGTAACTATAAATGACAATTCTGGAAAAGGAATGGGGGTTCTTTTTATTTTTTATGGGAGGAGGAAGCCACAGGAAGAAAGAGGAGCAGTTTTCTTTGATTTTTGATTACTTGTTTGCTGTATGGAGACTTTGGTCTGTGTGCTCAATATTGTATTGAGAAATAAAGAAAGTGCAGATTTACCTGTGTGTTTAAGTTTACTTCTTTGGATTATAATTCTGAATGTTTTGTAATATTCTTGATGCAAGTTCTATTGTGTCAAACAGGAATAATGTAATTTTCGAATCTGTGAGTATGGGATAGTCATTTATTCTGAAGTTTGCTGCTGATTTTCTTATGGTTCCTCATCCATGAATGTGAGAAAAATTGATCTGTGTGTCTCTTTTCTTGCATTTATTTAAATCTGAATATTAGTTTTCACATCTATCTCATGGCTAGGGATAGGTGGTTGTTTACCTTCTATGTCTTCCGGTCAAAGGCATAACTAGTTATTTATTCATTGCACATATCGAACGAAGGGAGCTGTACCTTCACATTAATATTCAGAGAGCACTTGCACACCCCCATTGCAAGTGACTCAACTGTTGGTTCCAATTTTGTCTTCCAACTTTGGGCATTTAGGAGTCATTTGTGAAGGTATTTTCAGGAGGACAAATCTGTTTCTAACACTCTGAAAGTTTAGAAGGTTAAGAAGCTCAACCTTAGTCTTTGAGTAGGTCTACAAGAATTAGGGGGCAACCAAATAGGTTTTGTTATTCAATGTTAGATTCCAATTGTATTTTTGCTTTAATTGCTAACATTAATGAGCCTAGAATGTTAGAGACACTATGGTTATGCATGATATAGATTCCTAAATGAAAGCCGTGGATGAAGAGATGGCTTCTTTGAAGAATAATAATAATAATAATACATGGGATCTAGTACCTTTTCCTAAAAGATGTAAGGCCATTGTATGCAAATGAGTGTTCAAGAAAAAGTTTGGACCTGATGGTAGTGTTGAGAAGCTTAAAGCGTTGTTGGTTGGAGGTATTCCCAGGTTGAGGGAATAGATTATGGTGAGATTTTCTCTCCCTTTGCAAAGATGATATCCATTCGGTTCTTGTTATCACTTGCTACAACTCATGACTCGGAAATGTTATTACCGACCGGTTACTGAGAGGGGAGGGGTGAATCAGTAACAACTATTTCTTACCTATTGAAACTTGTTTGAACAATATTTTTCTAAAACAATCAATCAAATGCAAGCATAAAAAGTAAGTAAACAGATCAACACCAGATATATACGTGGAAACCCTCGGTTAGAAGGAAAAAACCACAGTGAGACAAGGCTCACAACTTCACTACTACAGAATGAAGGCGCCCTGTTAGGAGCTTACAAAGCATTGGTTAAGGTGCTACCCAGTTAAGGGATTTTACAAAAGATCTGTTAAGATCTGAACCCTGTTAGGAGTTGCCTGGTTACAGGACTTTGAACATCGAAAAGGATGTTACCTTGTTAAGGGATTTTTACAACGAACCGATTAGGTCCACCCTAATGAAGGGATTTCAATTGCTTCCTCTACTTAACAAAAGCAATGATTTGATGTGACACTGAATGTCTACTTAGATCATACCTCTTTTCCGATTTGCCTGGCTGTTGATCTCTGCTACCTCTGTGTCTGTAGCTCTTCTCTCAGAAGATGTCTCTCCTCTGCTCTATGCAATTGCCAACAATCAACAACAAACTTCCTTGCGTCCTATGACCTATATTTATATAAGAGTTCACCGTCATGAAACCCTTGACTCATAGAATTGCCAGGCTGTAAACTCAACAATAAAATCATGCAACTAGAAGTTAAGATTTCCGTTTTGATTTGGAGTTTACCTTGCAAGACATTCGTAGAAATAAAGCCAACTCCTGTTAAAAAGTTAACTCCACTTACAAACGGTGGATATCCCGTATAATCCGGTTTTAACTCAAACTGCTTCCCCAAAATCTGGAGTGGATCTTTAGGCAGTTTAGACCGGTGTTCCCTTGTACCCGGTTTGACTGGAGTATCCTCATACTCGGTACTCTTCTGTACGCAATCCAAGACCGGGACTGTAGACCTGAATCAGCCCACTGGTGTAGTGCCCTTTTTATTATCTACTGGTGCATACACTCATCTCCTCGACTACCGGTGTCTTCTAAGTATTCGGAGTGACCGGTGATCTTTTACCAGTGTGAATGGGAGTTTGTGAAAGACACTAATGATAACTTAAATTGATAACAATCTTCCCCTTTGTCATTGGTGGCAAAACAAGACTATATACAAACCATACTCACATTCTGGTGTAGCTTATACCGTGTTCTTTGTAGATTGCTCTTTGTCTTTTAGAACACTACCCTTGTTTCGGACTTCCCCTGTCAAAGTGCTCCGGGTGAGTCTTTAGAACACTACCCCTGTTTCGGACTTCCCCTGTTCTGCACTGTCCTGCCCTGAGTTGCTTGCTCTTTCCGCTTTTTGACACATGCACTGCTTTCTTCCTGTTCTGCTCTTTCCTTTGTACCTTTATCTTCCCCTTTTTGCCTCCATAGGACAAAGGGTATTGCTTTTCTTTACTTGTGAAGCTTGGTGAAGATATCCTTATATATGGTATTTGCAGAATGCAGGAAAGGGGCCCATTGATCGGTTACATATTCTATATTCTTCTGGGCTGCTTTTAGAGAAACAATGATATTCTCCATATCTTCTACAGTTTTGTAGGCGGGTTCAGTGAGCAGAGCTTCTGAAGAACTTTCTGTTTGGTTCATGATGTCAAATGTTGGAGCCAAGAATATCTGAAATCCTATAATATCTTGGATTCTCTTATTTTTCTCTTCAACAATTTTTCTCAATATTAAGATTAAGTTTGTCATTTCTCTACTGTAGGAAGTTGCAGTTTTGTTCTTAATATCAAACTGAGACGACAGGGCTTTAATTTCCTATGAGGTCTTTGCAGATTTTTCTGTCAGATCTTGCAAAAACATTTCAAAGTTTGAAGTTCTGTTCATTAATCTTCCTGCTCATGTAGTTGTGTTGTAGATTTCTTAGGTTGGTTGCTACATTTGCCTTGATTTCTTCAACCTGTTTGTGGAGTATCCCTACTCTTTTCTTCTTGTAGTGGTCAATTGTCACTGTTTCCGGATCACTGAGATCCTCACCGACTGCCTGTGCTAAAACTTCTAGCTGATCGATGACCGGTTCATCGTCATCTATGTCAGCATCAAGAACGAAGTTGCACAGAATGTTCTTTACAGTGGTCAAGACCATGTTCTGTTTTATTTTGGTTAGCTCTTTGAGTTGCTTAGTTGACAACTTGCTGATGTCAACCACTGTATCGGTGACTTTGCTCCTCTTACTTCCTTCTCCTTGGAAAATGACAACTTTCTCTTGGATGAGGAGCTTGGTATGTCTCCTTGTTCTTGCTTCAGTTGATCTTGCTTGGTGAGGATTGGAATTTCTTCTTCTTGTCCCTTATTGTCTTTAATTTCTTGATGAGCTTTGTTCTCCGGTTGAGCTTCCTCAGTGTGCACTGGGTTATCTTCCTCTTGTCCCTTAAGCTTGTCAGTGCCTGGTTGAACCTTTGCGCTAGGTAGAACAAGCTCTGCAGGTGGTTCTTCCTGGATCTGAGCTTCTTCGTTTAGTTGCTTATTGACTGTAGCATGTTGTTCTTGTTCTTCTTGTAGAACTTCTTCTTGTTGCTGCTCCTCAGCAGTATGAAGTTCTCCTAAGGGTATATCGTTGTCAAGCCCTTGTTCAACATTTACATGTTCACCAGCTGTGAACTCTTCTGTCTCATCTTTTTCAATTCCGGTGGCAGACTCTTCTGCAGATGTGAGTCCTACCGGTGTGCTAGCATACGTTCAGATTGATCCCAAGGACCTAGTTTTTCTAATGCCTTGAAGTCATATTTGTTCCAGTAGTCCAGAGTTGCTTTATAAACCTGAGTCTCATACCCGTTTAATATCTCGACAACTCTATATAGTGTATCTAGCTTCATGGATGCTTCTTCTATCAGAAACTTTATTCTTTCCTCACTAAATCCAGATCTAACTTTTAACAGTGTTTCCCTAATGATTCTAGTGTTGGTACCTAAACCGGTTTTCCATTTTGATTGTAGCCTTTGGTTGAGTTCCGGTGGGAACTTGGACCTGTAGTCTCTTGGAGTCCTACGATAATCCATGAAAGTTTTTACTATGCCTACAATCAGCTTTTGTTTATCATCTTCATTAAGTACACCGTACCACTTTGCAACATTGTCTACTTCTCCAAAGTCCATTACCTCATCAATTATATTATCAACATGCATAGGTTCAGTGTTACCTTTACTCGGAGAGATGAGAACTATTGGGTTAGATGGCTCGCTGCCCTTATCTTTGGTTATGTCCACTATTACTGGTGCTTCTTCTCCAAGCACTCCTTTCCCTTTACCGGTGTCAGTTGCCGGTTGAACCGTTGCTTTCTGACGAACCTCTTCTGCTTTCAGCTGGGTTTGAAGTAGTTGAGTCCACATCACTACTCCTTCATCATGTAGTTTGTCAGCTTGTCCAACAAGCATGAGACTGATCCTTCTTTTAGTTGAGAAGGTTTGCTGATGAAGTTCAGCTTGTTCTGTGGCTTCTTCTAGAGTGAGGTGGTTCTGGACTTCTAGAAGAGCTTGTATTCTCAGCTCCTTTTCTCTGTTCATTGAGGCTTCCCATCTGGCTTCAAGAAATTGTAAGAGATCCTTCGGTAGAAATTTGATAAGTTCAATGGGATGCAGGTTGAACTTGTGAACATAGTACACAACTGCTTCTTCAATCTTTCTCCTGTCTTTTTCATTACTAAGTGAATATCTCTTGTTTACCGAGCTCATTCCCCCGGTTTCTTTCAACAGTGCCACATATTCATCAATGGTGAGCGTGGCCTTTCTTGTTGGATTCTCTTTTACCAGTTTTCCAGTTTTCTTCTTCCTAATCAGAGGAACTGGTTCCTCGGTCTCTATCTCTTGGGTGCTTGATACCGGTTCTTTCTTCCCTCGAGACTTGGGTTGTTTTGCTGATGATTTCTTCTTTGGTGTGGGGGTCTTTTAGGTGTAGACAATTTTTATTTCTGCCCGCTTTTTTAGATTTTCTTCAATCTCATCACATGTCCCGAACCGGTTTGCAAAGAGGTCCAAATTTGCACTATTGAGGGCATCAACATATGCCTTGGCAGTGATCTCATACCCTAGCTCAGGAGCATATACTTCTTTTGGTTCCATTGCTTGAATGATGCAGTTATCGGTGGTAACCAGAAAGCATATGTCATCCTTGTACTGGTCAACAATGGTTGACGACACTCTTTCTCTTGCGTGCATTTTTAATTGAAATCCTTCGAAGTGTTCAGTCATTGCACTTCTTAACTTGTCTCCTAGTTTATTGGCCATCTCTGTGATTTGATGCATAATTGGTCTATCGGTTTTCCATACAACTTTTCCGACTCCAGGGAAAAAGTTATAGTAGTAGAAGTAGAGACATACCAGTAGGGTCCCGATCTTCATTGATTTCTTCCTTACGACTCCGAGCTTCTTCATATTTTCAAATATTTGACTTTGAAGCATTGCACATATGTTGTATTGGGCATTGTCGTGCAATATGCGGTATGCGGCATGAATTGCACCACCCGGTATGCTGTTTAAATTGCTTGATTGATAGACCTTGAAGCCAAGTACGACTGACTCAAACCGGACTCCATCATCCTCAATGTCGTTTACAGTCATAAGTCGACCATTAGGCTTTGACTTAGTTAATTTATTGACCACGACATTGGCGATGGTCCTTAGGGTTAGAGCTTGCCCCCGGTTGCTGTATCCAGTCACCCTATGCAAATCGTCTTTGGTGATAGGAGTACATACACCTCTGTTGAGCCAGAAACCTGGTTCATGAAGACGACTGAGAACTAGTCGAGTTATGTCTTCATGGAAGACGGATGGATAGTACACTCCATTGACGAGTCCAGATGATATCAGCTTGGCATACTTATTCGGAAGCTTCCCCTCTTCACACAGTGATACGTATTCACCTTGAATGTACGTCTCACCCAATTCTTCCTGTTTAGCGTGAATGAACGCTGCAACGTCTTCGGTTAGGAGGACTTCTTTGGGTATAGATGAGAGCACCCCTGCCATGTCGTTTTCTCTGTCCTGAATAGGCGTGATATCATATGCATGTTGATCCATTTGATTTCCCTTGATCAGCTCTACGTTAGCGGATGATGAGGCCATTCTTGCTAACCGGTAACTTGTAGAAAGTAGCTTGGATCGGTTTTGCAAACAGTGATTCTCAGTGATCAAAGTGCGAGAATAATACTTAGCACAAGAATTAGTAAATAATACAATAAGCAAAGTGAAAACTTGTGAGTAATCCTCCTTCCTTTTATAGAGTTAGGTTATAACGGTAATTACCAAACGGTAACTATTCGTTAAACGACTACAGTAATAAATGCCTTACCTAACTTTACTTTCCATTTTTCTCAACCGATTGAGTATAACTTGCTTTACCGGTTGTCTTGTAGACTGAGTGAGTCTGACTCTCACCAGTCATACCGGGAACGGTAGTGGATCTACCGGTTCCCTCTATATGCCTTTACGGCTCAATTTGTTGAAGAAATATCACCATCAACATACTAGAATAACTTAGAATCATATTTTATTAATGCTCAATATTGTATGTTAGTATAAATATTAGAATGTTTCTAATATTTAGTTAGCTGTAGCTAGAATAGAATGTTTCTATTCTAGACGATCGTTTCCTAAGGAAACATCGTTCATCTTCTTGCATATATAGATCGTTTGATCTTTGTTAATAAATCAGAAAGTATTCTACCATCTACTTTTCGTAACATGGTATCAGAGCAGGATGTTATATTTTTTTTTCGTCATTCCTAAAAATTTTCCTTTGGATTTTTTTTAGAGGATTTCATTTTTTTTTAAAATGTGGGTCTGTTCTAAGGAATTTCTTTTTCCTACCTGCATTTATTCTCTGCAACCCGCGCATGGCTTTTTGAGCTATTGGTTCATTTTTTTCGAGTTTTCTTAGTCACGTTCTGGAGAGTTTTTCCTGGCAACGCGTGGTCGTTCTTTCACCTGAGAGGCGAAGGTACCTGTTTGAGAGCCTTGGCCGTTGACGGTTTTCTGTCCGCTCTCGTGTGCAATCACCCCTCAAACACGCGCGACTTCTTCTGTTGCTGTTTCTTGCATCCTCTTTTGACGCCATTCTGCAGTCTATTTGCGTTTGGAATCTTCCTGCACCCATTATGACCTCCATCACGGTTGTTTTTGCTAAAAATGATGGTCTTTTTCCACAGATTTTTGCAAATCCGCCATTAATTTTTGGGGTTTTTTCAGCCGGGGCTGTTTTTTTTCCGAAACCCTAATTTTTGGGCTCGAAATTTTTTTTTGATTGCAGATTCTTGGTGGGTTTTTCAAGATCTCAAATGGGTTGTCGTCAGTTTTTTCTGGGTGCCTCAATTTTTGTGCCTCAATTTTTGAGCCATCGGATCCAGATTTTGACAACATATTCTTTTTGGGTTTTTCAAGCTCTCTTCTGGGTACTTCTTCGTTTTTTTGGGTCTTTCAATTTTTGACCTTGAAGTTCGTGTCCTCTGAGATATTCATGTTTTTTTGGCAAACATGCTATGAGCATCTGTATTAGCAGCCTCAGAAGTCAGTCTCAATTAAAAAGCAAGCTAATGCTACTAAACACTCAGAGCAGAAAGAATCTACCTTTCATGCCTTTATGGCTAAAATACTTGCAGATCATGTGAAATCTTCTGCTTGGTACATAGATTCCGGTGCCTCTTGTCATTTCACTCACAGGCGTGACTGGTTTGTTGAGTTCTCTCCCTACACTGACTCAGTTATCTTTGGCGGTGGTGAAGAGTACAATGTTGTTGGCAAGGGCAATGTTCAGATACAGTCTGGAGGAAGAAAACTCATGTTCCTCAATGTGTGCTATGTTCCTGGCATGAACCATAATCTTCTTTCAGTTAGTCAGATTATGAGGCACTCACCTTAGCTGAATGTTGTTTTTAGTGCACATAAGTGCTCGATTGTTGATCGTACTTCTTGCACTACGCTTGCTGTTGGCCTTGAGGATCATGGTCTTTATAGGCTTGTGGACTCAGGCGATTCTCTTGAGCGTGCCTTCTTAGCAAAATCTTCTGCTATCAGCAATCTCTGGCATCAGCGATATGGTCACCTGAATATTTAGTATCTTGCACAACTTGTTCGGGACAATTTAGTACATGGCCTACCGGATATTCAGACCCAAAATCATCGCGTTTGCGGAGCTTGCCAGGCAGGGAAGCAACACAGGACACCGTTCAAAGATGGTGACTCATGGCGAGCATTTAAGGTACTCCAGCTAGTTCACGCTGATATATGTGGTCCTATGAATACTACTTCTATTACTGGGTACAATTATTTCTTACTCTTTGTTGATGATTTCAGTCGCAAAATGTGGGAATATTTTCTTAAGAAAAAATCAGATTCATTTCTTGTATTTCAGACATTTAAGGCCTTAGTAGAAAAAGAGTCTGGTTCTTCTATTCTTACTCTTAGGTCTGATAATGGGGGGGAGTTCTGTTCTTCTGTTTTTTCTACCTTTTGCGCTACTCATGGCATCAAGCGTCAGTTTACCACACCACACACCCCTCAGCAAAACAGTGTTGTAGAGCGGCGAAATCGTACCATTACAAAGATGGCTAGGGCTATGCTGGAACATAGAAACGTACCTAAAAAATATTGGGCAGAAGCAATATTCACACCAGTTTATCTTCTTAATCGGTCACCCACTTATGCAGTTAAACATAAGACTCCTAAGGAAGCATGGTCTGGTCGCAAACCTAGGATCAACCATTTAAAAGTTTTTGGCTCTCTAGCATATGTATGGATTCCTGATGCCAAGTGCACTAAGTTGGATTCCAAGAGTCAAAAGCTTATGATTACAGAGTACAGTGACACTCATAAGGCCTACAGACTGATTGATGTAAACACTGATCGTTTAATCTTCAGTTGTGATGTGTTTGATGAGGAACTAGGACCATTTCAGCTCTCTTCCTCCCTGCAGCATTCTGAGACTCAGCCTTCAGAGACCTCAGACTTGGGTCTTCCTATTTCATGTGATTCATCTGATGAGCGAGCTGATTCTAATGCACCGCTTGAGCTCCCTTCAGACAATGCCATTCTTGCTCCTAATCCTGATCTGCTTCCTCATCCAGCTATTCCTTCTGCATCTAATATTGGCTCTCTTCTCTTCGGCCTAAATGGTGGGCTAAGACAATCAGTGATCTTCGTCCTGATGAACTCATTGAGGGTAGAACCTCCAGAAATAAGAGCATTCAGCATAACACAGTTAATGTTGCTCTCATGGCTAACATCCATAGTATCTTTGAGCCTCAAACATATGCAGCGGCCAAAGGAATTCCATAATGGGAACAGGCAATGGATGCTGAGTTCCAAAGTCTTCAAAAGAATCACACCTGGGTTCTTTCAGATCTTCCTCCGGGGAAGAAACCCATTAGCTGTAAATGGGTCTATAAGGTCAAATATCATGCAGACGGTACCTTAGACAAATATAAAGCCAAATTAGTTGCTCGAGGATTCACCCAGCGAGAAGGCATTGACTATGAGGAGACTTTTGCTCCTATAGCCAAGATGAGTACTATTCGCCTTCTCCTTGCCATTGCAACTCAGTATGGTGGGAAAGTTCACCAGATGGATGTGAAGAGTGCCTTTCTAAATGGTGAATTGCAGGAAGAAGTCTACATGACGCAGCCTCCTGGTTTCAAGGTTGTCGGTTCAGAACCCAAAGTATGTAGACTCTGGAAAGCCCTCTATGGTCTTAAACAGGCCCCTTGGGCGTGGTACATAAAAATTGATCAGTACTTGGTTGCTCGTGGATTTTTGCGTAGTCCTTCAGACAGTAATTTGTATATCAAACACTCTGGTAATGATATTCTCTTTCTCGTTATCTATGTGGACGACTTAATCATTATTAGGAGTTCAGAACATTTGATTTCCAAAATCAAATAGGATTTGTGCAGCACTTTTGATATGACAGATCTCGGACTACTTCATTATTGTTTGGGTATTGAGGTTTGGCAGACTGACAGTAGCATTTTTCTTTCTCAGTCTAAGTATGCCAGAAGCTTGCTTGACAAGTTTCGAATGCAGGATTGCAAACCAGCCTCCACTCCTATGGAGACTGGTTTGAAATTGTCCGCATAATCTAATTCTCCTCCTGTAGATGAAACCCTCTTCAGGCAACTAGTGGGTAGTCTCATCTATCTTACTGCTACTAGACCTAATCTCAGCTTTGCAGTCAGCTACATCTCCCGATTCATGACAAACCCCAAGGTTGATCATTGGGTTGCAGCGAAGCGTGTTCTGCGCTATGTACAAGGTGCCTTGGATTATGGACTTCTTTACATTCGGAGTGTTGCTCCTCAACTCAGTGGGTTCACAGATTCTGATTGGGCTGGCTCCATTGATGACAAAAAATCTACCTCTGGATATGTGTTCAGTTTAGGATCGAGAGCGGTCACCTGGACCAGTAAGAAGCAACAGGCGAGGGCTCTCTCTTTGACATAAGCAGAATATAGAGGAGCTGTCAAGGCAGCTTGTGAGGCAGTTTGGCTTCGTCAGATGCTTGCAGATATGCAACTACCTCAAGCAGGTCCGACTCCTTTGTTTTTAGACAATCAGGGTGTACTCAAACTTGCCAAAAATCCAGTCTTCCATGAACGCACCAAACACATAGAACTCCATTGTCATTACATTCGACAGTTGGTAGAAGATGGATCTGTTCAGTTGCTATATGTTCCTACCTCGGAGCAGCCAGCAGATATTTTCACCAAACCCCTTGGTCCTGACAAGTTTGTAAAATTCAGGGGGTCTATTGGTGTAGTTAATAGATTGAGCATTAAGGGGGGGTATTAGAATAATTTAGAATCATATTTTATTAATGCTCAATATTGTATTTTAGTATAAATATTAGAATGTTTCTAATATTTAGTTAGCTATAGCTAGAATAGAATGTTTCTATTCTAGACAATCGTTTCCTAAGGAAACATCGTTCATCTTCTTGTATATATAGATCGTTTGATCTTTGTTAATAAATCAAAAAGTATTCTACCATCTACTTTTCGTAACACGGCAAATGATGATCCTTCCTTTGTCTTCTCCTCAGTGGAGCTCTTTGATTCCTTTTTGGACCAAATCTGTCTGACTGTTTTCTCAGTCTTCTCTTCCTTGTTGGTCTTTTCTTTTGGCTTGACCGGTTCCTTCTTATTGGATGATCGGTTCTTGCATTCTTTGGCTAGGTGTCCAACTCTGTTGCAGTGATAGCTCTTGGTTGCCTTCCACGGGTTTACCCTTCTTGGGTTAGGTGACTTGTTCCAAGAGTCATTGTGACTGTGTGTTCCACAATTTGTACAGTTGGCTATACTTCGGTTTTGCTTCTCTTGGTGAATACTGGCTTAGGGGATCTAAATGCCATTGTCTTTGATTTGCATTCAACAGCCTTGTGTCCAAACTTGTTGCATGCATAGCAGTAGCCTTTGAAGCTTCCCCTGCTTCTACTGGTCACAGATACGGGGCTGGATCAACACTCATTGGTATTGTGCCCATTTTTGCAACAGTTCTTACAGTAACTGTTGTTGGTTATTACCGGTGCATTCCTGCAGTCATTGGTTTTATGACCCAGTTTTCCACAATGCTTATAGGATGTGTTAAAGGTTTTCTTACCTTTTTGTGCTAGTGTCTTTCTCTTGTCCTTCTTGCTTGACTTAGCACCAGATAACTCACCATTCTCTTTGGTGACTTCACCGGTGAATCCAAGACCGGTTTGATCTTTATGCTTCCTTTGAGCTTTAAGTTGCTCATCAAGCTTGACCGAACTTTCATTGTATCTTCTCAGAATTTTATTTGTTTCTTCAAGTTCGTTCATCTGTTCCCTCAGTTTATACGGTTCCAGGGACAGTCTATTGCATGCCTCATTCTTGTCATGCCAGCCTTTCTGCATGTGGGCATTTTCTTGGGTGACACTTTGCATGTCCTCTTGAAGTTGTAGAATGATGAGTTCATTCGCCCCTACTGCTTCCACTGCCCGGTCCCTTGCTTTCTCAGAGGTAGTCAAAGACTTGACTGCTAAGTTCCTTTCATCTTCAGCTTTTCTCTTTTTCTCAATCAGTTCAGTCATCCTCAGGGCGTTGTCCTCTTGTTCCCTCTTAAGATTGGAGATTTGATCGGTCAGGATTTGATTCTTTTCCATGAGTTTAGACACTGCCTCCTTAGCCTCATCAGATCCACTCTGCCTGGAGAGTTCATCAATGGTTTCATTGCTCTCGTTCAACTGTAGAGCCAGCTCCTTTCTCTTTGCAAGTGATCTCCTCAGTCTATTCTCCAGAGAGGAAATAATGTCGTTGGCTTCCTCTAGCTGTTTCTGATACCGGTAAACCCTCCATGATTTTTTTCTCAAGCTGTTAGACTTTGAAATAGAGAACTTGGCTCTGATACCAATTGTTATTACCGACCGGTTACTGAGAGGGGAGGAGTGAATGAGTAACAACTATTTCTTACCTATTGAAACTTGTTTGAACAATATTTTTCTAAAACAATCAATCAAATGCAAGCATAAAAAGTAAGTACACAGATCAACACCAGATATATACGTGGAAACCCTCGGTTAGAAAGAAAAAACCACGGTGAGACAGAGCTCACAAATTCACTACTACGGAATGAAGGTGCCCTGTTGGGAGCTTACAAAGCATTGGTTAAGGTGCTACCCGGTTAAGGGATTTTACAAAAGATCTGAACCTTGTTAGGAGCTGCTTGGTTACAGGACTTTGAACATCGAAAAGGATGTTACCTTGTTAAGGGATTTTTACAACGAACCGATTAGGTCCACCCTAATGGAGGGATTTCAATTGCTTCCTCTACTTAACAAAAGAAATGATCTGATGTGACACTAAATGTCTGCTTAGATCATACCTCTTTTCCGGTTTGCCTGTCTGTTGATCTCTGCTACTTCTGTGTCTGTAGCTCTTCTCTCAGAAGATGTCTCTCCTCTGCTCTATGCAATTGCCAACAATCAACAACAAACTTCCTTGTGTCCTATGACCTATATTTATACAAGAGTTCACCGTCATGAAACCCTTGACTCATAGAACTGCCAGGCTGTAAACTCAACAATAAAATCATGCAACTAGAAGTTAAGCTTTCCGTTCTGATCTAGAGTTTACCTTGCAAGACATCCGTAGAAATAAAGCCAACTCCTGTTAAAAAGTTAACTCCACTTACAAACGGTGGATATCCCGTATAATCTGGTTTTAACTCAAACTGCTTCCCCAAAATCCGGAGCGGATCTTTAGGCAGTTTAGATCAGTGTTCCCTTGTACCCGGTTAGACCGGAGTATCCTTATACTCGATACTCTTCTGTATGCAATCCAAGACTAGGACTGTAGACTTGAATCGGCCCACCAGTGTAGTGCCTTTTTCATTATCTACCGGTGCATACACTCGTCTCCTCGACTACTAGTGTCTTCTAAGTATTTGGAGTGACCGGTGATTTTTTACCGGTGTGAATGGGAGTTTGTGAAAGACACTAATGACAACTTAAATAGCTAACAGGAAATCGATCATATGGATGTGAAGAAAGCATTTTTTCATGGTGACATGGAGGAAGAAATCTATATGACACAGCCAGAGCATTTCATGGTGAAAGGTAAAGAAAATCTTGTTTGTAAGTTGAAATAGTCTTTCTGTGGTTTGATGTAGTCTTCTAGGATGTGGTACCAAAAGTTTGATACCTATGTGTTGAGTTTGGGATTTCAAAGGTCCAACTCTTACCATTGTGTTTACTTAAAAACTGATAATGGTCACATTCTCATTAATACAATTTATGTGGATGCTATGTGTTACTCTTAGGGAATGGATATTTGATTTCTTACTTAAGTCTTAGTTGTCAGCACAATTCCAAATGAAAGATTTGGGTGTAGCTAGGTACATTATGAGAATGGAGATTAGAAGAGAGGGAGTGCTGACAAAAACCTTTTTAAGTATGTGAATTAAGTGTTGGAGAGATTCAACATGACATCTTGTAGATCCATGATAGTTCTTGTTGCACAAAAAACAAAGTTATTTGTGGAGGATTGGCCAAAATCTCCTACTGAGGTGGAGCACATGGCGAGTCTACCATTTGCAAGTGTTTTTGGCACTCTTATGTATGCTATGGTCTGTACTAGACTAGACATTGCCCAAGCAGTGGGAGTCCAGAGTTGCTAAGGCCTTACCTCCTCATGTGAAATCTTTAAGATCAGTGAAGAAGCCTAAAAAGGAAAGTGGAAAAGTTCAAAGTCAGCAATGCTGGAGGCATATCCTAATTTGTTGATCATTTTACCTTTGGAAGATTGGAAAGGTGTGCTCGTGGAATGAATGTTGAAAAAATGAAACAAAAATGGAAAAACTTAACTTTGTAAGGAAGATGCCAGTGTTTTTTTGAAAAGATCACCAAAATACTGCACTTAATTGGCAGTATATTGATGAACTGTGTTTTTTCAAAAAAAAAGTGTTTTAACTTCAATTAAATAGTCCAGTTGACTGAATAAAACAGTTGGCTGATTTAAACTGGTACAACCTCAAGGATGTGCTGCAGTTGAGCCTGAATTTTTGGTGGTTTGTGCTATTATGTGTAGCACAGATGGTAACAAAAATGACAATAGAAGAAACATGCCATTATCCAGGAATATTCTAATATAAAGTCTAGAACCTGTGTTTGAAGAGATAAGATGATGTGGAACATCTTAGCCTAAGCTTGCAAATCTCTTTCCAAAATGATGGGAAAATGGAGAACATACATTCAGTGTTTTAATATATGAAGCACAGACTATCCAAGGTGTAGTGATGTTCCCTTCAATTTTCCCGTGGGCCAATGTGTTTGAAGAGATAAGATGATGTGGAACATCTTAGCTTAAACCATAAAATCTCTTTCCAAAATGATGGGAAAATGGAGAACATACATTCGGTGTTTTTAATATATGAAGCATAGACTGTCCAAGGTCTAGTGATGTTTTTTTCAATTTTCCTGTGGGTCAATGTTTCACTGAAGCATTCATTGCTCTGTGTGTAACTCGAGTTTAAAATATTATTAGTCCCATGGAGAAAAGTTCTCTTGAACTTTTTGGTGAGCAGTTTCATTCTTCCTTCTTGCTATACTTTTGATAAAAAGTGTTCCTCAAGAATTTGGTCTTTTCTTGTTCCATGGACATGCAACTGTGATTCTATTTAAAATTTTACAAATCAGAAAAGGTTGACTTTGAACCTGCTGAAGATACAGAAAACAAGTAGCTGAAAGTATATTTGCATATTTTGGGAAATTGAGAAATCACAAAAGTTTGACATTGTACATTCTGCATAGACTGGTGAACATACAGAATACAAGCAGCTGAAAGTATAAAGCGACAGCCAGAGAATACTAGAAAAGTACATGCTCACATTGAAAAGGGAGGGAAACAGATCTTTAATCAAACTCTTTGCTATTTAGCTTTTATATTCTTCTCCCAAAGTCAAATCCTTCTCTCTCAACCATTTGGTGTGATTAGTTTTCCTTTTTCCTTTTATTCTAAAGTTCTATGCATGGTTGTGATTCATCTTTTAGTGTTTATCAGATGATTTGATCATTCACATGTTTTTATTACAGTGGTGCCTGTTTTGTTTGCAAATTCACTTGCTCCTCTAGACAGTTACTCAGTACAGACTCTGGATCATAACTCTGAAGGTGATTCCACAAAGGTTACAAGTCCTCCTACAGATAATGAGGTTACCCTGGCTCTTCGTGTATTAGAAGGCTGTTGTCTTCTTGATAGGGGTAGCAGGATATTGGCACATCAACACATGGCCATAAAGGTAAAAGGCTTCAATTAAGGTGTATCTGGATGATTTGTGTTTCTGATTCATTTTTTGTTAAATTGAAGTAACTTATGCTTTGACGTTTAGAATCTGTCTAATAAATAATTAATAAACACAAATTTGTTAATTCTCTTGCAAAAAATTGACGACAAACCCATTTCTTTCCCCATAAATTTCAATAAGGAATAATATAGTGTAACACACATTTAGAAAGAACCCAAGCTATCAAGAGATGGATTCAGGTAAAATAGTTTTTCTAAGAACCCTAGGATATTATTTGCTGTTGATTTGTACATGAATATATATATATATATATCTGTGTGTGTGTGTGTGTGTATTAATACACACATTAAGATGTATGTTGGAGAGAGAGAGATTTTACATTTTTATCTATACATGATAATAAAATTTATGATTCATACATTGTATCGAAAGAAATCGCAGTAAGCATGTTCATTGACTCAAGTATAGTGGCAAAATACAAATATAAAATATCTAATTTTAATATTTCATTGCTCAGTAGACAATATCAAAATGAAAATGCACAACTATGCATCATCAAGGCCATCAACATCAAAAGTGTCATTTGACATTGAGTCACTATGTTTATCAAGTTGTGACTCATCTAATGGAATCCCTACCAATCCTGGCTGTGCCGCCTCCTCGTCAATTGGTCATGCATATTGAGGATCAACATCCCAACATGTAGTTGAAGTTTGTCAATCCTAACCATGCCATGTCCACCATTCTATAGAATCTTTTTGAGCAAGAATGATCTCATCTGTCCTAGCCTCTAGTTTGCTGAATGTAGAGCCTCAAAGATTAACAAAATCAATCCATCACATTCAAAGTCTGCTTTCATATTGAGTGTTGTTTGTAAATGATCTCAACCATCAAGCTAGCTAGCTTACAAACACGATTTCCCAACATCCTTTATAGCTTCCTTAAGGATCTGAAATTGACAATCCATATCTTTGGGCTTCATAGAGCAATCAATAACTCTAAGAAAGTAGGAGCCAGCTAGACATGTAACAAGGATATTAATACGTATTTGATGTTGAATATCAGCCATGGCGATTGAGCAACCTTCCCTAATCCATGGTTGTTTCATGTCCTCCTTTAATATGTTCATTTTGGAATATTGTTTGTGGAGGGAGTTATGGAATCTATTTTCTCTTGGGAATCTGAGATGAACCAATGGCATTTGATGTTGAAATCTAACCAGAAAGATGAACAGAATGAATGAGAGAAAATAAAAATGATTACACAATGATATATCCTGGGAAAAACCCCCTTTGCAGAGGGAAACAACCCAGCCCACAAATCAATATCCCTTTTATTGATGTTCCATGCAAAATTACAATACAACCAAGATGATCAGGGGATCATCATAATCTTGAATGCAATGTTACACACAATATACTGGTATGGATGACTTAGATGAACACAACACGCTGATGGAACCTGAAGTGTGCCCGATGATAATGTCTGATATCAAATGCAACACACTGATGATGCTCGATGTAGAACACAGCTCGTGAATGATGCCTGAGACCAAACACGGCACGCTAATAATGTTCAATATCGAAAATAGCTCACTGAAGATTAAGACTGTGCCCGATGATCACGTCTGATGCCAAACACGGCACACTGATCATATGAGATATCGAACATAGCTCGTTAGATTATGCCTCAAGCAAGACACAACTCAGTCATATTGAACACGGCTCACGTGTGATGCTAGATACGGAGTCGAGCTGAAAAACATTAACGCACAGAATGGAAATTCCCCAAAACATTATACAACAAAACGTTCATTGCAGTGTTACATCTCTCGTGCTCAGGATCTGCCGTTATGATTGGAGAGAGCGTTACCAAGTATGAATGCATCTCATAAAGGAATGACGCGCCAAGGCAGGTGACGCTTCACCTTACTTGGTGATCCGCCCAGTGAGGTGAAGCGCCACCACCACACACGTTACATATGGTGGAAAGGCAAAACACCGAGTAACAGGTGCCTTAGGCGTTACCAGACGAGATCGCACATAGTGAATGGTAACCATGTAATGGAGTTAATCAACGCACAAGGTGACCAACAGTCACAACAGACATAGGTAGTTACAACCACACTTAACCGTCAGTGACAGTTGAATAAACAGATGGTGAACAAAATACAAATTCATCAATCGGAGCACAATAGTGGTGGCGGGGAGAAACCAGTTAGGTCTCTATTGCCGCTACAAATTTCAACATTTGATATGTTGAACATATCTTTGAAACATGGAGAATGAGACATGAAATGGGATAACAAGGGCATAAAGAATTTGGCTAATAAATCATCAGCATCCTCTTGTGCAAGAATATTCAACAAGCTTGCCATTATATTTCATTCCCTGTTAGTAGTGGCCTTCCTCTTTCTTTTATCACCAATAAAACCCTCACCTCTAACTTCCCCACTAGCAACATATGACACATTGAAGGACTTGAAATCTTAGATTTTTGACTGATACCACTGTAATGTCCCCTGTCCTTCATTGGAAATTTGGGACGATTTCTTTGAATTCTCTCTACGCATAAAAATTTACTTTATTTGATCCCCTTGTAAACTTATGTGAAGCATTATGGTGTCCAAGAACATTATATCTGGGTGTATTTAACATAATAGTATATGTATAATACTGTCACCACAAATTTGATGATCATATAAGTATTAAGTGGGTTGATTCCATTTTTACTCCACACCCTCCTACTACAACATTTCAGATAAGGTACATGGCATTGTTACTAACTACAAAGGCCAATCATCTTGATGAGCCATCAATGGTTAACACCTAAGTTCTGTGATCTCGTCTACAATATGAAATGGATTGTATTAAGAATTGTGACCCTGTCACATGCATATATAATCACACCATCAAGAGTATTTATAGTATCAAGAGTGGGAACTGATTGTTGCAGCTAAGGATGTCAATTTGGACATATATCCTTGTAGATGAATGGTGGAGAATTTCTTAATATTAGATCTTGAATGATATGAAACTAATATCCTTTTTGCGTGGATGCCCAAATACACCATTGCTGATATGTTTGTATGCTAGCTTGATAGGAACACTAGGAAGGCAAACTTTTTACATAGTCTTCCTTTGTCAATTCAATGAATATGTTTCTTCTATCTGTTCAATCCTTCCAGACAGAGTTCGCTGTTACTTATATTCGTTTGTCCTTCCTACGTATTGTCCTTTGGCAGTACTCCTGATAAATATACTTTTACTAACTAGCTTGTATTTTTAGATCACCTGCATATATGATTGACGCCATGCCTTAGTCATGGTTGCGAATAGGCAACCAAGTACGGATGAGGTGAGATAACTCCTATTGTTTTGTGTGATGTTACTGTTGCGTAATATAAGCCCCTTTGTTTAAGATACGACTTGGATCAATAACATTTAAATAGCCTCCAATCTAAAACAATATAATATCTGTGATTCAGTCAATATTGTCCCATTCTTTATTACGGCAGTTCTGATTCCCGTATGAGTTATCTCTTGCCATGACTTGTAAAAGAAGAACATTTATCCACCTTCGTATGCACCTTTGCCAACCATTATAAATATCCTCATACTTCTCCCCGTCTAACGTATCTTCCCTTAATTGCTGACTGTATATTCCAATTCGCTGACTGTATAATCAAAGTGCAGCTTTGGGTCTCTTCCGCTAATTCCTCCTCACCGTCGCGTTAACTCCGTAATTCTCTGGCTCTTTCCCCCTTCCGTTTATATCCTCCGTATGGACTCATGTATGCGTCCGAATGCGCCCAAGAGGAAGTCGCAACCCATTCCTACAGTCGCCAACTACTTAACTGTATATTCCAATTCGCTGACTGTATAATCAAAGTGCAGCTTTGGGTCTCTTCCGCTAATTCCTCCTCCTCACTGTCGCGTTAACTCCGTAATTCTCTGACTCTTTCCCCCTAACGTTTATATCCTCTGTATGGACTCATGTATGCGTCCGAATGTGCCCAAGAGGAAGTCGCAACCCATTCCTACAGTCGCCAACTACTTAACCATTTCATTAATATATTTATATCATATTTGCCATTTGGATATTATATTATTGTATTATATATATTCTATTATTATATATCATATTATGATATATTAATAATAGATTTATTTATGTAAATTTATCTATCTATCTTCGAATTATTATTATTTACACTTATAATTATATTATTAATTATCTTGTAATCATAATAATATTATATCATGATTATGTTTATTTATTTATTTATTTTAATATTCTAAAATTATATTATATCTTATCATTATTCTATTATAATGATAATCTTTAATTATCATTATATTGATTTATATTATATCTTTATTTATGTCATATTCAATCATCATTATTATTTATTTATATTTTATATAATGATTATGATTTATTATTAAGTCTTATTTCAAAACGAGGGACATGACTCCAAAAAAATGGAAAAAAGACAATAGATAAATCCTAAATGTAACCGTAGCTTACCTTGTAGATGCTGAAAGTGTCTAAAATCTGCTTATTTTGCCCTCCCTTCCTCGTCTTTCTTTCTAGATGTTTTTTTCCTCAGCCACTAAAATCAGAAAATGTCAAAATGATGATAGTACAGGGCTTAAAGTTGACTTAATCTATGGAACAAATCTGCATTAGCTCTGTTCAATATTGTCTTTTCCTTAGCTCTGCTGTACTGAGTTTGGATTCTTAGAATGGTGGAGTACAATTGATACTTTAACAGGTTTAGTTTTTATTCCATGCTTATATGCTTTTCATTTGTAAGCGTTGCAAGGCATGGGAGGGCTTTTAGGGCCCTTAAAACCTTTTTAAAAATCTTTAGTTTCTTTTTTTAAAAAAAAATTAGGTATGTTTTTCTTTGACAAAGATGTCAGGGACATCTGGCCACCCCTGGGATAGTCGGTGGATGTCTTAGATGTGCCTAGCCGTATAGGGGGTGTATGGATAGTTGGGATGCAGGGCTTGCTCATTTGCTGTTTAGGGAATGTGTCCCGATTTGCAAGATATTTGGGGATGGCTAGTGGACATCCCTTGCCATTTTGAAGTCTCAGAGATGCACGGGGGGATGGAAATGCCAATCTGGGGGGCAGGAATTGTAATGTCCCCAAATTGATAAAGAATAAATAAATAAAATTAATTAAATAATTGGTCCGAATTTAAAAGAAATATTATTGAGCTTTAATTAATTAATGGGGGCCCGTTTTTATCTTATTGTCCGTAGGTGTTTACCGTGTCGGCGTTGTTTTGTAAACCCTCGGTAGTTTCTCCAAAGGGGTATTTATGCCCGGCATGTAGGTAGTTGTTAGGTATGCGACTTGAATTATTTAATTGTACTGCGAATTCCAGTTGGAGTTCTTCTCTGTATACCATTTCGGAAGTGAACGATCTTCCCTATTTGGTTCTGCAGTTTTGGTGGGATTCATCCCTCACCCTATTCTGCTCTGTATTTCTTTGGCTTCAGATCAGGCAAATCTGAAGCGCCAACATTTTGTTTGAAGCAAATTATTACTTGTGGCGTCATTGGTAATTGGCATTCATCTCTCCATTCTGTGCAATATAATTACATTAGCATTTACAACTCCGCGACATCATTCTAAAAGCGACGTGCATAATAGAAGGCATCTGAACTCACAAATTCGCTATCTGCACTACCACATTATAGGCCAAAAGAGAAGTCCAACACAACCTTGTCACTGTACGTCCCACATTCCCTGCCACCGTCTGCACTTCCACTCCCCAATCCACTGTACGACAACACACTTCCAATCCATGGTACGGCCAGGGAGACACTCCCAGACACCATACGATGTCTCTTCCTTCCACTCGTATGGTCTTGCATAAACCCCTACCCTATGGACATAGACTCTCACCGTACGATTAGCAGGTGTGCCATACAGACTCTGCTTCAGCCTTTGCAAACGTGCAGTGGGGACTTCGGCGCACATAACCAACCACGTCATTCCTTCACCATACAGTCAAAGGGCCATCAAGACATTCAAGATCTTTGGTACTCGGAAATTTACAATCCATTTCCCTCTGTACGGCCATCAGGCCCTCGGTGCAATGTCCCCGTTTTTCAGACTCTTGGGATTAGCTTAGTTTGATGACCCTCGTAAGTTAATTAGGTGATCAGAGGGGGTCAATTGGCAGAGCCAGTTTATGGATTCCATTCTGGAGGTTTTGGTTGCCAGGTCTGCTCTTCGTTTGGGTCAGCTTGGATGACTTACTATTTATAGTAAGTGGTTTTTTGGGTATGGCTTGGTTTAGCGGGGTGTCTACAGTGTTATCGGATGTTTTAGGATCGTTTATCAGGGATCTCCAGTTTGAGAGACTTACTATTTATAGTAAGTCTATTTTTGGTAGATGGCTATTTCTGGCAAGGCAGTTTGAGCTCGGAGCTCTATTGTCAGAAGTTAGAATTATTCAGTCAGATTGATTCATTGGTTCATGGTTTTAAAAGTGGTTATTAAATTAACTCATTTTAATTTAATAACTTTATAACTTAATGTTATAAAATGATGTTGTGTTGAAGAAGCTTCTTTAGTGAAAAATGTGATGTTGAAGCTTTTTCAAAAAGCTTGTATATTCAACTCGAAAAAGCATTCTTCTCACCTATTGATCATTTGATAAAAAATTGTGTTTTGAGAGAGGAGAAATATTGCTAGGGTGTGAGGACTGATTCCTCATTTTGCAATTTGAATCATCACTGATTGATGATGAATTTTGCCACTGAAATTTTGAATATTTAGTTCTGGCTCTGTGAATTTGAATTTGATGCTGAAGTATATCAAATTCAAGAGGATTGGACAATTACTGGATTTAAGAGGTTTAATCCATTTGCTGGTTCAATTTCATTTGTGTCTATCAATTATTCGGAAGGCTGTTGTATCTTCCTTTGCTGCGAATACATCTGGAGGCCACGAATTCTCATTTGGTGGCTGCGAATTCATTTTGTGAAGTTGTGTTTCATCTTGGCAGCCTGCGACTTCTATCTTCCATAGCCTATGTTCCACTCTAAGGAGGCTGCGTACATTTACAAGGGGCTGCGTATCAAAGTAAGGAGGCAGCGGATTTTATACTGAGGCTGCGTTTTCCTTCCTCGGGCTGCGTGGACATCTTCAAGTGTCTAGTCGTCTATTTCTTGAGGCTTGCGTAGCAATTGTCAAGTTTGTGCCTAAACATGTTGAAGGGAGCTCGTTGCAATTAAGTCTACACTAATTTGCCAGCTGCCAGTCGTATTTGATTTATTATGATGTTATATTTGAATAAAGATATTTGTTAAATTTGATGAATTTAAACTCATTTGGAGATAGGAAATTTGATGGATTTTGTAATAATTAAATTCTGGAAAATATTTTATAAAATTCATATTTGTTCAAATTCCAAACAAATTGCAAGCAAATTGCAAGCAAATTCAAAAATAAAATCTGCTTATTTTACCCTCCCTTCCTCTTCTTTCTTTCTAGGTGTTTTTTTCCTCAGCCACTAAAATCAGAAAATGTCAAAATGATGATAGTACAGGGCTTAAAGTCGACTTAATCTATGGAACAATTTTGCATTAGCTCTGTTCAATATTGTCTTTTCCTTAGCTCTGCTGTACTGTGTTTGGATTCTTAGTACGGTGGAGTACAATTGATACTTTAACAATTTTAGTTTTTATTCCATGCTTATATGCTTTTCATTTGTAAGGGTTGCAAGAGGGGCATGGGAGGGCTTGTAGGGCCCCTAAAACCTTTTAAAAATCTTTAGTTTCTTTTTAAAAAAAAAATTAGTTATGTTTTTCTTTGACAAAGATGTCAGGGACATCTGGCCACCCCTGGGATAGTAGGTGGATGTCTTAGATGTGCCTAGCCGTATAGGGGGTGTATGGATAGTTGGGATGTAGGGCTTGCTCATTTGCTGTTTAGGGAATGTGTCCTGATTTGCAAGATATTTGGGGATGGCTAGTGGACATCCCTTGCCATTTTGAAGTCTCAGAGATGCACGGGGGGATGGAAATGCCAATCTAGGGGGCAGGAATTGTAATGTCCCCAAATTGATAAAGAATAAATAAATAAAATTAATTAAATAATTGGTCCCTATTTAAAAGAAATATTATTGAGCTTTAATTAATTAATGGGGGCCCGTTTTTATCTTATTGTCCGTAGGTGTTTACCGTGTTGGAGTTGTTTTGTAAACCCTCGATAGTTTCTTCGAAGGGGTATTTATGCCCGGCATGTAGGTAGTTGTTAGGTATGCAACTTGAATTATTTAATTGTATTGCGAATTCCAGTTGGAGTTCTTCTCTGTATACCATTTTGGAAGTGAACAATCTTCCCTATTTGGTTCTGCAGTTTTGGTGGGATTCATCCCTCACCCTATTCTGCTCTATATTTCTTTGGCTTCAGATCAGGCAAATCTGAAGCGCCAACATTTTGTTTGAAGCAAATTATTACTTGTGGCGTCATTGGTAATTGGCATTCATCTCTCCATTCTGTGCAATATAATTACATTAGCATTTACAACTCCGCGACATCATTCTAAAAGCGACGTGCATAATAGAAGGCATCTGAACTCACAAATTCGCTATCTGCACTACCACATGACAGTCCAAAAGAGAAGTCCAACACAACCTTGTCACTGTACGTCCCACATTCTTTGCCACCATCCGTACTTCCACTCCCCAATCCACTGTACGACAACACACTTCCAATCCATGGTACGGCCAGGGAGACACTCCCAGACACCATACGATGTCTCTTCCTTCCACTCGTACGGTCTTGCATAAACCCCTACCCTACGAACATAGACTCTCAACATACGATTAGCAGGTGTGCCATACAGACTCTGCTTTAGCCTTTGCAAACGTGCAGTGGGGACTTCGGCGCACATAACCAACCGCGTCATTCCTTCACCATACGGTCAAAGGGCCATCAAGACATTCAAGGTCTTTGGCACTCGGAAATTTACAATCCATTTCCCTCCGTACAACCATCAAGCCCTCGGGTACATTATAGTGGTATCAAAGTTGGTGATCTTGCCAAACTATTGGGATGATTGAGAACTTTTGGGATTTGGATCATACTATGGCGCCCAACAACGATGGACAGTGGTGGTTGAAGGCACTACAAAAGATTGGCAAAGAGCTCAGTGATGGTGTTGATCTTCCATTAGATTTATTGGAAGCTTGTTTGTGTAGGGTGGACCAGTCACCTTCAAGATTTATACAGAGGATCCTTGCTCCAATTAAGATAGCTTTAAGTCAACCTAGGTTATTGAGACACCATGACAAGGACATCAAGCTAGCGGCTACAACATGTCCAAGTGAGATTTTGAGAATCTCGGCTTCTCGAGTACCATATGATGATGACACCATGATAGAGATATTTTATTTGATCGTTGACAACTTAAGAGCCTTGATGACATCAGTGGTGATCCTTTTGGCATGAGATTTACAATATTGGAGAACTGTGCAAATGTCAAAGTAAGTAACATCCTCTTAGATCTAGAATTGCAACACTTGATCCATGATATGTTTCATCACTTCTTGGTCACAGTCAAGGAATGTCATGATACTAAGGTTTCAGTTGCTACGGAGAGCCTTATGATTTCGTGCATTGAAGAGATGGATGAAATATCCCATCATATCTATGCTATGGGCTATTCGCAATCTAGAATGTGTTCCTTCTGTTGCAACATGTAAATTGGTCAATAACGTATTCAAGCATTGTGAAGAGAAACTAATGTCTCATTTGCACAAGTGGGAGAAGGCAGGCGAAGGCAATAAGAATGATGCACTACATAAGTGGGATGAAGGCATAATCATAGGATCGTTCTAGTCACATGAGGATCTACTAGATTTTGCTACTGCACAAACGTGTGGAGAACACCGAAGCCTATATGACAACCCGAAAGGTGAAGATGATGCTTGTATGAAACTTGCCAAGTCAACATTGACCGATCAGGGAGACATAAGTTGTGCCACTAATCCTTTTCATGGACCAAGCCATCAGTTGGTTGTGTGTAGAGTCCTTCCTTTTGTGCAACATGCAGTGGAAGTGGTCATCACTCTTCAGGGAGACTCGGCCGTAAGGAAATCTTGGCCCGAAGGAAGACTCGGCCCAAAGGGGATCTCAACCCAAAGGAAGATTCAACTGAAGGAGATCTCGGCCCGAAGGAAGACTCAACCAGAAGGAGATCTCGGCCCGAAGGAAGACTCAACTAGAAGGAGATCTCAACCCGAAGGAAGACTCGGCCCGAAGATCTCATCCCGAAGAAAGACTCAACCCGAAGGAGATTCCGGTCCGAAAGGAGACTCTACCCGAAAGAGATCTCAGCCTGAAGGAGATCTCGGTCCGAAGGAAGACTCGGCCCGAAGGAGATCTCGGCTCGAAGGAAGATTCGACCCAAAGGAGATCTCCGCTTGAAGGAAGACTCGTCTCGAAGGAGATCTCGGCTTGAAGGAAGATTCAACCGAAGGAGATCTTAGCCCGAAGGAAGACTCGGCTCAAAGGAGATCTCGGTTCGAAGGAGATTCCGGCTTGAAGGAAGACTCAACCCGTAAGAGATCTCGGTTCGAAGGGAGACTTGGCCCGAAGGAAGACTCGGTCCAAAGGAGATCTCTGCCCGAAGAAAGACTCAACCCGTAGGAGATCTCGGTCCGAAGAGAGATTTGGTCTGAAGGAAGACTCAACTGAAAGAGATCTCGGCCCGAAAGAAGACTCGGCCCAAAGGAGATCTCGGCTCGAAGGAGATTTTTGTTCGAAGGCAACTCAATACCACCGTATGGTTTAGGTCCTGTAGAAAAGGCACCATCCAACTTGTTTTTGGTTATCGTACGACATACCCCCTCAGAACTATACGCATTCGGACGAGCAGCGACCTTGGCGGCTTGAACAAGTGGCAAATTGTAGTGCCGTAAGGTGAAATCAACATACTGTACAATCATATCTATACTACAATATGACTCTTAGCAATGTGTTCGATCAATTCTTTCACCCCATACGACGTACGGTTAGTTTTTCCTCCGTGCGATTTGACATTGATGTTGCGAGTCTTGAGACAAGGCATATTGGTATGAACAAGAGTGTTTGGAAGGGGAAGCCATTGAGCAATTGCTTGCCAGTGTTGAGGTGGGATTTCAGAGGTGGCAATATGTAGGCCGTGTTAGGGACAGTCTACAGGAGAGCATGGATAATGATCTGGATTCACATAGACAAAATCATGGTTCTTGAACATGTCCTCCAAGGGGTGGCAAAGAGACCGACTCTACAGATGGATGTTTGCAGTTGTGTGAATTTGGTGATTGCCCTCTAGTTAGGCATGAGACCAGCCTGACCACATTTTCTTCATATGAAGGACTTCCTTGTAAAAGCAACAAGATCTACTTGTGCGGTGTTGATGGTGAGTATCATAGCATGAAGGCTTTGGGTGTGAATGTTGATGTGGTTTATGTTTGGCTTTTATGGGATCTTGGTGACTTCAGACATGACAATGTTTATATCAGAGTGGCACAGTGAAAGCTTGATGATGGTTTATTCATTCCGACTAAACCCAACTATGTACATGTGATCCAGCAACAAAATGAAGATTTCAACGGATACTGCTACCAACTTCCGTGCTTGGCTTGGGATCTGAGCATCGATGTGTTTGATGATTGGCTTTAGTGGGATCTTGGTGACTTTGGGCATGGCAACGATTATATTAGAGTGGAGCAGCGAAAGCTTGATGCAGATTTACTTTTCTTGCTTACATCCAAGTGCATGCGCGTGGTCATGTTGCGGCATGAAGGTTTCAGCGGATACAGTTATCGATGTCCATGCTTAGTTTGGGATCCTGGAGTTTTGATGATGGATTGCTTGAGGGCAAGCAATCTTTGGGAGGCGAGGATTTATAATGTCCCCAAATTGATAGAGAATAAATTATTTAAATTAATTAATTAATTGGTCCCAATTTAAAAGAAATATTATTAAGGACCTTTAATTAATTAATGGGGGCCCATTTTTATCTTATTGTTCATAGGTGTTTACTGTGTTGGTGTTCTTTTGTAAACCCTCGGTAGTTTCTCCGAAGGAGTATTTATGCCCGACATGTAGGTAGTTGTTAGGTATGCAACTTGAATTATTTAATTGTACTGCGAATTCCAGTTGGAGTTCTACTCTGTATACCATTTTGGAAGTGAAAGATCTTCCCTATTTGGTTTCGCAGTTTTGGTGGGATTCATCCCTCACCCTATTCTGCTTTGTATTTCTTTGGCTTCGGATCTAGCAAATCTGAAGCGTCAACATTTTGTTTGAAGCAAATTAATAATTGTGGCGTCATTGGTATTCATCTCTCCATTTTGTGCAATATAATTACATTAACATTTACAACTCTACGACATCATTCTAAAAGCGGTGTGCATAATAGAAGGCATCTGAACTCATAAATTTGCTATCCGCACTACCACACGGCAGGCCAAAAGAGAAGTCCAACACAACCTTTTCACCGTACGTCCCACCATCCCTGCCACTGTCCACACTTTCACTCCCCAATCCATTGTATGACAACACACTTCCAATCCACTGTACGGCCAGGGAGACACTCCCAGACACCGTACGGTCTTGCATACACCCCACAGTACAGACACAAATTCTCATCGTACAGTCAACATGTGTGTCGTACAGACTTTGCTTTAGCCTTTGCACACGTCCAGTGGGGACTTCGGCACACATAACTGACCACGTCATTCCCTCACTGTACGGTCAAAGGGCCATCAGGACATTCAAGGTCTTTGGCACTCGAAAATTTATAGTCCATTTCCCTCCGTATGGCCATCAGGCCCTCAGGTACATTACAAGAATACAGCCCCCATGTAACAAAGATAAATAATAAAGAAAAACTATACAAAAATAAAGCTAATATTAATACAAAAGCAGCAGTGACAACTGCCATCTTCTGTTTTCTATGCAATCCGACAAAACATAGTTTTCAAGACTAATTTTGTTGCAAATCTATGAAACAAAATTACTTATGTACATACATACAATATCACAAACAAATGGAAATTTAATGCCTCAAAGTCAAAGTAACAAATGAATTGTCTCTAAATGTTTTAATGAAATTATTTCTCCAGTATATACAATCAAATTTATGACTAATAAGTGAATGAGTACATCTAAGTCTGCCTATAATACTCTGATATCTTCTTGACATTGAGTATATCTTCAATATTTTCAACATTTGTTGTGCTTGGCATCAATGCAAATGATTGTTGAAAATAGAACAGAAGAAATGCAAGGAAAGAACTATATTTGCATAGAAATCATAATTATAGTTCTATACAATGAACCATACAAATGCATGGTGCTAGATGCTCTAAGACTTATTGCTAATGAAAAATGCATGGAGCAATTAAGAAAGGTAATAATAGGTATGCCTTGCACCATAGATGTGATTCATACAACTAAACCATGAGATCCCTCGAGTGCCATAACACGAACCATTCTAAAATGAGCATGATGGTCAAAGAGAATTCTGGAATATTTCATTTTTGGTCACTATAGTTAGTAGGTCTTAGATAATAAATAAATGTCATGGTGTTAGTAATAAATATGAAATTAGTAGATAATTAAATAGAAGTTAGTTTGTGGTTAGTTGGTTGTTTGAGGAAATGGCTTTAGAAAGCTATATAATGAAATGTAATGTTTGTTGTTTGTGATCCTAAACTAGTAATATTACATCGCTTCTGTTTTTTTTATCACGGTGTTAACATTTCAATATGGTATCTGAGGGATTCTAATTTGACCTTTGAGTTGTGCAGAAGATGTGGAGTGACAAAGGTTTAACATGATAGGAAGAAAGATGTTTCAACAATTGAGTGCATGTGCATATTGGTTGGTGAAAAGTTACAGACCTGTGTGAAAGAGGATTAAAAGAAAGTGGAGAAATGATCATCTAGTGAGAGGCCAAAATGATGCATGACAATTGCAAAATATTTTCAAAAATTAATATTGAGTGATCAATAACTTGATGGGTCTAATATTAAATATAAGGGACAACCACAATAAGACGGCTAAAACTGCATGCTGGTTGAATGAGAGTGGATGACACAAAGCATGTCAGTGGCAGCATACAGCATGTGAGGACTGGCGTATGGTGTGTGAGCAGGGCCATATTGTATTCATTTCTACAAATTTTGCATCCAGCAAATAAAAAAGCTGCTTGTGTTACATGTTCTTGGTTTATGCGGATTTCTTTTACAAAGAATGTCAGATTACTTTTCGAGTGGGAAAAGAACATGGGATAGAGACGTGATATTAGGTTTAATAAAGTGCCAAAGATAATGCAACACTTATTTGATATTGAGATCTTTGTATGCATGAAAATAAAGGATAAAGAAGTGGAATGATGGCTTTAGAAGTTACCTAAGAATTTGAGGCAGCAGGCATATTTTAACATTATTTCGTATGGATGTCACATTTGTTCAATTAACCTAGCCTAATTATTGAATTGTCGTGTATTAACTGTTTAATAGCAAACAATTAGGCAAGATGATTTGATTATGTTAAGTATTTTTTTAAAGAATAATTAAGAATCAATATGATGGTGATGACTAATTATGCTAGTCCAACAAGAACTAGTGACATTGTTTGAGGTTAGAGAGAGAGTGTCATCGAGGAAAAGGTTTGAGCCGGTATATATATATATCATAATTTGTAGAGCTTGTGTCAACATTGGATCATAATTCTAAATTGAAAGTGAAACCCATTCCCCCATCCTGGAAACTTAATGTAACTTAGTATCAGACCCAGTAAATTTAGAAACATGATGAGAAAGCAAATGGGACCAACAAGCAACTTCCAGATTGCATAAAGCTATATGGCATATAATAACTCCTTTTTCCTTAGATGATTGAAAAGAATCTCCTTCCTCCTTTTTCTTAAAAAAACCCTAGAATCTTTTAAACACGAAGCAATTGGTAGGCATAGAGCCATATTTCATAATTTCATCCTCCACATTAAATTCTCATGCAAGATTTGGAGCATCTTGCATGCAAAGGAGAGCTTTATTACTATTTTTATTAAATAAATCTATTACAAGCTTTTACTAAAATAATAATATTAATATATAATTTATTTATTTTATCCTTTGAACTAATCTTTCAATAAATTAAAAATAACCTATAATATCTTTATTAAATATAATATTGTTTATTAATAATATATTATTTCTTTATGATAAGAATAATATAAAAAAAGAAAATTGTTATTTGCATTGCCATGCCATGCCAATTCCCATTTAGTTTGGGGTCCTTTTTAAAGGAATGTTAGAATGCAATTACATATCAAACAAGTAGCATACTCTTATCACTCATGCTAAGTTAGGAATTTGGGATGGATTTTTTTTTGCCATTTTAAGCAAGGTCACCTGGAGATGGGGAGACTTGGAGGTCTCAGACACTGGTATCGGTATTGGTGCAACTATTTTTTAGAAATAGGAGATGGGGTTACTTGGAAACGACAACTATTTTTAATATAATTTGATAATTTCCAAGAAATATCATAACATAGAGCTTTGAAAACAAGAACGATGGAAAGTTTTTTAAGTATGAACATTAAAACCATTGAATCAAAATATCAAATCTGAAATTCAAATCACTAATTGTAATACTAAATACTAATAGTAATGTCATTTACTCATTTAATATTGTGTCGTATAGAGTCAAATAGTTCAAAACTCACACTGCATATCTGATTTCTAAGTATCGCACATGATCATATCAGATTATTATTACATATTGAAATTTGAAATTCAAAAATATGTAGTTTGATGCTGAATCGTTGATATGCAAACAAAAAACTCATAACTGTAAACAAAAGCCAGAGATCTATCTAGTATCATCTACTCTACAATGTTTTGATCTTCCATCTCAAGGTCTTTAGCTATGATACTGTCCAGATAATCATCACTCTCCAACTCAGGTTCCTTTGATGGTAGTACAACTAGCGGTAATTCATTACTTTATTACGCACAAACAATGGTAAAAAATAATATGTTTTTTTTTTTAAAACTTTTTAATTTGCTTTTTCCTCTAGAGATGTGCGGGAGATGCCAAAATTTATGGTGGGAGACTTGGAGACGTCGGGAGACGAAGTCTCCACCCAAATTTGAAGTCTTTGGGTACGCTCGAGGTCTCAGAGATACGTCTCTGTCTTGGAGGGGGGAGACGCATCTCCCGGTTGCAGTGATTTTAGGGGACGATGGGGATGGCAAGAGGGGACTGTTATATAAAAAATAGAGAAATTTTAAAAATATGTAGGGAAATCTGAAATTTTAAATATATTCATATGATAACATTGATAAATCTAAAATCATTCATCATAGACATATACATTATACATAACAATTGAGTTGAAACTTGAAATGAGAGTTCAAATCTCAATTTCATATGGTCCTCCCATAATTATGTTTAGAACTAAATAGGCTTGTACTGCACACAGAGGAAGAAGAGGAATCCAGCGGCTTCAATTCAACTTGTTCTTCAGAATCCCTATCATTAAAATTCACATGTTCAACTTCTTCATCTGAGGTTCGCTCACTGCAATTCCAATCTTCTCTTATCCGCCCTTAATTTGCATTCAGATATCTGGTTTCCCTGATTCTGATAATCCAAAATCTGCTCAATTATGTATATTTTCTGCTCATCTATGATATGTCCTGCAAAATTGAAACCTGTGATCTTGCAGACAATACTCAGCAACATGTAATTGAAAAATCCCAAAAGAGGCCTGATAATTTGGGGTGTCAAGTCTTGAACCTCTGTGATAAAAGCCATGGTGAAAATGAACAGAGCCAGAGGAACAACCCAAAAGCCTCCCAATAGAAACATAAGTAATGAGAAAAAACCAACGAATGGCAAACGTGAAGTTATGGATGCAACAGTTGCAGTTACTACCCATGTCACTTGATATGTATATTTCTGGCAACTCTCAAAACAAAATTTCATGTACTCCATTAAAGAACTTCTCCAAGAAATTTCTGCTCTTCCATCCATTATGCTGTGAAAGTACAGTTTTTGTTATCTGTAATACATTTTTTGGGTTCTTAGAGAGCTTTTCTGCAACATTCTCAATGCCAGAGATAAAGTGATGAAATGGCCACAATATAGTGTTGTGCCTTGGTTCGCTTGGTTGTTTGGATATTTGAATGGTGTTGGTTTTTGCACAGGACTGTTAGACGTCTCCGTCAAAGATTGATGCCATCCCCAAGTACCGGGGATGTTTACTTTTTTTTTTTGCCTAATTGAAGATTGTTTGGAAACATCTTCCACTGTCCTCTTGTCCCCAGTACGGTACCTGTTTCTGGGACGCTGCCGATTATGGTGGAAATGCATCTCCAGGTAGCACTGATCTAATATCATTTGAGATCATTGATTTTGGCAAAAGAACATGGAAGATTCTAAGTGGCACATTCCAATTGAAATACAATACAGAACCTCCATCCAATACAAATATAGTTTTAGTGTAGCATGCACTTTGGAATGATTGTTCTCTCATGTGTTTTGTGCTATACAAAGTGTTGGGAATGGTTCTTGCAAGAGGAACCATCTAAGGTATGTGGCTTATCTCATCAAACTTATATGGATTGTTTGACTTTGGACAATGATGTTAGTTATGTTATGTTTGCACTTGTTATGTATGTCGTGACCAGCAACTTGGAGGATTGAATCGATTAAGGGAATTGGAAATGGGTCTTTGACAATCACCACATTGACGCTTCTAAAGTCCATGCATATTTGTATTTGTTTCGACTCGTTCTTTAGAGAGATCACGATCGGAGAGATCCATTTTGTAGTCTCCATTTTAAAGATTATGCCTGCTTCTAGCAGCTTTTCTATTTCTTATTGTACTTTGGCAACATAATTTTTATTCATCCTATAGTGTCTTTTCCTTGCTGGTTTTGCTCTTGGCACTAGAGGAATATAAAAAGTGTCTTTGTATTCCATAAAAATTTAAAATGCTGCTGCGTTCAACTTTTGATCCCAATCATTGCTGACCATGATCATTCTTGGGTAGTCTTCATTACCTAAGTTCACCTTCATCATTCTCAGCTCCCCGTACTTCATTATTTTTTCTCCTTTAAAGTTATGAGCTGGTGTGTCATCCACCTTTGCCACTCCCTAGAGGAAATGTCAAACTTGTAGCTTTGGCAGCTTCTTCCTTGATCTTCTTCGTGTTAGATGCCTAATCCGAGATGTGTTGCCAGATATGACAGAATGATATAACTTTTTATAACATAATAATCTCAGTACACCACCCCCCTTTACTTGTTCCTGTCTCAATACAAATAGACTCACGGTTGGTTAGGTCTCCAACCGTCACCAATTGACGACACAACTGACACCCCTTTGGAACAATGTTTTATTACATTAACTAACAAAAGTCTTATTTAACTATTCATGGCATAATTGCTGCCTACACTTTGTACTCTGGAGGAAATGTCTAATTTGTAACTTATTTCCTCCAAAAAGTGACAGCGAGATTAAAGGAGAGATAAAAAGTGTTTTTTAAAATGTTATGCTGTGAACTCAAAAAGGGGTCGAACCTCTTGGGGATAATTTCATGTTATTTCATAAAGTGAAATGAGGGGAAAAAAATTTCAAATTCAAATGCAAGTTGCCCTAGTTCTTTCCTCGCTATATGAATGAGTGTGCTATCTTTTGCATATAAATGGTTTGACAACTTAATGAAATATTGCTGGAATGAGCTCAAAGAGTACTTTTGCCGGTTGAGAATGAGATCCATCTTCTTGTTTGTTGGTTTCAGTGGTGAGAGGCCCATCCTAGCCGGTTGGTGTACTTGAGATTTACAGAGATTTTTTGTCATGTCACCTCATTAGACTGTTTAGCAGTTAGTTGAGGGTTGACCTATCACTCGAGTTCCCTTAGGTCAATGGTATGGTTAGGGGACTAATTATGGGGGTCATAGAGCTTTGCAGGGGTTCTGTGAGCCATTTTGGGCTTTCAAATGACAGTTCCTACTTTTTAGGGAGGTCTCCTATTTTTAGGGAAAACTGGGAGTTGATTCGATGATCACTGGGGGGACTACAGAGCAGAGCAGGATCCTTTTTAGCAGTTTCAGGTGTTTGGAGAGGTTCCTATTTTTGAGGGCGAGTCCCTATTTTTTAGGAGAAACTGTTAGTTGGCCTGTAGGACTTAGGCAACATTAGTGATCACAGTGCTTCAGTCGGAATTCAGTTTTGAGTCCAGATTTGCATTTTATGAATAATTCAAGCAATATTTTAATATTTCCCAAGTTTGGAATTAAATAAATTAATATAGTGAGTATTATATTCACTATATCAAATAAATAAATTATAATAAGGGCCATGGCCCCATTTCCCTAGATGAAACAACTTATAAGTTGTGTTAATTAAGGGGGGCCATTTTAATAATAAAATATCTTCCTTAGTGGTCGAACTTGTCATGAAGGAATGGATTTTAATAAAAGTTAGTAAAAAATAGGAGTAAAACCCTAAAGGAGGTCAATTGGCATTGGCAGAAAATAAAGAAGCTTTTGGAAGCCCATTTTCAACATCCAGGTTTTCTATTATTTTATCTCAGAATTAGTTGGAGCACTGTTTTCAGAGTCTACAGCAGATTTGATCCGTCAAGAATGAAATCTCTTGAGGCCAGCAGGTTTGGACGTCCCCCCCAGCCTGTCTACAGGCTATGAATTCATTACAAATCAGCTTGAAGAAGCAATTTTGGACTACATTGGAGCTGTGTGGCGATTGGAATCAGCAGATCAGACTGTAATAATTCATGTTATTGGTTTAGAAGGGCAGATTGGTGTGGGATTGAATTAAATGACTTGCAAAATTAGCCCCGGTAGGCTGTACATCACTAGAACAGCAGTAGACGCCATTAGAGGGAGTGATTGCATTGTTTGCAGGGTTCAATTTGGAGGACTTCAGCACAGTTTCAGATTATATCAAGCAAATCAACCTTCTAGTGGCAGATCAGAACAATTTCCAACAACTTTCAGCCTTGCTAGAGGCCGTACTTCTCATCTTGCAGCTGATGTCAGCCCTAGAGGGCAATCTGCAGTATAACTTGGAAGCAAATCAGAATTGTGATGTTTCAAATTCTCAAATTTAATCAAACTATGCATCCTTTGCCTAGTACAATTTCATATTGATCAATTGATTGAAAATAAGAGGGTTGGATTTGTTTCAGTTTGGTTATATTTAGTTCATAGATAGTTGTTTGGAATTAGCTTTGATCATTGCAAATTATTGAAAAAAATAAAATAAAAAAAATTCCAAAAAAACACAAAAAGTCAGAAAAAAGAAAAAATACCCAGTCATAAATACCCTTTCGAAGAAACTCTCGAGGGTTTACAAAAGAACGCCGACATGACAAACACCTACGGACAACAATAATAAAAATGGGCCCCTTTATTAATTATTTAAAGGTCCATTTATAATATTATTTATATTTTGGGACCATTAATTAATTAAAATAATTTATTAAAATTGGGGACATTACAAATAATGAGAGGCTCTATTCCACCTATGACAAGGAGATGCTTGCCATTATGCATGCATTGGCAAAGTTTTATCAGTACTTGGTAGGTGGTAACTTTGTGGTGAGGATGGACCGCAATAGTTTGAAATACTTCTTGGAACAAAAAGAGCTTAATGAGCGTCAATAGAAATGGGTTAGCAGGATACATGCATATGATTTTGACATCGAGTATATCAAAGGGAAGAAAAACGTTGTGGCTGATGCACTTTCGAGGAGGCCTATAGTTGCTGCCCTATGTTCCTTGAGTGAGATTTCAGCAGATTGGAAGTCTCAACTATTGGTTGATAATTCCAAAAATCAGTTTGCTTGCGAGATTATGGATGGATTGGTTCAGCATGACCGATATACAGTGTCTGATGATGTTATATATTATAAGAACATAATTTACTTGGTTCCTAGATCAAACCTTAAGGGGCAGATTTTACGAGCCATCCATGACACACCACTTGTAGGGCATCAGGGGTACTTCAAGACATATAGGCAGAACGGAGAGAGGTTCTCACGGAAAGGCCTCAAGGATGATATCTTGCGTTATGTGCGTGAGTGTGTGACTTTTCCAACAGAACAAGTCTGAGCACACCTTTCCAGCAGGTCTTCTGCAGCCATTGCCCATTCCAGAGCATAAGTGGGAAGGTATTTCTATGGACTTTATTACTGGACTTCCGAGGGTCTAGGGGAGAGATTGTATTTACGTGGTTGTGGATAGGTTGACGAAGTATGCTCATTTAACTCCTATAGCAACCAATTTCACAGCGTCTCAGGTGGTAGAGTAGTTCTTCTGAGAGGTGTTCAGATTACATGTACTTCCCAGGACCATTGCTAGTGACCGGGACAGCAGATTCATGAGTATATTTTGGTAAGAGTTATTTTGGTTAGCTAGTACAAAGTCGACACCTAGTACTAGTTACCACCCTCAGATGGATGGATAGACAAAGGTAGTTAATAAATGGCTTGAGGGTTACCTGCATAATTATGCCTCAGGGCAGCAGAGAACATGTGTGCATTGGCTATATTTGGGTGAGTACTTCTATTATAGTACGTACCATATGTCCATTGGCATGACTCCCTTCCGAGCCTTATATGGTTATGATGTACTATCATTTGTAGATTTGGCATTTGGTGATAGTAGTGCACCTAGAGCACGTGATATGTCACAGGATTGTCAGGATATCCTTAGGGCACTTAAGGATAATATTCAACATGTACAAAATCATCAAAAGATGTATGTGGACCGTCATAGAATAGAGAGGTCATTTGAGGTGGGGGACATGGTCTTCTAGTGCCTTCAACCCTATAGATAGAGTACACTTAAGAGGAGTCGGATAGAGAAACTCAAGCCGAGGTTTTATGGGCCATACAGAGTAGTGAGGAGGATTGAAGAGGTGGCCTATGAGCTTGAGTTACCTTCTGAGAGCAAGATACATAATGTATTTCATATATCATGCTTAAAGAAGGCTTTGGGGCAGCATATTATACCTTCACTTGAGTTACCTCTATTGGATGAGGAGGGAAGATTGATTTTGGTTCCTACTGAGATTTTGGCTATGAGGGAGAGGAGGTTGAGGAGCAGAGTTATCAGGGAGTACTTGGTACGCTGGATAGATTTGCCCTTAGAGGATGCCACCTGGGAATGATAGGTTATATTGCAGCACCCAGCTTTACAGTTGCTTTCGGGCAAGCAACTCTGGGAGAGGACTGTCATGTCCCCTCATTAGATTGTTCAACAGTTGGCAGAGGATTGACCTATCATTCGAGTTCTTGTAGGTCAACGGTATGGTTAGGGGACTCAATCTAAGGGTCATAGAGCTTTGCAGGGGCTCTGTGAGCCATTTTGGGCGTTTAGATGACAGTTCCTACTTTTTTAGGGAGGTCTCCTATTTTTTACGAAGAACTGGCAATTGATTGGATGATCACCCGGGGGACCACGAAGCAAAGTAGGATCCTTTTTAGTAGTCTCAGGTGTTTGGAAAGAGATTCCTATTTTTTAGGGTGAGTCCCTATTTTTTAGGAGGAATTGCCAGTTGGCCTGCAAGACTTAGGCGACATCAGTGATCATAGTGTTTTTGTCGAAATTAAATTACGAGTCCAGATTTGCATTTTTATGAATAATTCAGGAAATATTAAAATATTTCCTGAGTTTGGAATTAAATAAATTAATATAAGTGAATATTATATTCACTCTATATCAAATAAATTATAATAAGGGCCATGGGCCCATTTCCCTAGATGAAACAACTTATAAGTTGTGTTAATTAAGGGGGGGGGGGGGCATTTCAATAATAAAATATCTTCCTTAGTGGTCAAATTTCTCATGGAGGAATGAATTTTAATAAAAGTTAGTAAAAGAAAAGAGCAAAACCCTAAAGGAGGTTGATTGTCATTGGGAGAAAATAAATAAGCTTTTGGAAGCCCATTTTCAACATCCAGTTTTTCAATTAATTTATCTCAGAATTGGTTGGAGCTTTGTTTTCAGAGTCTACAGCAGATTTGATCCCTCAAGAACGAAATCTCTTGAGGCCAGCAGGTTTGGACGCCTCCCCCAGTCTGTCTGCAGGTTATGAATTCATTGCAAATCAGCTTGAAGGAGGAATTTTGGATTACATTAGAGTTGTGCGGTGATTGGAATCAGTAGATCAGACTGTAATAATTCATGTTATTGGTTTAGAAGGGCAGATCGATGTGAGATTGAATTAATTGACTTGCAAAATTAGCCCAGGCAGGCCGTACATCACTCAAACAGTAGTAGACGCCATTAGAGGGAGTGATTGCATTGTTTTCAGGGTTTGATTTGGAGGACTTCAGCACAGTTTCAGATTATATCAAGCAAATCGACCTTCTAGTGGCAGATCAGAACAATTTCCGACAACTTTCAGCCTTGCTAGAGGCCGTACTTCTCATCCTGCAACTGACGTCAGCCCTAGAGGGCAATGTGCAGTATAACTTAGAAGCAAATCAGAATTGTGATTTTTCAGATTTTCAGATTTAATCAAATTATGGATCCTTTGCCTGCTACGATTTCATATTTATCAATTGATTGAAAATAAGAGGGTTGGATTTGTTTCAGTTTGGTTATATTTAGTTCATAGATAGTTGTTTTGATTTAGCTTTGATCATTGCCAATTATTGAAAAACAAAAAATCCAAAAAAAACACAAAAAGTCAGAATAATGAAAAAACCCAAAAAATGGCATACACTGGTCGAAGACAAATTGGCAAACAAATTTCAGTATTTTCATGGGAGATTCCTAGACGGCATCTTTCATTTTTGCTTGGTTTGGTGAAATGGGTTTGAAGATGTTGAGGATTTGTGCGGTTCTCTGATATGGGTTATTAGTAGTTGATTTGATGTGAGCCCTTTTGGAGTACTTTTCAAATTTGGTAGAGTTTTGGTGCTTTATCTGGGTGCTGGTGTGCTTTTTTAGAATTACTGCATATCATGGTTTTATCATATTTTATGGACGGAGACTTTTTGGCATCTGGGTATTGTTTCAAACAACTTTCATGACTTGGGTGACTCAATGTGATAAGTTATTTGCGTTATTTAAGGGAGAACTGAATTTATAAAGCAAATCATCCCTATGAATTGGGTGCCTTGCCGTAGCACGTGGAAAAGTGTGAAGTTAAAATCTGCTTGTTGGTGATTCAAATCTGCTCTTTGGACTTGGGTTTTCTGTGTTTAAAATCTGCATTTGATCAGTAGTTGTTTCTATGACATTTGAAGAAGTTAGTGATCACTTGAAGTACTGAAAGAATACACTTCTTGGCTTGAAATTAGGTCTGCAATTTAATTCAATAAGTCTGGTTTCAAATTAATGTTTGTTGCTATCTGATTTTGTAATGGTGTTTAATACGATTTGATTCAAAGAAATGTTTATACTCTTTGTATGCAATGTTATTTTCAATGAATGCAACAACATGAATGAAACATGAAACAGTAAACACTTTCTGCATCTTCATCTTATTCTATCAACAAACACAAAAAAAATCAGGGGTGAATATTTCAGCCCTCCATTACTTTTATGCCCTTAAACATCTATTATTTTGAAGTTGTGTTGGCATAGGTTGTTCCTGCACTGACATTTTTGCAAATCATGCACATGACAAGTCAAGACTTTTTATTCAAAGTGTAGTGGCATGTGCTGGTTGAAATTCTTGAGCATTTCTTCTGCAATTCAGATGTGACACTTATTAATTGTTCTGTGCAGGAATTAATTGGGTTGCTCTCTTCTGGTGGCATAAATCAACAAGGTGCTTGCTTGGATGCTTTTGTGGCTTTAATGCTAGATTCACCTGAGAACCAGAAAGTAAGGAGACTCGTATATCATATAAATCTAGATATAATTCATGAATAACTTTTCATCTACTAATGCTCACAGATTTTCCCTTCTTGAACAACTTGCTGTGTCCATATAGGTGTGTATTGCTTGAAAGATTCTGAAATTGTTTTATCATTTCTTTGTGTGGCGACATTATTTTTTAGCATATTTTTAATGTTATAAATCCATACTGACTGCTGCTTTTGTCTTCTGTGTCCACTCAAAGGCATCTTAGACAAGTTTTTGTGCTTAGGATTTGATAGTCCAAAATGATGGTTTTCCTTTATGTTCTTAACAGGACTGAAACCATATAAGAAACAAGTCACTAAAAAATACGTGTCATCTTTCTCATTTCTTTTGACTTTTTCAAATGATGACCATAAAAAACATATGCCGGTGGTTAATTGCACATTTAGATAATATATGTTGCAATTAATTTGAAAAATAGGAAAAAAAGCCTTTAAAAAAATGGTAAATAAGAATATAAGAAAATCCAAATCTTGAGATTACTTGTTTCAAAATTTTTAGTAGTAGATTTTTGTGCTTGTAAGTTTAAGTTGGCATAGTAAGCTGTTTTATGTGCTATATAATCTTGTTAATTTAATATTAATAAAAGATGGAAAGGCTTTCTCTAAAACCTTTGTAGAATTGTGGTATTAGTTTAGAACAGGCTTAATTTATTTATTTCTGACAGGAGTTTGAACGTTGTCATGGAGTTAGAAAAATTGCACAGCTGGCTAAAACACCTAACATCGATGAAAAAATGAGGTGTGTATACTTTTGTCCCATACAGCAACACACACTGTTAGTAAATAGATATGAAAATTGGCATCCCACCTTGATGCTTTGGATAGGTTTCTACTAGCTCTTACTGTAGTGCTAGGAATATGGAGCAAGGTTGTTATTACATGCAGGGTATCAATGATTGCCTTTTCAATCATGACAATGTTATAAAATCTGTTATTATTGCTTCTTGGATTACAATAGCTGCTAGAATATGCATTCTTGTTGTTGGCTTTGATGGTGTGTTGGGTGGAATAGACTACTCCCATTGGGTAAAGAATGCTTGTGTGGTCTTGCTTTACAAATTATATGGGCACTTAGTTGAGTGGCCTGCTATCTGACAAATATTGCAGAACATCTTCTTAAGGCAATTCATTTTGGTGTGGCCCTCTACTCTACAATCCATACACCTTAATTCTCAAGTTTCTTTATTTGCTTTTAATTCCCTCATCATATGGAGCATATCTCTTTGTAATACTTGAATTGAACTTGGGTTTCTATTGCTTATATATGAGTTTGGCATCATCATTGTATTTATCTTTTTGAGTGCAAATACATCTTGACCTCACTGGCTATATCCATAACTTTGTTGTATGCTTTTGCATAAGATGAAGGTTGTATATGCATTTTTTTCCATAATGAAGAAACAATACCTTGGATGAACTATTTTTTTTTTCAATTTGTGGGTTGGTTCTTGAATCTTTCCCCAGTTTCACAAATAATTTATTGAACCTACTATTGTAGGTTCTCACGTTCCCAAGTTTCCCTTGCTAGGTCTTATATTTCTGAAAATAAATCATTTTCATCCCAGGCAATCTAAAATTCCTCCTCTGAGGCCTTCTATAATTTCTCCCACACATTTTGACTGGCTAGCTCAATCTGTGTACCATTCAATTGACGCTACTATGATGATGGTTGGGAATGACCATAGACAATAAGCTTTATCATTCTACCCATTTGCTACCCAAAGGTTTCACAAGTTTGGCAGTGCCTTCCTGGATCTTTAGATACATGTTTCATGACTTTAGGTAGCTTTTGCCTTTATACTTAGGCTAGTTGGAGTCGCCATTCATTGTCCTTAATGTGAATTTGGTGATTGGAACCTTTTCCTTAGGAAGTACTGAATCAAACATTCTAGTGCTTTTTTGACACTCTTAGACATGTGAAACTGAAAATCTTTGACACTTCTAGCAGCTTTGGTAGTTTGTATCCTATTATTGCTCTCACAGTCTCTTTTCTACTCTCCAATCCTTTGCTTCCTTGTTTTTGGCTCTATTTTCTCCTCGATCAACAACTCTTCAGTAGCAGAACGATTGCTTTTTATTCACTTCCCTTTCTTTACTGTAGAGAAGTCCTTGGACTGCATCATAAGACTTAGAACAAAGAATTCTGTTTTTTAGTACTTGGAGTAGGCACAGACTTTGTTGGTTCCACTTCCTCCTACTAAACTTGGTCAATGAGATCAACACACGATTCAAGAAGGGGAAGATGTTGGGAAATCTTGACCCACTCTTCCTTTGTATCCTGTAGGCTGTTCTTCAAAGACAATTGAACGTTTTGATGGCTTTGTTTGATTATGATTTAACTTCAGCTTCCAATTTGATTCTGACTCCTACACTGAATTTGAAATTGTGTTGATGGATTCTCTATGAGTGCTTCCCACAATATTCTTCTTATTTCTCTTTGTTATCAGGAAGTCCTTGCAAAAGATGATAGCTTCAGTGACTTCCCATATCTTCAAACTTCTGGGGAAGTGCCCCCTAGGAAAATGTATCCCGGGAATGCACTTTTGAGTTCCTACTCTATCAGAATTAAGGGGACTTGTAGGATCCATGAATTTTGAAGGTCCCTTGGCAAGGCTCAACATTTTGTGGTATCATTAATTTTAGTGTCCATGTTCCTTCATATGATTGAATTAGGGCATCAAAGTTCAATTTTTCAAACTGCAACGAAGAAGGGGGTGAATATAATAAGCTTTTCAGAGGATGTTGAATCTTAGGAATGTTGAATTTTGTGGGAGGTTAAACACTTTACCAATCAGGGGTAACTTTTCTGTATACAAACTAGAACTATAGCTTTGATACTCGTGAGCTTTTGATGCCAGAGCCCAATTTTACAGCTAGGCTAGACACATTTATAAAAGTTCTTTGATTAAGCTCAAGCCATAAGAACAACAGACCTCCAAGATGAAAATAATGAAGAAGTTCTTGTTCTCATTTCTATATTCATAAGAACCTCTAACCCCAGTGGACCCTAAATCGAGAATTTGTATTGAAGGAAGTTATATTTTCATTGGGATCTGTACTTGGAAATAATGCTTCATATCGGTCTCGTCTCTTCTTCTTGTTTTGTTTTTGAATTGAATGTAATTAGTTTTATCAGTTTTTCATATTTCTTTTTACTAGTAAAGGTAAAATTTAAACAGAGTTTTTTATAAACACTGTTGAGTAGTAAAATATAAACATAGTTTTTTTATAAACACTGCTGAGTAGTAAAATATAAACATAGTTTTTTATAAACACTGCTGAGTGATACACCAATTTGTTGCATTGTAACCCGTATGGAGGCATTCCAAATGGGATTATTTTTTCCATTTACTTTATATAGCTCTGAGTTGTATAACTTAACTCTCTTCTGGACTTTGAACTTACCACCATTTTCGATTCTTCTATATATCTTCATGATCATGTAGTACAATTTAAGCCATTAATACTGGCAGTCGAAGAGGGATGTGATATGGGACGCCAGTTTGATACATGCTTATCTGGCCTTAGTTTTTAGCAATGAATGGATTAACTTGTGAGTTTGGTGAAGGTCCTGTTCTGATCACAAACCATTTTTAATACACTTGTCATATTCTGATGGAGTAGGTATAATGCAATAGAAGATGTGGAGCCTGAATCTTGTTTCTGTTAATAGTTGTTGTTGCATCTAGACGTACCCACCAAATCCTGCTTGTTCTGGTTCAGATCCTGTCACAACTAGATTTTTCAGATGATGTGAATTAATATGCTCTGATATTAACACTGCTCATTGCCCTTTCAAATTTTAAATTTACTCTTTTTCAAACCCATATCCCAGCTGTAGTGTCCCATATGGGATCTTAATTAATTTGCTTTATAATTTCAATTTAGGATCTGAGTTGTTCTTGGAGGTGGCAGCTTATAATTTCCTTATCAAGAGGACTCCAATCTTTCCTGTGATTCCATCAATGGCTTATTTGTTATTACTGATCATTGCTCCATTTTCCAAGTTTTCTATCTAATCATCGATTAGATATAGCATCCATACTTGGAGACGATTACAGACTCCCACATTACATAAGATTATCGACATATTCGGGTTATCGACTTAAGTAGCTTTGTTGTCTTTATCAATGCACAACAATCACTCCCTCGAATATGCTTCTAAATATAGAGTATATGATTCTTCACCATCGAATATGCGAGGATGGACTCCAGTACTCCCGTCAAATACTTATCATTCTCTATATATGCAATGCTGGTTTGATATCCTAAATATGGAGGTCACCGGTAATCCTTACTTCTCTCCTATTAGACCCACGACAACAGTTGGCATCGATGATTGAGGTGCTCACGCAGATGAGAACACAATGATATCTCTGTATACAGAGCTGTCACAAATAAGGAGCTAATTTAGTATTGGTCGTGTTATTGATTGGGCTCCTCATAGATACTAAATTTGAGATTTCTAAGGTCTTATATAATCAGGATAGGCTCAGGAGTTTCATGACAGGTATTGGCGTAGAAGAGCAGATTATGGCAAATTAATACACATGATGATCTTGTCTACGAGTTGCTTCTTATCATTATCTTTTTGTGCCTGCCGTAATCCTTTCATGACCAATGTGGAAAGCCTCTTTATATCCTTCTTCCTTTAATGAAGAGTTGCTTTGCTTGAGTCGAGTCGCATGCTTTATGGAGTTCCTACCCCTTTTGCTAAATAGTATAGTTGCTGTAGTGGCGATTAGTTTCTTATTAAATTGTCTCTCCTTAACCACTAGTTTAGATTAATTTTTCCTTTACATTACTTAATCGGTCATCGATAAATGTCGGTCATACACTATCGATAATAATATGTAATAATATTAATATATTATATTTAGTACATCATATTTAATGCTATTATATTAATTTATTATTTAATTAATTAATTTATATTATATTTATATTTTCATTAAATATTTATGTATCGATAATAATATATTATTATTATCGATATTGTTAATTATTATTATATTAATAATACATTATTGTATTAATAATATATTGTATCATTATAGTAATATATTATATTATTATTTTTATTTGTTCATTAATATATTTTAATTATTAATTACGGAATCTTATTTAGGAATGGGGACATTACACCAGCTCATGTTGTTTAGTTGTAGAGGTCTAGCTTGTTTTTTTAGTTTGTTTGGTCTGGTTTAGCTTTCTTTGTAGTTGTAGATCCGCCTTGAGTCATTTGACCCAAGAAGTTTTAGTGGTAAGTTTAGTTTGCTTTAGGTTTGCCTAGAATCATTTGATTCTAGTGGTTTAATTTGCTTTAGTTTAGATTTCCTTGCTTTCTAGATTTGGTTTCGAGGGATCCCAATTATGAGAAAGTTGATGTGTTCTCACAAGACACACTTTGGTACATGCCCACTAGGTATGTTCAGTTTATTTCTTGGATATCTCTTTGTGAAGCTCTTCTAAATTAGAGATTGTTTCTACTAATCTCATCTTTTGATTAGGATTTGTCCTCAATTTGGAAGGGAATCATCTGTTGTGTTATAAACACTTGAATCTTTCGATTACTCTATCTTACACAAATTACTTATCGCTTTGAGTCATTGGGGTTTCTTAGGAGAAGTTGTGGCAAGTGAAAAATAATTACTCCTACTTCAGCGCTATGTAATTCTCAAACCCATTATTAGCTTCACTACTTATGAGCCAAAATGAAAATATAAAAAAAATGTGAAAGAAAATAGTATCAAGATGAAAAGAGAAAAGAAAAATGAAGTGAAAAGGAATATCAAGAAATATTTGGCTTTGGGAATTTGTGAATATCTCTACTGGGCCTATGGATGCCTAGCTGGCAGTAGAGCAATGTTCATGGGAATTATAGCGATAACCTCGTCGGGGCTATAATCACCTGATTGGCAGTGAGGCAATGACCGGGATGCTTTTGTGATGTCCTTATTTTGCATAAGACTTAATAATAAATAAGAATTAAAATATAAATCTTAAAAAAATTAAACATAAATAAATAATATAGTTTTATTAAATAAATAATAATAAAGGAAGATTTTAACAGATAAATAATATCTCGAGTATTATATTAATTTCTCTAATATTTACATAATAATAATATTTATATATATATTTAAGTATATATATACATCTCATATATACTAAATATATATATACATATCTTCACTAGTATTGACTCATAGTGTTTATCTGACTGAAGCTACAAAACATTAACACTCCCTCTTAGCTAGGGAGGATAAATCAATCCAATGTCAACACTTGACAACATCAATTCTATGATGTAAGCAATAAAGGCATCATCCTCATGATGTAATCAATAGAAACATAGTCTCAATGTGTGGATTGCCTCCATCGATGATTCTATCCACAAGTCCTTAGGTGGATTGCCTCCATCAGCGATTTTATCCACAAGTCCTCAGGTGGATTGCCTCCATCGGCGATTCTACCCACAAGCTCTCGTGTGGATTGCCTCCATCGGCGATTCTATCCACAAGCTCTTAGGTGGATTGCCTCCATTGGCGATTCTATCCACAAGCTCTCGTGTGGTTGGTTGGTGTTCCTTTGGCGAAACTTGAGCGTGAGGAGTCTAGTAGTTATAGTGATGAGGACTTTGGCTTGGGGGATGATTATTGTCCTCCCATCACTACATTTTGTCATTTTGACATGATTTTGTACTCATTTTGATATTGATCATGATTCATATCATGCATGATGCTACTCATTGTAATCATCTTTATGATAAAATTGATATTTGATAGAACTAATATAAATCCTATTTGCTGATAATTTGAATTTCTATTTGAATTTTGATTTTTGAATGTTACTATTGGGTATGTACTATGTTACTATGTTGAATGTTGAATGATATTGGTTCGTGTTGCAATTTTGCTATGTTCAAGTATTTCAATTTGGTATGTTATATTGGAACATCATTTCATAACTAGCATTTCAAGTTCTATATGTATAGTATGTAGCACCCCTCCTCCCCCCCCCATCCCCTCGCCGCCGTCCCTCCGCCGTTCCCAAATTGAGGCCCCTTTTTTTCCCGTCTTGGAAACTCGTCTCAGTGTCCCCCCGTCTCGACGTCCCCCTGTGCCGGTGTTACACTGGTTATAAGTGTATTGTTCCTTAGAGCATTATCCAAGTAGAGTTTTCTGCCCAGCCATTGTGGTTTAGATTCTACATGCACAAATTTAGATCCATGGGTGACATTGCCTTTGGTCATGATAGATATCTGTATTTGGGTATTTTAGCTCTTTTTTCCTATGAGAAGGTTGTCTCATAGGGCCCAATTTGGTGCTTTTATTGTTGGTACTTTGAGGCTAGCTTGCTCCTTTCTATTGGCATCTCTATTGACAAACACCCTCCTTTCATGTATTTCTTGTATATGCTCCTTGGCTCATTCAAAGGAGAGCATCACTAGAGCTGGTAGAAGGGACATTTACGAGCTTTACGTCTAGGTCACTTGGAGCTACCCTCTTGTGCCTCTCAGCTTGAAACTTGCTTTTTACATTGAGCATTTCCTATAGGTCTTGCTATCTCCAATGCCATTTGTCACATGGCTTGAGGTTTCTCCTTGGCCAAAATGAGGATACATTCCTATCAACTGCAGGTTGAAATAAATCACCATATTTCTTGCCTTGATTGTAGTTGCTTTTGCACCCTCTAGGAGGTTGAGATCAAAGAACATTTCATCTTCAAATGCCTCATTTATTATTAGATTCGAGGTAGATATTACTGCTTCTATTGGGGCCTCAAGCAGCAATATCTTTACTTGCAATATTCAGACTGGTGGTGTTTGGCTCTTTATCTTTAGGAGTTCATCACCCTTTGGCAAAGAACCTTACATGTGGTTTGTTGGGATTCTAGAGCTCTTAGGTTGATCATCTCCTCCTTTTAGAACATCTAGGAGATCATTATGCCTAAACAACCTGATGGAGCCTTATTTTTTGGAAAAAAATTTGGCATCCATTTATAATGTTGGAGGAGTGTGTGCATTAACCACAGCATCTCTGGCTGACATAAGTAATGAGAAAAGAAAATTGCTTTTGGGTTTGTTCCAGAAGCAAGCTTAAAAAGCTATATCTGAATATCATGCACGTGCAGCTTGTTGTCGGGATAATTGTATGTACGGGTTATTATGTTAGTAAAGTATTATGTTACTCTCGGTCGTTAGTGACCGAGAGGTTAGACAGTTACGTCACGACGCTTCGGTCGTGACCCTTCGGGTACTTTATATACTCTCTCGGAGGTTGGACATGGGAGATATGATTGTATGATCATTACGATGTAAATGTACTTGCCAGTATGGAATGATTAATGAAGTATTTATTATTCTATGATACATTCTGTGTTTATTATATTTCTTGTACTATGTCTGTGCAATACTAAGTTTACCCCAGCAGGTAAACATCTGGCACCGCTGCCTAGACATACTCGGGAAGAGAAGTGAGGAAAGGATTTATGCCCAATGTTTTAAATAAAGATAGAAATAGAAAAGTGAGAAATGATGACGAAGAGGCCGCACACGCAGCTCTAATCTCCGCACAGCAGTGTGAACGTCGCTATAGGCTAAGGCAACTTGCCAAAGACCAGCTTGCCGGAGGGGACCTCGGAAGTGGTACAAAGGGTGCAAAAGCCGAAGAGTTCACTTCTTCGGAACGGAGAGTGCAGAGTCGGGAAGAGTTACTTGAGGAGACACGGGCGAGAAGAGCCTTTCTCCAAGAGGAGAGAGTACAGTTTGAGGTGGGTCTCCGTACACCAGGTGCAGAGAACCAAACCGGCGGAGAGGGTGATACTGCAGAGGGTGGCACGAGCACACCAGCAGACCCTCCGTTGGAACCGAGAACCCCGCACGGTACGGTGCCAGGAGAAGGGCAAGTACCACCAGCCCAGCAACTACCTCAAGGACAAGTACCACAAGTCCAAACTACCCACAGCACTCAGGGAGGTGTGGGCACGAGTGGTATCGGTGCACCGCCTCCACCGCAGCCAACCATGGCGGTGAATAAGCAGAAGTTACCGAAATTTACGGGGCAATCCAAGGAGGATCCAGTTCGGCACTGTCGAACGTGTGAAACGATATGGACTGCACACGGGGTAACTGACGAGAATGAATGGATCTGCCAGTTCCCTGCAACACTGAGGGAAGGTGCCATTGATTGGTACTCGGATGTTGACAAGACGAGCCTGACGACATGGGACCAGGTCAAAAAGGCCTTCCAGACAGAGTTTCAATTGTTACGAGATGATAATGAGATATTAGCGGAAATCTACAACACTAAGCAAGCGAAGAATGAGTCCGTCCGTGCGTACGGACGGCGACTCAAAGAACTCATCAGGAAGATGGAGTCGGCCCCAGCGGACGAACTGAAGAAGAGGTGGTTCGTAGAGGGACTCAAAACCTCCCTACGAAAGAAAATGAAGATAGTTCCACCTACTTCGTACAGTAATGCATACAACCGAGCAATGGATTTAGAGAGTGAGTGTAAGACCTCCAAGAAGATGAGGTCATCTTCTGACAATGACTTGGAGACTGAAAGCAGTGAGGATGGGTCGAGCAAGAAAGTGCTCGCGTTGCAAAAAGACCTTGAAAGAATGATGAAAGAACTCAAGGCCGCCAAGGGAAGTACCAGTAAGACAGGAGAAGATATGGTGTGGTGCATGGACTGCAAGGAAGCAGGCCACACAAAAGGTTCTTGTCCGAAGAAGGCTTTTTGCGATATTTGCCAAATCACAGGACATTCCACTAAAGAATGTCCCTACAACCTGAGGGCGAGAAATCAACAAGTGCTCTATACACAGGAGCAACCTTCCACGTCTGGTATTGGCGGACAACAAAATGCTCCATCATCTGGCGGGTATGGAAACAACCGACGGGGAGGCCGAGGCAATGATGAGAACAAGCCGCGGGTCCGGTATGACGCGAAGGGGAGGCCCATGATACAGTGCAGGAGTTGTAACCAATGGGGACATTATGCCCGTGACTGTCAGAATGAGGCTACTGCTCCACTAAAACTGTGTCGGTGGTGCGGACCGGGGAACCATGAGGATGCTAATTGTCCGAAGCCCGGCTGCAACATCCTAGACATGGAACGAGGGGGCACGGAGAAGGTCCTCGCAATCACATGCGGGCAAATGAAGAAGGCCACATATCCTCACCCTCCGACAGAGAAACAAAGGATGCTCGAGGCGAAGGCTGAGATCGCGAAGGGTATGGAGGACCGAAGGGACTCCACAGATGTCGGCATTTCTACTCGAGCAATGGCCGAACAAAATATTTTAAGGCAGATAATGCAATTGGAGGTACCAGTAAAGGTCAAGGACCTATTGGAAACGATGCCGCATCTCAAAACGGCTCTATTCCTTGGGCAAAACATTCCAGCAAGCACGGTTGAACGAACGGAGATCACGAGTGGCTCTGCAGCCGACCCCATGACGCTATCGATAAATAATGGGCGGAATCCCGCAGTGGTGGAGATGGGTATTTTGGGTACCATCCTCACGAACACAATTGTCGACGGTGGGTCGGGCGTCAATGTCCTCCCGGAAGAAACTTGGAAAAGCTTGGGGAAACCGACGCTGTAGCCACCGACTTTCAATTTATTGGGGGCCGACCAGCACGGTATTAAGCCTCTCGGTACATTGATGGCGCAGCAGGTGACTATTGGAACCCAGCCTTTCACCTTAGATTTTGTTGTAATCCCTCTTAAGCAGAAGGGGTATGATGCCATCCTGGGTAGAGGGTGGTTGGTGACGGCCTGAGCCAATCATAATTGGAAGAAAAACACCCTCGCATTTGAAAAGGGGGGAAGGAAGTTTGTAGTGGACCTCAACACGCAGATGGTTGGGGAGGAAATGGCATCCGATTTAGAGTCAGATGACGGGATGGGCAGAGAGGAAGGAAACATGGAACCTAATGCCGAAGGGATACTGAAAGTGGAGGATGATACAGATTCGATGGACGGTCTATTCCATTGGCAAATGGGTGATTATGAATTATTTCCGCCGTCCTGCAACATATTGAAGATTGAGGAAGCCGAGAGTGAGTTCCTTCCGGAATATACAGCATACCGAGAAGGGGAAGTTGAAAGGAAAGAAAGCCCTGCCCAGGAGTTTCGGAAGGAGGAACCCATCTGGCACAAAGAAGCAAAGTTGGAAAAAATAAATCTCGGGGATGAGAGAAATCTGAAACCCATCGTTATGGGAGACAACTGGAATCCTGTGTGGAGGACCGCAGTCTTCAAAATCTTGATTCTCCTTTTTCTTTTTATGTACGGGAACGAGACCGTGGTCCCTGTAGAATTTATGGTTCCAAGCTTTTGGATCGCCATTGAAAACAGACTCGGTGACAGGGAGAGGGAACAACTGCACACTCTGTGGGCTCTCGACGAACGGATACATGACAGTGGCAACGGGACCAAATTGAAACTTTACCCGAAGAGGATGGATCCGAAAGGAGGGACAGAGCAACCGAGAGGGACTCGGCAGACGTCCGTACGGGTGACCAGAGAAGCCTCCGGACAGAAAATTGAAAAACACCCGTACGGCTATGCATGACCATACGGTGGAAAAAAAATGAAAAAAAAAATGAAAAATGAAAAAACAAAAGAAAAAAAGAAAAAGAAAAAAAAGATCAGACCGTACGGTCGTACGGCATTCAAAAGTGCCACAGCATTGTAGGATGTCGTACGGCTGTCAAGTGCCGTACGGCAATAGCATCCATGCCCGTACGTTATTTTTAATGCAGCAGTCACCGTACGGAAGGAAAGAAAGAAATAAAAATGATACTGTACGGTACCGTACTGTTCCATAAGACACCGTACGACACCGTACATGGAAAATGCCAAGCTGAAAAATAAAAGACCGTACGGTACCAAGGCGACGCATAAGGGTTAGATGAGCGTACGATAGCCAAGCCATAAGTAGGATACCGTACGGTTGTACGGCCAGACCACACGATACAGGAGAAATTAAAAAGCGCAAGGATATATTCGTACGGTCATTGCAGACGATAAAGAAGCCGTACAAACACATAGTTACGGCATTGATCAGTAATAATTTGGTTGTATCCGTACAATACAAAAGGGAGTCAGAGAGAGGGAATCCATACGACACAGACAAGAAGGTGCATAAGGGTTCAGTACAGCATTGGGATGTGTGAAGGGGAAAGCATGAAGGAAGAAATTCATATGGTATTTATAAAAAAAAAAGAAAAAAAAAAAAGACGACAAATCAAAACAGTTCAAAATGAATAACGTATGGTACCGAAGGGTAGGACATAATGAGGTAGTAAGGGAAACATAAGCGCTTTACAGAAAAGAGTGTGGGATTAGAAGAAAATCACAAAATGGTGTGTTCCATAGACTTTTGTGTGGGTTTGAGAGTGCTAATTTGGTTTTGGCGGCGGGGGCGCTGCCCCAGGACCCCGTGGGGGTGCTGCCCCTCGACCCCACTGGGGGCGTTGCCCCCTAGACCCCCAGTCGGTTCAGTTATCAGCCCTTGGAGAGTGTGACCTGTTGATGAGATCAGAGTTGCTACAGGCATGGAGTGTTTGCATGCCGGAGGTGAAGAGAGCACTGGAGCAAGTCTTTCAAGAGGGGTACTACGCTTTGAGGCACTTGGAGTAGGTGTTGGCTGGACGTGAGACTGTCTTGGTGGATGCATCGAGAGCTCGGGAGGAGCTGACCACCCAGTTGGAGGCAGTAGAGCAACACTTGGCTCAGCGTACCCAGGAGTTGGAAGTAGAGAAGTTGGCACGGGTGGCTATCAAGGTCAGATTGGTTAGGGAGACAGTATGGTGTTAGCGGAGGCTATAGCTGAACAGTATGTTTTGGAAACAAGTTTGGTGCAGGCACGAGAGGAATGGGATGTGACGGAAAAGACCTACTGGACGCAGCATTGCTGGGGAGGGCGGCACTTCAGCTTTTTCAGGGATGCCCCTCTGCCCCTTCTCAGTGATTTTCTTCTTCTATGTGGTGTATTTCATCTCCCTGTTGTTGTAAGTCGTCGGAGACGACTTGTTTTTTGGGGGGGATGATGTTGTCGGGATAATTGTATGTACGGGTTATTATGTTAGTAAAGTATTATGTTACTCTCGGTCGTTAGTGACCGAGAGGTTAGACAGTTACGTCATGACGCTTCGGTCGTGACCCTTCGGGTACTTTATATACTCTTCGGAGGTTGGACATGGGAGATATGATTGTATGATCATTACGATGTAAATGTACTTGCCAGTATGGAATGATTAATGAAGTATTTATTATTCTATGATACATTCTGTGTTTATTATATTTCCTGTACTATGTCTGTGCAATACTAAGTTTACCCCAGCAGGTAAACACAGCTGAGCATCGAGCTTCATTAGAAACATCATCAGATGCAGTTACTTATTGGGAACCAACACACAGAACTATCACCAGTTACTTAGGCTGTGTCATTTCAATTTATTCATGACTGTAGAAATATCTCCCAGCTGAATGATTCAGAATGAATCAACTCAAATATGCTTCACTGCCGAGGCTACACTCAAAATCACTAAAAAATACCAAAACTTCCGCACACGGAAAAAGACTATTGAATCATCATCACGTGGCAATCAAACCGACCACTGTTATATAAGGAGAGAGATGCTATGGTTCCTTCATAATTACAAGCATTAAAAGAATGCACCGACCACAACAAAACAGAACCATAGACCGTCAGCCAATAATAATCATGAACTGTCATCGAATAATGATCATGAACTGTTGTCATACGAAATGCCAAGTGTGTCCACGCACGTCACAAACACAAGCCGGACAAGACAAGGAAGATTCACGATGCCATGTCATCTTAACTCGACAGTGAAGAAGGCATTCATAATAAGAATAATAAATGAAAGAATGCTGGATGCCATTTGCGAACGATTGAAACCTGCACGCAAGGTACCTTCCTAGTAAGATAAGGAGATACAGTAAATCAAATGTTGTTCATTATCCGTGGACACTAGGAAAGTTATACAACAAATGGAGGAACAAATGGAGGACGTAGAAAAATTATTTGACGCGGCAGAGAAAGTGTTTGGAAGCGATAAACAGAAAGTAATTAACATATTTGTTAATTAAAGAATAGTTATTATATTCACAACCTTGGAAACCAAAGGGTGTGATTTATATTTAGAAGGAAATGACTTTAGAGTTTGAAAAGTCACATCTCCTTAGGTATTAAAATATAAATAATGAAATAAAAAGAGACATTTGAGAGAACAAAGGGATTCAATAAATAGAAACATTTTATATATTTTGTATGGAGGGATAAGGGCTATAGTATGATTTTGTAATTATAAATTTATTTTATTTTAATAATAAAATAAAACATCCTTTGTTTATTATTAAAAGCATGGAGAATTAAACTGCAGATGAACCGTCCTTCGTAATTATTATTTTTGAATATTGTATACAATTTAAATATCGGATAAGTGGATACGGTCAAATAGCATCTTAAATTCGATCTAGAATAATTTAGGATTGCATAAATATTTGATTTGTCGCGTCTTGATTATTGAATTGATTAACAATATAAATGTGCTAAACATTATAAAGTTGTACGTAAACCTTCATTGAAGTTGACTCTATCGCCCGAGTAAGCAGAGGCACTGGTCTTATTATTGAAATATTGGGTTTATATATGAAGTCAGAAAATCTATCAATTCCTTCCTACAACACTTACTAAATCATTACACAATACTTCAATTCATATATTCAGCATTCACTTTATTTTGATCGAGTTCAAGGATTTTGCCAACCGAGGAACTCGCCAGCTTAAATTCGCTATAGAAGAGCTTCGAACCAAGTGATCAAGTTTGAAGTAAAGGTTTACCCGCCTAGGTGTAGCGAAGCCTGAAGTGCAGGGGAGTTTGAAGTATTCCCGTTCGTTGGCCAGAATTGATTTGGAATTTTATTGGAGAATTGGCAGGCTCTAGGATTTCAAATCTGCGGTTTTGGGAACCAACACAACCTTTGGATGCTACTACTTCTCTCATAGATGTAGCTTGTAGATACACTTGTGAGATGTCTCTCACAACTTCTGCTTCAACATATTCTCCCTCAGCATTGTGGTCTTGTTTCTTTCCAATGGTGCAACCCAACTTTCTCTTGTTGACATAGATCCACTCTTCAACCATCTTTCCAATCACAAGGAAATATGCATATTATGAGTTGTTTTACTACTATAGGGGTTACTTCAGCCTTCAATGTTAGGTGTGATCCTAGGGGGAGCACCCCTCCTGGCCTTTGGTACTCTCCAGTGAGCATTATCAAATATTGAATCAGCCCTATCTCAATGATTGTTGACAATACTAGCAACCTTCAGTTTTCCTCTGTGGTTTCTCTTTGTCCTTTGAGGTTCTTGTTTCCCTTTCTTAGTTTTTTGCACCTATTTATTTACCACTTGTTTTGGTGGTCCTTTGTCGGTTTGTATGTTTTATCTTTATTCTTCCCCTTGGTGGGAGTTTCAACTCTATTGTCTATTGTGGCTCTCTTGAATACTATTGACCTCTTACTGGTGGATGGTGGACATTATTATACTTCTTTTCTTTCTTTTTATCTTTTATGGATGAAAAGATTGGCTATAAAATGAAAGGTTTCATGATCCATATCTGTTTTTTGAAGAAGACACAACCTTCAATTGTAGGACTGACAACCTTGCTAGTTTATGATGTTGTAGATTTTCACAGCTAGGCTCCATTGCCTCGTCAACCAGAGATGAGAGTACGCTTCTAGTATCTAGCATTTTCTGCCAATACCAGGCAGAATTGGAAAACAAAGATGGGTATGGACTTCTAATTTATGGATTGGTGAAAGGCTCTTCCTGAAGTGCTTTATGCTGACACCTTTCCAATTTTGATGTTGAATGGTTTAGTTGTTGTCTTATAAGATATTTGTACCATGTTTTCCTACATTTTTCGCGTGGACGCAATAATATGTTGTCATATTAAATATTTTTTCATGCACCCCTCACTTGTTCCTGCAAAAAATTAACTGTAGTCTTGTAACACATTGCACGTGTCAATGTTAGGTGTGATCCTAGGGGGAACACCCTCCTGGCCCATGGCACTCTCCAATTAGCATTATCAAATTTTGAATCAGCCCCATCTCAATGATTGTTGACAACACTAGCAACCTTCAGTTTTCCTCTGTGGTTTCTCTGTCCTTCGAGGTTCTTGTTCCCCTTTCTTAGTTATTTGTACCTATTTTTTAACCACTTGTTTTGGTTGTCCTTTGTGGGTTTGTATCTTTCATCTTTGTTCTTCCCCGTGGTGAGAGTTTTAACTCTATTGTCTATTGTGGTTCTCTTGAGTGCGATTGACCTCTGACTGGTTGACTGTGGACATTAATATGCTTCCTTTCTTTCTTTCTATCTTTTATGGATGAAAACATTGGCTATAAAATGAAAGGTTTCATGGTCCATATCTATTCTTTCGAAGAAGACACAACCTTCAATTGTAGAGCTGGCAACCTTGCAAGTGCATGATGTTGTAGACATTCACAGCTAGGCTCCATTGCCTCTTCAACCAGAGATGTGAATATGCTTCTAGTATCTAGCATATTCTGCCAATACCAGGCAGAATTGGAAAACTAAGATAGGCCTGGGCTTCTAATATATGGATTGGTGAAAGGCTCTTCCTGATGTGTGTTATGCGGACATCTTTCCAGTTTTGATGTCGAATGATTTGGTTGTTTTGTCTTATAAGATATTTGTACCTTGCTTTCCTACATTTTTCTCTTGGATGCAATAATATGTTGTCATATTAAATATTTTTCATGCACCCCTCACTTCTTGTTCCTGCAAAAAATTAGTTGTAGTATTTTAAGTTTAACACATTGCACATGTGTATTTTGTACAAGTATCATATTGTTTTAAACAGATATATGGTAAAGCTATTAATAATTTTTATAAATATATGTTTGAAGTCCCATTGTTAATGATTCTGGATGGACGCCTTGCTCTTGGTACTTACGGTAAATTTGCACGAGTTGGTTTCAATTGACTGATTTGATTTCGTTCTTTTTGTTTGAAATAAATATGCAGAATAGAACTGATTGTTACCAAGGAAATTTGTAGATTGAAGTTTTGAGGTGTTCTCCTAACTTGACTTTCCTTCTCTATTCAATTGTATTAGGGGTTACCAACATTCAATGTAATTTGTAAATTTAATCTACCTGGTCTTTTTCAATCAATTTCTCAAACAGAACGAATCATTGATAATGGTAAGATTTGTCTAGGTAATTCAATCTTGCTTTGCTGTCGAATTTTTAAGGCATTATTTACTAATGTGTCTTAACAAAAAATGAAATATCCTTTCTAGTAGATTCAATCCAAAGACATGTAATTGCATAATCTAACTCTTAATCAAATTAACGATTTATGGTAACAATAGAGCCTATAAATTGATCCAGTCGATTCTTATTGAAAATTTCTGTTAATTCTATGTTCATGCAGTAACAGATAGAATAGTATTGAATAAGAGAAAAAAATAATGGTAGGGAAATACTTGAAGTTGTGTTTCCAGCTTACCGCCTTTTCACAATGATTTTTCTGAAAGAGCTGATTGAGCATAGCCCAGTTGACAACCTATGGGCGTACAAACAATGATGTCCTTTCCACCTTCAGCTGTGGATTCTTCCTACCCCTGTGACTCTCTCCATTGGTGATCGAATAGCATTATCAGACCTGCGAATTATCTCAGAACACTAACTCTTGAAACGACTTGTATAGTCCAGCTAAGTTACCGATTCGGGTGCGGATGCGGATGCGGGTACAAGAATCGGGTGTGCGGATGCATGAAATTTTTTTTGGGGGTTTTGGATGTGTTTATATATATATTTTTAAATATATATGTATTTATATATATATACACACACAAAGAAATATATAGAATTAAATCATTTGATAGTATAATGCTTCAAATAAATATTAAATACCAAGTGATAGTTCACAAATATTCAAATAAGCCATATATATATTGTTTTCCCTCTCGGGTCAACAAGAATAGTTGCATAAACACACATTAACTGATAAACATGAATATAGGAAAGTATTGCAATTCGGTAAACATAAAGTACTCAGAAAACCAAATCATGTCATTCACACTCAGAGCAATGTGTACATATAACCTCCGAAGAGACACCACCGAAACGTCACGTCGTAACGGTTCACACTCTCGGTACTAACTGCCGAGATTAACATAAGTTTATTACACAACACCCGTACATACAAAATATACCGACAACATATATTATAAAATTAGAAATATAATTGATACGATTATTATAATATTATAACACCCGATTCAATACATGTCTTTAATAACACATCCATACACATATAATAGATTTAATAACTCGATTCAATAGTTTGTCTTTGGATCACCGATCAAATAGATTTAGAATCGGTTATGAGAAGAACGTCGAACAGAAAGATTAATATCCATCGTGAATTTATGACACCCTTTCCGACCATGTTGCATCCTTTTGCACAGCAGCGGAGCTTTTCTGTATATGCATAATGGTGACAAATGACAAAGGTGTTGCAGGATCCTCGGATTTCAAAAGCCCAAAGGTAAAGGAGCTCAAGCATAATAGGGCAACTGAAAATGCATTAAAAATAACTCTGACAAGGGTTTTGCCACATCCAACAAATTTGCTCAGTACCACCTTGGCCTTCAATTCCTATCGCTTCAACTTCACTTTGAAAAACATAAAGTTTTCAAATTACAACGTGGCGGGCGCAACGGCTGGAAAGTTCTTCAGGGAAAAGACCGTCAAACAGAAAGATATGATCCACAACACATCCGGTAAGCATCCACAAGGCACCCGAATCAGAATCCGTATCCCCACGCTTCCGCTTCCGCCTCCAGTGTTACAGGGTGCGCATTGGTAACTTAGTATTCCAACACATGCAACACCTGTTTCTTCACAACCGAGTTTGGGTGGGCGTCCAAACTCCAAATAACCAAGGGTTTCGTCTTGGTTTCTCTACGAATCTTGTTGCAGAAGAAAATAAAAATCAAAGGCAATGAAAAGATGCCCAACTATCCTTCAACGCTGCCTTATGTAGACGCAACACTCATTAAAACATCGCACAACCATAAAAGCATATATTTTAGGCGTTATTCACACAATCGTAAAAGCCTAGATTTTAGGCGATTTTCACAAGAAGATAAGCTCGCCTTAAACTGGAAAAATACAATTGCCTTTATTAAATAAAATTACCTTAAGACAAGGTAATAAGCCAAGGCCCCAACCATGACTGGAAAATAGGAGTCATTTAAGTGATTTTGGCCCCACACACCTCCTTTTATTCTATTAAATTGTCTAAGTCGGGGAGACGCCCATTTAAAAAAGACTTAGCAAAGTGATTATTGCAATTTGAAACTTCAATTGAGGAGGGACATTAGAGTCCTCCCTTCTGGAGATTGCTGGACCACTAGCAATCATAAATTAGGATGTTGTAGTATCTCCTCACCTTCCCACGAAGCATCATCAATAGGCAGTCCCTTCCACTTTATGAGATAGCATCATCAATCTGCAATACCTTCAGGGTCTAGAATTAGTTTTCCCTCTTCATTCAATGGTGGCAACTCCGGAGAGGCAGCTGTCTGTTGTCCCAGTGCCTTCTTTAAGCAAGAGACATGGAAAATTTTATGAGTCCTACTTCCTGTCGGTAGTTCAAGTTCATAAGCAACTTCTCCAATCTTCCTAAGCACCTTGTAAGGTCCATAAAACCTCAGTTTTAGTTTTTTTTCTCCATTGCTCTTCAATGAAGATTGCTTGTAAGGCTGCAAGTGTAGAAAAACCAAGTCTCCCACCTGAAAGGTCCTCTCGAATCTATGCTTGTTTGCATACATTTTTTGTTGGTTTTGTGCCTGTAGGATATTGTCTTTTAATGCTTTGAGAATATCTTGGTAACTTTGTATGGTTTCTTTTGCACGGGGAACCTTGCTATCATCAAAGACTAAGTCTATAAATGACAAAGCTTCATATCCATACAATGCTTTAAATGGAGACATCCCAATAGTCATATGATAGGTAATATTGTAACAATACTCACCTAAATGCAACCATTTGACCCAAGCACGTTGCTGCCCTAAAACATAGTTTGTAAGGTAGCCTTCAACCCATTTGTTCACAATCTCAGTCAGCCCATCCGTCTGAGGATGGTAATTCGTATTGGATGTCAGTTCTATCCTTGCCAAACAAAACAACTCCTGCTAAAACATGTTGATAAACCTGGCGTCTCTTTCACTAACAATGGTAGTAGGAAGACCGTGCAATCTAAATACTTCTCGGAAAAATAAATCAGCAACTTGTGAAGCTGAATAATCGGTAGCAATGGCATAGAAATGAGAATATTTAGTCGACTTGTCCACCTCCACAAATATACAATCTTTTCCTTGTACTCGTGGAAGTCCTGTGATGAAATCCATTGATATGCCTTCCCACTTTTGTTTCAGAATGGGTAGTGGTTGCAGAAGATCTGCCAGAAAGGTGTGGTCTGATTTGTTTTGCTGGCATATCAGACATTCATGAACATGTTGCAGCACATCATCCTTAAGTCCCTTCCAATTAAATCTCTCTTACCTACCTGTAAGTTTTGAAGAAGCCTGGATGTCCAACAAGAGGAGTGTTATGTAATGCTCTCATAATATTGTGCTTCAACTCAGACTCAGGCACCAAGTAGATTCTGTCTTTGTAATATATCACATCCTCTATTACAGAATATCTATCATCCTGTATTCTTCCATCCACTAAATCACAAGCATAGGAGTTCTTAGCATATTCGGACAACAATTGAGATTTCCAATCAGCTGAAATCTCTGTGAGTGAGCAAAGAGTAGGTCTCCTAGAAAGTGCATCAACAACCACGCTCTTTTTCCCTTTGATATATTCTACATCAAAGTCATACGCTTGGATTTTGCTTACCCACTTCTGTTGACGTTCATTGAGATCCTTCTGTTCCAAGTACTTTAGACTATTATGATCAGTTCTGACAGTAAATTTTGCACCCACCAAGCATTGTCTGAACTTGGTTAAAGCATGCAAGATAGCCAACATCTCTGTCATAAGTGGAATACAATTTTGTTGTGAGGTTTCACATCATCGCCCCAAAATATTTGGGGACCCTCCTATTTTCGACTTAAGCTTGGCATTTTCTTCTCCTAGATCCCGATGCTCGGTGCCTTAATGGGAATTTTAGACCTGGATAATTGGTGTTGTTAGGTTGATGGATTTGAAGTATAGTGCTTGATGCTTCCGATTTGGATTGGGTTTTATTGAGAATTTTATGCAAGATGTTAAATGGAGATTGATGAGTTGTAAAATGGGAAATTTTATTGCAAATTAAAATTTGTAGTGGCAAGGGATAAATTCGATCTAATTTTGGGCCACTTGAGATCAAAATGTAAGCATGGCTAATTAATTTTGACGTCCTTTTGATTTTTGAATTTGCCTTGATATCATAATTTGTGGGCTTTGAAATATAATCTATTGATGTATTTTCGAAAATTACTTGGAAATTAGGGTGCAATTCTAATTTCTAAAAAATCTAGATCTAAAAGAATTAAATTTTTGGGCAAATAAGATTTAAATTTAGAGCTGGTTCCTTTTAATTTTCGAAAGTCTGAGCCTTTGTACTTCAAATTTTAAAAAAATCTTAGCCTAGGCATTTCGATTTTGCATTGAACTCATAACCCTTGGCTAGAAAATCGATTTGGGCAATTAATGATATATATATATTTTTTGAGGCTTTGATTTCATTTTGGAAATTAAAATTCAAGATTGCTTTGAGGAATAAATTAAAATCAATTAGATCCTTGCAATTTTCGAAAATCCTAATGGGAAATTAATTGTTTGTTTGGCATTTATTATTTATAGGGCAAGTCGGCCCTAATTTCATTGCTAATATTTTATTTTTTTTGCCCCTTAACATGCAAGTCGGCCTGTTTATTAGGGCCTCCAAATTGGGTATAAAGAAGACCTCCCCCCCTCTCATTTCTCCACCATCAAGCAGCGAATTCCCAGTCCAAGAGGGAGGCAGCGAAAATTTGTGGGGAGACTTGCGATTTTGTTGATTGCTAGGGCAGCAAACTGGAGTAGTGGATGAAGGCGCAGGGCAGTAATTGCTAAGGGCAGCAAGCAAAGCATTGAGGAGACTTACGATTTTAAGAGGCCAGATCTGGAATTAAAGCAGAGACCACTCAATTTTATAGCAGGCCTACTATGACAGAGAGGAAACTTGCGAAATTGCAAGGTTGGTACATAATTTGTAAAAGGAAAGAGGCAAGTTTGTTGAAAGCAAGGTGCAGATCTGATCCATTGGAGGGAGGAGTGAAATAAGTTGGAAAGCAGTCATAGCCTAAGGAGCAGAGCAGGGTGCGACATTTGTTTGTGGAGTAGTCAAGGCTAAGGATAAGCAGTGAAAATACATAGTTGAAGGGCATTTTCGAAGGGCAAAGGAGGCCGGCTATTCTCAAATCTAGGGCATTGAAGATACAGTCAAAGGCCAGCGTTTTCTTGGCATTGAGGCCATCTTTTCCAGATTTGGAGGCTCTCAGATTTTTGAGGCCAGAATTTTTGATTTTGAAAGACATCATTTCCAGAATTTAGTGGATTTCGATTTGGCAAGGGGCTAGCATTCTCAGATTGGGAGGAATTTTTCGAATTTGTTTGGGGAGCAGATCTGATGTTAGTAGAGGCTGCGAATTGTTGAGAAAGCAGAGATTTGTTGAAGGGGCAGATTTGTGGCCCAAAATCAACATTCTTAGTCATAGAAAGACCAAAGATTTATGGTGCATGAATTGGAGGCCTCCTTTCCACATTTTGGCATTCCAAAATCGAAGTTTTAAAGGCAGTTTTCCAGCATATTTTGAGACAAACCCGAAAATAGCAGCTTGGCAACATATTGATCTCAGAATTTCAAGGTAGAGAGATCTCAAAATTTCCAGATTTTATCAAGTGGTGGAGTTGGTTAAGTGAGGGCCTCATCTCATAATCTTGAAGAGGTATTTTGAGAGAAGTTTTGATCCAGATTTGGGCCATATTATCAAAATTTTGAAGATAGAAGGATTATAGTGTGGAGTTGTGATTTTGACAAGGCAAATACATCATGGTAGAATTCAGAATTGCATAACCGGTGAGTGGCCTATCTTATCCTTTTCTTCTTAGTTGTTTTCACTTCATTGGTATTATTGTTAAGTGTTGAAGACTAGTTTCAAAAGTAGAGTTAGAAGTTTGGTTAGTAGGTTGATTACTCGATTGTCTTGATTAGTTTTTTTCCCCAAGTTCTTGCTTGCATTCCATCATTTCATCATCATAGGAGGAAGATTGGAGTGATAAGTGTAGTCCATCTCATAGGAAACGGCGGGGAGTGATAAGTGGTAGTCCCACCCCTAGGGAGAAGATTGGAGTGATAAGTGTAGTCCATCTTAAGGCAAAGGCGGGGAGTGATAAGTGTAGTATTCCATCATTTCATCATTAGGAGGAAGATTGGAGTGATAAGTGTAGCTCATCTCTTAAGGTAACGGCGGGGAGTGATAAGTGTAGTATTCCATCCCATTAAGAGGAAGTTTGGAGTGATAAGTGTAGTTTCACCATCATTGTAGAAAAGGCGGGGAGTGATAAGTGTTTAGGATGGCGGATGCCAATACAAGCAAAGCGACCCAAAGGAATTAATGCTGAAATAGGAGACAAGGAAGTCATGATACCCAATTCCAACTTCCGCTCGAAACTGAGACATGTTGGAGACACCAACATTGGTACCTTTGATATGATTCAATTAAGAGAGAGGTTGAGAGACAGCTAGTCCCTTGTGGCAAAGAAGATCAATAAGTATGGATTTATGCAAAGAAGTGTTCAGTCTACCCCAGCAGTGGACATGATACGACAGAATTGGTTACACCAAGTCATCAAGGCTCACAAAGTCAGATTGCAAATCAGAGTGCAGTGCCTTCATCGTGCTTCTCAGTCAGATTCTGGTTTCTACTAAAGGTACACAGTTTGATCCTTGGATGTTTTATTTTATTGAAGGCATTGGAAATGGTAAAGGAAAGATTGATTGGATTAGGATCATTAGCATGAATTTAGAGTTGCAACTTAGATAGTACAAAATCAGAGGCAAGTCTACATGGGGTCCTACCTTTTCTATTTGGGTGCAAGACTACTAGTGATGCTTTGCCAGTCGAACCAAAACCAATTTTTGGGGAGATGCACTGCACCACTGTGGTTGAGACAGATGCTTATGCCAAGAGGCGAGGTTGTGGCAGTTCGAACAGTTGAAGGCAGCCAAGGGTTAACCAAGGAGGAAAACATTGATGAAAGCAGTTGATGAACTTAATGATGGGTGGATTGTGGAACAATCAAGGAGATATGGTGAAGGCAGGTGCCCCCAAAACTCAAGAGTATTCAAGTAGAGGCAAGGTGCAAGCAAATCGAATTCAAGTAGGAAGGTTGGAAGGACTATGAAAGTTAAAGAAGGCAATGATAATAAAAGAGGAAAGTGAGGTGAAAGGTTGAGGGAGGTCAAGTTTGATTTCAAGGCGGTGGCCAAGAGCAAGGCTCTTAAATTGCAAAAGGGTTCACATCTAGGCAAGCCACCAGGGTCAAGGCAAGATTACCCCAAGTGCATGGAGACCTCACCCTTTCGAGGTCAAGACATCAAGTACAAGCAAGTTCAAGTGGCGATGAGAAAGTTTCTAAGGACAAGCTCAAGCATCCAAGGCTTCACCTCATCCCAAGGATTAAATAAATTTATAAGAAGATAAGGTTGATGAGGTGGCAATCTCATGTGCATGCAATCAAATCATGCCACGTGTCCTATGTTCTCATTGGTTGACAAATTATTGTAATTTTCTCATTGGCCCACAAAGTTGGTGCCCTCATGTAATTGGTTGAAAGATGGTAACCCTAATTAGGGTTTGTAAGGTTTAATCTTGGCCCTTGATTTTGCCTCTTAATCTTGGCCACTCGTAATTTTGAGCCTCTATATAAGGCCATTTGTTCTCATTTGTAAAAGAGAGTTATGTTGGAGAAATTGTTGCCAAAATACTATCAAAATTGTTCTCTATTCATTGTTGTGGTTTGCATGGTGGATATACATGATCATTTTGGTGTATTTGCATGGTTCTTCTCATCTCTCAAATTAAAGTAGCAATTCATTTCATGTTGGTAGAATAGAAGTAAATGGTTAGTTGCAATGGTGATACTGGTGAATGTTTGATGAGGATCTATATACTAGGTCACTAACATCTTAGCGGCTTGTTAGGAAGCTTTGTGTGGTAATCTAGTCCAATTGCTCCCAAGTTCTACTTGCATTTCATCTTTCCGCTTGTACTTTAAGTTGGGTTGGAAGATAGGTGTTAGTGTGAAAATCCTAATAGTATCCCTTAGAATCATTGCACCGATGGAGGTAGCGCCGCTGGCAAGCTTTCATTAGGTTGATCCCCGTCCATTTGCCAATCTTTCCATTCTATAGGAGTAGTAGTAAAGCAGTCAGTAGTTTAGTAGTTAGAGTTTGATGAGCAAAGTTGGAAGTGATATAAATTAGAAAATCAATTGAGTATACATTGCAAAGCTAGATCTCATCATAGTGAGAATTTGACATCCTCAAGTGAACAAAACAACGTAAGCCCGCCAAAGTGATTACCAACAAATCACATTTTATAACTGAGTTAGTATCCACAGGTGTAAGGAACCTTGGAGTATTCTCATTCTTCGTGAGTATATACTTTTCAAGAGAGGGTTGAGTGTTTGGTACGCCGTATCAAGTATTTCAATTGCTATATGTTATGTAGTGGTACAAAACTGACATCAACAAATTTTTTTTGGATCTCTGAGCTTCCTGCTTTCAAATGCAATGGGATGCCTATCTTGCATCAACACTGCTCCAATCCCCAGCCCAAAAGCATCACACTCTACAACAAAAGGCTTTGTGAAATCAGGCAGTGCTAATACTGGGCATGTGCTCATGACATCCTTCAACTTATCAAATGTAACCTGTGCTTCTGGGGACCACTGGAAAGCCCCTTTCTTAGTAAGATTGGTCAATGGAGAAGCTAGCTGGGAAAAACCTCGCACAAACCTTCGGTAATAGCAACATAAACCCAAGAAGCCTCTCAAACCAGATATGTTTTTGGGAGGTGACCAATCCATGATTACCTGTATTTTCTCCTGATGAACCTTTACCCCTTCAATCTCGATCACATGTCGCAAGTAAAGAATCTTAGACATCGCGAATTCACACTTTGAAGCTTTTGCAAACAAAGATTGCTTCTCCATGATACTTGAAACAATATCTAAGTGCTGCAAATGTTCATCCCACGTTCTACTGTAGATTAGTATATCATCAAAGAATACTAAGACAAGCATCCTCAATTGTTCACGAAAGATATGATTCATGCAAGATTGAAAAGTTGCTGGTGCGTTTGTGAGTCCAAAGGGCATAACTAGAAATTCAATGTGTCCATAGTGACAATGGAATGCTGTTTTCTGAATGTCTTCTTCCCTCACACTTATCTGATGATAGCCAAGCCGTAAATCAATCTTTAAAAAGAAAATTGAACCATGCAGCTCATCCAGAAGTTCATCTATCCTGGGTATGGGATATCTATTCTTTATAGTCCTTTTATTTAAGGCCTTGTAATCATTACACATCTATAATGTGCCATCTTTCTTTCTTCGATTTCCATTTTCAGTAGGATGCTTGTAAGGGTGGTCATAACTGGTTTCAAACCTTCTTCAAACTCAATTACATGCTCAAATCCCTTTCTAGAGGACGCCCTTGAGGAGTATCCCCAAACACTGCACCATGTTTATCTAACACCAATTGTAAATCAATATGGTGAGAGGGTTCCTTTCCTGTGGTGGACTGGTTAGAAACAAAGCAATTGGCTGCCCATTCTATGTCATCATGTTAGAAGAAAGCTTCCATTCTTCTAGTTGAAACTACCCTCGGTCCACCGTCTTCCATAGCTTTTAGTATTTTTTTCTTACTCAACCATAAATTCCAGCTGCATTTGTTTGAAGTCTAGAACATACCTCTCTAATGATTCAAGTCACTAAACTCCCAAAACGGCATCACGATTGTTGAGACCAAGAACATAGAAATCACCTACTAAAGTGTAATCACCCATTTGAATTTTCAGCTGCAGTATAGCACAGTTACAAATTAGGGGAAAACCATCTGCAACAATGACATTAATCCCATGAAACTCTTTTGTCTGAAGTCCACGCCTACTGACTAGACCCTCATCAATGAAATTATGTGTAGCACCGCTGTTTACTAAACATACCATTCGCTGCCCCTTTAGAACTCCTTTCAGCCGGAAAGGTCTACCTCGAGGAATCCTAGATAAAGTGGCAATGTGCGGGTTCTCTCTAACTGTAGTATCCTCCAGTTCTATTTGTTGAGGCTGATTTTTCTGAGTGTCATCTTTCTCAAAGCTATCCTCTGGCTCGTCCTAATCCTCCTCTTCTGAATGCACTTCAATCAAGTGTAGCTTGCCTTTTCCAAGCCCGCGATGTCCCGATTTCCATGGTTCTTTACAAGAGAAGCACAATTTCTTCCTTCTAAGTTCATTTCGTGTTTCTTTATCAGCTTTTGAAGGTGCAATTCTGGGCTGATTGAAACTTGTGTTTCTTTGCTGGTTTGACCCTCTTTTATCAGATTTCCAAGTGCTGAAATCTTTCTTCTGTGACTGAGGAGAGGGTGTAACATCCAAATCATAGGCTAACCCAATAGCATCATCAAGAGAACTGGGCCTATGGGCTTTAACTAGTCCTTTCAGTTTGTCATTTAGGCCTTCCACGAAGCACATTGTGACTCTTTTTTGGGGCATATCAGGAACCATAACTGCAATCTTTTGGAATTCGTTGGTGTAAGCTTCGAGCTGTCCCACTTGCTTCAATTGAGCTAATTCCCTGTAATATACCTCTATGTCTTTCCGATCAAAGTGTGTAACCAACCTATTGACAAATTCTTCATATGATTGAATCATAGCATGATCCTGGGAGATAAGATCGTGATGCCACCAGTCATATGCTACTCCTAAGTGCATGGTAGCAAACTGAATCGCCTTTTCCTCTTCCATGGGTTTGAGTGCCAAAAAGGTGTCCAACTTATGAACCCATGATCGAGCTGATAATTCTCCGGATCCATTGAAAGTAGGAATTGTAATTTTGTTCAAGGCGTACTTGTATTCCGCTGGCTGGAAGCCTTGTCTAGCTTTCCCTTTGGGCCTCCTGTTTTGCCCTTCCAAACGATTCTTAACTTTGTCTTTATGTTGGTCCATGAACTGATTTAAATTTATCAGCTGCCTTACATTAGCTGGAAGTTGCATGTATTCATCTCGAGCTACCATGATATCATATGTGATGTGCATCTCTTCTACCTCAACCTCCGGGATTGATTCTCTCTCAATTGAACGAGGTAAGGTGGGACGCAAGGGTCTATCAGACCTTGTATCTGTTGTCCTCATAATGTTAGAGACTGCTTTGTCTTGGTTCTCATGCCCTGCTTCACTTCTGTTGTGGTGACTAGTGGACCTCCTTGACCTCAAACGTCCAACTCTCAATTGCCCTATTGTCGTGATCTTTTGTTCTTGAAATTGTTGCATCACCTATTGTTGCTGTTGTGCAAACACCGTCAAAAAGTCATTCAACTGATTATTCAATTCACGAGGAGGATCTTCATTCCTTCTCTCGCCCATTTCTGCCTCAACTGGATTTATTTCTTCTTCTTGTTGTTGCCCAGATCTACTCCTTGTATTGTATCTGTGTGATTCAAACCCTTTGGAGTGCATAGAAACCTGTTACAAGAACATGCAATAAAAAAAATGAAAAAACAGACTAAACCCCACAAGCTGGCAGGGGTTTCTGGCTTTAATACCACTGAAATATCCTTTCTAGTAGAGTCAATCCAAAGTCATGTAATTGCATAATCTAGCTCTTAATCAAATCAACGATTTATGGTAACAATAGAGCCTATAAATTGATCCAGTCAATTCTTATTGAAAATTTCTATTAATTTTATATTCATGCAGTAACAGATAGAATAGTATTGAATACGAGAAAAAAAACATGGCAGGGAAATACTTGAAGTTGTGTTTCCAGCTTACTGCCTTTTCACAATTATTTTTCTGAAAGAGCTAATTGAGCATAGCCTAGTTGACAACCTATGGGCATACAAACACTGATGTCCTTTCCACCTTCAGCTGTGGATTCTTCCTACCCCTGTGACTCTCTCCATTGGTGATCGAATAACATTATCAGACCTGAGAATTATCTCAGAACACTAACTCTTGAAACGGCTTGTCTATTCCAGCACATGCAGCACTTGTTTCTTCACAGCCGAGTTTGGGTGGTCGTCCAAACTCCATATAACCAAGGGTTTCATCTTGGTTTCTCTGCGAATCTTGTTGCAAAAGAAAATAAAAATCGAAGGCAATGAAAAGATGCCCAGTTATCCTTCAACGCTGCCTTATGTAGACGCAACACTCATTAAAACATCGCACAGCCATAAAAGCCTAGATTTTAGGCATTATTCGCACAGCCGTAAAAGCCTAGATTTTAGGTGATTTTCACAAGAAGATGAGCTTGCCCCAAACTGGAAAAATACAATTGCCTTTATTAAATATTATTACCTTAAGACAAGGTAATAAGCCAAGGCCCCAACCATGACTGAAAAATAGGAGTCACTTAAGTGATTCTGGCCCCACAGACATCTCCTTTTATTCCATAAAATTGTCTAAGTCTGGGAGACGCCCATCTAAAACAGACTTAGCAAAGTGATAATTGCAATTTGAAACTTCAATTGAGGAGGGACATTACAAAAAATTATTAAATCCCCAAAATGTGTTTCCACATCCCAGAAACTTGGTGGAACATAGGAAATCATAAATGCTAGTAGTAGACTATCAGTAATTTAAGGATCTATCTGACAAAAGGTGCTCTGTTGTGGGATACGTTATTTTACTGGTCTGATCAAGAGCACTGAGAAATTTTCTTGAGTGACAATCCTTAGATATTGTTTCCCTTGCAACAATGTTACAAGATCTCATTTGCAGAAACATTTTTTAGCAGAGTACATTTTCATTTATTTCAATTCTTATTCTAGAAATCAATTTCTAAATTTCATGATCTGACTGACAGTAGAGAGGTTTCATCTACTGTGCCATTTAAATAATGACAAATGCAAAGATTTATACTGAATCTGCTGCTGCCACAAAGATGCCTCTGAAACTTTGGCTTTTTCTAAGCATTTCTATTGCGATCCCAAATTTCAGTGAACTTCAAACTTCATTTTTTGAGCTTCTTTTTTGGTGTACAGAGGGTTACTGACTTTTTGTTCACAAATTTCAAGATTAATCATCTGTTTTATTTGTCAAATAGTCCATAGGATTTCCTGATGTTAAATTTTATAGCTAGAACACAAAGTGAGCTTGATTTTCTAGGCGAAGCTCTTTGAATTTGTTCTACTCAATGCCTATGATATTTTTGAAAGCCATTTGCATAACACCTATGTAATTTTCCCTTTGATTTTTTTGTGACTGGAGCTGAAAGTACTAGAGCTGAATGTACTATACAATTTGCTATGCAACATTTGGATCTTAGATACATTACGTGTTGAAAATACTTAGTGCAAAGAAATATCTAGAAATTGTAAGAGAAGTCTTGAAGGGATTTTTGACATTTGCAACTTTTGTTTTTGCAAGCAGGATTAAATCTGCTGAATTCTTGTTATTACTCGTAGGAAATTTTCTTCCTTCAACTAAGTTTACACACAGTTTAGAATACGAAGAGGAAAGAGGGGAGGGCTTACAAATGGAGAGTCTGCAAGATGATATTATGGAAGTTCTTGGAGAAGAAATTGCATCTCTCTTATGGGCAGTGGGTCAGCTAGGGTCATTTGACTCACAGAAGAAACAACCCTCGTTACAATTTCAGGCTCAACATGTGGTGGACAGTTTGGATTCACAACTTCGGTAAAGCTACAATTGAATATTCTTAAAGACACTTAATTCGTTATTTTTAGAAATGGCTATTAGAAGCAAGTATATGTTATGAAGCAAAGAAAGCATGAAACATGGGCTGTACTTCCCAAAAAAGATCTTTATGGGACATAATGCTCAGCTGGGAAGCTGTAGAAAGGGGCTACATTTACAGCTACCTTCTTAGCTGGTATACTTTTATCTATATACATGTTAAAGCTGTCATTGCTTGCGTGAAAAAAAATGGTACATGGCTTCAAGTTTGCTAATTTTAAAAGGTTCACCTAATTGTTCCATTGTTATGATTCCTTGTTATTTCACATTTGTAATAATATAGACTGTTTTAGTTAAATACTGAAGTTAGATGGTACATGATTCAAACAACATTCTTGATGAAGACACACAAAGTGTGCCTTTGCACATCACTTATAGGTATTTCCTGAAACATGAGGTTGGTTTTTAAACACCACCTAACACCATGACATGGTATGATGTAATTCATGAGTCTCATAAATAACCATTGTAATGCTGAACTCTGTCTTTGAATGAGAGCATTTGACAGCTCCTTTTTTCTATACTATAATTGGCTCTTCACCCACAATAATGAACCATTAAGTAGTCTCATACATATAAATGATGTTTTTGTTATATGCACCTTTGATACTCGATTTCATGTTGCATATTTAGCTTGGAGAAAAGCATTTTTTATTGAAATTAATATATTTGTAAGGGCTATAAATGTGCTGTGTGATTCTCCCATTGTCTCTTCAATACCTCTCCTACTCTCATTTTCTTGGACCTAGACACTTTAGAAGCAGCAAATCCTGCTGCAGAGATTCTGAATTGATGGGTTTTCACTCTCCAACAGTCAAATGTAAACTTTTGCAGGAATTCCTGTGTTTTATGGGATGATTGGATTAGGTTTTCTAATTATCATGCTCATTAATCTGTTTGAGTTCCAGTTTACCAAAAAAAAAGGCTGTGGCATGGAAAGCCTCGTAAAATTAAATTGCGCCTATTCATTTGAGTTATTAGTAAATAAAAAACAAAGAGCATGAGTTAAGGGAATTAGAAGCGATCAAACTTTATTCATATTATGATAAAGTCAAAAAGGCTATTTTAGGGCCAACTTTTTGTCTAAGAAGGAAAAGGATCAAGCTTTCCTAGCTGCAACTAAATGAAAATATACTATCACTTGCACCGTGGTGTGCAATGGGTACACCGAAAAGGTGTGAAAGGTTGGTTAGGGATAATTTTGTTCTATTGTTTGCATACATTTGTGTAGTTCATGAGGTGAATTGGTAGGCCACTTCGAATTGTTTGTGTAATAAAGTTATTAAGTAAGAAGTGGTATCTTCAATTTGTTAGCAATATTAAGCTGTCATTAGTGTACATCCGCAAACACTATGCACTGGTAAGGGGTCACCGGTCACTCACAACACTTAGAAGACACCAGTAGACAAGCAACATAATGTATGCACTAGTAGATAAAGAAAACCGGTAGACCGATCTAAGAACACACACCGGTTTCATTGTGCATAAGTTGAACCGGATATAAGGTTACACCGGTCTAAAATGACCTAAAAATCCGCACCAGATTTAGTGGATCAGTTTGAGTTAAAAGTCGGATTATACGGGACATCCACCGCTTAGAAGTGGAGTTAGCTTTTTAACATGAGTTAGTTTTATTTCTGCGGATGTTTTGTAAGGTAAACTCCAGATCAAAGCGCATAGCTTTTTGCTAATTGCATGATTTATTGCGAAGTTTGCAGCCTAGCGGTTCTATGAGTTAAGGGTTTCATTATGATGAACTCTTATATAAATATAGGGCATAGGATGCAAAGAGAGTTGTTGTTGATAGTTGATGATTGCATAGAGCAGATGAGAGATATCTTTTGAGGAGTGCTACAAGCACAAAGGTGAAGAAAGAAAAATAGATCAACAACTAGACAAATCGGAGATGAGATCAACAGGTATGATCTAATCAGACAGTCAGTGTCAAAATAGATCATTGATTTTATAAAGAGTGAAAGCATATCGAAATCCCTCTATCAGGGTGAACTTAATCAGTTCTTTGTAAAATCCCTTAACAAGGTAGCATCTTTGTTGATGTTCAAAGTCCTGTAACCAGGTAGCTCCTAACAGGGCTCAGATCTTAACAGATCTTTTGTAAAATCCCTTAACCGGGTAGCACTTTAATCAGTGCTTTTGTAAGCTCCTAACATGACGCCTTCATTCTGCATTAGTGAAGTTGTGAGCTCTGTCTCACTGTGGTTTTTTCCTTCTAACCAAAGTTTCTACGTTTAAATATTTGAGTTGATCTGCGTGATTCTGTTTATGGTTGTGAATGACTGTTTACATTCAAGAATATGTTTACAAGTTTTAAACTGCATCAGAGATAGTTTTTACTGATTCACCCTCCTCTCAGTAAATGGTAAAGTATTAACAATTGGTATAAGAGCTTTTGGTTCTCTATACTACTAAGCCTAACAACTTGAGAGAAAGATCATGGAGGTTAACCAGTATCAGAAACAACTAGAGGAAGCCAATGACATCATTGCATCTTTGGAGAATAGATTGAGGAGATCACTTGCAAAAAGAAAGGAGCTAGCATTACAGTTAAATGAGAGCAATGAAACCATTGATGAACTCTGTAGGCAGAGTGGATCTGATGAAATTGAGGAGGTAGTATTTGAACTCATGGAAAAGAATCAGATCCTGACCGATCAGATCTCTAATCTTAAGAGAGACCAAGAGGACAATGCCATGAGGATGACTGAACTAATCGAGAAAAAAGAGAAAAGTTGAAGATGAAAGGAATGCAACAGTCAAGTCTTTGACAACCTCTAAGAAAGCAAGGGACCGGGCAGTGGAAGCGGTAGGGGCGAATGAACTTTGTTAATGCTTACTGGTTATTGAGAAGGGGGGGGGGGGTGAATCAGTAAATGCTCTTGCTTTAGTGTAATTCTCTTCTTTTTACTCTCCTTTTGGATAAATAGAATATAACAGTCATTCACAAGCATAAACAGAATCGCATAGATTAACACAGGTATTTATACGTGGAAACCCTCACTTAGAAGGAAAAGCCCACGGTGAGACAGAGCTCACAACTTCACTAGTACCAAATGAAGGTGCCCTGTTAGGAGCTTACAAAGCACTGGTTAAGGTGCTACCCAATTAAGAGATTTTACAAAAGATCGGTTAAGATCTAAAACTTGTTAAGAGTTGCCTGGTTACAGGACTTTGAACATCAACAAAGATGTCACCCTGTTAGAAGATTTTTACAACGAACCGATTAGGTTCACCTTGATAGAGGGATTTCAATATGCTTTTAGCACTTTATAAAAACAGTGATCTATTATGACACTAATTGTCTGATTAGATCATACTTGTAGATTTCTTCTCCGGTTTGCCTGACTGTTGATCTTACTTTCTTACTTCACTTTTGTGCCTATAGCACTCCTCATAAGATATCTCTCCTCTACTCTATGCAATCTTCAACTATCAACAACGACAACACATATTTTGCGTCCTATGACCTATATTTATACAAGAGTGAACCTCTTGACTCATAGAACCCCTAGGGAATAAACTTAACCATAAATCATGCAACACATAGAGGCTATGCGTTGTGATTTGGAGTTTACCTTGAGATCATCCGTAGAATTAAAACCAACTTTAGTTAAAAAGCTAACTCCACCTCTAAGCGATAGATGTCTCGTATAATCAGACTTTTGACTCAAACTGATCCACAAAACTTGGATCAGATCTTTCTTGCAATCAGACCGGTATACCCTTATACTCGGTTTGTCCTTGTATGCTTCATAAGACCGATACTGAGTACTTGGTTTGGTCTACCGGTGTATCTATCGAAATAGTCAACCGGTGCATACACTCTATTCTTCATCTACCGGTGTTTTCAAAGTAATGTGAGCGACCGGTGACCCTTTACTAGTGTGAATGGGTTTTGTGAAATACACTAATGACAACTCATATTGCTAACAATCTTCCCCTTTGTCATTGGTGGCAAAACTATACACAAAACCATTCATACAAGGGTTGTGAGTTTGTACCTTGGTCTTTGTGGACTTTGTGTAGAACACTTCCCCTGTGTTGGTGCTCTGGGACTTCCCCTGTTTGCTTTTCTGCAGTTTCCTCTTCCCTCTATTCCTTTATTCCTTTCGTTCCTTTGTTCCTTTGTACCTTCCTTCCCCTTTTTGCCTCCATAGGACAAAGGGTTAAGCTATTCTAATAATCTTACATTTGTAGATTTGTGAAGATGTCCTTATAGATATTCTTTGCAGAATGGAGGAAGGGTGCTCATTGACCAGTTACACTTTCAATGTTCTTTTGGGCCGCTTTTAGAGAAACAATAATGTTTTCCATATCTTCTACAATTTTGTAGTCCCGTTCTTTGATCAAAGCATCTGTAGAAATATCTGCTTGATTCATGATATCCAGTGTTGGGGCCAGAAGCATCTGAAATCCTATGACATCTTGGATTCTCTTATTCTCTTCTTCAGTTGTCTTTCTCAAGACTAGAGCAAGACTAGTCATTTCTCTGCTAAAGGTTGTCGCAGTTTTATTTTTGATGTCAAATTGTGTTGACAAAGCTCGTATGTCTTTTGAGGTCTTTGCAACTTTTTCAGTTAAATCTTGCAAGAATATCTCAAAATTTGATGTTCTGCTCATCAAACCTCCTGCAACTTTTATCTGCTGTTGAAGAACTTTTAGGTTGTCTGACAAAGTAGCCTTTATGCCTGCAACTTGTTTATGAAGAATCTCTACTCTTTTCTTCTCATAGTGGTCAATTGCCACTATTTCTGGATTAGTTAGATCCTCACCGATTGATTGAGCTAACACTTCCAGTTGGTCAGTGACCGGTTCGTCTTCATCTATATCGGCATCTGGTACGAAGTTGTATAGGATATCTTTTACTTTGATCAGAACCATATCCTGTTTTCTTTTAGTAAGCTCTTTCAGCTGTTTTGTTGACATTTTGTTGATGTCAACTATTGTATCAGTTATCTTACTTCTTTTTGCTTCAGATTCTTCAGAGGATGAGAGCTTTCTTTTAGAGGAGCTAGGAAGAGTTTCATGTTCCTGTGCCTTTGGAGCTTGCTCAGGTTCTCTTTTTTTTTTTTTTCTGTTCGTCTGGCTTATTTCCCTCTTCCAGTCTATTTTTCGGTTGTTGTACTTGTATTTCAGGCATATCATCATCTTCTTGATGCGACAACTCTTCTGGTGGAGCTTGTGCTTGTTGTTGCTCTTCTACTTTATTAAGATCACCTGCATCGATTCCTTCATCTCCTTTAACTGATTTGTCAGTAGGAATATTGACAGAAGTATGTCCCAAGTTGACCGGTTCACTAGAAGTGAAAATTAATGTGAGAACTTCTTGTTCACCAGTTATTGGAGTCTCAATTGTAGTTGTATACTAGGGAAAGTATCTTCATAGAATTAAGGTTGAACAATAAATGAAATAGTAACTAAATAAACCACAATAGAGCAACTATTTAGCAAATAATGATCAATTGAGCATCCTTTGGCTCTCTAACTAAGAATGTTTATGAATAGCTCTCAGCAAGCTTCCATTAATGACAGTCCTAGAATGAGAATGATAAAGATAAACAAGCTATTGTTAACAATTATCAAAGTAAATGCTAATTATGCTCTCAAATGCCTTTTTAAGCTCAAATTGTAAGAGGTTCAATGCAATTCTCAGATGTGTGGTTCTTAATTATAAAGGAATTAGGCCTTCCTTTTATAGATTTTTCAATGGTAGGGGGTGTAGTTGTATTTGATCATGATTAAACCTTGGTTGAGTCCTTGGTTCCACCCTTTGAAGACAATGCAAAGTTTATGTCCTCAAAGCTTGGGACAAGTAGACAAGATGGATGGTCAAGATTCTCTTTCACTTTGAGTGATTGGGATTCAATTTGGCTTGATCCATGTGATTGTCTTTCCTCAAATCTCATTGGTTGCCCGGATTTCCTCTCTTTTTTGGTTGTTGAGAGTAATTGATATTAATTAATTGATTTAATTGATTTATTTTAGCCATGTACCTCTTGAATGGGTTGAATTTAATTTAATCCAAAACTATACAATTAATTGATTTAATTGTATTTGATTAAAACACTCTCAATTTTGATTGATCTCGAATTAAGACTTGATTTTCGTTTTGATTGGCTAAATGTGCATTGTGATTCAATTACTTCAATTATGTCCTTGATTTGCTTTAATTTGACTTGATTTGCTTTGATTTGATCTTTGTCCTCTTTTAGGTGATTACAACAGTAAACTGAACAGGTGGATCAATAATTGTTGTGTTGTGATCCTGAGGACCTGTTGCTTCAAGAGTATTGTAGTCATACTGCTGCCAGAAATCTAAAGTCTGCTTGAAGACTTCAGTCTCATACCCATTGAGAATTTTGGCAACTCTATAATTTGTATCTAGATTCATAGAAGCTTCTTCTAATAGAAGTTTTGTGCTTTTGTCGCTTAGACCAGGTCTAGCTTTTTCGAGTGCTTCCTTATTAATCTTTGAATTTATTTCTAGACCGGCTCTCCATTTTGTTTGAAGCTTGGTGTATAACTTAGGAGGAAACTTGCCTCTATAATCCCTAAGAGTCTTGATGAAATCTAGTAAACTTTCAACAAGAGCTTTTTCAATTTCCTGTTTGTCCTCCTCGGCTAATACACTATACCATTTGGTTGCATTATCTATTTCTCCAAAATTTATAATTTTAGCTCCAATATCATTGACAGTCATAGTGTGAGCCTTACCTTTTTCTGGAGATACTGGGAGTGTTGGATTTGTTGGTTCATCGGTTATGTCAATAATGACCGGTTTGTCTACTCCGAGTACTCCTTTTCCTTTCTTGGTGTCACAGACTGGTGGAGCTGTTGCCTTTTGGCGTGCTTCCTCTACTTGTTGCTGAGTTCGAAGAAGATTGGTCCAGATGGCTACTCCTTCATGCACTTTCTTGGTTTCTCCAGTCAGCAAGAGACCTATCCTTTTCTTTGTCAGGAAATTTTGCTAATGTAGTTCAGCTTGTTGAGTAGCTTCTTCTAGTGTGAGATGATTCTGAACTTCTAATAGAGCTCGAATCCTTAACTCCTTTTCTCTGTTCATTGAAGCTTTCCACCTACCTTGAAGGATATCCAAAAGATCCTTAGGCAATACTTTTTGAAGTTTTGTAGGACTCAGATTAAACTTATGCAGGCATTCAACTACAACATCTTCAATTTTCCTTCGGTCTTCATCGTTTGCTATATTGTATCTTCTTTCGACATCACCCATTCCGCCACGTTCTTTCAATCTTGACACAAATTCATCGATTGTTGGCTTACCTCTTCTTGGTGGATCTACCTTTGCCAATTTACCGATCCTCTTCTTTCTTTCGCTGAGTGGAACTATGTCCTCAGAATTGGTTTCTTCAGGTTCCTCCTCTTGTGTGCTTGCCTCCGGTTGAACTTTCTTCTTTTGTGCTTTTGGTGGTGCAGTTCTTGGTTTCTTCTTTGGTGTGGGCGTTATTTTCACATAAACATTCTTGATTGGCGCTTTCTTTAGATTTTTCTCTATCTCCTCGTAGATTCCAAACCGTTGAGCGCCGATATCCAGGTGTGCTTTCTCCAAAGCCTCTACATACGCTGTTGCAATCTTTGTGGTGATTTCGTAGCCAAGCTTTGGTGCATACTCGTCTCTTGGTTTTACTGCTTGAATGATGTAGAAGTCAGTTGATACGAGAAAACATACCTCTTATTTGTAGTTGTCAACGATAGTTGACAGAATTCTTTGTCTGGCATGCATTTTCAGCTGAAGGGCTTTAAAATGATCAGTCATTGCCTTGTCAAACTGGTCTCCCAGTTGATTAGCCATGTCACTGATTTGCATCATGACCGATCGATCTGTTGTCCATGTTACTTTTCCTATCCCAGGGAAGGAATTAGAATAGTAAAAGTAGAGACGAACCAGAAGTGTGCCAAATTTCAGTGATTTCTTTTTGACGATGCCTAGGTTTTTCATGTTCTCAAAGATCTGTCCTCTTAGGATTTCACACATCATATTGTGCATTGTTGTATATAATTTTGTAAGCTGCATGTATGCCTCCACTCGGTATGCTATTTAGGTTACTGGATTGATATAGTTTGTAACCTATTACAGTAGATGCGAACCGAACGACTAGATCTTCAATATCAGTTACGATCATCAATCGCTTGTTGGACTTTGATTTTGTCAGATTGGCTACCACTGTATTTGATATAGTTCTCAGGGTTAGGGCTTCCCCTTGATTGCTGAACCCAGTTACCCTATGGAGATCATTTTTTGTGATCAGAGTGCAGACTCCTTTCGTGACCCAAAATCCCTGTTCATGCACTTGACTAACCACCATTTGAATCCATTTTGGTTAGAATATGGTTGGATTGGAGACTCCATTGATAATCCCAGATAATACCAGCTTTGCGTAACCATTTGGATAATTATCATCTTTGTGTAGCGAGCGATACTCGCTTTGTATGTACGTCTCACCCAACTCTTCTTGCTTAGCATGGATGAATGCAGTTACATCTTCTGTCAGGAGCACTCCTTTAGGCACTAAAGAGAGCGCGCCAGCCATGTCGATCTCCCTGTTCTGATTTGCCAAGATATCATACGGAGGATGTTTAGCTTGATTTGTTGGAACTAGCTTAGCTTCGTATGACGAAGATGCTGTTGCTCTTAACCAGTTACTGAGAGAGATGATTGATCGATTTTCATAGACAATCTTGCTTGATGATTATTTCGCAAGAATATTGCTCAAGCATGAGAAAGATAAACATAAAATCGCAAGGTAAAAGCAAATGAGTAATCCTTCTTTGCTTTTATAGGATTAGGGCATAACGGTAATTACCAAACGGTAATTATTGTTAAACGACTACAACATTAAATGCCTTACCTAACCTTTCTTGCTACTTTTGCTAACTGGTAGTCCGACTTTTTCGATTAGGCATCCCCCGGTTGATCACCTCATATCTTTCCAGTCTAACTTGTAGACTGAGTGAGATTAGACTCACCAGTTCTACCGGGAGCGGTAGTTGCACTACCGGTTCCCCCTAGGCCTTGAACTCTCAGTTTGCAAAAGAAATATCACCATCTTGTGATGATGATCTTGCCTCTGTTTTCTCCTCGGCGGAGTTCTTTGATTCCTTAACAAACCATATTTTCTTCACCTCTTTCTTGGTCTCCTTATCTCTATTGTTCTTCTTATCAGAAGTCAAGGTCTTCATCACCGGTTTGTCCGATTCCTTGCCTTTGTTCCTAATCCGGTTCCAGCAGTCCTTAGCTAGGTGACCGACTCTGTTGCAGTAATAGCAGACCATACCGGTTGCTTTCCATGGGTTCATCCCTCTTGGATTAGGGGATTTGCTCCATGATTCACTATTACAATGCATCCCTTTGTTTGTATGAATAGTTGCGTTTTGGTTTTTGCTTTTTTTGGAGAATACCGGTCTTGGTGATCTGAATGCCATTGTCTTTGATCTGCATTCTTCAGCCTTGTGTCTGAACTTGTTGCAGACATAACAGTATCCCTTGAAGCTTCCCCTGCTTCCACTGGACACAGATAAGGGGCTGGACCAGCACTCATTGGTCTTGTGGCCATTTTTGCAATATTACAGTAATTGATGTTGGTTCTTACCGGTGCATTTTTGCAGTCATTGGTGTTATGACCTAGATTTCCACAATGCTTACAAGAAGTGTTGAAGGTTTTCTTACCTTTTTGTGCTAGCCTATTCCTCTTGTTCTTCTTGCTCGACTTTGCTTCAGCTGACTCACCGTTCTCTTTGGTGACTGCACCGGTGGATCTAAGACCGGTGTGATCGTTGTGCTTTCTTTGAGCTTTGAGTAGCTCATCAAGCTTAATCGAGCTTTCTTGTATTTTCTTAGCATTTCATTCCTTTTTTCAAGAACTTTTTTTTGTTCCTTGAGTTGATATATTTTGATCGCCAGCTTCTTGCATGCTTCATCCCTACTCTGCCATGCTTTGTGCATGTTGGCATTTTCTTGGGTGACAATCAACATGTCTTCTTGGAGTTGCATAATGAGGAGTTCATTTGCCCTTACAACTTCCTCTACCCGGTTCATTGCTTTTTTCGAGGCTGTTGATGACTTGACTACTGTGTTTCTTTCACTTTCAGTTTTCCGTTTCTGCTCAATCAGTTTAGTCATCCTTAGAGCATTTACTTTTTGCTCTCTTTTGAGATCAACAATCTGACCGGTTAGGATCTGATTATTTTCCGTAAGCTCAGAGACTGCCTCAGCCTCATCAGATCCACTCTGCCCAGAGAGTTCATCGATGGTTTCATTGCTCTCGTTTAGTTGCAGAGCCAACTCATTCCTTTTTGCAAGTGATTTCCTCAGTCTATTCTCCAGTGAGACAATGATGTCGTTGGCTTCCTCTAGCTGTTTTTGATATCGGTAACCCTCCATGATTTTTTTCTCGAGCAGTTAGACTTTGTTGTATAGAGAACCAAAGCTATGATACCAATTGTTAATGCTTACCGGTTACTGAGAGGGGGGGTGAATCAGTAAATGCTCTTGCTTTAGTGTAATTCTCTTCTTTTTACTCTCCTTTTGGATAAACAGAATATAACAGTCATTCACAAGCATAAACATAATCACACAAAGTAACATAGATATTTATACGTGGAAACCTTCGGTTAGAAGGAAAAAACCACGGTGAGACAAAGCTCACAACTTCACTAGTACCAAATGAAGGCGCCCTGTTAGGAGCTTACAAAGCACTGGTTGAGGTGCTAGCTGATTAAGAGATTTTACAAAAGATCGGTTAAGATCTAAACCCTGTTAAGAGTTGCCTGGTTATAGGACTTTGAATATCAACAAAGATGCCACCCTGTTAGAGGATTTTTACAACGAACTGATTAGGTTCACCCTGATAGAGGGATTTCAATATGCTTTTAACACTTTATAAAAGCAATGATCTATTATGACATTGATTATCTAATTAGATCATACTTGTAGATCTCTTCCCTCGTTTTCCTGACTGTTGATCTTACTTTCTTACTTCACCTTTGTGCTTGTAGCACTCCTCAAAAGATTTCTCTCCTTTGCTCTATGCAATCTCTAGCTATCAACAACAACAACACATATCTTGCGTCCTATGAGCTATATTTATACAAGAGTGAACCTCTTGACTCATAAAACCGCCAGGGAATAAACTTAACCATAAATCATGCAACACATAGAGGCTATGCGTTGTGATCTGGAGTTTACCTTGAGATCATCCGTAGAATTAAAGCTAACTTCAGTTAAAAAGCTAACTCCACCTCTGAGCGATGGATGTCTCGCATAATTAGTCTTTTGACTCAAACAGTAACTCAAACAGATCCACAAAATCTGGATCAGATCTTTCTTGTAGTTAGACCGGTATACCCTTGTACCCGGGTTGTCCTTGTATGCTTCATAAGACTGATATTGAGTACTTGGTTCGGTCTACCGGTGTATCTATCGAAATAGTCAACCAGTGCATACACTCTGTTCTTCATCTACCGGTGTCTTCAAAGTAATGTGAGCGACCGGTGACCCTTTACCGGTGTGAATGGGTTTTGTGAAATACACTAATGACAACTCATATTGGTAACAAACTTATCATTCTACAACTTCAAGAAGACATGCAGAGTGTCACCTAAGAAAATGCTCACATGCAGAAAGGTTGACATGATAGGAATGAAGCATGCAATAGACTGTCTCTAGAATTTTATCAATTGAGGGAATAGATGAACGAACTTGAAGAAACAAATGAAATTTTGAGAAGATACAATGAAAGTTCGACCAAACTTGATGAGCAACTTAAAGCTCAAAGAAGACATAAAGATCAAACCGGTCTTGGATTCACCGGTGAAGTTACCAAAGAGAATGGTGAGTCTTTTAGGGTAAAAGCAATCAAGAAGGATAAGAAGAAACCGCTGGCACAAAAATGTAAGAATATCTTTAATGCATCTTGCAAGCATTGTGGGAAACCAGGTCATAAAACTAATAACTGCAGAAATGCACCGGTAAGGACCAACAACAGTCACTGCAAGAACTGCTGTAAAAATGACCACAAGACCAATGAGTGCTGGTCTAGTCCCATATCTGTGTCTAGTAGTAGCAAGGGAAGCTTCAGGGGCTACTGCTATGCATGCAACAAATTTGGACACAAGGCAGAAGAATGCAGATCCAAGACAATGACATTTAGATCCTCAAAGCCGGTATTCACCAAGAGAAACAAGAACCGGAGTACAATCAACTGTATGAACTGTGGATTACACAATTACACAAGAAGAATGAACTCTTGGGACAAGCTAACGAACAAAAGAAGAATGAACCCAGGGAAGACAACCGGGATAGTCTACTATCACTGCAACAAAGTTGGACACAAAGCCGAAGAGTGTAGGAACTTGTTATCCAGGAAGGAGAAGGAACCGGTCAAACTTGAAGAAAAGACCAACAAGGAAGAGAAGACTGAGAAAACAGTTAAACAGATTTGATTCATAAAAGAATCAAAGAGCTCCGCTGAAGAGAAGACAGAGGAACGATCACCATCTGCTGATGGCGATATTTCATCAGCAAATTGAGCCGTGAAGGCTTAGAGGGAACCGATAGATCCTCTACCGTTCCCGGTATGACTGGTGAGAGTCGGACTCACTCGGTCTGCAAGGTAAACCGGTAAGGCAAATTATAATCAATCGGTCGGGAAAACAGAAAGGAAAGTTAGGTAAGACATTTATTATTGTAGTCGTTTAACAAATAGTTATTGTTTGGTAATTACCATTATAACCTAACTCTATAAAAGAAAGGATAATTACTCACAAGTCTTCACTTTACTTTGTGATTTACGAATTCTTGTGCTAAGTATTATTCTCACGCTTTGATCACTGAGAATCACTATTTGCAAAACTGATCCAAGCTGCTTTCTACAAGCTACCAGTTAGCAAAAATGGCCTCATCATCCGCTAACGTAGAGCTGATTAGGGGAGATCAAATTGAATGACCTGCTTATGATATCACACCAATTCAAAATAGAGAAAACGACATGGCTAGGGCGCTCTCGTTTGTACCAAAAGGAGTCCTCCTAACTGAAGACATTACAACATTCATTCACACGAAATAGGAAGAATTGGGTGAAACGTATATTCAAGGAGAATATGTGTCACTATGTGAAGAGGGGAAACTCCCAGATAAGTATGCCAAGCTGATATCATCTGGACTCATCAATGAAGTATACTACCCGTCCGTCTTCCATGAAGATATGATCCGACTTGTTCTTAGTTGACTTTACGAACCAGGTTTCTGGCTCAATAGATTTGTATGTATTCCTATCACCAAAGACAATTTGCACAGAGTGACTGGATACAACAACCGGGGGCTAGCTCTAACACTAAGGACCACCGCCAATGCCGTTGTCAACAAACTAACTAAGTCCAAGCCTGATGGTCGACTCATGACTGTAAACGACATTGAGGATGATGGAGTTCGGTTTGTGTCTGCTGTTCTTGGATACAAGGTGTATCAGTCAAGCAACTTCAACAACATACCAGGTGGTGCAATTCACACTGTGCACCGTATTATGCACGAAAATACCCAATACGACATCTGTGCAATGCTCCAAAGCCAAATATTTGAAAATATGAAGAACCTCAGAGTCATGAGGAAGAAGTCAATGAAGTACGGGATGCTACTGGTATGTCTCTATTTCTACTACTCTAACTTTTTCCCTAGAATCGGTGAAGTTGTATGGAAAATCGATAGCCTGGTTATGTATCAAATCACAGAGATGGCCAATCAACTGGGAGACCAGTTAAGAGGTGCAATGACTAAACACTTCAAAGAATTTCAACTGAAAATGCACGCAAGAGAAAGGGTGCCGTCAACTATAGTTGAGCATTACAAGGACGATGTATGCTTTCTGGTAACCACCGACAACTGCATCATTCAAGTAGTGGAACCGAGAGATGTATATGCTCCTGAGCTGGGTTACGAGATCTCTGTCAAAGTTGCTAAGGCATATGTCGATGCCTTAAATGATGCAAATTTGGATCTCGATGCCAATCGGTTTGGCACGTATACTGAGATTCTTTAGAATTTGTCAAAAAGGGCACCAATCAAGATTGTCTACAAAAGGACCCCCACACCTAAAAAGAAGCCGTCAGAGCAACCCAAGGCTCAAGGGAAGAAAGCTGAACAGGTATAGAGTACCAAAGAGACAGATCAAGAAGAGACAGAGACCGAGGGAACAGTTCCTCTGATTAGAAAGAAGAAAATTGGTAAAATGGCAAAGGAGGATCCACCTAGAAAAGCCAAGCCCACAATTGATGAAATTGTGGCAGGACTGAAAGAATTTGGGAATTTAGGTTATGTTAGAAGATATGAACTAGCCAATGATGAAGACAAAGAAAAAATTGAAGAAGTCGTAGCGTTCTGTCTTCATAAATTCAATCTTCATCCCGGTGGACTTCACACAACTCTACTTGAACATCTTCTACAAAATATTGAAGACCAATGGAAAGCCTCAGAAGATAGAGAAAAGGAGCTAAGGACAAGAGCTCTTCTAGAGGTCCAGAATCACCTTACCCTAGAAGAAGCCACAGAACAAGCTGAACTTCATCAGAAAACTTTCGCAACTATAAGAAGGATAGGCCTCATGCTTATTGGAGAAGTTGAGAAAGTACATAATGAAGAAGTAGCAATATGGACCAAACTTCTTCAGACCCAGTAGCAAGCAGAACAAGAAGCAGCTCAAATAACAACAACTAAACCAACAACTGACACCGGTAAAGGGAAAGGAGTACTTGGAGAAGAAGCACCGATATTAGTGGACATAACCAAAGATCAGGCAGCAAATCCAACAGTTCTCATTTCTCCAAGCAAAGGTAACATTAAACCTATGCATGCTGAGGATATAATTACTAAGGTAATGGACTTTGGAGAAGTGGACAATGCTGGAAAGTGGTACAATGTACTAGACAAAGAGGACAAACAAAAGCTAATTGTAGGGATAGTAGAAACTTTCATGGATTATCATAAGACTCCAAGGGACTACAGGTCCAAGTTCCCACCAGAACTAAACAACAGGCTACAATCAAAATGGCGAACTGGTCTAGGCACAAACACCAGAATCACTAGGGAAACATTGCTTAAGGTCAGACCTGGATTCAATGAAGAGAGAATAAAGCTTCTATTAGAAGAAGCATCCATGAACCTAAAGACATCAGACAGAGTTGCAGAGATATTAAACGGATATGAGAATCAAGTCTACAAAGCGACTCTAGACTACTGGCTTAAGTATAACTTCAGTGCATTAGATAAACTAGGTCCTCAAGATCAAACTGCACAAATGCAAGCACTGCTGGTTAGATCCACAACTGGTGAAACATCTTCTACTGAAAAGGAAAAAGCTCAAACATAAGAGTTCATAACTAATGCACAAATAAATGTTGAACAAGAGGCAGAAATTGATATACCCATGGGAGAACTTCATACAGCTGAGGAGCAACAACAAAAAGAAGTCCCACTGGGAGAACAAGAACAAGATGCTGAAGTCAATAAGAAATCGGAAGAAGAAGCTCAGATCGAGGAAAAACCTCCTGCAGAACAAAATCTACTAGAAGGAGAAGTTCAACCAGAGAACAGAGCTCATCAAGGAACATAAGATAATAAGGGACAAGACAAAGACATCCCAGTCCACACTGAGCAACTTAAACCGGAGCAAGAGCAAGGACAACAAGAACAAGGAGACATTCCAAGCTCCTCTTCTAAAAGGAAGTTGTCATTTGCCGAGGAGAAGGAAGCAAAAAGGAGTAAAATCACCGATACAGTGGTAGACATCAGCAAGATGTCAACCAGGCAGCTCAAAGAGCTGACCAAAAGAAAACAGGACATGGTCCTAACCACTGTAAAGAACATTCTGTGCAACTTTGTTCCTGATGCTGACGTAGATAGTGATGAACCGGTCATCGATCAGCTAGAAGTGTTGGCACAGGTAATCGGTGAGGATCTCACAGATCCGAAAACAGTGGCGATCGACCACTACGAGAAGAAAAGAGTGAAGATAATCCACAAACAGGTTGAAGATATCAAAGTGAATGTGACAACCAACTTGAGAATTCTACAACAACAACTTCAAGAAGCAAGAAGTTTGATGAGCAGAACATCAAACTTTGAAGTGTTTTTGTAAGATTTGTCAGAAAAGTCTACCAAGATAACAGAAGAGATTAAAGCCCTGTCCTCTCAGTTTGATGTTAAGAACAAAACTGCAACATCCTATAGCAGAAAAATGACAAGTTTAACTCTTGCACTGAGAAAAATTGCTGAAGAGAAAAATAAGCAGATCCAAGATATCATTGGATTTCAAATGTTTTTAGGTCCAACATTTGACATCATGAATCTAACAGCAAATTCTACAGAAGCTCTAATCAATGAACCAACCTACAAAAATGTGGAAGAAAAACACTATGCACCGGTAAGGGGTCATTGGTCACTCACAACACTTAGAAGACACTGGTAGACAAGCAACATAACGTATGCACTGGTAGATAAAGAAAACCGGTAGACCGATCTAAGAACATGCACCGGTCTCATTGTGCATAAGTTGAACCGGATATAAGGTTACACCGGTCTAAAAGGGCCTAAAGATCCACACCGGATTTAGTGGATCAGTTTGAGTTAAAAGCTGGATTATATGGGACATCCACCACTTAGAAGTGGAGTTAGCTTTTTAACAGGAGTTAGCTTTATTCTTGCGAATGTTTTGTAAGGTAAACTCCAGATCAAAGCGCATAGTTTTTTGCTGATTGCATGATTTATTGTAGAGTTTGCAGCCTAGCAGTTCTATGAGTTAAGGGTTTCATTATGATGAAGTCTTATATAAATATAGGTCATATGATGCAAAGAGGGTTGTTGTTGATAGATGATGATTGCATAGAGAAGAGGAGAGATATCTTCTGAGGAGTGCTACAGGCATAGAGGTGAAGTAAGAAAGTAAGATCAACAGCCAGGCAAACCAGGGAAGAGATCTACAAGTATGATCTAATCAGACAATCAGTGTCATAATAGGGTAGGTCATGAGTTAACAGAGCAAGTTCAATAAAAGGTTAATGCCCTGTTAGTGTTGCTTGATCATGATCATGTTGATGCTCCTCCTGTATTGGAGGCTCCACTGTAACCCCTCTTTCCAGATCAAAATGTTTCAGTAGGGTGATTTGACGCTGATTACAATGTTAACACTAAACGTAGGCCATGAACAAAGGAGCTTGGGGATACTCAGGAGTGATAGGGAGAAAATGAAATACAACCATAGGCAATGGAGGAATAAGGTGATAAATAGTAAACTTCTCATTTTGTTTGTATAGGAGTTCATTAGTTTAGTTCATTTTGGATAGGAACTATAGATATATGGCACAAAAAGCCATCTTTTGTTTGTTTGATCAAGGTCATATCTGGCTATTATGAACCTTTTTTATATTTTGTATTTCCAAACTATCTTTATAATATTAATATATATCAGACTTATAGCCTTTTGCCCCAAAAAACAAATAATACTTTTTCAACATTTTCAATATAAAATAACCTAAAATAATACAAATCAAGTCTTAAAGTTATGTAAAATATCAACCAAAATATTATTCAAAAGATACACTTTCATGCTCTACTCTCGTATTCCAAATATTAAATATATGGAGGTAGTAATAAGGATCTTGTACATTTGAAGTTTTACTTTGGAAGTTATATAAATTTCTTTCATACTAAAAAAAGAGTGGATTTTCCTATTAGTATTGATTGTTATTAATTTTCCAACTTTAATGGTGAATAAACACGACTTCATGCTCGCTACCGCTATCCTATTACTGTTGCTTCCGCCAATAAATAAAAATAGAAAATAAATATGGCAAAGTGATCTTATGGCGCTAATCATTTCTATCCTCTTGCACTGTTCATGAGCAATGTAAACCATTGATGATCAAAGTTAGTTCGTTCAGTTCATAGAAGGGAACGCCCTTGGTGTAATTATTCAATTTTAAACCTATTTTGGATTTCAATAGTATGGCCTCGACTCAGGTTAGATTCCTCCCAAATAAATATTGGCAAAGATTTTAATTACAAAAGATAGAAAATGTCATTGAAGGATATATTATTCATGTTCAATCCTTAGGAGAATAGTAATTTGATTTGTAATATTTGCAACCCTCTCCAACCACCAATCAACAAATACACCAAAATCCTAAGCTATGCTATTCTATTTGATCCGCTAGTCCATATTTTGAACAAGTGGCCAAGGGTTCATAATCTTGGTTGCTAGAATCATCCATTGGAACTTATTAATAGGAGGGATTTGTATTAGAGTCTAGTTGTACCACCCAACTAAGTGGTTTAATTCCATAGACAAAATTACAAGCCTAACCAACTACAAATTCTAATCTACTGATAGGAGCATGGATCTAAGATCAATTCTTATTTTTTTTGTAAGATTTGATTACGGAGATGACAACCCAAGATTTAGAGGCCTAATGGAAAGCACAATGAAAATATAAGATCAACACCAAAAAATTAATTGTATTCCTATCAATGAATGCAAATAGAATTGTTTGATGATATTACAAAGGAGGCTCCTTGGTTATATAGGCCAAACTGAACATAAGACTGCATAAGATTATGATGTGTCTTAATCATGTGATATGAGACAAAAGAATATTGTATCTACTTAAGGTAGAATAGTTATACCTATCCACTTAAAATGGAAATAATCTTGTGTTCCCTAGATAAAATTAATGTGTGATTAGGACCTAGGTGATGAACTTACTCGGTACAACCCCTTTTTGCACTAGCATGCTCCCTTAAGTGTGACATAGCAAGAATGCACACAAATGAAAGATGAGCCTCGACTACTAGGCCATGTTAAGTATCAATAGAAAAATACAATGCACCCTCGCACAAATGAAGAAAAGGAGAAAGAACAAAACTTCTCCCCAAAAGAGATTAATGTGTGATTAGGACCTAGGTGATGAACTTACTAAGTACAACGACCTTCTCACACCAACATGGTCCCTTAAATGCGACATAGGGATAATGTAGACAAATGCAAAATGAGTCTCCACTACCATGCCATGTTCACTTAAAGTGGAAAGCATCCTATGTGTTCCTTAAATAAAATTAATGTGTGATTAGGACCTAGTTGATGAACTTACTAAGTACAACACCCTTTTCATACAAACACACTCCCTTAAGTGTGGTAGAGTGAGAATGTACATAAATGCAAGATGAGTCTCGACTACTAGGTTATGTTAGGTATCAATAGACAAATGCAACGCACCCTCACACAATCGAAAAAAAGGAGAAAGGACAAAACTTCTCAAAGGAGATTAATGTGTGATTAGGAACTAGGTGATGAACTTACTAGGCACACACCATTTTCACACCATCATGCTCCCTTAAGTGTAACATAGGAAGAATATACACAAATGCAAGATGAGTCTTGATTATTAGCCCCCCCAACAAACAGAGAGGAAGAGAGACCATGTAGCCTCCCCTTAATGTACAATACGTGCCAATGATAGATGCTTGAAACTAGATGTAGAAGATGGTCCATAACTATCAAAAAACATTCCTCTGTGTAGGAAGAAATAAAACCAAGGGTGTATGCAAGGTATATTCCTATTCCTAAAAGGATTATGTGGGAAGAAATTACAAAATGTATGGTGTTTGTGAAAACTGCTCAAAATGCCCCCATCTCAATGTTGAAATTTGCTTCTTCCAAATTAGGTGTTCTAGGTCACTTTGTTGAAAAAAAACAATCTAGGATCTAGTGAAGATGAATGAAGAACAAGATCCAAAGACTCAAGTGTCTCCTTTGAAGATAAAGAGATCTCCTCCAAATGTTGTTTGAAAGTATCTATACCCATGTCAAATGATAGAGAATGCTCATGTAGAGAATGAACAAGGGGTCAAAGTGTTCCCTCACAACAACTGGAGAAGGATCAACTCTATCAAAGAGAAGATGTGTGTCATTATGGTGTCTCCCAAACCTGCAAGATACAACTCCACAAACAAACCTGCAGTGTTTGTCAAATAGCTATCCCCAGTCACTATGTTTGGAAGACAATCTATAACCCATTGTGGTGAATCACAAGAAGCCACAGATATAGCAATACAAGTATCATCAAGAGCAATAGTAGATGAAGATATGATCTCACAAAGAGGAGAAACAAGAAGAAAAGTCTCTTTGTCAATCAGACATTCAAAATATTCACTACATTCAAGCTCCTCTAAAATATCGTCATCATAGTGCATATTATCTGCATCATCAAGAGAAATGAAGCAATATGCAATAGGATCATCTGGAAATGGAGAAATATGACAAAATATTCCTTTCAACCATTAGAATATTAATTGGTTGGTTATTCAAAGGAGTATACTTAGAAATATTTTGCCTTGAATCTCCTTTAGGATCTTTAGGCTTCTTTGCTTATGTGGCATGTGTTGATGTAGCTACTGTAGGTACATGTGTAGGTCTGCAAATAATTTTTTCTTTTAGTTTTTTAAGATTTTAATATTTTTTTGAAAAATATTAATTTTTAATAAAACTAAAATAAATATTTTTAATTGTACTATTTTGTGCAATTATGGTGTGTATACGACCATGGAAGGGAAAAAATTTCTGATTTTGACAAATAGACAATTGATCCTTAGGTGCTTGAGCCTCTTGAATGTGATGACAAGGTCGTATTTGACCCCACATGCTCCAAAACTGCAACTACTCTTTGACTCTGTTAATCACCCCTAGCTTTCAATGTTTGATTTAGACAAATAGAAGGCAAAATCGTCTTTCCCAAACCTTTTGAATGTAATGGTGAGCTCAAATTTGCACCACCAAGCTCCAATTTTGATTTGCTATAAAAAGCTATAAAGAAGACCCCCCCCTAGAATCTAATATTTCTATCAAGTTTTTCTTGATTCTTCAAATCACCATTTGATGCAAGAGAAGAGCAAGCTCAAGTTTTCAAGTTCTACTAAGATTTGCACTGAAGATCCCTAAAGCTAACAAAGGAACTCAATTTTCTCTAAAACCTTGTAAGATTAGGTTGTGAAGTTAGCCACCCAAAATCTAGAGGACTAATGAAAATCACAATGAAATAAGAAGATCAATATGACAAAGATTAAACTATATATTCCTATCAATGGATGCAAATAGAATGGATTGATGATATTACAAAGAAAACCCCTTGGTTATATAGGCCAAGGCGAACATAGGATTGCACAAGATTATAACACATGTTTTAATCTTATGAGACATAAAGTGATAACGTATCTTTTTAAGGTGGAAAAGTGACAACTATACACTTAAAGTGGGAAATATCCTACATGTTCCCAAAGAAAACTAATGTAACATGTGTGATTAGGAGCTATGTGACGAATTTACAACACCCTTTTTCAAACCATTATTTTTTTATTACAAATGGCATCACTAAAAAACTACTACTAACACGTGGCCTCAATTTGAGAAGACTCCAAAATTTGGAAAAAACTCAAACTATTTGAAGCTCAGTCTAGAAGCATTATACTAATAAAAATAATAGTGGTATTGTTAATGATACCTTAATTATTTTATCAAATAAACTACAATAAAAGTGAACACCTACTGAGTATCAAAGGTTATTTACACCTCAATCTTGCATATTAAAAAACAATTTTTTTGATAATAAATGTAGTAAAAAGGGGTGTTGTCCCTTACAAAACCAAATCCCGAAGGCGTAGAACTAGCAAACCAAAGAAACTATATACAAGGTAAACAAACGATCATTGACAATAGACTAGCAAGACAACTAGTCACCCACATCAAGAGTGGGTAGACAACTGACCCACAATAGAGGGAGGAGAATGACATACTATGAACTGCATTTTGGTCTATTTCACGACAGTTGCAAAAAATATTGAAGCTACAAAAATATAAATTTTATTTAAGGTAAGTGTAATCACCTAAAATTGGACAAAATAATTTAAGTGAGCAATCTAGGCAAAATCAAAGCAATTAAATCAAATCGATTAAAATCAAATCAAAATTGTAATCAAGCCATAATCCCAATTCAATTGGAAATAAAAAAACCAACAATTCAAATTAAATCAATCGATTCAAATTAAATCAATCGATTCAAATTAAATCAAATCAAACAAATCAATTTAAAACGAACAAATCAATTTGAATTAATTAAAATCAAACAAACCATTTTGAATAAAAAACAACCCATTCAAGGGTGCACATGGCTAATAAAACAATTAAAATCCTTAAACTAATCCCTAATTTCTCTCACCTACCACATGGGAGGGAAAAACCTCAACCAATGGGAGTGGAGAATTAAACTCACATGGATCAAGCCAAATTGAATCTCCATCACACATAGGGAAAGAGCATCTTGGCCACTCATTTTGTCTCTTGGTCCCCCCATCTGAAACCATGGACCTAACCCTTAACCAGACCTTGATCAAATTAACTCCACCCCCTACCCTTGCTCAAACCTATAAAAGCAAGGCATAAATCAATGAATAAGCATCCAAAATATCTGAGAATTGCATAAAACCTCTTGAGGTTTTGAGCTAGGAAGGCAAATTTAGATCTAATTAGGCTTATTTCTTTGGAATTAAATCTTTTTTTGGCTTGTTTATCATTTATTTCTCATATTACGACTGTCACTAATGGCAGCTTGCTGAGAGCCTCACATTAGCATCCCTAATTAGAGAGCCATAAAGTGCTTCATTGTAATTTCTTGCTTAAATAGCTTAATGTTTGTAGCATTTTAGTTGTTTTCTTGCTAGATCTAACAATACTAACCCTATGAAGGTACTTCTGTAGTACACAAAATGGCGCCCATCGTGGGGCCTTAGGCCTCACAAATTTTAATTTCGGAGAAATTATTTTTTCTTGCAAATCTTTGTTTTCTTCTCTGTTTTGCAAGTTTTTCAGCGCATTTACCACTTTCTACAGCGCGTACGCCTATTCCTGAAGTGCATCTGAGGTCTGAAATGGCGCACCTACGACAAAGTTGTGTGCCTTTGCACAACTAAATGACGCATCTGACCTTTCTGTTATCCTGTCTTTTTCTTTCTCAGTGCGTATACCCTGACTCCAGAGCACTTTCAAATTTTCCTGTATATGCCTTTGTGGGGTTAAACAATGCTTTTAAATTTTTTTGCAGCGCTTTTAAATTCTGTTTTGGTGCTTTAAATTTATCCTGCAGCGCATTTAACTGTTTTAGCAGTGCTTTTAATGAATCCTGTTGCACATTTGATTAAATTGAGAATTTGCAGGATTTAACTTTCGGGAAATGATTTCTCTGTGTCTGCAGGATGATTGTGATGTTATCTTACCGGTTACTGAGAGGGGGGGGGGTGAATCAAAAAATATTAAATCTTACTGTTTAAAACTTGCAAACAGATTCTAGAATGCAAAGTAGAAAGTTAACAACCATTCACAAGCATAAACTGAATCACACAGATCTACACAAATATTTGTACATGGAAACCCTCGGTTAGAGAGAAAAAACCACGGTGAGACAGAGCTCACAACTTCACAAGTTCCAAATGAAGGCGCCCTGTTAGGAGCTTACAAAGCACTAGTTAAGGTGCTACCCGATTAAGGGATTTTACAAGAGATCTGTTAAGATCTAGACCTTGTTAGGAGCTGCTTGGTTACAAGACTTTGCACATCGACAAGATGTTACCTTGTTAGGGGATTTTTACAATGAACCGATTAGGTCCACCCTAATATAGGGATTTGTATATGATGAAATATCTTTCAAAAATAATGATTTATAATGACACTGATTGTTTGATTAGATCATACCTGTAGATTCCTTCCCCTGTTTGCTTGGCTGTTGATCTTCTTTTCTACCTTCACCTTTGTGCCTATAGCACTCCTTGGAAGATATCTTTCCTCTGCTCTCTACGTTTTTCACTTGTCAACAACAGCACCTCACTTTGCATCCTATTTCTAATATTTATACAAGAGTGATCCTCTTGACTCGTAGAACCACCAGGGAATAAACTTGACCATAAAATATGCAACGCAAGAAAGCTATGCGTTGTGATCTAGAGTTTATCTTGAGATCATCCGTAGAACTAAAAGATAACTCAAGCTGAATGGTTAATGTCTCGCATAATCGGGCTCTTAACTCGAACTGTAACTCAAACTGTTCCACAAAAATTGGACCGGATTTTTCTATCAATTAGAACATAACCGGTTTGTCATTGGATGTTGAATAAGACTGATATTGAGTACTTGGTTCAGTCTACTGGCTTATCTAACTACTTAGTTGACCGGTGCATATACTATGTGCGTTATCTACCGGTGTCATCTAAGTAATGCGAGCGACTGGTGGGAATGGGTTTGATGAAATACACTAATGACAACTTATATTGCTAACAAACTGGTCATAAAAAAATAAAAAAGCCAGAGAGCAAATATAACAGAGAAGACAAGGATTTGGCAAAATGAAACAAGGAGAACATAGCCAATGTCAAGCTCGTTTTGGAAGATTTACAATAGGAAGGTGAGGCATACAAACATTATTTGCAAGTTGTTAATGCATACAAATCAAAATTTGTCTCATTAAATTGGATTTTTAGGCCTTAATCAATTTTTGATAAATTTGATAAATAGGGCTTAAATTTCAATTTCTTGTTGTTTTTCTTCACTTTTATTGTTTGTGTTGACTAACTTGTTAGAAGAGGCAAAGGATCTGGAACGATCATCACTAGGTGAGTGCAAAAACATGATAAAACCCTTTAAAAATGCCCCTAGCCTTTGCTAGCTACAAATCAGGTAAGCCTAAAACTTGGTCAATTTTTGCTTAAATTGTGGCCTTGTCAATTTCAAAATCTAGTAATTAAAAACAATCTATTATTTTTTGAGGGATTTGATACTAGGCCTATGCTCTTCACTTTTCAAGTGAATCAAAATGCCAAAAATATCAAATTCCTTGATTAAAAGTAAGGTTAAAGGATAAATCAAGCATTTAATCAATAACCCCTTGTTTGTGGAGGAGAGTAGAAATACTCAATTCCCATTAGTTAGTGGGTTTGGGAAATTGGACATTGTTAATTGTGCTTGAGAGGCAAGAATAGCTAGGGATATGCTCTTCACCTTTTGGTGAATCAGACTCCCAAAACCTATCTCTTAAATCCATTTTATTGCTTCCAAATGAACATGCTAGAACTTTAGTGGGCTCGCCTCTCAAGATTTTCCTTAACAAGGCCAGTGAGAGGGACAACCCAAAGTGGGATACATTTGCCTTTGCCGCAGAAATCTAACTCACTATAAAACAAAATGCACACATCCTTAATGGGGTGTGTGGCAAAAGGATATTAAGTTTTCAAACTTCCTTGAGTAGTCCTCCGAGATTGCACAAAACTCCGATATACCGGTGGTGGGAAGCCTCCTAATTTTGGGGGATGAAAACTTAATGTCCATTTTGAACGAAATCTTGATTAAATACCTTGTTAACTTAGCAAAGCCTACCTTGTAAAGCCATGCACAAGAGCGAAATCTGACAACTAGGTAGATTGTTTGAAGTTACTTTTTGTGAAAAAACTCGTGATAACATCCTTACAAATTCAAACACTTTTTGTGTAGAGGGTTAAAAAGAAACAAGTGTATTTGTGGTTTCTTTGTTTGAAGAATACGTACGACAAGTGAGAGATATCCATTTTGAAAAATTATTTTATACTTTTAATATCTTCATAAAAAGAACAATCACCAAGTTTGGGGAACACATTTTTGAATCAAACCTTTGTTGATGCCGATTTCTACACGATCTCATAGACTCAAACTATCTTTACAAGAAGACGACATGTGCATAGCAAAAGTGGTCCTTGATTTTGAATCTCAAAACTCTTTCATAAATCACAACCCAGGGGATAATCTCCCAAACCTCTTTGAAGAGAGAATTGATCTAATGGATAGAAACTCTGCATTTCACGATTACATGGATTGGGGAAACAATGAAAATCAAGGAAACATTAACCATACGAATCATGGGCCTAAAGAGATGATTGAAGACAAAGTCAATAGGGCAGCCCAAGACATTGAATTCCTTGAAGTCATGGACAAACTTATAGAAAGAGATAGGGAAAGGTATTTCCTTAATCTAGCCCAAGAAGGGGTAAAACTTCCACATGATTATGATGTTGATCAACTCAAGAAAGATAAGGAAGATGATAATCCCATAGGTGCTATGAATAAACAATTAAAAAATTTTCAAGCACAGATCGACCTAATGAAGAAGGCAACCAAACCCAAGCCATTTTCCATCGAGGCCTTGTGCCCATTTCCTTTTGATAAAAGCTTGGTTATGGAACCCTTCCCTATAAACATGGTTTTCCCCAAATAGGACAAATATATGGGTAGATCAAACCCACAAGATCACCTTAGATAATTTTGTGCCTTAAGTGTTGAATTCATGCATGACACAACCTATTTGATGAGGCTTTTCTTGAGAAGCTTAGGAGGCCAAGCCATGGAATGGTTCTCAAAGCTTCCACAAGGGATAAAAACATTTGAGGAATTAGCTTCTAAGTTCGTGACTCATTATTCCTACAACATAGAGCACGAAATCACCATGCTTAACCTTTGTGACACTAAACAATGAGATGGTGAGTCCTTTCTAGGGTTTCTCCAAAGATGGAGAACAGTCTTCGCACGATATCCACGAAGCATACTTGATAAAGAAAGGATGGAGATATTCATGAACAACCTAAATGTGGAGATGAACTATAGACTCCAACTTCAATGTTCCCCCACATTTGAAAAGATCATTGAAAATGGGATCAAAATTGAAGAGGTGTTGGTTAAAAGAGGGGAAATCAAGTTATTCAAAGATAATAAACCCCTATACCAATACCAATAACAATCATAACTTATCTAATTATAACAACAATAAAGGGGCTAGCAATCACAATGATAAACCAAGACTATGGTTGAAAAACACCAACAAAAATCTTGTGAATGATGGAGTTGTAGAAGCACACAACTTAAAGGCTACCCCCTTTAATTTATCAAGTGGGTCAAATTCAGCATTTAATGTTAACCAAATGACCAAGACCCCTTTCAATAACAACAATAACAACAATGCCAACAATCCTTTCAATAGTTCTAATGTTAACAAGTCTAAACCTTTCTTTTCCACTTATCAGAAGAGGAAATTCACATTTCTAGGTGAACCTTTGGAAAATGCTTTAAGGACGTTAGTGGCATATAAAATCATTACTCTACCCGAATCAAGGCCTTCTGAACCACAAGTTAAGCCCAATTGGTGGAATTATTCACATCATTGCTAATATCATCCTAACAAAGGACATAAAATGAATGAATGTATGAAATTGAAACACCTTGTCCAAGACTTAATTGATGATGGAACCATAGAAGTAGAAGGGCCTAAAAATAATGAGGATCATACGGCTTTCAAAAACCTCTTTCAAAACCATGAGAAGGGATAATCTTCAAACACCAATAACAATAACAAAAGAGGCAATGAAAAGGTAAATTTCGCCCATACTTATGACAACGTCATAAATACCTTAAGTAGTGAAGAAAATGCCATAAATGTGATTGTGGTAAAAGAAAAGCCAAGAGAGGCAACATCTAATGTAGTAACTAGGGGGAAAGCATCAAAGATCACTTTATCCAGAAGTGCTCCTAGAGTTACTTTGCCTAATCAAACATCTTCATCATCTTCAAAGCAATACAATTTGGTAGACCAATTGCAAAAAACCCCTACCCAAATTTCTATCCTCGAATTGCTAAGACTTTCACCAACTCACAAGGAAATTTTAGAAAAGGCACTTGTGGAAACCAATGTACCTTTGAATTTGGATGCGGATAAGTTTCAAAACATGGTAGGTCATCTTGTTGCTCCCCATTTTCTATCCTTTTCAGAACAAGATGACATGTCCTTAAATCACCCACAAAATTTGGCTTTGCACATAAAGGTTTTGATCCACAAGCATAGAGTGAAAAGAGTCCTCATTGATGGAGGAGCATGCCTCAATATTTGCACCCTAAATCTGGTTAAAGCCTTAGGATTTTCTGAGGAAGATATTGACCCCAAAAAGAAAATAACTATCAAAGCTTACGATGACGAAGAGAGAGCCTCCAAAGGTATCATAATACTTACCATCAGAGTTGGCCCTATACAAAAATAGATTGTTTGTCAAGTCCTAGACATCAAATTAACCTACAATATTCTATTAGGAAGGCCGTGGATCCATGAAATGCAGGCAGTACCTTCCACATATCACCAATGTCTCAAATTTCCATACGTGGGCCAAGAAGTCATGGTGGGTGGAGATTCAAATCCATTCCAATATTGTAATAACATCAAATCTATCAATGACACATTGGTACCCCATAATGCAGAAGGATCAATACCTATAAAGATAGAGCAAGGACAAAGCTCAAAGGATATTTTATCCTAGAAAGGCAAAGGAAAAGAGAAGGAAGAGAAAGAGGATGTTGTTGTTGAAGATCATCAAGTTCCTACTAACTTAACCACATCGATTAAAGGAAAAGAGAAAGTTAGTAAGGAAAGTACACATGGTAAGCAAAAAGAAGACCAAGTAAGATCCATTCAAACTTATACCAAAGATGCCCATTATCAAAAGATGGATCACATGATGTAAAATTTTGAAAAAAAATGTTGAATCAAACAAAAAGGTGTAGGTGAATACTCCTTATCTATGATGGATTTACCCTTATCTCCAAAATCCCATGGAAGACCATCTAGCATACATGTACCTCATAAATACAATGATCACTTGGTGAGGGAAAATACCTCTTCATCCATGGATGAGGAAGATAATGAAATTTTAAACTGGTTATATAAGGATGAAGAATCAAGTGCTCATGAAAAGTGCATTCAAAACATAAGTATTCCCACTCACCAATATGGCAAAGGGTTTCAAATAATGCAAAAAATGGGGTACAAAGGACAAGGGCCTTTAGGCACAAGAAATGAAGGATTAATTGAACCCATTGAAATGACATGGAGAGATAGCAGGGAAAAGACTAGATTAGGGTACCTAGAAAAGGGGTACACTAAGACAAATTACCCAAGAGTCTATGATCAAATCTTGCAATTAGATTCCCAAAGTGATGAAGATTCGAATAATTGGGAGTGGGATTCATTGTCAAGTGAGTCTTGTCAAGATAATGAGGTAGATGTAATTCATACCTATACTCCTAGCAAAGGAAAAGAACAAACCCCAGGATCACATTAGAATCAAGCTTCTAGCTCTAATCAAGAGGTCTTAGAGGATGTACCAATTCAAGAAATTGAAGTAAATAAGTGGGTAGGAGAACCCTATGTACCATCATGGAGACCTACTATGGGAGAATCTAACCCTAGGTTTAACCCAAGAGAATTTCACCCAACCGAAACCTTAGAGGATTCTAGTGAGGAAGATTTTGACCCTAGTTCTTTAGAACACCTAGAAGAGGCACATGTCATAGATTTGAGCGATACAATGTTTGAACCTTCCAACAAGGTCATGTCCTTAAACCCCATCGACCCAAATCGACACATTGATCCCTTGACCCTTATCTATCCCGAGCTTATTGAATGGGATTTCATTGAACCTACCATCTTACCCATATTCTTAAATGACAACTTCGTATCCCAATACCTCAATGCGGTTAAACCTTCTTCTACCATGGAATATTAGGAGGAAGTGACGAAAGGAAGTATCCAAACTCTTAGTTCATTAAAAAATGAAAAAAATAAAAAATGGAAAGAATCTAATGTTGAAAACCACATTGTGGCAACATTAGATCAAAAAGAAAAAGAAATAAAGAGAGATTTCCAAGGTGAAAACCCAACAGAGGCACCTAAGGGATTTTGGATACTTTTCCCAAACACTATGAGGAAAGATATCCTATCTTAATTGAACCAACAGAAAAAGTGAACATTGGGTCAGAATCAGAACAAAGAATCATCCATCTAGCAGCGTCCCTATCTAGTGTAGAAAGAGAGGATTTCATCAAAATTTTCAAAGCAATGCAAATTAATTTTGCATGGTCCTACGATGATATGCCAGGACTAGATCCGAATTTAATCATGCATCATTTGAATATCAAAGGAGTAAGACCAGTGAAGGAGAAACTAAGAAAGATGCATCCGCACATAGCATTGCTTGTGAAAGTAGAGTTAGAGAAATTGCTGAAAGTAGGGTTTATAAGAGCCATTGATTATGCCCAATGGATTTCAAACATTGTGTTGGTTTCCAAAGCAGACAAATCAATCAAAATTTGCACAGACTTTAGGGATCTTAATCTTGCATGTCCTAAAGATGATTTTCCGTACCAAGCATAGATGCTATCGTAGATTTAGTAATAAGACATTCCATGTTATCACTTATGTATAGGTTTAGTGGTTATAATCAAATTAGCACCAAAGGATCAAGACAAAACTACATTTACATGCACATGAGGGACATTCTGTTGGAATGTTATGCCTTTTGGTCTCAAGAATGCGGGAGTGACCTATCAAAGAGCCACGACAACTATATTTCATGACATGCTGCATAAGTTCATGGAGGACTATGTAGATGATATACTTGCTAAATCCCATTCAAGGGAGGAACATATACCCATCTTAGAGAAGATATTTGAAAGATTGGAACAATTCAAAGTACGCCTAAACCCAAAGAAATGTGCATTTGGTGTTCAATCAGGAAAGCTATTGGGTTACATAGTTTTTGCTAAAGGCATAGATGTAGACCCTGCCAAAGTAAAGGCAATCATGGAAATGGGGGCACCTCGAAACATAAGTCAGATGAGGTCTCTTCAAGGCAGGATTCAATCCATCAGGAGGTTCATCTCCCAATTGGCAGAAAAGTGTCACAACTTCACTCAACTCCTTCACAAGGACACAATTTTCAAGTGGGATGAGAAATGTGAAGAAACACTTATCTTATTAAAGAAATACTTAATGAATCCTCCAACTTTAATGCCACCAATCAGAGGAAAGCCCTTAATTTTATATATCTCAGCAACATAACATGCATTAGGGGCACTCTTGGCTCAAGAGGATGAAGCTGGAAAGGAAAAGGCCATATACTATATAAGCAGAACATTGGTGAAGTATGAGCTGAATTACACATTTATTGAAAGTGCATGCTTGGCCATGGTTTTTGCTTCCCAAAAATTATGCCACTATATGTTATCTCACAAGATTCAACTCATTGCAAAGATTGATCCTTTGAAATACCTTCTTAGAAAAACAACATTGAATGGAAGATTAGCCAAATGGGTTATGGTCTTAAGTGAATTTGATATAGAATATGTGGACTGAAAACCTATCAAAGGGCAAGTAATAGTTGATCAACTAGCAGAATCATCTTTACAAGATGAACATCCAATCCAAGTGGAATTTCTAGATTCTGAAATCATTAATGTTGAAGCAAAGACATGGAAATTATATTTTGATGGCTCCTATACACAACATGGGTCAAGTGCAAGAATACTATTGATTACTCCTCAAGGTTCTACAATTCAAAAATCATACAAATTCCTATTCCCATGCACAAATCACATAGCTGAATATGAAGCATTGGTTATCGGCATAAAGTTGGCATTAGAATGGAAAGTAATAGAGCTACAAATCTATGGAGATTCCCAACTAGTTATTAATCAAATCAATGACGAGTATCAAACCAAAGATGATAAGTTGATACCTTAAAAAAATATGATTGAAAATCTCAAGAAATACTTTACTCTAATCACATTTGAGCAAATACCGAGGGATAAGAATAAAGCAGCCAATGCAATGGCTACTTTAGTATCACTTCACCAAATACCAGATCAAAGTGCCAGATATGAATTCCTTGTAGAAGAAGTTGAGCAACCCGCATTTGATCCTACCCATCCTCACACCATTTGCTTATTAAATGGACATGACTCACCTTGGTATGGAGCCATTTACACATACTTAAAAGACCAAATCTTGTCCATAGACCAAACTAGAAATCAAAAGAAGAGCTTTATTCGACAAGCCTCTCGCTATACTATCTTATCTGACACGTTGTATCGTAAAAGTCTAGATGGGATGCTTATAAGGTGTCTAGAGAAAGAGGAATCAATTTTAGCCTTGCGGGAAATCCACGAAGGTATTTGTGGGTAACATTTAAATGGTTTAACCCTAGCTAAGAAACTTCTTAGGATAGGATATTTTTGGCCTACTATGGAAAACGATGCTTGTCACTTTGCAAAAAATTGTCATAAATGTCAGTACCATGGGAACTTGATCCACGTGCCAGCACAAGAGCTTCATTCTATGACTACACCTTGGCCCTTTTATCAATGGGGTTTAGACTTGATAGGTATGATTTATCCACCATCTTCAAATGGTCATAAATTCATCATCACTGCAATGGAGTATTTTACCAAATGAGTGGAACCTGTACCCTTATCCATTGCCACGTGAAAATAGATATCCTTGTTCATATTAAATCACATAATCTGTAGATATGGTGTTCCTCATACTATCATAATGGATAATGCAAAACATTTCAAGAACAAAGACTTAAAAGAACTATGTACAAAGTTTCATGTGGTACATCACTCATACTCAATATATTACCCACAAGGTAATGGACAAGAAGAAGCAACAAACAAGAACATTTTAAAAATATTGAAGAGAACCGTGGATAATTCAGGTAGAGACTGGCACATTCAAATAAACCCTACTCTATGGGCTTATAGAACAAGCATTAGAACGCCAACGAGAGCTACACCATTCTCCGTAGTCTATGGAACTGAAGCAGTTTTACCTTTGGAGGTAGAAATTCCGTCTTTAAGAGTCTCTTTGCATGGATTGTTGAGTGAAGAAGATTATAGGGTTGCTAGGTTGCACGGACTAGAGCTATTAGATGAAAGACAACAACAAGATTTTGACCAATTAAAAGTGTATTAGAATCGGATGAAAAGGAACTACAACAAGCATATCAAAGGCATTCCAAATAGGTGATCTAGTGTTACGAGAAAACCCTAAAAATCAAGCAGAAAGGGAAAAGAAAGGGAAAAGAAACGGAAATGGGAAGCAAACTGGTTAGGAACTTTTGTGATCACTTCCTCTTTTGGGACATGAACCTATAAACTAGCAGATTGTGAAGGAGAAGAATTGCAAGAACCAATCAAAAGTATTCACCTGAAAAGTTTCTACACCTGAAGCAGATAAAAGAAGATAGATAAAGAGAGTAGGGTATGTGCAAGATCACGAGGGGCCAAACTATGTCCTTAAGTGGCAATGAAAAATCAGCAAATCAGGGTTAGTCAACTTGACGTGAAAATTTGAACTAGCTATCAACCTAATACCAAAAAGTTGTAAGAATAGAATTTGTAAGAAATTGAATGTAGTTTCTAAACTACTAGGCCTTTTCTAAAAAAAATTTAATATAATTGGTGAAAAGTATAGATTTCAATACAGCAGTATAAAAATTTTAGGAAAAAAATAAGAAGTAGGTGTATGTCTAACTACCTTAATCATGATCAAATGATAATATTTTTTTATAAGATTTAATATATAAGTAGTAGACTCATGCCCGGATGTGACACATATTTTTTTGTAATTTTATTCCAAAAAAATAATTAATTATGAATTTTCTGCTACAACATTTTCAGAATAAAAAAACTCCCGTGTCTGACCACCTTAACTCATTCAAAACTTTACAAAATTCAATTTTATTTTTTTTTCCTTATAGTAGGTGAAGCATAGAATGTGACGCATTTTTCGGATTTCAAAAATGTTATACCGTCTGAAAGTTATAGTCATTTTTCAATCAGTATATAAATCAACACTTTAGAGGTAGCTCAATTAGAAAATAACTAATAATTACTTACCGAATTCAAAATTTGACTGCAATTATATCGATAGAAAGCTGATAATCTCCTTAAGATACCCTTTTCGTTTTATCAAATTTGGGTGAAAAAAAGTCGTCAGCTACATTGTCGAAGTCTGGAACTCAGAGAAACAGGGGAAAAACACGTATTTGAGACATTTCAATAGTTGACCATGTAGGTTTGGTGCACAAAGCAATACCGAGCCTAATCGGGTACCCGATATTTTCAGGTACCCGAATATGACGACAAAATTTTGAATTTTCACTTTCCCTTCCCTCCACTTTCTCCCTCCCATTTCTCCATCCTTCATATGATATATTATATATAAAAAACTATATATATAGATATATTAAATATTATATAATATCAATTACATATTAAATATTATATAATATACATTTTACATTAAATATTATTTAATATATATTAATATTAAAAACTATATATTAGATTATATATTATATATATTAAATATTATATAATATGGAAATTATAATCTTCCTCCCAGAGAAGACATTAATGAAGTTCTTCGTGCCTTAGCAGAGGAAGCCGACTGGATTGTTGAAGCTGACGGTACTACATACAGAAATGCGGTATGTATTTTTGGCCTAATTTTTATTTTTCATTTCTTCTAGGTCTTTAAAGGCGGCTGGCTAAATCTTTGTATTAAATGTTAGGGAATGCATGAAAATAATATGATTCTGATCACGAGCATGAGTCCCTATAGGGGCATAGTTGTGCCTTTTACAGGCGCCGTAAACCCTAGCTACATAGAAATGGAGGCTTTGAAGAATAGTTCACACTTGGAATCCTCAAGTGTGTCCTAGGGATCCTAGTACGCCTTATCATGCGTTAGGACCCCTAGGAAGTCCTCATGACCCCTTTTGACAGATTGGAATGCTCAAGTGTGTCCTAAGGGGTCCTACGACGCCTTCGGACACACTTGAGTGTTCAAATGTGTCAAAAGGGGTCATGGAGACTTCCTAGGGGTCCTAGTATGCCTTATCATGCGTTAGGACCCCTAGGAAGTCCCCATGACCCCTTTTGACACATTGGAACACTCAAGTGTGTCCTAAGGGATCTTACGACCCCTTCAGACAAACTTGAGCATTCAAACGTGTCAAAAGGGGTCATGGGGACTTCCTAGGGGTCCTAGTACACCTTATCGCGCGTTAGGACCCCTAGGAAGTCCCCATGACCCCTTTGGACACATTGGAACCCTCAAGTGTGTCCTAAGGGGTCCTATGATGCCTTCGGACACACTTCAGTGTTCAAATGTGTCAAAAGGGGTCATGGGGACTTCCTAGGGGTTCTAGTACACCTTATCCCACGTTAGGACCGCTAGGAAGTCCCCATAACACCTTTTGACACATTGGAATGCTCAAATGTGTCATACGGGGTCCTAAAACCCCTTCGGACACACTTGAGCATTCAAATGTGTCAAAAGGGGTCATGGGGACTTCCTAGGGGTCCTAGTACACCTTATCCCGCGTTCGGACCCCTAAGAAAATGTTTACAAAAATTGACATGTACTTGCATGAGGACATTATATATTACAAAAATCTCGCACAAAAGCAGCTGGCAAGCCGCTCAAAAAGTAGTAATTGATAGCAAGTGGGATAATGCAGATGCTTTAATAAACCACTATCTTCTTTACTCAAGCAACATCTAGTTCATTTGCTCGACTGGGGCATGTTTGGGAACAAACAGTCTCCATTTAAACTCAAGTCTCTGAAAATGCAGTTATATTTGTCAGTGGAGAAGATACACCCATTGGATCTGCAATAACTTTATGCTCACTGGAATTTCCATTTCTCTTCAATTGGGATACTCTTTCCAAAATTGCATCTACCCTTTTACCAATTTGGGAAATCAATGGGTCTATTTGTGGACCTTGAAGGAGTTGGTCACCTAAATGAGAACCTTGAGATGAATCAGGAACTTCTCTATGAAAGAGATCAGTACCTTGAGAAGCTCTCCATTTGTTAGCTGAATTAAAACCTTGGACCATAAATGGCTGCCCTTTGTTGTAAAATGAGGAGTGAGACTGCCTTGCCAAAGGTGGCAATGAACTTACATTTGAGGGATATTGCCCAACATGAGTAACTTGGTTTCCCAAGTCCTGTAAATGCAAGGCCATTGATGAATAGGCGTTGCAATATTTTCTCCTCAATTGAACATTTTGTAATTAGTTGATATACAATCACATTTTTCTCTTGGCCAATCTTGTGGGCTCGCGATTGAGCCTGTAGATCCACAAAAGGGTTGAAATTTGGATCTGGTGGAAGAGTAGTATTAGCAAGAAGTCATTCACTAACATCTCATCTTTATAAGAACTAAATTTGGATACACTAGAAGCATTAAAGAATCCGGGTTGGACTCTTAAAGAATTCTTTCTAGTATTCTGGACTCAATTGCCTGTGCATTTTAGCAAAACATAGCTCAAAGAAACAAAATCAAACTATCTGAGGAAGATACAGTAGTTGATCATGGGGACTTCCTAGGGGTCCTAACGTGTGATAAGGCATACTAGGACCTTTAGGGAGTCACCATGACCCCTTTTGACACATTTGAATGCTCAAGTGTCTCTTAAGGGGTCTTAGCACCCCTTCAAACACACTTGAGTGTTGAAATGTGTCAAAACGGGTCATGGAGACTCCCTAGGGGTCCTAGTACGCCTTATCACGTGTTAGGACCCCTAGAAAGTCTCCATGACCCCTTTTGACACATTGGAATGCTCAAGTGTGTCTTAAGGGGTCCTAGGACCCCTTCGAACACACTTGAGTGTTCAAATGTGTCAAAAGGGGTCATGGGGACTCTTTAGGGGTCCTAGTATGCCTTATCATGCGTTAGGACCCCTAGGAAGTTCCCATGACTCCTTTTGACACATTGGAATGCTCAAGTGTGTCTTAAGGGGTCCTAGGACCACTTCGGACACACTTGAGCGTTGAAATGTGTCCAAAGGGGTCATAGGGACTCCCTAGGGGTCCTAGTATGCCTTATAACATGTTAGGACCCCTAGGAAGTCCCCATGACCCCTTTTGACACATTGGAACACTCAAGTATGTCTTAAGGGGTCCTAGGACCCCTTCAGACACACTTGAGCGTTGAAATGTGTCAAAAGGGGTCATTGGGACTTCCTTGGGGTCCTAGTACGCTTTATCACATGTTAGGACCCCTAAGAAGTCCCTATGACCCCTTTTGACACATTTGAATGCTCAAGTGGGTCTTAAGGGGTCCTAGGACGCCTCCGAACACACTTTAGCATTCAATTGTGTCAAAAGGGGTCATAGGGACTTCCTAGGGGTCCTAATGCGTGATAAGGCATAGTAGGACTCCTAGGGAGTCCCCATGACCCCTTTTGACACATTTCAATGCTCAAGTGTGTCTGCAGGGGTCTTAGGACCCCTTAACACACACTTGAGTGTTCAAATGTGTCAAAAGGGGTCGTGAGGACTCCCTAGGGGTCCTAGTATGCCTTATCACGTGTTAGGACCCCTAGGAAGTCCCCATGACCCCTTTTGACACATTTGAACACTCAAGTGTGTCTTAAGGGGTCCTAGGACCCCTTCGGACACACTTGAGCATTCAAATGTGTCAAAAGGGGTCATGGGGACTTCCTAGGGGTCTTAGTTCACCTTATCACGCGTTAGGACCCCTAGGAAGTCCCCATGACCCCTTTTGACACATTTGAACGCTCAAGTGTGTCTTAAGGGGTCCTAGGACCCCTTCGGACACACTTGAGCATTCAAATGTGTCAAAAGGGGTCATGGGGACTTCCTAGGGGTCCTAGTTCACCTTATCACGTGTAAAGACCCCTAAGAAGTCCCCATGACCCCTTTTGACACATTTGAATGCTCAAGTGTGTCTTAAGGAGTCCTAGGACGCCTTCAGACACACTTGAGCATTCAAATGTGTCAAAAGGGGTCATGGGGACTTCCTAGGGGTCCTAACGCGTGATAAGGTGTACTAGGACCCCTAGGGAGTCCCCATGACCCCTTTTGACACATTTAAACGCTCAAGTGTCTCTTAAGGGGTCCTAGGACCCCTTCAGACACTCTTGAGCATTGAAATGTGTCAAAAGAGGTCATGGAGACTCCTTAGGAGCCCTTTAGACACACTTGAGTGTTGAAATGTGTCAAAAGAGGTCATGGAGACTCCCTAGGGGTCCTACTACACCTTATCACGCGTTAGGACACCTACGAAGTCCCCATGACTCTTTTTGACACATTGGAATGCTCAAGTGTGTCTTAAGGGGTCCTAGGACCCCTTCGGACACACTTGAGCATTGAAATGTGTCAAAAGGGGTCATGGGGACTCCTTAGGGGTCCTAGTATGCCTTATCACGCGTTAGGACCCTTAGAAAGTCCGCATGACCCCTTTTGACACATTTGAATGCTCAAGTGTGTCTTAAGGGGTCCTAGTCCCCATGACCCCTTCGGACATACTTGAGAATTCAAATGTGTTAAAAGGGGTCATGGATGACCCCTTTTGACAAATTTGAACGTTCAAGTGTGTCTTAAGGGGTCCTAGGATGCCTTCGAACACACTTGAGCATTCAAATGTGTCAAAAGGGGTCATGGGGACATCCTAAGGGTCCTAACAAGTGATAAGGTGTACTAGGACCCCTAGGGAGTCCCCATGACCCCTTTTGACACATTTGAATGCTCAAGTGTGTCTTAATGGGTCCTAGGACCCCTTCGGACACACTTGAGCATTCAAATGTGTCAAAAGGGGTCATGGATGACCCCTTTTGAGACATTTGAACGCTCAAGTGTCTTAAGGGGTCCTAGGACGCCTTCAGACACACTTGAGCATTCAAATGTGTGAAAAGGGGTCATGGGGAGTTCCTAGGGGTCCTAACGCGTGATAAGACATACTATGACCCCTAGGGAGTCCCCATGACCGCTTTTGACACATTTGAATGCTCAAGCGTGTCTTAAGGGGTCCAAGGACCCCTTCAAACACACTTGAGCATGGGGACTCCCTAGTGGTCCTAGTATGCTTTATCACACGTTAGGACCCCTAGGAAGTCCCCATGACCCCTTTTGACATATTGGAACACTCAAGTGTGTCTTAAGGGTTCCTAGGACCCCTTCGAATACACTTGAGCGTTGAAATGTGTCAAAAGCGGTCATGGGGACTCCCTAGGGGTCCTAGTATGCCTTATCACACATTAGGACCCCTAGGAAGTCACCATGACCCCTTTTGACCTTTGGACACACTTGAGCATTGAAATGTGTCAAAAGGGGTCATGGGGACTTCCTAGGGGTCCTAGTATGCCTTATCATGCGTTAGGACCCCTAGGAAGTCCCCATGACCCCTTTTGACACATTTGAACGCTCAAGTGTGTCTTAAGGGGTCCTAGGATGCCTTCAGACATACTTGAGCATTCAAATGTGTCAAAAGGGGTCATGCAGACTTCCTAGGGGTCCTAACACGTGATAAGACGTACTACGACCCCTAGGAAGTCCCCATGACCTCTTTTGACACATTTCAATGCTTAAGTGTATCCGAAGGGGTCCTAGGACCCCTTAAGGCACAGTTAAGTGTTCAAATGTGTCAAAAGGGGTCACGGGGACTTCCTAGGGGTCCTAATGCATGATAAGGCATACTAGGACCCCAAGGGAGTCCCCATGACCCCTTTTGACACATTTGAATGCTCAAGTGTGTCCGAAGGGGTTTGAGGACCCCTTAAGACACACTTGAGCGTTCCAATGTGTCAAAAGGGGTCATGGGGACTCCCTAAGGGTCCTAGTACACCTTATCACGCGTTAGGACCCCTAGGAAGTCCCCATGACCCCTTTTGACACATTTGAACGCTCAAGTGTGTCTTAAGGGGTCCTAGACACACTGGAGCATTCAAATGTGTAAAAAGGGGTCATGGGGACTTCCTAGGGGTCCTAACGCATGATAAGGCATACTAGGACCCCTAGGGAGTCCCATGACCCCTTTTGACACATTGGAACGCTCAAGTGTGTCTTAAGGGGTCGTAGGACCCCTTCAGACACATTTGAGCATTCAAATGTGTCAAAAGGGGTCATGTATGACCCCTTTTGACACATTTGAATGCTCAAGTGTATCTTAAGGGGTCCTAGGATGCCTTCAGACACACTTGAGCATTCAAATGTATCAAAAGGGGTCATGGGGACTTCTTAGGGGTCCTAACGCGTGATAAGGCATACTAGGACCCCTAGGGAGTCCCCATGACCCCTTTTCACACATTTGAATGCTCAAGTGTGTCTTAAGGGGTCCTAGGACCCCTTCAGACACACTTGAGCATTGAGATGTGTCAAAAAGGGTCATGGGGACTTCCTAGGAGTCCTAGTACACCTTATCACGCGTTAGGACCCCTAGGAAGTCCCCATGACCCCTTTTGACACATTTGAATGCTTAAGTGTGTCTGAAGGCGTCCTAGGACCCCTTAAAACACTTGAGCGTTCAAATGTGTCAAAATGGGTCATGGGGACTTCCTAGGGGTCTTAACGCATGATAAGGCGTACTAGGATCCCTAGGACCCCTTCGGACACACTTGAGTATTCAAATGTGTGAAAAGGGGTCATGGGGACTTCCTAGGGGTCCTAACGCTTGATAAGACGTACTTGGACCCCTAGGGAGTCCCCATGATCCTGTTTGACACATTTCAATGCTCAAGTGTGTCTTAAGGGGTCCTAGGACCCCTTCAGACATATTTGAGCATTAAATGTGTCAAAATGGGTCATGGGGACTCCTTAGGGGTCCTAGTACACCTTATCACGCGTTAGGACCCCTAAGAAGTCTCCATGACCCCTTTTGACACATTTGAACATTCAAGTGTGTCTTAAGGGGTCCTAGGATGCCTTTGGACAAACTTGAGCATTCAAATGTGTCAAAAGGGGTCATGGGGACTTCCTAGGGGTCCTAACATGTGATAAGGCGTACCAGGACCCCTAGGGAGTCCCCATGACCTTTTTTGACACATTTCAACACTCAAGTGTGTCTTAAGGGGTCCTAGGACCCCTTCGGACACACTTGAGCATTGAAATGTGTCAAAAGGGGTCATGGGGACTTCCTAGGTGTCCTAGGATGCCTTATCACATGTTAGAACCCCTAGGAAGTCCCCATGACCCCTCTTGACACATTTGAACGCTCAAGTGTATCTTAAGGGGTCCTAGGACCCGTTCAGACACACTTGAGCATTGAAATGTGTCAAAAGGGGTCATGGGGATTCTCTAGGGGTCCTACTACACCTTATCATGCGTTAGGACCCCTAGGAAGTCCCCATGACCCCTTTTGACAGATTGGAACGCTCAAGTGTGTCTTAAGGGGTCCTAGGACCCCTTTGGACACACTTGAGCGTTGAAATGTGTCAAAAGAGGTCATGAGGACTTCCTAGAGGTCCTAGTACACCTTATCACGCATGAGGACCCCTAGGAAGTCCCCATGACCCTTTTTGACACATTTCAACACTCAAGTGTGTCCGGAGGGGTCCTAGGACCCCTTAAGACACACTTGAGTGTTCAAATGTTTCAAAAGGGGTCATGGAGACTTCCTAGGGGTCCTAATGCATGATAAGGCATACTAGGACCCCTGGGGAGTCCCCATGACCCCTTCAGACACACTTGAGCATTGAAATGCCGGCTTCCTCTACTAATGCACAAAGAACTTCATTAATGTATGCTCTAGGAGGAAGATTATAATTTCCATATTTCTGGAAGAGATTCTCCAAAGTTTGTATACAAAGGCATCCTACAGTAAAAAATGAAAAGTTTCCCACAGAATATCCACAATTTGTATACAAAAGCATCATAGAGGAAAAATGACAAAAAAAAATAGCTAAAAGGTAAAATTTATCATTAACGCCAGTAGTACCAAGGTCATATATGCTATCAAATCCTGGCCTATGATGTGCAAAATGAGCAAACCACGTGAAATGAAAGGGAAGGGATCGATCAAATAGCGAAGGTGCATCAAATCGGATCAATATCATAATAAATGCAGAAAATACTGTTACGGACAAAAATATTTGCATATTAATTTGTTACACCTTTCTTGAGCTTCTGTACCTTGCTACATGATTAGACATTTTTGTTAGTAGAACTGAATTTTTAGGTTAAGTTTTACAGATCATCTTTTTGATCCAAAGGACGCAGATCGGCTACTGTATCTTCCTCAGATAGTTTCCCAGAGAATATCCACAATTCGTATACAAAAGCATCATACAGGAAAAATGAGAAAAAAATAATAGCTAAAAGGTAATATTATATATAATATATTAGTATACATTAGTATATGTATTATATATATATATATTATATACATTAGTATATATTATATATATTATATATATTATATATACATTAGTATATTATAATACATTAGTATATATATAATATACATTATATATATCATATGCCTCTTATATATATATATATATAATATACATTTTATACCTTATATACCCTATTTTATATGTAAAAGTTCAATTTTTTTCATTTTCTCCCGCGCTTTTTTCATCTGCTCGAGAATATTGGGTACACGATATGGAATCGAATACCCAATTTTGGACAAGTAATATTTCACCAAAATATTCCCTATCCCCATAGACCAGACAAGCATGGGATTTTATACTTTTTTCACGCGTTGCAAAAAAAAAAAAGTGATTTGGGGCCCATTGTTTGATTTTTGTTGATTTGTGGTCTCACCATGGGAAGCATCAGTCGTCGAAAGGCTAAATGCAAGAGGAAGCTGACGGATGAAGAAATTCAAGCATATAGGGAAAAAGATAAGGAAAATCACCAAAGAAGGAGAGAAGGTATGTTAAACATTAATCAAGGTGACCCCGTAAATGTAGTTGTAAGTGAAGAGGATGTTGAATTTGAAAATGTACAGATGAAGATTGAAAATGTAGACTTGGAGAATGAAAATGTTGCACAAGAACCACATGAACATTACACATCTCCAAATTATATGTGAAATGAAGTCCCTTGCAATAAAGATAATCAAACTTCAAATTCGGGGCTTTCCGGAAGACCTAAATGGTTAATTGAAATTGAGGAGAACATTATGAATAATTGGGAAGGAAAGAGGTCACATACAACCGTTAGGTTGTGGGCTTCAAGACTTTATGATCAATTTTTTGGAAACAAGACATTGGTTGAGCAATGTCAAATTTTTGTGCAGTTGTTAAAGATGCAAAAGATGAGACCTGTGCTTGTGAAATTGAAGATTCGTGTGAACAAGAAAATGGAGAGAAATGCCATTGTTGTGAAGAATCTTTTCAATGCTCTCAATAGCATTGGCAAGACTAGCAGAGAAAAAGACAAGAGAGTTGCTCGGAGGATTATTACAACCTCCTTAGTAAGTCATCAGTTGAGAAAGGCTCGTTTGATGATACAAACTTGTGTTGACTTCAATATAGACCGTAAGACTTTGGGTAGAGCACTTGCAAGAAGAGAAAGACTTGATGATCCGCTTCAAATTGATACATGGGCTTATGGTGGGAGACTTCCACGTTTCGATAAGAAGCTAACAGATGTTGTCAAGGATGAAATTCAACAATTTTGGGATGCTAACTCAAGAATGTCACCAAATGTGAAGGATGTCTTGAAGTTGAGAGTTGGCAATCAAGACCGCACTCCACATCCTAAACATTATGTGGAGGTAAGTCAAACAATGTTGTATAAAAAAATTTGTGAGACACATCCAACATTGAAAATATCACAAAGGTCTTTTGAATCCGTGAAGCCATTTTATTGTGTACCCCTTAAGATTCAGAATACATGTTGTTGCAAATATCATGTTGAGTTTTCAATGCATCATGAATTATTACGGTCCATTCCTTCTACTTTGCATACTAATGAAATGCTAGAGGATTGTGGTGCAAGTGGTCTTCCCAAATCATCAAGAGACTTGCTAGATCAATTTTTATGTCATAGAGATGATGGTTGTTTATTTTATAAAAAAGATTGCTTAAATGCCAAGTGCTCAGAATGTGGTGGCTTGTCCAAGTTTAGAACATGTTTTCATGAGGGTTTGGAACACAATTTTGGAAAGGCACTCGTCCAAAAAAAGGTATATGAAACGGTGAAATATACATTGAAGAGTGGAGGTGAAGGCTCTAGATGTGAGTTAGTTGCAAAAGAATACAATGTTGCTGATTTTATCTCATATTTCAAGACAAATCTTTTTTACAAGTATGCAAGGCATAGTCACAGGTCTCAATGGTTGGATCAACAATTTAGGACATGTAAGGACACTTTCCCCATTGGAACTATTATATCCGTTGTAGACTTTGCGGAGAACTATACATTGCAGCCCCAAAATGAGACTCAAGCTCAATATTACAATTCCATTCAGGTTGCTATTTTTGTACACATCACATATAGACATTCCCCTGATAGCACAAAAGATGAGCGAAAGATAATCAAAGAGTACCATTTTTATATGAGTGACGACAGGTCTCACTCATGAGTTTGTTCAACATTGTTTCCATAACTATTTTGACTTCTTGCAAGAAAATGGTATTGCTATGGATAGGCATCTCATTTGGTCAGATAATTGCACCGGTCAATTTAAGAATGCCAAAATATTTTATTGGTTGTGTAGAATGCATGTGGAGAGAGGTGTACCTCATATTTAGAGTTTTTTTGAGTCAGGGCATGGGAAAGGGGAGTATGACGGAGCAGGTGCGTGTGTGAAGAGAGCTCTAGTTAAGGAGCAATTGAAGATTTCAGGTGTTGTACTTCTTGATGCTCGTTCTATTGTTGATTGGTGTACTTTAGCATTGTCACAGGGGGGACTCTTGATTCTACAGTGCGTAGATTCTTTTGGTTGGTTGAGGAGGGAACTATAGGAGATAGATTGGATTGTCAAATAGTGAAAGACTCTTAAAAAATGCATTCATTCCAAAGCTCCAATAGTAGTACATGGACCATTTGGACACAATAGTTGGCTTGTTTTTGCCCCATGTGTTTTCAGTATGATTGGGATCATTGCGAGTCAAGTGAGTGGGTGGATACATGGGTTCCACAGTATCTAACTCCTTTATCTTTGACACTCTATAAGAAATGATGACATGGACACTTCATTTGACTATGACCATCTTTCAGATCTTCTGAAGCTAGGGAATGTTTTTGCATTGGTTGCACCGCAGGGGAATGATGAGAGGTCAGATTATTGGTTAGCACGTTGTGTACAAGGTAAACAAAAGCTTGTACTGTATGCACCCTAAAATGGTCACCTAGACCTTGGGCCCCATTTATGCAATTTGTCAAATCCCTGAATCAATATTTTCAAATATCAATAATATCAATTATATCAATTTCCTTGATCAAATCATAATCAATTCAATATTTCCTAAGGTTTGAGCCTTATTTAATTTAAAAGAGAAAAAAATAAAAATCTTATTTAATTAAGAGAACATGCTCTCTTTTAATTAATTAAAAATCTCTTTTAATTAAATAATAAAATCACTTTATCCTAAGCTTTTATTTAATTAAAAAGAATTTCCTCCCCTTTTATTTAAATAAAAAATCTCCACTTTTCTTCTTATCCTATATTGCACAAATAAAACATTATTCTTATTTTATAAAAAAGAAAAAAACACTTTTTGTCTCATATGGACATAAAGTCAACTCCTATTTTCTCATTGGAGGATATTTGTGCACAAAGATCAAACGTCTTTTTTTCTCCACCATTGATTAAGTCTTTTGCCTCTTAATCTCAATGATCCATTTTCATTTCATTCTCTATAAAAGGAGAGCTCTCTCCTTCATTTTGATATTTTAAGTTTTCATACTAATGTTATGCTGCAAGTTTTCTAGGTCATTTGGAGCTCTTTGAATACATTCTACATCCAAGCTTTGAAAACTTGTTATTGCATTTCATTGTAGTTGCATATTTCCTTTCTTAGTTGCATTGTCATGACATATTAGCTTAGATTTTCTTTTATGCAATAGATTAACTTGCATTGTCATATAGATTTGCATTGCATTGCATACATTTGGTTTCATTGGAGATATTGGCATTCTTGCCCTTGTTTTCATTGTGAATATCTCATTGTGTGGTTGACTAGCAAGGTCATGAGTTTATAGCTCTAGATGAGAGCAATTTTACAAATCTTGCAACTCGATGCATAGAGAGCTATGGATCGATTTGTGAGGGCTCATTCTTGAGTTTCCTTGCATGTAAGGATTCATAGAAGTGTGGTCACATTTTCACCATACATTTTTGGCGCCCATCGTGGGGCAGAGTAGATTAGCTTTGTCCTTTAATTTTGCATTTTTCGTCAATTTTTCAGCATATTTTTGACTTAATTCGCGGTCTCTGGTTTTCTGTTTTGAGTTTTCTGTGTGCAGATTTTACCCCTGAGAGTTTCTACACATTTGTTCATGATTGTTGCGCATCCATCACGATCTATTGTGCATATACATTTTCTGCACTTTTATTTCTCTGTTCTGCGCATACATATTTTTTGCGCATTTACCTCATTCTGCTGCGCATTCATTCACTGTTCCTGCGCATCCATTTCTGGCAATTTTCCAGCATTTCCATTTTCTGCCTGTCATGCTTTCTACGCATTGGTTTCACTGTTCTGCGCATCTATTTAACATTGCTACGCATTTATTCTTATTTGTTGCGCATTCATTTAACTATCCTGCGCATTAGTATATTCTGCACTAACATTTCTATTTGCTGCGCTTTTATTCACTATTTCTGCGCATCTGTATTGTTGCCTGTACCCGACAGTGAGCTGTTTTGAGCTATTTTATCTATCTTGCAAGTTTCAGATTTTTAGCTATCTTTTTGAAAAATTTTGAAAATTTCAGCATTTTCAAATCCGTGCCACTTTAGAAAATAGGCACCCATTTTTGAAATTTTTTTGCAAACGGTATCACAAATTGAAGTGTTATATATCGTTGGAAAGGTCTTTCCGAGCCTAATCCAACCATGATGGTTTCATTTTCAAATTTTGTCATTCAATCATTTTTTTATTTTTTTTGTAGATTATTTGATTTTTCATGTGCTAACCATTGTTAGATTTTGGATTTTGCTAACCTTTTGTTGGTCTAACAAGTTGTTTTGAAAGTGCTCTTACTTTCATGGAAAATGCTTAAAATTGCTTGAGGGACTTTGTTCCATCTCTACAACATTTAGATTTTGGGATTAAAATTGAACCTCTCATGTGTTTGGCTTGAGTGTTTTACATACTTTCATAGAACACATTTCAATTGATGCTCTTAATGGGAAATGAATGAACATAGATTTGCTTTCATACAAGTTTGTGTAAGTGAATGCTTGTGTTTAAACCTTAAGTAATTCTTAGTTCCAATATCAAATATCTCATTGAGTGATTGAGGGCATGGATTCATTCCTTGTTTACATAGGGAGTTAAATGCACCACTTTGTGGACTCACTCTATGTTTACTTGGAAAGTTAAATATTCCATTGTTCAACTCTTTTTCATTTGTGAGTAGTATTGATTAGCAGTCTTAAATTACTTGTGATTGATCTAGATTGCTATCTTGGGTTATTGGACTCGCTAATCCGCCGGCCCCTCGTTTCCGCCCTGTGGTTGCAAGATCAGCGCCACATTAAAGGGGAGAGTTCTACAGGAAAGAAGCATTAATTGCTCCACTAGGCAACCCTTTTGTACTTTTTGGAACTCACTTATTTTCTAAGGTGTGGACTCACTTTGAATTGATGTGAGGAGTTAAATGTTCCACTTTTGGGCTCACTTTGAGTTGATGTGAGGAGTTAGATGTTCCACTTTTGGACTCACTTTGAGTTGGTGTGAAGAGTTAAATGTTCCACTTTTAGACTTACTTTGAGTTGGTGTGAAGAGTTAAATGTTCCACTTTTGGACTCACTTTGAGTTTGTGTGAAGGGTTAAATGTTCCACTTTTGAACTCACTTCACATTCTCTTGAAGGGTTAAATGTTCCACTTTTGGACTCACTTCACATTCTCTTGAAGGGTTAAATGTTCCACTTTTGGACTCGCTTCACATTCTCTTGAAGGGTTAAATATTTCACTTTTGGACTCACTTCACATTATCTTAAAGGGTTAAATGTTCCACTTTTGGACTCGCTTCGCATTCACTTGAAGGGTTAAGTGTCCCACTTTTGGACTCACTTCACATTTACTTGAAGAGTTAAGTGTTCCACCTTTAGTGCTCTAAATACTTTTGATAGTGAATTACTTAGTTTTTATTTCTAGAAGGCCTGCTTGGGGACACACCACCTTAAGGGATGACCTTAACTCCTGTGTTCCAACGGAGTATAAATATCGGGAGGTGAATCCAAAGACACCTCTCTTGGAAATTGAGTTTGATATCACTCTTGGCTAAGCCTCAAAGAAATTTATACCTTTGAGAAGTGGAGGAGATTTGGGTTACCATCTCCCCCCGGTTGTGTGATTTTGGATTCTTCTCATCTACGGATTTGGGCCTCACGTACCTTGCGTATATCGAGGACTCTTTTTAGAAAGCCATGTATATCCTTGTAGAAAGCTTGATAAGGTGTTGTTGTGTTCTAAGTGCCTACTAAAACATTGTCAAGAACATACACAAGTAGAACCTTTAAGAAGTAGAAATACTAAGTCACTATACTTGTTCATGTGCAAGGTTGCTTTTCCCCTTGCTCATTGTTTGAAGACAATTGCTTGCTTGAACTCATTGATTGCTGTCTTATGTGCTTGATAAAATGCTGGAAATCTGTTAATGTGTCTGATTAAACCACAAAACAACTAAATTCTTGAGTTGAAACACCCAACTTTTTTACAGTTTGCTCGATTTTCTATCCTTTCATTAGAGACTTGTTTTGACTTTAAATCTTTGATTTTTGCCCTCTAGGAATAGCATCAATTGGTTTACAAGGCCACTTTGGAAATAGTTGTCAAGTTTGAAGGTTATTTTTGGTGAGAAAGTTTATCTCTAGAATTGTTAGCTACATTCTTGGAGAATTTTAGTGCTCTTATTGTCCAAATCACTTTCATTTAATCAATTTCAATTATATTTTGGCCTAGTCCAACCTCCTGATTCAAAAGTGCAAGGATATTCATCCTTTGATTTTAGCACCTCTTTGACAGTGTTGGTAAAGCTCCTTTATTTCTATCATTTCATTTCATTTTGGACAATAGAGAACTTTGATTATCCTAGTTTGGTGTTGACACTTTGTGAGGTCACCCTATCATTAAGAATCTCTTTCTTTCATGTCAGTTACAAGGTACCAAGTCAATCAAGGGAAGCGACCCCCTGTTGTCTTTAGCCAGTTACCACCAGTTAAGACTCGTCAACAGCATAAAGGAAAATGACCCCTTTTTGATCAATCTCCTAAGAGTGAATTTGAGATTTGTTTTAATCTGAAAGGTAATCCTAGTGGAGTACCTCTTTAGCACCCATTTCATCAAGTATGGACATGAGTTACACCTTCACTCGACAACAAAGAGAAGCAATGAACCAGACTCTTGATGACATATTTCAACGGCATAGGGGTAACATGATGTCTGCTGGGTCTACGTATGCTAGTCCACCTGGATCACCCCCAATCAACACAAGGTATCTTGATGCTCACCAACAAGCTGAGAGACATCACCAACAAACTCACTCAAATTCAGGGTCACAACACAAAGACCAAAGCAACGAGTCTAGTGACCACCACATCAATGTAGCCAATGCAATCAGACAGTCAAGGCAACCTTCTCCACTTAGAGATACCTCTCGATATGCAAATACGAGATTGAAGAGCATTGAAAGGGAGAAGCAAGCCTATCTAGATGAACAAACTGCTAAAAAGGAGAAATTTAGACAACTAGAGGAAGAAGAACATGCATTATTGGACATAAGGAAAAGAGTCGCTCAAGAAGAAGAAGATAGACTCTATGCACAACAACTCCAAAACTGATTCAATGGGAGGGGTACTAATAGTGGGACCCACTCACCCCTGTCTACTCCCTCACCAAGTCCTAGAAGAAGGTCAAGGACGCCCTCAAGATCCCGAAGTCCTAGAGGTAGAAGGACTTCAAGATATGATCACCATAGGAGACAGTCACCTCCTAGACTTTCAAAGCAACCCTCCCAATGAGCACATCATGGCTCACAACATGGAGGAAGTTATGCCAACTTCGATCATATAGATTTCATGGCTATTCAACAAGAACCTTCATTTCAAGCCTACATCAAAAGGTATGTGGAACAGAATAAAGATCAATTCTTAGAAAGTCTAATTAATAAGGGTGCAAGAGTTCCCTTTGATTTTGATGTGGATAGAAAGGTAAAGAAGCAAGACCCATCCACAAATGAAGTGATCAAACAATTGCAAAAAGATGTGGACAACATGAGGGCTCCTAAGAGTACTTTCAACTTGGATTCTATTTGTCCCAATCCTATTGACAAGAGTGTGGTGTTGGTTGAGTTTCTTAAGAAAGTTGAGTTTCCAACCTATGACAAATATGATGGCGTTGGTGACCCTCACGACCATGTTAGACAGTTCTACATAATGAGCTTTTCTTTTCACCATGAAGACTCCTACTTGATGAGATTATTCCCAAGGAGTCTCAAGGGTCAAGCCATGGAGTGGTTTACTAACCTTACTCCTCCAGTTAAGACATTTAGAGAGCTTGTGGAAAGATTTGTTCAACATTTTTCTTACAACTTATCAAGGTCGGTCACCATGCTTGATTTGTGCAAACTCAAACAAAATCAAGGACAACCTTTTGTCACCTTCTTGCAAAGATGGAGATGGTTGTGTTCAAAGTATCCTAGGACAATTCTTGAGGAGGAAAGAATAGACATCATTGTGAGCAACTTGGTACCGGAATTAAGGTATGAAGTAAGGAAGATCCCATTTAATTCTTTTGATACCATGGTAGAAGTGGTGTGTCACATAGAGGATGTCCTAAATGAACAATAAATTTTGGCCAAAACAACTAATAACAACAATGGCCAAAACAACAATAATAATGGTAATAAGGACAAAAAGAACTCCTATTGGAATAATAATAAGCAAGTGGTCAATGACAGAGTTGTTGACTCATCACAACCTAAGAATGAAGGAGTTCTTAATCTCTCTAATGCAGTCCAAGCCATGAAGTTGTAAACATCTTCAGCACAATAAGAAAATAAACCCAAGTATCAAGGGAGACCTAAAATAGAAAAGAGACAATTTACCAAACTTGGGGATTCCTATGCAGACATTTTCAAGACGTTAATTGCTCATAATTTGGCACAACCTCAGGATCCTACAAAGTTCCGCATACCGGATCCTAAACCTCATTGGTGGGATGAGAAGGCTTTCTATGTCTTTCACAATGGAATTGGACATGATATAGAAAATTGTTTTAAACTTAAGCATCTTGTCCAAGATCTTATTGAAAGCGGAAGATTACAAGTTGATGGTTTAACCACTAATGCAGATCACAAAGCTTTTAAAGAACCCTTGCCCAAATATGAGAAAGGAGAGAATTGTAACAACAAGAACGGCAAGGCTGCTATCAACTACACCTACACGAATGCTAAAAATATTATTAATATGCTTGAAGTTGTTGATGATAATGTCAACATGATGAGAAGGAAAGACCCTTATGGATATGATGTGGATTCAACTCCTATGCCTGATGAAGGACCTGTTGTGGTACTAAGAGGTCCTCACTCATGAAGGATGTCTCAACCCCTCAATGTAGTCACTAGGAGTCAGTCTCAAGCTCCCATTGTTATTAGAGGTCCTAACTCTAGTAAGTCTAAGCAGCCAGTGTCAAAAGGTGTTGTTCCTAAATCTGTTGTTGGTCCTGAGTTGAATTATAATCTTGTTGACCAATTACAATGTACACTTGCACAAATTTCAATCTTTGAACTTTTGGAATTGTCCCCTAAGCATAAGCGTGTCCTTGAGGATGCCTTGCAAGCGGCTAATGTCCCTAATGATATAGATGTAGATCAATTCCAGAATATGGTCAACCACTTGGCTAGCCCTCACTACCTTACATTCTCAGAAGAAGATGACAAGTCATTAAGCCACCCACACAATTTGGCCCTTCATATAGAGGTTATGATCCACAAGACCCGTGTCAGGCGTGTGTTGATAGATGGGGGTGCTGGGCTTAATATTTGTTCTTTGAGCTTATTGAAGGCCTTGGGTTATTCAGAAGAAGTCATTGACACAAGGAAGAAGATGACAAGTCATTAAGCCACCCACACAATTTGGCCCTTCATATAGAGGTTATGATCCACAAGACCCGTGTCAGGCGCGTGTTGATAGATGGGGGTGCTGGGCTTAATATTTGTTCTTTGAGCTTATTGAAGGCCTTGGGTTATTCAGAAGAAGTCATTGACACAAGGAAGAAGATAACTATCAAGGCTTATGATGAAGCATAATGTAGTTCTAAAGGATTGGCTGTTCTTCCTATCCAAATTGGTCCTGTAGAGAAAGATATTTTTTTTCAGATTGTTGATGCCGGTCCTTTGGCTTACAATATTTTGTTGGGTAGAACTTGGATACATGAGATGCAAGCAGTCCCATCTACTTATCATTAGTGTGTGAAGTTCCCTTACAATGGAGTAGAAGTTTGCATACCCGGGGATAGCACATTGTCAATCAACACAATTTCAGCAGGGTCTCACATTCCTTTGAATAGGGAGGCTGATACTTTTGATACTACATTTGAACAATGCAAAGACAAATTCAAAGCCATGGATCTTGGCATGGGGGATTACAAAATTGATTCATTCACAAAATTGCCAATTTCCCCTAGGTCTTATGGCAAACCTTCTCAAGATATGAAACCCTCGTCTTCAGCCATGACATTGTTTGACAAGTTTGTAGAATCCTCAGTTCCGATTCAAGGGGAAAAAGAAGAGGTTGCCATTAGGGACTAGATTTACTGAGAGGAGAAATACCGACATAATGAGGATTTTGCACCTTCCCCTCGAGCTTATGGGAGAGGGTATACATTGGTCAAGAATATGGGTTATCCAGGACATGGTCCCCTTAGTCATTGGTTGGATGCCAAAGCTGAACCTCTTAACCATGCCCTTTTTGGACGAAGGAATAAGTCAACAGTTGGCTTAGGTTTTGCAAATAAGAAATAGAAAAGTGTCCCAGTCTTAGCTGCGATGGATAGTGACAATGACTCAGACTACACACCTAATCTTTCTAATCAGCAAGACATGTCTGATGATTGGGTGCCTTCAAAAAATCTTCTTTGGGGAGATTCAAAAGATTTGACAATTGATAGTCCTACTATCCCAGCTGCGACAGATAGTAACTATATGAATGCTAGATTGACAATGGAAAGTGTTGCTATCCTAGCTGCGACAGATAGTAACAATGCTAGTGCTAGAGAAAGGGAAACCTTTCCTAACCTTGAGGCTTCTACATCACGAGGCCCAAATAATGATTCAGAGACAGACTCACATGAGTTTGAATGGGACTCACTTTCAGATGCAACAGTTGATTTGGACATGGATGTTGTCCATACTTATAGTACTCAACCCGATGTGACCAACGAGCCTAGTGTAGGACTAGAGGATTGGACTCCTCAAATTGCCTTAGTGGACGACGCTTTGTTTGGTAGGACAAATCCTGATTCGGGTATCTTAGAAGGACACTTGATGAATCCCAATTGTATGGTCACCAGAGATAACACCTTCCACATACACAATGTTGAACCAGTCATTGACCTACCCCTTGTTCATTTCCACCTAATTGATTGGTCTCAACGTTACCAAGAGCCTCAGCTCTTAAACTTTCAGAATGACTATGAAATTGCCTGTTATCTAAATGCTCTTGAACTCGTAGTCTCTTCCACTAGTGAACCAACAACAAGTATGAAAGAGCCTGATATTAAGTACCTCAGTCTAAAAATAAAAGAAAAAGAAAAAAAGAAAAAAAGGTCTGATGGCGAAAACCACTTTGTGGCAGTGTCAGAACCCAAAATAGTAAAAATAAATGACGTATCTGAGGGTGAAAACCTCTTTGAGGCACCTAAGGATGGGGTACTTAATAACTTGCCAAGTTACTTCCAAGATAGGTCATCAGTTCTCATTGAGCCCACACAACCAGTGAATTTAAATACAGAAGAGGCTCCCCAAATAGTGCACCTAGCTCAGTCTCTATCAGTTGAAGAAAAAGAGGCATATACAAAGTTTTTGCAAAAGAAGAAAATCAACGTTGCTTGGACATATTCCGATATGCCAGGGCTTGACACTGATCTTATTATGCATCATCTATCTATAGCTCCAGGAATAAAACCAATCAAACAAAGGTTGAGGAAAATGCACCCTCACATAGCTCTTCTTGTTAAAGCTGAATTAGAAAAGCTCTTACGTGCAGGATTCATTCGAGCTATTGACTATGCTGAGTGGATCTCCAATATTGTTCCAGTTTCAAAACATGATGGGTCCATTCGCATTTGCACAGACTTTAGAGACCTCAACAAAGCATGCCCAAAGGATGACTTTCCACTCCCAAACATAGACATGATAGTGGATATGACGGCAGGTTATGAGATATACTCCTTAATGGATGGGTTTTCCGGATATAACCAGATAAAAATAGCTCCTAAAGATCAAGAGAAAACAACTTTCACATGTGCATGGAGAACCTATTGTTGGAACGTCATGCCATTTGGCCTAAAGAATGCAGGAGCAACATACCAACGAGCTATGACAACAATTTTTCATGATATGATGCATAAGAACATGGAATATTATGTGGATGATACCTTGGCTAAATCTAGGAAACGGGATACACACCTCGATGATTTGGAAGTGATTCTAGATCGCATGGAACAGTTTCAACTTAGATTGAATCCAAAAAAGTGTGCATTTGGAGTTACCTCAGGTAAACTTCTCGGATTCATAATTTCAGCAAAAGTAATAGAGGTTGATCCTGAAAAGGTCCAAGCTATCTTAGATATGCCACCTCCAAAGAACATAAGTCAAATGAGAAGTCTTCAAGGATGACTCCAATCTATATGGAGGTTTATTTCACAACTTGCAGATAGAGCACAACCTTTCAATAAAACATTGCATAAGGGAGTCACATGTGTGTGGAATGAGGATTGCCAAAAGAGCCTTGATCAAATAAAATAGTATTTGGCTAATCCTCCAATTTTGATGCCTCCTATTCTAGGGAAACCATTGATTTTGTACATTTCAGCAACAGAGTCTTCCTTGGGGGCATTGTTGGCTCAATTAGATGACATTGGGAAAGAAAGGGCCATATACTACATCAGTCATACTCTAGTATCTTATGAGATCAATTATCATAACATTGAGAAGTCTTGTCTTGTAGTAGTGTTTGCTTCCCAAAAGTTGTGACACTATGCTTGCTCATACTATACATTTGGTTGCAAAAATTGATCCTCTTAAGTACTTGCTTAGTAAGGCTGCCCTCACGGGTAGACTTTCTAAGTGGATGATGGTTTTATCTGAGTTTGATATAGAGTACATTGAGAGAAAGGCCATAAAAGGGCAAGCTATTGCTGATCAATTAGCTGATTTTCCAGTTAAGGATAGTGTGCCTATTTAGGTAGAGTTCCCAGATGAACACATTCTATACATGACCACTCGCACTTGGAAGATGTTCTTTGATGGTTCCAACATGCAAAATGGTTCAGGTGCGGGAGTATTGTTTGTTTCTCCTCATGGGTATAATATACCAAAATCTTACAAACTTTTATTCCCATGTACAAACAATATTGCAGAATATGAAGCATTAACCAATGGATTGAAGCTAGCTATAGAATGGAACATAACAAAGTTGCATGTCTTTGGGGATTCACAATTAATTATCAACCTTTGTGACATTTCAACAGATCCCTAGAGCAGAAAACAAAGCTGCAAATGTTATGGCTACATTAGCTTCACTCCTATAGTTGGAACAACATGAATCTAGATTTAAATTCCTGGTGGAAGAGCTACACCACCCCATATTTGACTCATCTAAAAGCAATGTCATTTGTACCCTTGTCACACATGAGTCTTCCCGCTATGGTGCTATCTATTCATATCTATGTGATGGCATCGTCCCTAACACTTTCAACCGTTCTGAATGCCGAAACCTCATCCATAACACCTCTCACCACACCCTTATCTCTGGTGATTTATATAGGAGGGGTTTAGATGGGACACTTCTTAGGTGCTTGGAAAAGGAGGAATCCAACCAAGCGTTAGTTGACATTCACAAGGGCATTTGTGGTGGACACTCTAATGGTCTTGCCATGGCCCGAAGGTTGCTTAGGGCGGGGTATTACTGGCCCACAATGCAAACTGATGCAGTAGCTTTCTCTAAATCTTGTGAGAAATGTCAAAAACATGGAAACCTGATTCACGCTCCAGGGAGGGAGCTAATTCCTTCTATTTCTCATTGGCCATTTCAGCGCTGGGCCTTTGACCTTGTTGGGAAAATTCATCCCAACTCATCAAGTGGACATAAGTTTATCATCATAGCTACTGATTATTTCATGAAATGGGTAGAGGCAGTCCCTCTTTCTGTTGCCTCAGGAAAAATAGTTTCCCTATTTATTCTGAATCATATTATTTATCGATTTGGAGTGCCTTCTGAGATTATTACTGATAATGGAGGTCAATTCAAGAACAAGGACCTAAAGCATTTATGCAAGAAGTTTAAAATTAAGCAACATTGGTCCTCCATCTATTTTCCACAGGGAAACAGATAGGCAGAAGCCTCTAATAAAACCATTCTTAAAATCCTTCATAGAACAGTACACAAGAATGGTAGGGATTGGCACTTACAAATCAATCCGGCACTATGGGCCTATAGAACTAGCATTCGTACACCTACAGGAGCTACTCCTTTTGCTCTTACCTATGGCGTTGAAGCAGTGTTGCCTTTAGAAGTAGAGATACCTTCACTTAGAATCTCTCTCAAAGGTTTGATTACAGATGAGGATTACCGTGCCATGAGGTTACAAGAACTACAACTTCTAGATGAGAAGCGCAAGGCTTCCTTTGATCACATGAGAGTATATCAGAAGCGTATGTCCAAAGCATTCAACAAGAAGGTTCTCCCTAGGGAATTTCAGATAGGTGATCTTGTTTAGAGAGAGAACCCTAAGAATCAATAGAACAGAGAACAAAAGGGCAAGTTCGAACCCAATTGGCTTGGACCATACATTATCACAGCGGCTTTTGGTATAGGTGCATATTACTGTCAGATGAAGATGGAGAACAGCTCCCTGAGCCCATCAACATTGTGCACCTCAAGAAGTTCTATCCTTGATGCCCATTCTGTCTGGGGGCATCCTTTGTACATATCTTATATGATCCTGAAAAAATACCAAAAAAATTTATATATGATGCTGAAAAAAATCCTAAAAAGCATAAAAAGTCCTAAAAAATACAAAAAAATTAAAAAAATAGAAAAAGTGCCTTGGTGAAAACCTGAAAATAGGCGCCTTGGTAGCAAAAATATAAAAAAAAAGAAAAAAAAAAACAAATCAAAAAAAAGAAGAGAAAAATTGCAATAAAAATCCAAGTGGTGAAAACCTGGAAACAGGCGCTACTTGAGGCCTTTGCACCCCTATTTGTTAGCATGCATCCTCGACACTTAGCCACTTTCTCCATCATGCCTTGACCTTATTTGACTTGGTCTGGAATTGGTCTTTGTCTTTGTCTAAGGGGCATACCTGTTAGCATAGGTCTTTTAGGTGCGTTTGTCTCTTGGGGCATTTCACAACAGGTGTTTTTCAACACCACCCCAAACAGTGTTTTTCAACACTACCCTCGCATCGAGTGTTTCTTAACACTTATCAGATGTCTTACCCTACAGTCTAGTATGATGCGATATTTCTCATTTGCAGATACGATAACCAAAGTTTGACTCTATGACCAACACACACGCACTTAAACAATCAATTTGCTTGAGATATGTTGACTTTATTTTTCTTTGTGTGCTGTCTATGAGGATTTCTTTGATGAGTGGTCTCTCCCTGAGAAGTTTTCGATGATGCATAGCTAGAAGACTGAGGGAATGAGAACATGTTTTATTTCTTTATCTGCTTGTGGGTATATTTCGTTGGTCCTACCTGTCATGAGCATTTATGCTGGTCTTACTTGACACTATGGATTGACAAGGTATTATCCTTGATTGTTTTGCGAGTGCATGTTTTTAGTTATCCTGACTTTCATGTGTCTTGATACAAGCATAATCTCGCCATATCAAATTTAGGTAATCTCACTGCATTAGTCATCTTGACCTCTATGTCTTTGATGCCTAGGTGGGATTTCCACATTTCTATTTGATAAAGATCATATTCATATCCACATAGTTATGCTAGTGTGCATTGTATGATCTTGTGATGCTACCAATAACGCTCGATGATGATAATTAGATGTCTATAGGCGTTGTGACCTTGCAAGTCAACTACTTTCATAGTAGCTTGCATTCTTAGGTTCATCATAGTTTAGTTTTTGCATCTTGCATACAGAGAGAGCTCTTCTTTTCATTTATGGACTAGTTGGTCAACTGTGCTCATTTTCTGATTCTTCTTGATCAATTTTTTCATTTCTGGTCTTTCATATCACATAATTTTCTATCCATTTTCGGACTCGAAATCAAAATCTGAGTCGCATTTCTAAGTTCTCTCATTCTTCTACGCAGTTGACTAACCTTTTGAGGCATAATTCTTCGATCTTTGATGGAATTTTTTCCTTTCCATGTCTTCCAAACTTCTAGTCTTTCATTTACCTCTTTCGCTTCCTCTCTCTGAGGTTTGACTTAATCTTTATCCTATATCTTTTTCAGTCAAACCTCGTCAACCTGGGGCATATCTTCACTGTTTGATGGTTATCCTATCATGCTCCATCCTTTGATTATGATTTATTGTGACTTGATCAGGTTTATCAATTTGTTGTTCTCCTCTATCTGATTTCGATTTCGATTCCGAGGGGGCGGAACCTATTAACTTTAATCTTTGATTCAGCTTTATCATTTAGCTCAGCTTGATATTCTTATTTTTAGACTTGATGATCACCTAGCAGTGACGGTGGTGATTTTGTCTTTCAATTTTTATCTCCTATTTTTTCAGACTTAATTATTGCCTAGCAGCGATGGCGATAGTTTTGTCTAAGGCTTGATTTGCACCTAGCAGCGACGGTGTTGGTCTTGTCTTTCAGCTGTTATTTATGCTTGTCCCAATATGTTCCCATCCGTCGAACACACATCTGGGTTGTTTTGTGATCCCAAATCGATCTCACATTTCAATTCTTCTTTGACTGCATGTGTTCCCGAAATGATCACACATTAGTCAAAGAGGGGCAAATGTATGCACCCTAAAATGGTCGCCTAGACCTTGGGCCCCATTTATGCAATTTGTCAAATCCCTGAATCAATATTTTTAAATATCAATAATATCAATTATATCAATTTCCTTGATCAAATCATAATCAATTCAATATTTCTTAAGGTTTGAGCCTTATTTAATTTAAAAGAGAAAAAAATAAAAATCTTATTTAATTAAGAGAACATGCTCTTTTTTAATTAATTAAAAATCTCTTTTAATTAAATAATAAAATCACTTTATCCTAAGCATTTATTTAATTAAAAGGAATTTCCTCCCCTTTTATTTAAATAAAAAATCTCCACTTTTCTTCTTATCCTATGTTGCACAAATAAAACATTATTCTTATTTTATAAAAAGGAAAAAACACTTTTTGTCTCATATGGACATAAAGTCAACTCTTATTTTCTCATTGGAGAATATTTGTGCATAAGGATCAAGCTTTTTTTTTTCTCCACCATTGATTAAGTCTTTTTCCTCTTAATCTCAATGGTCCATTTTCATTTCATTCTCTATAAAAGGAGAGCTCTCTCCTTCATTTTGATATCTTAAGTTTTCATGCTAATGTTATGCTGCAGGTTTTCTAGGTCATTTGGAGCTCTTTGAAGACATTCTACATCCAAGCTTTGAAGACTTGTTATTGCATTTCATTATAGTTGCATATTTCTTTTCTTAGTTGCATTGTCATGGCATATTAGCTTAGATTTCTTTTTATGCAATAGATTAACTTGCATTGTCATATAGATTTGCATTGCATTGCATACATTTGGTTTCATTGGAGATATTGGCATTCTTGCCCTTGTTTTCATTGTGAATCTCTCATTGTGTGGTTGACTAGCAAGGTCATGAGTTTATAGCTTTAGATGAGAGCAATTTTACAAATCTTGCAACTCGATGCATAGAGAGCTATGGATCGATTTGTGAGGGCTCATTTTTGGTTTCCTTGCATGTAAGGATTCATAGAAGTGTGGTCATATTTTCACCATACATGTACAACCGATGACAAATGGTGATGGGTTCACATATCCTACTGGTTCAGTTGTTGTTGCGGGAACATGGCTGCAAACATACATGATTAGAAAAAATGGAATTCCCGCATTTGAAGACTATGAGAAGCACAAAACTATTCTCATGTATTCACACCTTGTTATATTAACAAATGTTAAGTTGTCAATGCATCAAGGAAGACCAAAGACAAAAGAACTTTGGACTATTAGTACTGTTGATCATGAAGGACTATTGGAGACCCTGAAGCAAAGAAATGACCCTTTAGGAACACTTGACTAGGTAATAAGTTAACTTAGTGCATTGTTTTCTAAGTTCGTTAAGCTTAATTTCAATACATTAATTTCACTTTTCTTAAATTCTATTTTGAGTCCATAAACTTGGTTTTGTATGTGGATTGTAACTTGCGCAGGAGCACCTATGAAGATGCCTACGGTCACCATGGATCCAATCAGAGATAGAAGGACAAAAGGATCCTTAATGGTTAATTGAGATCTTTTGAAGCCTATAATGACAATTTGTAACAATCAATTTGATTGAAAAGTTAAATGTCCTAAAACTCTTGATAAGGACTTATGACCAAAATCATGTATGGGTGGCCAATAGTGCCAAGAAGGGATCTTACATGTCATTTACTTATGTCATTTGCATGGTTGGAATTCTTACATGTTTGATTGTTGTTTATAATGTTTTAAGGATATTATTTTTTATCATTTCAAACAATCTATAAAAGTTAAACCTCAAACATAATAAGCTTCACAGTTCAAATTTCACAAGCTTAATCATGATTAGTTTCACAGTTCAAATTTCAAACATACCACTAACAGTCAGTTGAAAGCGGCTCAACAGCATATCTTTTAAACCGTCTGACCTGACATCAAATCGTCTGCTCCATCGGCTCCTGTTGGCCAGGTAAACACTAGTGACAACCCCGTTCCACCCATGGAGTCATGAGAACGCTCGCGACCACACTCGACCCAAGTGACCCCAAGGTGCACTAAGCACGATTGGGCAGCAATTTTTTAGGGCTCGTATCTCAGAGTGCGTGAAAGGTATTGACAAACTGTTAGGGGCTACGGGATTGTGTTTCTGAGGTCTATAATAACCTCTCTCAGTTTTGGGCGATTCAACTTCATTTGCATTTGGCAAGACGATCTCAGTCGATGCCAAAACTTGTAGTGAGGGTTAGTTGAAAGCGGCTCAACAACATATCTTTTAAACTGTTTGACCTAGCATCGAACCATCTGCTCCATCGACTCCGATTGGCCGGGTAAATGCTAGTGACAACCCCGTTCCGCCCACGGAGTCACAGGAACGCTCGCGACCACGCTCAACCCAAGTGACCCCAAGGTGCACTAAGCACCATTGGGCAGCGATCTTCCGTGGCTCGTATCTCAAAGCTTGTGAGAGGTATCAACAAACCATCAAGTGATACAAGATCATGTTTCTGAGGTCTACAATAACCTTTCTCAATTTTCAGCGATTCGACTTCGTTTGCATTTGGCAAGGCGATCTCAGTCGATGCCAAAACTTGCAGTGAGGGTCAGTTGAAAGCGGCTCAACAGCGTATCTTTCAAACCATTTGACATTGCATTGAACCATCTACTCCATCAGCTCCAGTTGGCCAGGTAAACGCTAGTGACAACCCCGTTCCACCCACAGAGCCACGGGAACGCTTGCGACCACGCTCGACCCAAGTGACCCCAAGGTGCACTAAGCATGATTGGGAAGCGATCTTCCGGGGCTCATATCTTGGAGCTCATGAGAGGTATTAACAAATCGTCAGGTGCTACAGGATCGTGTTTCCAAAATCTACAATAACCTCTCTCGATTTTGGGCGATTCGACTTCGTTTGCATTTGGCAAGGCGATCTCAGTTGATGCCAAAACTTGCAGTGAGGGTTAGTTGAAAGTGGCTCAGCAATGTATCTTTCAAACCGTTCGACCTGGCATCGAACCGTCTACTCCATCGGCTCCAGTTGGCCAGGTAAATGCTAGTGACAACCCCGTTCCACCCATGGAGTCACCAGAATGCTCGTGACCACGCTCGACCCAAGTGACCCTAAGGTGCACTAAGCACGATTGGGCAGCGATCTTTTGGGGCTCATATCTCAAAGCTCATGAGAGGTATTGACAAACTGTCAAGTGCTATGGGATCGTGTTTCTGAGGTCTATAATAACCTCTCTCAGTTTTGGGCAATTCGACTTCATTTGCATTTGGCAAGGCAATCTCAGTCGATGCTAAAACTTGCAGTGAGGGTCAGTTGAAAGTGGCTTAGCAGCGTATCTTTCAAACCGTCTGACCTAGCATCGAACCGTCTAATCCATCAGCTCCAGTTGGCCGAGTAAATGCCAATGACAACCCTATTCTGCCCACGGAGTCACCGGAATGCTTGCGACCACACTCGACCCAAGTGACCCCAAGGTGCACTAAGCATGATTGGGAAGTGATCTTCCAGGGCTCGTATCTCAGACCTTGTTAGAGGTATCAACAAACCGTCAAGTTCTACATGATCATGTTTTCGAGGTCTACAATAACCTCTCTCAATTTTGGGTGATTCCACTTTGTTTGCATTTGGCTAGACGATCTCAATCGATGCCAAAACTTGCAGTGAGGGTTAGTTGAAGCGGCTCAATAGCGTATCTTTCAAACCGTCTGACCTGGCATCGAATCGTCTACTCCATCGGCTCCAGTTGGCTGGGTAAACTCTAGTGACAACCCCATTCCACCCACGGAGTCACCAGAATGCTCGCGACCACACTCGACCCAAATGACCCCAAGGTGCACTAAGCACGATTGGGAAGTGATCTTCTGGGGCTCATATCTCGGAGCTCATGAGAGGTATTGAGAAACTGTCAGGTGCTACCAGATCATGTTTTCAAGGTCTACAATAACCTCTCTCAGTTTTGGGCGATTTGACTTCGTGTGCATTTGGCAAGGCGATCTCAGTTAATGCCAAAACTTGCAGTGAGGGTCAGTTGAAAGTGGTTCAACAATGTATCTTTCAAACCGTCCGACCTGGCATCAAACTGTCTGCTCCATCAGCTCCAGTTGGCTGGGTAAACACTAATGACAACCCCATTCCACCCATGGAGTCATTGGAACGCTTGCAACCACGCTCGACCCAAGTGACCCCAAGGTGCACTAAGCATGATTAGGCAGCGATATTTTGAGGCTCATATCTTGGACCTCATTAGAGGTATCGACAAACCATCAGGGGCTACGGGATTTTGTTTCAGAGGTCTACAATAACCTTTCTTAGTTTTCAGTGATTCAACTTCGTTTGCATTTGGCAAGATGATCTTAGTTGATGCCAAAACTTGCAGTGAGGGTTAATTGAAAGCGGCTCATCAACGTATCTTTCAAACTGTCTGACCTGGCATTGAATCATCTACTCCATCAGCTTCGGTTGGTCGGGTAAATGCCAGTGACAACTTAGTTCCGTCCACGGAGTCACTGGAACGCTCGCGACCACGCTTAACCCAAGTGACCCCAAGGTGCACTAAGCATGATTGGGCAGTGATCTTCCAGGGCTTGTATCTCGGAGCTCGTGAGAGGTATCGACAAACTGTCAGGTGCTACGGGATCATGTTTCCAAGGTCTACAATAACCTCTCTCGGTTTTGGGTGATTCGACTTCGTTTGCATTTGGTAAGGCAATCTCAGTCGATACCAAAACTTGTAGTGAGGGTCAGTTGAAAGCGGCTCAGCAGCGTATCTTTCAAACCATCTAACCTGGCATCGAACTGTCTACGCCATTGGCTCTGATTAGCCGGGTAAACACCAGTGACAACCCCGTTCCACCCACGGAGTCACCGGAATGCTCGCGACCACACTCGACCCAAGTGACCCCAAGGTGCACTAAGCACAATTGGGCAGCGATATTCCATGGCTCGTATCTCGGACCTCGTGAGAGGTATCGACAAACCGTCAAGGGCTACGAGATCATCTTTCTGAGGTCTACAATAACCTCTCTTGGTTTTGGATGATTTGATTTCGTTTGCATTTGAAAAGGCGATCTCAGTCAATGCCAAAACTTGCAGTGAGGGTCAGTTGAAAGTGGCTCAACAACGTATCTTTCAAACCGTCTGACATTGCATCGAACCGTTTGCTCCATCGGCTCCGGTTGGCTGGGTAAACGCCAGTGACAACCTCGTTTCGCCTACAGAGTCACTGGAACGCTTGCGACCATGCTCGATCCAAGTGACCCCAAGGTGCACTAAGCATGATTGGGCAACGATCTTCCATGGCTCAAATGACCCTAATATGACGAGTTATATACATAGTGAGTATATACATAATATTAAAACAATGTAGTACTAAGTGGCTCAAATGAGTATATATAATGGTATGAAACATAAGAACATAGAAAATATATAGAAGTTAAATCTCAAACATAATAAGCTCCATGAACAGAGTATTCCAGAGTAAAGAAAAACAAATGTAACTTCAACAAGATATAATTTAAATCATAATGATAATCATAGTCAAGATATAACTTCACCATTCAATTCCATAAACATGAATAATAAATATGTATATACAAAAGATGATGCAAATATAACAAATAAATAAACATGTTCTATATATACAAAGTATCAAATGTATCAAAAGTATCTCCATATACAAATATGGCACATGCCATTTCAAAATGTCTACAAAATCAATGTTTTAAGGTGTACAATGTGGCATATATGCCATCTCAAAATGTGCCAAGTGGCATCTCTAAATGACCACAAAACTAAAACTACATCCTATGCCATAGGGGGATCATCAAAATGTAGCCTCTTTGAAGAAGTGTTGGGCTCTGATTGATCCTGCATAAAAAATGAGTTCAAACCCAAGTTAGATTGCTTACTTTATATGATTTGTACACACACACACACACACACACACACACACACACATATAGTTCATAATTCAAACACTAATTTAATTAAAATTATAACTTAATACAAATATCTGTACCTGGTCTCTCCGTTGCCTACCATGATCAGGTGTCCTAGCATAAGTCCTAGGTAGTGAAGGGACCATGCCAACAATACCAACTGTGACCTATAAATATATATTTGCAATAATGAGATTAGCAGAGTGGTGCAACATAGAGTAATAAATCTACAAAATAGGATGATAGCATAATAAAATTACAAATTGATTGAACTAAAATTAAAACTTACATTTGGTGATCCCTCCTCTGGAATAGTGGGCTGGGTCAACAAAGATACAAAAGATTCTTGTGGGCCCTCCCTCACACTCGGAGTAACCTATGAGAGTAAAAAGATTGTCAATTATATATAAATGTACTTAATCATAGCAACGTTGGTTACAAAATACAAATAACAATATGTAAAAGTCTATGTACAATTAGGCTATCACTCCAAATCGAGATGCCTGTAACCATACGCTGCCCTAAGCATAATTGGGCATCGATCTTCCATGGCTCGTATCTCAGACCTCGTGAGAGGTATCGATAAATCATCAAGGGCTATGGGATCATCTTTCCAAGGTCTACAATAACCTCTCTCGGTTTTGGGCGATTCAATTTCATTTGCATTTGGAAAGGTGATCTTAGTCAATGCCAAAACTTGCAGCGAGGGTCAGTTTAAAGTGGCTCAACAGTGTATCTTTCAAACCGTCCAACATTTCATCGAACCGTTTGTTCCATTGGCTCCGGTTGGCTGGGTAAATGCCAGTGACAACCTCGTTTCGCCCATGGAGTCATTGGAACGCTCGCGACCATGCTCGATCCAAGTGACCCCAAGGTGCACTAAGCACGATTGGGCATCGATCTTCCGTGGCTCAAGTGACCCCAATATGATGAGTTATATACATAGTGAGTATATACATAGTATTGAAACAATGTAGTACTAAGTGGCTCAAGTGAGTATATATAATGGTATGAAACATAAGAACATAGGAAATCTATAGAAGTTAAACCTCAAACATAATAAGCTCCATGAACAGAGTATTCCAGAGTAAAGAAAAACAAATGTAACTTCAACAAGATATAATTTCAATCATAATGATAATCATAGTCAAGATATAACTTCACCATTCAATTCCATAAACATGAATAATAAATATGTATATACAAAAGATGACGCAAATATAACATATAAATAAACATGTTCTATATATACAAAGTATCAAATGTATCAAAAGTATCTCCATATAAAAATATGGCACATGCCATTTCAAAATGTCTACAAAATCAATGTTTTAAGGTGTACAATGTGGCATATATGCCATCTCAAAATGTGCCAAGTGGCATCTCTAAATGACCACAAAACTAAAACTACATCCTATGCCATAGGGGTATCATCAAAATGTAGCCTCTTTGAAGAAGTGTTGGGCTCTGATTGATCCTGCATAAAAAATGAGTTCAAACCCAAGTTAGATTGCTTACTTTATATGATTTGTATATATATATATATATATATATATATATATATATATATATATATATATATATATATATATAGTTCATAATTCAAACACTAATTTAATTAAAATTATAACTTAATACAAATATCTGTACCTGGTCTCTCGGTCGCCTACCACGATCAGGTGTCCTAGCATAAGTCCTGGGTAGCGAAGGGACCATGCCAACAATACCAACTGTGACCTATAAATATATATTTGCAATAATGAGATTAGTAGAGTGGTGCAACATAGAGTAATAAATCTACAAAATAGGATGATAGCATAATAAAATTACAAATTGATTGAACTAAAATTAAAACTTACATTTGGTGATCCCTCCTCTGGAATAGTGGGCTAGGTCAACAAAGATACAAAAGATTCTCGTGGGCCCTCCCTCACACTCGGAGTAACCTATGAGAGTAAAAAGATTGTCAATTATATATAAATGTACTTCATCATAGCAACGCTGGTTACAAAATACAAATAACAATATATAAAAGTCTACGTACAATCAGGCTATCACTCCGAATCGAGATGCCTATAACCCTACGCTGCCGAATTGCTGTCGGGACATCATCAATAGCCACACCCTATACAATAAAGTGCAAGTAAAATATTTATTACTACACACAAGTGGCATACATATGCATGCATAATTAATCTTAAACAATTAACTACCTTTCCTTTGTTGACACCTGATGAAGGAACCCCCTCGTGCCCCCCACTGACATTAGCTGTAGCTTGCAAGAACACAATAAGATGACAATATATAAGTAAATGTATGAATTTTATTGCTCTAGTTGATAGAGATTTAAGCATGTACACCAAATGATATAAAAAATAACTAATGGGTACATAATCTATAATATACCGTATAGTCATCAAGGCCAAATAAAATGGCCCAAAGTGTGGACTCATCCACCTGTCTCACCTCCTCCTGTGTCATCGACTGAACATAAATGGAAAAAATATATATACATAAGTGCATGCAATCATTAAAACTAATCTAAATAAATAAATTATTTTTAAATTAAATAAGTCACGTGACAAATTTATTTATAATGTTTACTCTTATCGTATCAACAGGAGTCAATGGCTCTGCATACACCTCCTGAGCACTCTCATGAGATGTAGATGTTCCATGAGGTGTTGCAGCCTCTGCAGCTCCGTCTCCTCTATCATCCTCATCAATAACATATTGATATGTATCAGCATCAGTAAGTGGTCCGAGGCACATATTCTTGCATATAATGCAAATATGGGGCTCGCATACATGTGAACTCCGACGAGATGTCGATGTGCTAACATCATCCACACCAGGAGGCAACACTGACCTGGTCTGCGTGATCAACTGATCACTCAGTAAATGAATGGCCCTAATAGTTTGTGAGGCAGCCTCTGCAATGATATCAGGATGCTGCACTCAAGGATGGGGTGCGACATTAGTGGGGGGGACAAAGGTAGTGGCCTTTTTGTGCTGGGCAAATGGCCTAGTCTGAGGAGCTCCTCCGCCTATGCCCATGTTGGGCCTCATACTCCAATAATCAACATGGTGACCAAGCACAAACTTAGCATACAATTTTTTTATGAAATAAAATGGGACCTCCAAATTGCTATGGGGTGGTTTATCAAAAACCATCCACCAGCGATCCCAAAAGTTTGTGCGCATTGCTTCCTTTGTGCACCATTTTATTGATAATTTGGGCTTTTTTGGGTCAATTGGTATTCTGGTTTTAGGATTGACAAAAAGGGTGGCTATATCTTCCTCATATTAAGGGCCACAATCCCATCATGGTCAAGCCCATCATCAAATTGGGCGTGCATATCATCACGCTAATGAAGAGCAGCATTATGTTGCTGCGTGAGTGTGTCAATATTTTCAACAATTGTATTTAGTGTGGCAAGCATGGGACCTAATGTAGGTATATTTTGATATGTGTTTTGGAAACCTCGTATTGTGTTCAAATTATCTTGTATCAAATCTTCTAAAGAACGAGGGTTTTGACACGGGGGATTATTTTCGGGATCATTATTTGGTGCGAGAGGGTTATTTTCTTCATTGTTGTCAGCCATGTTTGATTAAATAAAAAACAAATCTAAATTTCAATCTAATTTCATATATTATTACAAATATAAATACAAAACCTTATTTCAACAAAAAAAATGACATTTGGCATGAAAATTAAATTAAATAATCAAAATAAACAAAAAATTTACTTACTGAATACGCTGGGAGTCAAATTTGTTGTTGCCAAAATCAGATACCTGAAAATATATCATGTATCTGATATATCAAGCCATTTTCCCAAGCAAAACCGTGAAAAGAAATGAGGAAAAGGGCTCGCGGGTTTCAGATTTATGCCACAGGTATCAGGTACCCGATTAGGCCTGTGCTTTGGTGTCAAGTTTGCCCAGGTGTACTGACACCCAGGCCTACTCAAAAGTCAACAAGCATTTTCATGCACTTTTGGACGAGTGAAAAGTGAATATTTTTCACATCGCCACTTTTTGGCCCCTAATGATCTTGCACATACCCAGTATCAAAAAAATCAGATGAGAAGTCATCCTATTTATTGTACACAGTCAAAAGAGATCTTGAAAAATAAAAAACATTTGAAAAGCAGAAAAAGAGAAAAAATGATCCTCAAAAAGATGTTGTCTTGGTGAAAACCTAGCAAATAGGTGCCTTGATGATGTGAACAAAAAAATTTGAAAAAAAGAGAAAATACAAAAAAAATAAAAAAAGATAAAAAGTGCCTTGGTGAAAACCTAGCAATTAGGCACCTTGGTAGCAAAAAAAGGGAAAAAACCTAAAAAATAGAAAAAAGAACAAATCCATTCAGTCGGTGAAAACCTGGTAAACATGCGCCATTGAAAGTCCAAGTCGGTCTCATGCCTAGTGGTCATCCTTGTAAATATTGCATTCGCCAGCATTTGTATATATTGCATAATAAAACCCCACAGTTACATTTCCCAAAAAAACCTAAGGATTTTGTCATCTAATCTACAAATTGTCTCAAGTCCAAACCAATGCACTTATTTTAAACTGGGGGCAAATCTACTCTAAAGGAGGAAGGATTCATCAAAGCAAACAATCAATTGGACACCAAATCAAATCATCCAAACACAAGTAAAACACTTACACGATCAAATCCAAATCCTAATCCAAACATCAACCAAATGCAAAATTTTGATCCAAGATCTCACAAAGACCTTATATTTTATCAGGATTAAAAGTATGAAATGGATGGAACTATACTTGACATATGGATTTGAAAAACAATACAATTTTTTTTCAGTATTTGCTTGATTGATGAAGTCATGTCTTTCTAGCGAATCGATGAAAGTTTTTAAACTAGACAAGCTATGATGAAAGCATGATATTTTATGGGTTTCTAAATGACTGTCTTAAGATCAAAGTTTTAAAGTATGTTTTATTTGTCTAAGGACATGATCATCAAAGAATCATCGAAGAAATGTACATATGACAAAACTGAGATCTTTGTTTGTTTACGCAAAAGGATACCTTGGCTATTTTGATGTTAAATATCATACTACCAAAATCCACTCGCAACATAGAATCCGACAAAATCAGTATTCATACTCTCAAGGTTGATCTCAATCAATGATAGTTGTACCGAGGATGGGAAAGCACCGTAAAAGAGGAAGTAGTATTCATATCGTCATGGTTGAACCAGTGATGGTTGTACTCACTTCAGGTTTCAAAACTGCTCAATGATGAATATAAGCTACAAATTTATGAATAGTGACAGTCAGCTGCATCCATTCTAGATTAAATGCATTTAAGATATTTTCCTTTCTTAGTTTGAAAACATATTTGGAAAAGAGAAACAAAAAGGGGGTGGAGTTAAATCAAAATCACACTTTCATAAAAACTTGTATATGAGTGTGTTGGAAATCAAAAATAAAAAGCAAATGGTGCCTTGCATTAGGGCATTTAGAATCATATTGCATTTAGGTTCATTTCATCATCTTGCATTAAATCATTTGCATTTAACCTTAGTTCATTTAGATCCACTGCATTAAGTTGCATAAATCAAATCATTGAGTTCATTTTAAAATTGCATATGCATTAAGATTGCATTCATTTTAAAATTCTCATTAGTTTACATCCATTGTTTAAAACTCATCATTTAATTGCATTTCTAATTTATCATTAGGACATCATTCATTAAAGTTGCATGGCATTCATTCTAAACATTGCATTTAAAATCATCTCATTTAGTGCATTGCATTGTTCATATAGAGGCATTCATCAAGGTTTATTGCATTTCAACATAGAAGCATTTTTCAAAATTAAGTGCTTTAGGTCATTACATCTACATATAAGATCATCCATATAACATTCATATCATTTATTATTGCATTAAATCATTTGCATCGCATTTACAACTCATTTGCATCCATTGCATTTGCATCACATTTATATCTCATTTGCATCCATTGCATTTACATCACATTTACACCTCATTTATCCACTACATTGCATTGCATTGCAAACATCCATAATATCCATAAATGCATCCATAAGAATCATCGCATAGCATTAATCATTAAAACCATTACATCATCATATAGTATCAAAATATGTGACATATGCATCCATCTACTCTATGTCATTAATAAGACAATCATTTTGCATCAATAGGAACATAAACATGGGCACTCATATCATAACCTGCATTTGAAAATAAGCATAAAAATGAAGCATGTAGAGATAAAAATCATATAGATCTGCATATCATAGAAAGCACCTGAAAAATAAAGTCCAACACATAATGACATCATCTAAAGTAAATCTATCAACTGAATATCAAAGTCTAGGAGATCATCAAAGAGCATCATCTATAAAATTGTCAAAGTTCATCAGTATGGAAATAAGAGGAAATCAAGAGTATAACAAGTATCACATCATAAAGAACATCAATTGATAAACGAATAATAAAGTCCAATGTCTCGAGATAAAAAATGAATCATCATCAATATACATTAGCGAATAAATATATCATCTCAAAAGAGCTCAACTGCTAGAACCACCGACACCATCAGGACCGGGATCAGTATCAGGAGCCCTACTTGAGCTCGCCTGTTAACCATGCTGACTCATAGCAACCATAAAGTTCTGCATCATAGAATTGAGATGGGTCACCTACTGTCTCATCTCTGACATCTCAAACTACAAAGATCTAACATCTGAAGCCAATGTTGGTGCAGGAGGAGTCTGTGCTGGTACCTGTGTGGGAGGAGCTTGCGAGGGTGCCTGTGTGGGAGGAGCCTGTGGTAGAGCCATAGAAGATGGAATGGAAGTAGATGGAACAAATGAAGATGGAAGAACAAAATATGAGGACATGGAAGAAGAGGAAGGAGCCTGTGTAGGACCTTGTGGAGGTGGAGGTACTGGAGGACCCTGTGCCTGATATAACAATATCTGTGCGGCCTGGACATCCACATCGGCCACAACTTGAGCACCAACCTGTCTGAAAACCCTGACCCTATGTTGGCCCCACTTGGCTAATCTATCAACCCTCACCTGATGCAGGGCTCTGAAAGGTCCACCTCAGACTCAGACCCGTCCACCCCTCATCCGTACATCACCCCTAGGAGGAATATGAGCAACATCAATCATGAGTATCATGACCCTACCTCCTCTATCACCTCGCTGACCCTGTCATCCCTGATGACCTCATCTCCAACCACCACCATCGCCTTCCCCACCATCATCATCAAAATCCTCCTCGATATGTGGCACTCGCTTAGCTGGATCTATGAACCTCAAAAATGGGTTCCGAGAAAACCAATTAGCATAATCATCTGTCATACCAGCATCAACTACATGGTCCCTCATATCCCACCAAAGGTGGGCTAGTTGTAACACCTCCTGCCAAGTAGTCCGATAATCAATCTATGGGCCCCATAAGGACCTCTCTACCTATACCCGGGCATACAAAGCCAATCCATGTGGCATGCCTTGTGTCTGACCATACTGTTGTAAGACCCCCAGGAAACAAAACCACTCTATAATCAGAGGGGTGCACCCTATCAATCATCGTGCCATGCACATAAATGGTAGCTTAGTCGCATCCTCAAGCCATGCCTCACAACCAATATATGGTCGCCAAACGACCTAATCAATGTCATCAATCATACATCTCCAATACTCTAACTTGCCCAAATGGGCCTACATAACCATGCCCTCATACATCCAAGCGAAGGGCCAACCCAGATCATGATGATGTATTGAAATGAGATGAGTGACATGGATGTGCTCCCATGTCCACAGCTGTAAGAGGACCACCCCAGCAGAAAGAGTAGCCCTGCACCGGTATACCACATCATGCAGATCATGATACAACTGGGCAAGAACACAGGAGCCCCAGTCAAATCTACGAGGCTGTGCAATCATATCCTCTAAGATACGACCCCAACCAACATCAAAGCCATGACCTCGCCGATCAAGTAATAAGAATCCACCAACGAGAGCACCAAGAGTTGCATGAAGCGCAAGATAGGATGGAAATTGTGCTCATTGAATAGAGTCATCCCCAATATTAGGATCGCCAAAAACCTACCTGCATACTGTCCGGTTGTACACTTGGTCATAGTATACAAGCTCAACATGGGTAGGGATGCGTAGAATACGATACACATCTTTGGGCGTGAGGGTCATTTATCTCCTCCATAGGCAAATGAAAAGTGTTATGGTCAGAGTACCATTGCTCTGCCATAGTTGTAAGAAGACCTCAATTCACATGGAATCGAGGAAGATAAAGGAGGAACAAAAAACCACATCTGTCAATAACTTGCCAATCTGCACCGCTCAGGTCTTCGATCATCTCAAAGGGTAACGAATATAAGCCACAGACACTGAGATTTTTAAGCTCGGTCTGCAAAAGCAAGTTTAAACACATCAGTAATCAAAATCATTACATATTGGATCATCTTTAGTCAATCAAAAATTTAAAAATTATCAAACCAAAATCAATTTTCCTAATTCTATTCAGAGAGGATGGAAAATTCATCATCATCCATTAGCTAAATCAAGATTAACAATCAAACATTCAATATCACATGACTAGAACTGACATCATACAAACTCGCTATCAACCAAACTTGATACCTAAGCCAATCGACTGATTGAAGACACCAGGCGGATCAAAAATTTGACTCAAAAGTTTGCAAATTTTACCAAACAGGGTACACGCGCTATTTTAATGTTTAAAAGCACTGAAGAGAAAAAGCACAGTTTAAAAGGGTGAATGCGCTACAAAAATGTTTAAATGTGCTATTTCAATGTATATGCGCTATGGAACTTAGTACGCGCTACAAGAATCACCTGTATGCGTTGCTAAAATACTTAAATGCGCAATCAAATTTATACGCGCAATAGAAAAGGGCTACTAAAGTTGGTATACACTCTATTTCATTTTAAAAAGAAGAAAAATAGAGTTTTTCATAGAAAAATTTGATTTTTTTTCAAATTAAATGGATTAAATTGACAAAGCAAGTTATTAGGGTACATATCGAAGGTCCGTAGCCAGGTGGATGTAGATACCGACACCCTCGCTCGAACCTATGCTTGTGAATCAGGATCACCATCGTCAAAAAGTCAGAAAGAGGTCAGAGTAAAAATTGAAAAGTGAAAGTAAAAATGAATAGTAAAAGACCTTTTTACCCCTGTATATAGCCCTTTTTGACCTAAAGAGGCACTGTTTAACCGCAAGATGACTAGGGACCCAAATTTTTCACCCATTTAGCGAAATCAAGGGCATTTGTCATCACACAATCACGAATACATCATCGGAAATGAAATCAAAATTCATTATTATTTGACCTAATTCACACAAATTGACTTAAAACATCATATTTTTCAACTACACTCAAATTTCATTTCATTTTCGAGGAGGCATACACTCGGCTAATCAGGGCCAACATCATAATCATCGAATCAGGACTGACATCATTATTAGTAAATTAGGGGCACGACCATCAAATCAAAGCTTAGTCTTTTATCAGAAATTTTTTTGCTTATCAACCAAAAGGGGCATCAAACATCAAATCAAACCAAATCAAGCATCACATCAGCAACCTATCATCAAATTAACCATTGAGGACTTCAAATCAGTCAGAACCACATCAGTTTTATCATCAGAATCCACATCTTCTATCAAGCATCAAATCAATCATCAATCTAATCAGGACTTCACATAAAAAATGATCAGGACATTCTTTGAACCCATGCGCTTGGCACATCGATTCAAAGAGGGGCATTTGTAATCACCTGAAATTGGACATAATAATTTAAGTGAGCAATCTAGGCAAAATTAGAGCAATTAAATCAAATTGATTAAAATCAAATCAAAATTGCAATCAAGCCATAATCCCAATTCAATTGAAAATAAAAAAAGCCAACAATTCAAATTAAATCAATTGATTCAAATTAAATCAAATCAATTCAAATCAAATCAAACAAATCAATTTGAATTAATTAAAATCAAACAAACCATTTTGAATAAAAAACAACCCATTCAAGGGTGCACATGGCTAATAAAATAATTAAAATCCCTAAACTAATCCCTAATTTCTCTCACGTACCACATGGCAGGGACAAGCCTCAACCAATGGGAATGGAGAATTAAGCTCACATGGATCAAGCCAAATTGAATCTCCATCACACAAAGGGAAAGAGCATCTTGGCCACTCATTTTGTCTCTTGGTCCCCCCATCTAAAACCATGGACCTAACCCTTAACCAAACCCTGATCAAATCAACTCCACCCCCTACTCTTGCTCAACCCTATAAAATCAAGGCATAAATCTATGAATAAGCATCCAAAATATCTAAGAATTGCATCAAACCTCTTGAGGTTTTGAGCTAGGAAGGAAAATTTAGATCTAATTAGGCTTATTTCTTTGGAATTAAACATGTTTTTGACTTGTTTATCATTCATTTCTCATATCAGGACTGTCACTAATGGGAGCTTGTTGAGAGCCTCAAATTAGCATCCCTAATTAGAGAGCCATAGAGTGCTTCATTGCAATTTCTTGCTTAAATAGCTTAATGTTTGTAGCATTTTAGTTGTTTTCTTTCTAGATCTGACAATACTAACCCTATGAAGGTACTTCTGTAGTACACAGTAAGAGAATCAGGTTAACATTTTTTTGATTTCATATATATGTAAAATGGTTGTTACTCTTTAATATGCTATGTTTGGATGCACTATGATCCATAGATAATTATTGGATAATTAAATGTGTGCTCAATATTATGATATTGTAGCAAATTCCTTTCGTGTCTTTTTGTATACAGTTGAGATTTGAATATTGTGTAATACTCTTCTTCCCTCGAAAAATAATTCTCTTGATCTTGTTTGCATTGATGATACAAAAATTATAACTTGGTTCACTAAAGATATAGAAGAATTAGAGATGTCATAGATATTGAGAAATGGCCTAAGAAATTTTGAATAGATGTAATGATTATTTAGCCAAAAGTTCAATTTATCCTTTTATAAACCTTTTTAAGACCCTTATTGGTATTGCATACAATCAATAAGAGAAATATTTCAGTATTAGTTTTTGTGGGATTTGACATATTTAAGTAATCTCAAGATGAAATGTCTTTTTATCATTTATGTTGGTAATAATAAGAATGCATGAGGATCAATCTATTGTATTTATTTCATGAAATATTCGTTATGTATTTATTGGATTTTTTAAAGCAATGTAATGCCTTCTAAAGAACCCTTATCTTGCATTTCTAACCTAGTGAGATTAACCCAAACAACCCAATCATGTGTATACATATTATAATTATATATTAATCATAATAGAATATGCTATGGTAATTATATTATGTATATAACAAAAAATCTTGGCTCTAAGGGTAAAGGGCTCATTGTAGACTCTAAATGAGGATACATGCCACAAAAATTACGTGCACATTATTTAATGTTATAACTATTGTATATAGTTTATTTATTGTCTTTGTAAGAGATTTGATTGAGGCAATTTATATTCTTTGAGAGCTTCTTATCATCAAATATTGATGTGACTATTATGGCGATGACATCAATTTCAAGAATACAAATATGTAGGTGAAAACTAAACAAAATAACATATATAAACAAAAGCTATAAAGTTAGATGTAATTTTTCTAGTAAATGAATATTAAAAAATAGAATAATTGCAATCACAATAATTTAAATTATGGAAAATATATTATAACATTCTTTTTGTAGGGGAGCTAATAGATATGATTAGCTTTTTGTCAAATATAAAAGATGTTATATAGCTTCTCTAAGGGATGCAGTATGCATACAATAGAGATGAGCAAATAGCAACCGAATTAAGAATGCATAAAAAAATCATCATAATTTCAAGATATGCTTTAAAAAATAGAAATAAAAACTAATATATTAAGTTCAAAATGACAATTTTGCTATAGTTGTAAACAACTGCATTATAAATGGATGTATTCTTTGATTTTGGATTGAACATGTCTTGTCATTTCCTAATTAACCTTGATCATCACACATCAATTCCTCACATCACCATGACAAATCATCATAACTTGGTCAATAAATGCTCATCTCCATGGGAGCCACATTTTGGCTTTGCAAAATTACATGAATTTTTAAGTATCTATGTTTATTGATTAGATTCATGGCATAAAAGTTCTTCCTTTGTTGTTAGAATGATCAATGATATCTCTATGAATGTTTTCCTAATGTCTCTTCATAACTTTTAAAGTTGATTGTGCCACTTTGGTTGTGTGTTTTGATCCTTAAGAGATCATTTTAATACTCTTTGATGACATGATGTATTGGTTATTGTATTAATTATATGATGTTGTACATATTATGGTTAATTAATGCTCATGAATCACTATGAAGTTATGGAACAACTATTTTTTCATGATTATAAGGTGAATGTAAGGATAGATCCTCCTCTTATTCGAAGGTGAATAGTATTATTTGAGAGAGAGCTATAGTTTGGGGATAGGAGGCCAAAGTACCATGTTTTTCAGTATATACATACATTTGTATGGTTTGTAAGTCTTGTGTATGTTTGATGCATATAGTCGATTGTCAAGTGCTCTCTAGAATTGAATGAATTTAATAAATTACTTGGTGTCAAAGTTTTAATATCAGGACTCAATAGATAATTATGTGCTATTATGATTCTTAGAGATTTTCAATCATATATTACTATTTTACGATGTCCATTATCTTAAAATGATTATATTTGTGACAAAAAAAAGAGAGAGTTTATAATAACATTCTTGGTATAATCCTTACCCCATTGTAGACACCTAAATTCATCCTTTTAACATTAATTAAATTAAATTTAATTAATGATCCCAAATAACATTATAGTTAATTTTTTAATTAATTATATTTGTTAAATTCATCTATTTATTTAATTAAATAAATTCACTAATTAATAGTATTTGAATTAAATTTAAATACTACCTTTCATAATGTATTAAATTTAATTTAATACATGTTCCTCCATAGTCCCCTTTTAAATAAATTTTTAATTTATTTAATCCCCTCACATTCTTTATTTCTACTAAACCATGATTAAATTAAATTAAATTAAATTTAATCCTAAATCCAACCTAGATGTTATCCTACACACATTACTTTCTATCTAATAAACCTATCCACTAATTAAGCTATTTTTGGATTCCTACATCCATTAGTCCTAATTATTTGCTCACACATGTGTGAGCAAATTTTCAAAAATGACCTTTTCAAAAATTGCTAAAATTGTACAAACAAGGCTTCTTACATTTTTTATGACACTTCTTACACTTTGTAAAATGGTGAAAATAGACTTTTTCATTTACACATCTCTTACACACACTTACACATGTACTTGAAGTACACATTGACCTTTCATATCTCAAGTTGCTCACACATGTTTGAGCAAGTCTTGGACTTTGCATGGCTTATGTGTCTCCTTGGTGGCACCTATGTGTATTCCACATAGATGCCACCTCACCCCAGCCCTCCAAAATCCTATAAATAGGACCCTTGTCTCAAGAAAAGACATTCCTTTTTGCATTAGAGTTATTATGCTAGTATATGCTTAGAATTTCCTTCATAGAGTTTTCTAACAATTTGGTAGTTGCTAAATTTCTTTCAAGTTTGTAGACTTAGTTTCATTCCATGCTTTTAGTTTCATTCATTTTTATCACTTGCATGCCATAGAGCTTGAGGATTGTTTTCATAGCTCCTCCTTGAGCTTCTTTGGCCCCTTGCATTTGAGTGCTTGAGAGTTGCTTCTATAGCTTCTTCTTGAACATCTCAAATATTCATTATACTTGCATTTATAGTGGGATCTATACTTGTGTTGGGAGAGCGCACCCACAACCTCTCTAAGAGCTTAAATCAAGCAAGTCTTGGGTGCACTTGCTTCATGCCCATCCGAGGTTATGGTGGAAATTAATGTTTTTTACAAGTTTATGAACATGTTAGATTGGATTGATTATGCTTTTTGTTGTTAATGTTTGTATGTTTAAACTTGTTCTTAACAGGTGGATTTTCATCATATACAGGACTTAGTCATATAGTGATTGTGTAATTGACTAATTCATTAAATCACTTTAATAAGACTAATTTAGAGAACTTAGGATAATAAGAATAGGATAAAGTGAATGTACTAAATAAATTAAATAATTTATTTAATAATAGAGAAAATAAATATTAATTAAATAATAAATAATTAATTAATTGATCAAGCCAATTTTAAGTGTATACATTTTGCCCCTCTTTGAAATAATGTGCTGGTCGCATTGTTTCAAAGAAAAATCAAGCATTTTGCCCCTGCCCTAGATGATGCTCCAGACAGAAGTGACGCTAGCATGCCCCCTTGAGAGATTGATCGACAAGTTTATTATGTTTTTTTTTGTTTTATTTATTTATTTGGTTTGACGATCAATCTCACAAAAAGAATCAGAAGAAATGAGTGTGAAAATGGAGTGAGAGAAGAACAACGGTAGGTAGGGTCCACACACCGAGAAAAATGGGTCCACATGGTTCATAGGCAATATATAGGGGTCCAAGGGTCCATTAGGTGATCATTGTTACATGTGTCATTGAGAGATTGGAGCTTGTGGAGAGAAGAGAGCAGACCTAATCAAGATGTCATTCCCGCTTCTAGATCATTGATTCAAGCGCGTCAGCCACTTCCAGAGACCTCTCGATTCAGGAGAGTCGGTAGGTGATCTGATCCGCCTTTGTAATTGTGTGATTTTTCATGTTTTAGAGTAAAATTTTAAAATGTTTAGGCTAGATTCAACCTAGGTATAGGTTAGAATTTTTTTTGTTTTGATTTGAAGGATGAATGCGCAGTTGCGTCACGTGTATGCGTAGCTAAATGGCATGTTTGCACATCAAACTGCTAAAAATGTGCATACATGTAGGGTACATGCACATGCATGTTAGAAAATTTTGGGGTTGTGCATTTAGCAAATAAATCTGCGCCAACATGGTTCGACGTATTTGTCCAGATTGGCTGCGCATTAGTTTAGGGTAGTTGCGCATATGTGATATCTGTGCATATGTTAGGGGGTGTTACGCAAGCATTTTTCTCTATTGCGCATTTGTTTTAGGAGATAGAAATTTGGAAATGATGAGGTCAATTAGGTCAAACCAAATATCAATAGGTTGATGTGATCTATCGGCTAGGTGTTTAAATTAGTTTTGTTGAAGGTAGGCAACATCGTAGCATGGTCGCTAGTCAACCCACCCGATTAGATAATTGATAGAATTATCTTGATAGACATGTGATAGCCATGTGTTTGATCTATTAGATATAGGATAGATAGATAGATCAATCTGTGTGAAACCTGATAGTTTTCTTGTGTTTGGTTATTTGTTATAGGAGGATATCACAGACGTTCTGATGTCATAGGAGAGATATCCCATTACTCAAAAATTGAGGTCAGAGCTGTCAAAGACTGATAGATTGTTGATAGGCTCGATGGGTTTGTACCATGTTATCTATACACCCGAGATCAAGGTGAACCTAGGGATGTTGACAACATTAGCAGAGCGGTGGAACTCGGAGACGAGTACCTTCCATCTTCCCATAGGGGAGATGACAGTTATTCTAGACGATGTTTATCGCATCATTTGACTTCCCATCAGGGGGATCTGGTATAGTATGACAGGCATGGCGGCTTGGGTGAGTGCAGAGAAGTTTTTGGGGATGATGATATTGATGAGACTGGGATCAGTTGGGAGGATATAGTTGATTTGTACGAGCCTCTCCTAGTTGTATTGGCTGGAGTGATTGGTGGATTCGTCTGTCTAGATCGATGATCCCACATTTTTGCAATTGGCTAGAGGTGGACCCTATAGAGGATGATGGAGGATGGGACCCATTTTGCGTGGGGTATTTGCTTATTGGCACATTTATACCATGATTTACATTAGGTTGTTTATCAGAGAGGTGCTTCTTTATCTGTAGGAGTGACATTGCTCCATGTCTGGGCATGGGAGCATATCAATGTGATTAGACTAGTGGTAATGAGGTTCAGAGGTGTAGGGCAGCCATATGTCTTTCTATATGCTTCCATTCAGTCTCAACATAAGTTGGGATAGTTAGAGTTCTTGAGACATTCCTTTGATACCATTGATACTGTTATATGGAGGCCATACATTGACTATGAGCCGTGGGAGGATGAGCGGCAACTAGGCTTTTGTTTTGAGTCTAGATGGTTGATTGGGAGGACTCCCTACATTATTGAGAGGAAGCTCGTAGGCTGGGTACTGTGACAGTTTGGCCAGATCCAAGGTATGCCACAGGGCATGACAAAGTTCGCTTGTACTCATCAAGAGAGGTGGGATTGGGGGCCCATGGTTTCTTTTGAGATTGTGTGATAGGAGTTACTAGATATGCCATTTCAGGCATGGTCGATGAGATAGGGGGTGGTAGACCTGGGGATGATAGTGAAGTATGAGAGGTATGTGATGGACCACCCATTCCCTCGAGTGACAGATCTGGCGGAGAGGCCTCCCTGTCGAGACGTGGGTGAGGGTAGGAGAGATAGGATACGGGGGAGAGGTGGGAGAGGTAGAGGGAGAGATGGAGGCAATGATAGAGGTGATGATGGTGGTGGTGATGGAGGGAGAGGGGACAGAGGCGGGCCTCAGATGAGAGGTGGAGGAGTGTGACCATGGGGGCTTATGCCACCCCAGCGAGACAGGTATCGAGACCACCACCTGCACAGATACAAGAAGGTTCCTCAACACATATACCAACATAGGCACCAACACAGATACTAGTAGGAGCACAGGTACATTTACATGCGGAGGTAGAGGATATACTGGGACAAGATAGACAGGTACAGGGGGGACTGGTACATGATGATCCCATACAGGATGAGTAGATGCTTGATATAGCAGGGGAGGATGTGCAGATGCCCAACATTGGTGCATAGGAGGAGCATGTAGCCATGGATGTGAGGGTCCAGGATCCTTACCTACAGAAGGACGCTCAGGAGGAGGACATAGACATTGATGCATTTCTAGTTAGACTAGAAATGACATAGGTACAGGATGACTGCATCCTCGGACTAGAGAGATGGGTGGAGAGGCTAGAGGTAGAGCTAACAGAGGTTAGATAGGAGTGCAATGTCTCTATAGAGCGGCTGGGAGAGGTCGACACATTATTAGACGAGATGGAGTCTACACAGATATTAGGGCCACATGCAAATAGCCTTCGCATGATGATGAGAGATGGTAGGGAGATCACCTACTGGAAGGAGGCATACATACAGGTTGTGCATAGAGCCAGTGGATAGGGAGCTTCCAAGAGAACTCTTATGCATTGTAGATAACAATACATAGATAGGGGTTAGGGGCTAGTGGAGGCACATCTTCATGACCTCCGAGACCACCGACAGGTTTAGGTGACCCGGATGCAGCAGGGCCTTCTATTGCCTCTCGGAGACACAAACAGATTGAGTCAGGGGGCAGTGGCTCTTAGACACATTTGTATACACTTTTGTATTTATATCATTGTATCATGATGTATTGATAAACTTGATGGACACTTTGGACACTTTTTTATTTATGGTATATCATTAGACATTTGGACAATTTATTGTTTTTATGGACTCTGTATGATAGATTTACTATGATGGAATCTTTCCTGATGATGCATTTCTATTATGATGGACTCTGTATGATGCAGTTTTATTATGATATATACATGTGAGTACTGACATATGTAGGATGTGATGATTTATTTGATATGCATTTTACTTATGATTTATCATGTGATGATTATCTTTCTATGATGCTACTTAAAATAATGATTATGTTATGTGATGGTTTAATTGATGTTATGTAGATGAATGAATTTATAAATTATGAGCATGCAATTTTATTGACCTAATGCAATATAATGTAAAAATATGTGAATGACTGATTCTATAATGGTAATGAATATAATGTTATAGACATAATGATTATATTGGAAATTAATAGAATATATGATGGGATGTAACTAAATGAACATGTACTTGTGAAGAATAAAACATATGAAATGCATAATGGATATATAAAAGAATGTGACAAATTCTAAATGCTTAGTAAAACATAAGATGACAATGAAAATATGTAATTAAAATGATCTAAAAATATATTTTGATGACAAATGATGATGATAACAAAATAAGATAAAATGATAATAATAATAATAAGGTGTCATGAAAGGACCTAAAAATGTATAAAATGAATATGTACAAAATGACAAATGATTATTAAAAACAAATAAGATAAGATGATGACAACATATTTAATGAACAATGCATAATTGATTACAGTGAATTGATAAATGATGGATTTTGTTTATACGAAATGAGTAATGCAACATGAAACCTATGTTTTTTTATGCCATATGTCCTCAATTTAAATAATAATATGTCTGACATGAGAAGAATTGACCAAGAAACTAGATAAGTGAGTAAACAAGAAATCCTACAAAACCCTATAAAAGGAGCCCTTTATGCAAATGAGATTCTAATGAAATGAAAAATGATATATGAAATGAATATCTTCACAACTTCATGAAACATCTTGGATCACGGTAACTGAAATTTGTTTATCATCATTGAGCTCGTTATGTTGCAAGAAAATGCAAGCATCATGGTATAATTAAACCAGGATGACTTGAGCACTTCTTACATGGAGTTTAATATAGCAGGCTTGACAAGCATCTAAGTATAATTAAATCGAGATGACTTGAGTTTCGCTTGCATAAAAGACAAGGAATATTCCCCCCTCCATCGGGGAACAAATATTTGGAGTCGAGGTATGTGTGGCACGTCACTATTAATAGAATTTTCATAACAACATAAATTGTATGATTCAATGCTTATTAAATGGATGAAGGAACTTATGCATAGACACCCCATTACTTGTTCCTTTGACTTCATCAAAAAATACCCTACAAACAACAATCAAAGAAAAATATCATGCCCCATCCTAGCTATTCTAATCAATGACATATGGGAGTTTTAAACTCATGTCAAGGACATCTCGGAATAGCATAGGAAACATGATAACAATGAAAATCCAAATATGAATGCATAACCTATAACAATCATTCTAACATGCTTGCCATGAATACACATTTCTTTGCCAAAAGATGTTGTTAAGTTTGTTGATCGAATTGGATGCTGCATAGATGTTTCAAATGTATAAGTGTGCACGTTTGATAGATATATCACATGTTATGAGTCATTATCAAGATATCATTGTGTAAAAGCATTTGATTGTGTTTGTTGTCTGGTGAATATACTCCATTTTGTCCTCTATGAGTCATGACTATCATAGATCCACTTCCTAAACTAGGTCAAGGACATGCCCCCAGCTAGGTGATGGACTGACTTATTATGGATGAAGGACACACAAACTAGGATGAAGACTCAGACGCTAGACCAAGCTATGATGGGGTTTTATTACGGATTTATACATTGGATGAGATGCTATGGGTGAGCCATTTTATTATGGATATTGTTGGCAAGTGATGTTTTGAGAGAACTAAGAATCACTTGAGGGTTGTCATTTATGGCAACACATATGATATAGTGATCTCATGAAGTAAGTATAAGTATTGGAGACACGGTCATGAAAATGACTAAGTACAAAATCAGATTTACAGTATACGATAGTATTATTTTGGTTAGTGAAGATAGTGTATGTTATGTTATGGCTTGCAAACTTAGAGGAATACATTTTGGGGTATGTAGAAGCTTCAGTTAAGATCGCATGTGTTTTGGTGTTGATATAAGTTACAATGATATGAAGGCATGCGAAAAGAGAGGGACAGTGAAACAAGGCATATGAACAATCGTGATGATTAAGGGAAGGCTAGATGGAATGGTAACATGCTAAGTCAAATAAATATTGTATATTACTGACACATTGGTAATATAAGATCACTGACTCTATATTTATCATTTGTATAAGTAATCCTTATGTTTTGTATTGTATTTGAGAGCCAATTGGATGGTAGAATATATATAAATAAAGAGTTTTTTATGGAAGGGATAAGTGTGAAAAATGTGTATGAGATATGGATGCGAATTTGGGATATCAGTTATGATTGATAGAATATGTGAGATCAGTAATTGATGAAGGCTATTGTGAATCACAACTGGAACTATCAAAGCATAGCAGATGCTTGTATTGTTCATTCTTAAAGAATACTTTTGTAACAAAATTATTGATTGTAAGAGTTGTAAGCTCACCACACCTTTAACAGGGTTTTTGTATACCTTGAACAGGGTTGACATTCCTCTAAAAAGGAAATGTACCATGTAATACTCAGCTCCTAATAGGGCTAGATCTCCTAACATGGATTCTATATTTTAGTACATAGTTGTGGGTACCATCCCCACTGGGGTTTTCCCTTGGCCAGGGTTTCCTCGAAAACAAATAATGGTGTTATGAGTTATGTTTTATATGTTTATGTTCTTTTCATTTCAGCACTCATATGGTTTATTTTTAATTGGTTTAAGTTTAAATTAAAGTGTTGTAATACTGATTCACCCCCCTCTCAGTATTACTTAATCCTAACAATTGGTATTAGAGCTATTGGACCTTGGAGAGAAAGCCTAACAACATAAGGGAGATCAGAATGGATTCAAAAAGTTTGCAAGAAAACTTTGAAGTAGCACTTGAAGACCTGGACAAAGAAAAAGTTGAGAATGAAGATTTGAAATTCAAATTAAGAAGAGCAGAAGGTTTTATCAGAAAACTAAAGGAACAACTTGAAATTTCAAGAAGTCAGAGACAAGGCCTTATGGATAAGATCAAAGAAGATTCAGACAATTATACATCAGACCAGTTGAAGAAGCTTGAGCAAGAAAAAGAAAAAATTAATCTTCTAATGATTAAAGAAATTCAACATGAAAAGGATGCAAGATACAAAGTTGAAGAGACTCTAAAAGAAGAAAATTTGTAGATAGGACAAATGAATACTGAACTTGATCACTACAAAGATAAATGCCTAGAATTGGAGAAGTAAAATCAGATCATTAAAGGTGAACTCACTCAAGCCAAGTTACATATTGAAAAATTACATATGAGCAGTGACAAGATTGATGAACAAAGAGAGAAATAGAAACCTAAAGGAGATATGACTAGAATTGGATACAATGAAGGTGAATGTTCTAAGACTCATGAAGAAAAGACTGAAGACAGACCTACTTTTGAAAGACCTAGAGATCAGGCCAGACCTTTCAGAGGTAGATTCTTTGGATGCAACAAAGTTGGACACATGAAAAGAGATTGCAGGGTAAAAACACTTTCAAACCATTTACTAGTTATTGTTATAACTATTATGCATATGGACATAAGAGAGAAAAATGTAGGAAGCTTGATCAGTAAAGAAACAAACAAGATTACATCCAAGAAGAATCAGAAGCCAAGATCACATGCTTCAAATGCAATAACCTTGGGCATAATGCAAGGTATTGTAAACTATAAGTTAATCAGGATAGAAGAAGACCTACATGCTACAAATGTAACAACTTAGGACACATAGCAAAGTTTTGTAGGTATAATGGAATGGACAATAGAAGAGGATCACCTCCTGTGGTTATAAAGAAGAATATGTTGATATTGTGGTGACTGATCATGTAGTAGGTGTTGATATTGTGATGACCTATCATTGTAAAACCCTAAAATGGCCGATTTTAGAGGTTGCCCTAAAACACATGTAGTGGCTGAGATGCATAATGCATTGTAATGTTGGTGTATATTTTGTTGTATAATAAGAAAGGTTGGATGACTGTGTAGGTGGACGTAGCCTAGGTTTTAGGTGAATTGCGTTAAATCTGTGTGTTATTAGTGTTCAAATTGTTTTCTTCTTTTGTTTCTGCATATAACTATTTATTTTATATTATTTTGGATATGTCAATCCCTAACAGAATATTGGTGATAGTGGTAAAATTCTTGGTGAATACATGGATGGATTCAAGAATCATTTCAAAAAACTAGCAGATGAAGATGATGGCAAGGTATGGAGGGTAAAAGATTTCAATAAGGCATTGGTTCAGGTAGAGATAATAGATGCTACTATGTCTTTGCATGATGTTAACATTGCTACATCGACCTAAAAGGCTAAACATGGCCTTAGGGGGAGCATTGGATGCAGATAACAAATTACATCCAACCCCTGATTATGTGGAAGGAGCTCATGCAAGCTTAGATATGGTGTGTGTAGACATTATGGATTCTATATCTGTGATCGTAGTATTTGGAGATTCATATCCTATAAGCGCGAGATTTGTGTTTGACTAGACAATGTGCAAAGTTAAGCTAACTATGATAAATGCATTTACTCAACCAGCGATGAATAAAAGACCTTGTAGTCATCACCCACCTAACAACCACATTGCGTGATCGATTAAAGCAGAAGTTCTGGAATTTTGCGTATTAAAGGTATTTAGATCATATACTTTATCAAGAAGTTATGGATGCACTAGTGATTTATGATGTTGTTGATAGGCCGAGGTATAAGTTTAAGAGACATCCATTTAATTCCTTTGAGGATGACCCAAAAGGAGCACTTTAGCAAACCCCATACGGTGTCCACGTAGAAGACATTTGGGCTTACATTCACTGTAATTATGAGACTATAGGGGTGTTGGTTCTTGAAAATATTTTACACTCCATGAGACACCAATATACCTAGACTGATTTTAAGGAAAGTATGAGGACTCAAACTCCTGTATTACAAACTATTTCAGAATACAACACTTAGACAATATGCAAAATATTTTGAAAGGTTTTCCCCTCTACTAATACAACTAGCAAAATATGTTACAATCTGAACTGAGGATACACACTTAGCTTTTCAACTTCCTGTGTCAAAAATTTCTAGCCAATACCTTTTAAATGATCATAAAATTCATTTTATAGAGACAAGGATACAACAAGCAAAAGATCATTTAGGTTGAAAACCCTAAACCTAACCAACAATCCCAAGGCCCACAGGAGAAAGAAATTCAATCTGATTGTACCTCTGCAAGACATTCCTGGGAAATTAGCTACTCATACTCTAAGAAAATCAAATCAACAATAAATTCCTTGGAGGAAACAACAAATCTGATTTCATCCATGAATCAAAGCAAAATATCTACAAGGAAACCAAGTTGCAATAAATCGGATCCTTCCCCCTTTTCTAGATATGCAAATCTGATATTGAAATATTTCCACCAAAATCTGATCTCAAAAATAATAGTCATGACTACTTCTACCAACTTGGTCAAATCTGAAAATAACCACTGCCATTGGAATCCTTATCTTCTGCCATTTCCAAAAACATATTATATGCCGATATTCTAATAAAAATAAAGCCTACAGACATTACTTTCCGTGAGCATACAATCATTTAAATATTTGGATTTATTTCAATAGTTCAAACTATATAATCCATTTTAATTTATTTGTGCAGACCTTTGAATTTGAAGGTGGGCCCCATGTGCCATGTGGCACTATCCTATTGGGTCGATCGGCCACCTCATCACCCTATCAAACCTTTGCATCATCTATGCCACTTGTCGCTCTTTGGTTGGCTTATCTCACTGATTGGGCATCCTCCTTCAACATCCTCATTTTTGAGGGATAGCGATGATCGTCGGATCCTCTGGCATGCATCTGAGGCAACTGGTTATCTATCATATCTCTTTCTTTTTCATCGCTCATTTCCAAGTGTCACGCTCTTACTTGCTGTACTGTCCACCTGGGCACTGACTGTACCATTTTGCCAGGTCATTGGCTTGACACTTGTCACCATGTTGTTGTCCCGCAATGGTTAACCTCTGGGAACCTTCATCTTTGCGGGGCAATGACATCCATTGATCTTTGGGCACACATCCCAAGGCACCTATCTGCACACTCCAAGTCTCATCAAAATTTTCTTACCTTCAGTGTGGGACCCACTCACCAAGTCATTATCCTCATCACCTGCCAACTGGTTACCTCGATCCATGCATGTGCATGAGCAACCTCCAACTGGGTGTCCATTCTTAGACACAACATATTGTGTGTTTAAGCTTATAAACAATTCACTTTCTCTCTGCACGGTGAATGTGGGATAAATCCCTCATTAAACTATTAAATTTTAGCTCAAAATATACTTGGTGTGCGCCAGCTGGCTGGGCCCACACGCAGACTTGAGAGGCCCCACACACATGGCCCTCTTCTTTACTTCTTTACTAATGCCTTGAGTGCATTTTTTTTTAACTACCTTGCTAAAACTAATCCCTTTGAATGTGGGATAAATTACCACATAAAAACCCCTTTCTTTGGCTTCCCAGCACGTCCATGCTTGCACACAGCTGCCTCTTTTTGTTTGGGCCTGCAAGCTTAATATCCAACGCATAGTCTGCACATTTCTTCTTTGTAATTTGTTTATTGACTGGACATTGCTTGCCCCATACGCCCCTTTTCTTTGCAAACAATACTCAAAAGGATGGCACACACAAGCCTTTCTCTCCATTCCCCTATGTTGCAAATAGAAACCTACCTGGAGGCTCACGCAAGCCTACACAGTCTCCTCTCTCATGTGCGCAACCTTCTCTCATTTGGTGTGTCTTCTAAATGCTGCGCAAACACAACAACTCAGTGTGCACAATATTCTCTTCATCTGTGCGAACAACATCTTGATCATCTAGTGTGTCTATACAACAAATAAGGAAAGGGAAAAAAGGGGGCGTATGGTAAGCAGGATGAGGCATTTGAATCGGCAAAGTAATGGCAACACTTTCTTTGTGTATGCAGCATTACAAAAAACACACATTACACAATAGAGAAATATGAGCCAATAGGAGAGCAATCATAAAAATATTGGAGTGTTACATGGAAGTATACATATTTAAAAAAATGAAGGATCAAGCACTGTGAAACAGGAAGGCATGTGTAATAACAAGATAAGGCACACGCACTACTGGTGAAGACAAGTGTATGGTGGAAGGGGAAAACGTGCACAACATATGGAAGCATATGCCAATATTTTGTAAAACATGATCAAATTTGGCCTTGGCGTAACACAGATAAAGCTTGAAATCGAGGGTCCGGCCTGAGGGATCCCCAATTCCTATGATCTCCAAACATTCAATACTTCCACAACCAAAGGATAAGAACTGTGTTAAATAAATATACACTCCGTGTACTTCCAAATTATGTATGCATATCTATCATAACAAATTCAACTATAATATCTGACAAGATCTTTGTTTCAGCATGTAATGATGAATTTCAAACTCTGTCCTAAAAATAGGCTGCAAGACTTTTAGAAAATGAGGCAGGTTGGACCCCAAGTGGGTCTGGCCTAAAAAAAATTCAAATTCAAACAATCAGCCTTGAAAATGATCTAGAACAACTGGCGTCTACAACTGGATCCAATCCGAACAACCGGAAACCTTTAAAAACTTCAACTTCTACTACTTTGCCAGTCGGCAAATTTGAATAAAACGCCTACAATTGTGCCATTAAAAAACTAGTCAAAACATATCACTAAACGCCAAAACTTGGTAGACACAAACCTTGTAGTGCATATAATCACCCTATCAGAGGGCTTCACCTAAAGAAAAATGAGGCATACGATTTTAAAACTTCAAAACACCTATTCAAAATTGCCGACAAACACAAACTGAAATCATTGTAAACTGCCTCTGAAGGAGATGATTTAAAAATATGAAAAGATGAGCTGAGGGCGAACCACTGAATATGGTAGAAGAATCATATGCAAGGAATGCAAAAAAATAACTATCCACTAAAGACAAGCATATGACCAAAAATTACGAATTTCAGAAAATGGCTACTTTGCAAAGTTATTCTATCCGCACTTTTTATCATTATTGAACACCTTTTTATCTGATCTTGCAATTTGATCAAATGAAACCCTCATAGTTTGAAACCCTGGGTAAATGATCTCTATCATATGTATAAAACAAGATTGTAATCAGATTTCTGAAAAGATAAATTAATCATCCAGAAATAAACTTCAAAGTTGGCCACTTGGAACATCCTGAATTGAAACATAGTGAAATTGTAGAAGTTGCATCTGAAATTGTCTGAGGAAATGGGTCAAACGGATTAGTTGTGATCTGAAACTCATCAGGGGGAATCACTTCCATTTCTATATTATAAATCGACCTTCAATTCCTCTTAACCACTTACTAGATATAATGTGCATGACCTCAAAGTAGGCTACTTCAAAACTACATTCCCACATTTAGGAAAACTGAATAAAATGCAATCAGAAGTGCCCTGGTAAACTGATCATACAAACCTTTAGGAACCCAAAAATGGGCATGGAGACACACTCTCATGCCTACAACATGACGCAACATTCCTTTCATCATGATTATCAACCAGGTGTCAGACGCAAACTCCCAAAGTAGGTTATTCAATGTAAACCGGACAGAATGCAAAGTGCAGATTGTAGAATGCCCTTCAAATGGGTACCCTCAAAACTTGTCAGAACTAAAATATGGGAGTTGTAACCAATTTCATATGCTTAATGAAAGGTGAGGAACACATGTCCTAAGTGCCATCCCGTGAAAATCAACGAGCCCGTTGTTATATGCACTTAAACCTAGATCTTTTAAATTGTTCTTTGAAGGGCACAAACTTTGCCTTAAGAAAATTCTCTGATTATGGGCTCAAAACTATCTGGAAATAGAGTACCAACAAGGGGATGCAAAAATCTATAGGGAGATAGATGAGATGATAGAATTAGATGGGAAAATGAAGGAAGAATTCAAGCACCTAGAAGATCAATCTATTATAAAGCTAACCCTTCTAAATGAGTTCAGTGAGACTGAATGCTTTAAGATCATACTAAGAAGAATCCATGATCAGTTTATTTGGTTAGGAGAGCAGCTTGTGAAGATATGTAGCCAACTGATTCATGAAAAATTGGATTGGACAACACTGGAGCCCTCCTTGTGGCGGAGAAAAATGTTAAGAAAAAAGTAGACCCTTACTCATTCCAAATGGGACAAGTGAGAGATGACTGTAAATGACATATTTCAACAAGATGTGAAACTGGTAGCAATGCTACTAGGATACAATTTATATTATAGTAGCAGACCTAACTCTATATCAGCAGGGGTAATCATGATGGCTTATAGAATGGTAAAGGAAAACACTAGATACAACCTATGCGAGATCCTAGCACAACAATTCTTGGAGAATGTGAGGATTTTCAAGAAGGATAAGTCAAAAGCATTCAGATTTGGTTCACTATTAGTTCACATGTACATTCATATTGAGCACAAATTTCCCAGAATGCACCCTAGAGCATGGAAGGACAGTATACCTACTGGCATACAAATATCAGAGAGCTACTGGAGATAGAACAAAAATTGGGTAGATGGAGAATTATTTGCAATGATTAAGATTCTTCAAAGGAAAATGAAGGAGAGATATAGGATTCCTGAGGAGTTAGTTGAGAGATACAAGGACACAATCTGTTTCATGGTTGAAATTGATTGTGCATGCTTTGAAGAAGTTGAGCCTAGGAAGAAATGGTACTACCCTATGGGGTATGAGGTTAGTTTTGAGGTTCTTGTAATGAAAATTGAACATGTATTAGCATCTGAGATAGATACATTTGAAGAAAGATGGGGTACATACTTAGAAAAGTCAGCCAAGGTTAGATAGGAACATGATAAGGGAACAAGGAAGAAGAAAATAGAGAAGATAGTTGATGACATAGTAGCGAAGGTAGGAATCAAAAAAGAACAATTGAAAGATGTAAGGACTAAGATGGTAGAAGGGCCCTCTAGCATGATAATTGAACCACCTCCTCCTTCTGAAGTAGAAAATATAGTAAGTACCTCTTCTAACATAGTTGATTTATCAATCACCCCTGAGAAGATAGCAAAAGAGGATGCACCTACGAGCACTCCTAGGAGATCATCAAGATCAAATAGACATATTAGCCCCAAGAAACAAAAGGTTGAGATAGATTTAAAGATAAAAGAGGACAAGGTAACTAAGAAGAAAGAAAAAAAGATAGAACAAAAGAAAACAGAGAATTTATGGAAACTAGACATAAAAATATTACAGAAAAGGATAATTAAAGATGGAAATTTGAAAACACTGAACATATACTATGAAATGTATGATTCTAAAAATCAATTAGTAATAGAGGACATAGTAATTGGACACTTACTAACCTATAAGAATAACCTACTAGAAATAGATGGAAGTATACCAAAGGACTTGTATAGCAAGCCATAAATCAGAAAACAATTAGCACATTCAGAGGGTGAAACTATAAGGAACAAATCCATTGAAGACATGCTACCTGTAGTTTCTATACAAGAAAGGGAGAGAATAATTAAGGAATTGAAACCCCTACTAAGGACTAAGGCCATACTTGTAAAGATAATGGCAAGAAAATATGATGAGATAGTTGAAGACACACATAAGACATTGGATCAAATTTTGATGAGTGACATGCCTGAGAAAACTTCACCTCCCAAAGCCACCAAGCCTACACCTTTGGGTATGGGAGAAAGCTCTAAGACAGTTGAGAAGATCATAGAAGCAAGTGAAGTAGACAAGAAACCAGACTTCTTTATTGTTAGTGTGCCTATAACACTTGAAACCTCACTTGATGTAAATGACCCATTTCAAGGAAATTTGGATAGTGTGATGTCAGTAGAAGACAAAGAAAAGAAAGAGGAACCACAGATAGAAGAAAAATAGGAAGAGAAAGAACAAGAAAATAAAAAATATCAAGAAGAAGAACGGAAAGAGGAGATAGTAGAAGAACAAGAAAAAGAGGTAAGAGTTAAGCTCAAACAAGAACTTGATACCTCCTCCACCCTATTGTTGGCAAGTATGGCCAAACCTGTGAGTACTAATGTGGAAAGTATGGATGAGGATGAGTTAATGAGACTATCCTTCATAAAATTTTCTAAGGTAAAGGAGAGGTCAAAACAAAAAGGAGATAAAAAGGTCAAGGTGATCGCTAGGTCAGTAGAAACTGTGAATAGAATACTCCCTACACCTCTTACATTTCAAGGAAAGGATGATGTAGAGAACCTAAACATGGCACTGAACAACTTTGAAAACCATTATGAGTCATTGTTGAAGATCATAGAGGATAAGGCTCAGAAGAGATACCTAGAAAAGAAGTTGAAGGAAGTTTGCCAGTCCATCTCATGGGACTTGAGCATTCTGAAAGCAACTACAATTAAGGCCAAAAGTTGTTTTTCATAAGGAAGAAAACTCTATAGTTATTGCATCAATCCCATTAGACACATAAAGAACATTGAGGACATCATAGCCAAGGATAGGGATGCATTGGATAGCATGATGGATAGTTGTGAGACCTCCTCACAAACTGTACTAGAAATGAATAAGCAGACGTCCAAGATCTTGGACAAAGTAAATGTATTGGATATAGAAAAAAGGAGAGTAGTGACAAGGTTTGGTTTGCTAAAGAGTTTAATCACTCCAAAGATATGAATTCTTGAAGCTCATCTCTCAGAGATGGAAAAGATTGAGGGATCAATGACAAATTTTGTCCCCACTCAACTGAAGGCAGCAGAGACCATATCTTATGGACTGAATAGACTAATCCATGTCAGTGAACTACTGATTAAGTCATGGAATGATGAAGTGAAGACCTTGGAAGACTCCTTACAAGACATTCTGAGTTTGGTGAGTAAGCACTAAGTCATATATGCTTAAAATTTTGAAGTTTTGTAAGTACCTTTGCCATTGATGTCAAAGGGGGAGAATAAGAGAAGAGAAAAATGAGAAGAGGAGAAGAAGTAAATAATTAAAAAAGAAAGAAAAAGAGAAAGAGAAAAATAGTAAATAAAAAAAAGAGAATATGTATATAAGAAAGAAAAGAAGGAGAAGAGTACAGTCAGTATTTTGGACACTTAGTCATTTTTTGCTAAATGTTGCCATCAATGCAAAAGGGAGAGATTGTTGGCAAGTGATGTTTTGAGAGCACTGATAATCAATTTAGGGTTGTCCTTTATGGAAACACATATGATATAGTGATCACATGAAGTAAGTATAAGTATTGGAGACACAGTCATGAAAATGACTAAGTACATAATCAAATTTACAGTATACTGCAGTATTGTTTTAGTCAACGAAGACAATGTATGTTATGTTAGGGCTTGCAAACTTAGAGGAAGACATTTTAGGGTATGTATAAGCTTCAGTTAAGATTGCATGTGTTTTGGTGTTGATATAAGTAAGTTACAGTGATATGAAGGCATGCGAAGATAGAGGGACAGTGAAACAAGGCATATGAACAGTCGCGGTGATTAAGGGAAGGCTAGATGGAATGGTAACGTGCTAAGTCGAATAAAGATTGTATATTATTGACACTTTGGTAATATAATATCGTTGACTCTATATTAGTAATTATTATGTTTTGTATTATATTTGAGAGCCGACTGGATGGCGGAATAGATATAAATAAAGAGTTTTTTATGGAAGCGATAAGTGTGAAAGATGTGTATGAGATATGGATGCAAATTTGGGATATCAATTATGAATGATAGTAGATGTGAGATCAGTAATTGATAGAGGCTATTGTGAATCACAAATGGAACTATCAAAGCATAGCAGATGCTTGTATTGTTCATTCTTGAAGAATACTTTTGTAACAGAATTATTGATTGTAAGAGTTGTAAGCTCACCGCACCTTTAACATGGTTTTTGTATACCTTGAACAAGGTTGACATTCCTCTAACAAGGAAATGTACCATGTAATACTTAGCTCCTAACATGGCTAGATCTCCTAACAGGGATTCTATATTTTAGTACATAGTTGTGGGTACCATTCCCACTGGGGTTTTCCCTTGGCTAGGGTTTCCTCGAAAAAAAATAATGGTGTTATGAGTTATGTGTTATATGTTTATGTTCTTTTCATTTCAGCACTCATATGGTTTATTTGTAATTATTTTAAGTTTAAATTAAAGTGTTGTAATACTAATTCACCCCCCCTCTCAATATTACTTAATCCTAATAGATATATATATATATTACAAGATGCTCGTTGTCTGCTCTCATCTAATAATTCCAATTCGGTTAACTGTGCCACTCTATACTCTTCATCTAGAATCAAGTCTCGTAGGGATACACGTAGAGAAGGTAACTCAACCTCTAGGGGCAGGACAACTTCAAAACCATAGACAAGAGAATATGGTGTGGCTCCAGTAGGTGTACAGATAGATGTTCAATAAGCCCATAAGGCAGGATTCAATTGGATATGCCAGTCATGACCAATGTCATTGACAATATTTTGAAGTATTTTAACAATGGTTTTATTAGATGCCTCAGCTTGGCCATTTCCCTGAGGGTAACAAATGGTGGAGTAGTGATGGGTGATGTCAAATTTTTCACATATTTCATCCATGTCCTGATTTTGGAATTGCTTCCCATGATCAGTAATAAGATGCATAGGGATACCATATTTGTAAATTATATAATTGAGGATAAACATGGATATTTGTTTTCCAGTGGCAATGATCAATGGAACAACTTCAATCCATTTGGTAAAATACTCAATTGCAGTGATAATATACTTATGGTCATTGGAAGATGGAGGGTGAATTGTGCCCACAAGGTCGAGTCCCCATTGATCGAATGGAAATGTGGTTGTAAAAGGATGGAGCTTATGTACTAGTGCATGAATAAGATTCCCATGGATCTGACATTTTGTGTATTTCCTAGAAAAGTGAAAGGAATCTATCTCCATAGTAGGCCAATAATAACCCATATGCATGAGCTTCTTAGCCAAGGAAGGACCACTCAAATGTGTCCCACAAATACCCTCGTGGACATCTCGTAAGGAAGTTTGAGCTTCATCATGTTCAAGACATCGTAAGAGAGTACCGTCAAGACCTCACCAATATAGGGTGTCAGATATTAGGATATAACAGGAGGCTTGGCGGAGAAAGGTACATTTTTGGTTTCTAGATAGTTCAGGAGGAACATTATTATCTTTTAGGTAGGTATATATTTTTCCATAAGTTGTGGAGTCTTGTCCAATAATATGACAGATGATACTCATATCAAGATCATCGTACGTGGGATAAGTCAAAGATTCCACCAAGAACTCAAAATGAGCTTTTGTATCTTCCATGTCAAAAAGAGAAGCAATTGTATCCATAGCATTTACAACCTTGTTATCATGTCTTGGAATTTTCTCAAAGGTGATTATTGAAAAATATTTCTTAAAGTCATCCACCATACATTTATATGGTAATAACCCATCATCCTTAGTCTGATAATCATTATTTACTTAATTAATAATCAACTGGGAATCTCCATAGATATTTAGCTCCGTAACCTTCCATTGTAAAGCCATCTTTAGTCCTATCATCAATGCTTTGTACTCAGCTACATTATTTGTACAAGGAAAGAGCAACTTATAAGACTTTGGTATTGTATATCCTTGTGGTGTAACAAATAGCACTCTAGCTCCTAAACCATGTTGAGTGTATGATCCATAAAAATATAACTTCCATGTCTGTGTAGATAATGTCAAAATGTGTGCATCTGGAAATTATGTATGTATAGGATGATCATCTGTCAATGGTGCCTCAGCTAGTTGATCCACAATTACTTTTCCTTTAATATCCTTCCTATCCACATACTTGTTATCAAATTTACTAAGCAACATAACCCACTTAGTGAATCTTCCTATCAGTGTTGTCTTGCTCAAAAGATATTTTAAAGGATCTATCTTCACAATAAGCTTGATAGAATGAGATAACATGTAGTGTCACCATTTCTATGAATCAAAGACCATAGACAAACATGCTCATTCAATTGGAGAATAATTGAGCTCATATCCCACGAGAGTGTGACTGATGTAATGTATAGCTTTTTCTTTACCTTCTTGATCTTGTTGTGCTGGAAGAGCACCTAGAGAATCTTTTGTGGCTGAGATATAGAGAAAGAGTCGCTTGCCAAGAATTGGTGACATAAGAGTAGGCGAATTTGTCAAATGTTGCTTGATTTTGTTGGAGGCTTCTTCACACTTATCATCCCACTTAAATGATATATCTTTATGCAACAAGTGTTGGAAGGGATGACTTTTGTCTGCTAGTTGAGAAACAAATCATCTAATCGATTGGAGCCATCCTTTTAAATATCTTAATTTACTGATATTTGTAGGACAAGACATCTCCATGATTGCCTTGACTTTCTCTGGATCAACTTCTATGCCTTTAGCTGAGACAATATACCCTAATCATTTTTCTCATGTAACCCTGAATGCACACTTCTTTGGATTGAGTTTGATCTTGTATTTTTCCATTCAGGTGAATATCCTATCTAGTACTCTCAAATGACCTTCTCTAGTTTTATACTTTGCAAGGATATCATCTACATAATCTTCCATTATAGTATGCATCATATCATGGAAGATTATGGTCATGGCCTGCTGATAAGTTGCTCCAACATTATTAATCCCAAAAGGCATGACATTCCAACAGCGTGTACCCCAAAGACATGTAAAAGTAGTTTTCTCCTGGTCTTCTGGTGCAATCTTAATCTAGTTATAGCTTGAAAAACAATCCATTAAGGATAACATCTCATGCCTAGTTGTAAAATTGATTATGATATCAATGTTGGGAAATGGGAAGTCATCTTTAGGACAAGCCTTGTTCAGATCTCAAAAATCTATACATGTCATGATAGACTTGTCTGGCTTTGATACTGGTACAATGTTTGAAATCCATTCAGCATAATCAATGGCTTGAATGAATCCAACATCTAGGAGCTTTTTCAATTCTACTTTCACAAGGAGTATGATATGGGGATGCATCTTTCTAAGCTTTTGCTTAACTATTTTGATTCTTGGTGTAATAGATAAGTGATTCATAATAAGATTAGGATCTAATCTTGACATGTCAACATAAGACCAGGCAAATTTAACTTGTCCTTCCTTGAAAAATTGCAAAAATATTTCTCTTTCAGACTCTGTCAAAGATGCTGCTACTTGAAGAATTCACTTGGAATCCTCTATTTCAATAAGTATTGCAGATTTATCTTGATACATATAATTAGGAAGAGTTTCAATCCTTCCATCTTTGGGTGCCTTGGAGAGGTTTTCACCCTCATATGTGTCTTTTCTTTTTACTTTTTCTAGATCTAATACTGCCACTGAGTGGTTTTCACCATTAGATCTATTTATAACTTTTATATTTTTATGACTGAAAGGATTGGCATGCTCTCCAAAATAAGCCATGTCATTGAGTTCAATTGGAAATCTCAATTTATGATCCCCTAGTGGTAGATGATCTTTGATTCCATGATAGTCGATAATTTTGTAATCATTATGGAAAATGTTAAGTTCTGGATTATTGGGACAATCCCAATCTATAAGCTCAAGATGGACAACTGGTAATGGATCATTTGGGTCAATTTTAAAGGCAATAATGGTATTTATAGATAAATTTTCAAGGTTTATGATAGTATCAACAAGGTCTATTTCCATACTCTCATCTGAATTATCTCTTACAAGATAATTTTCACTTTCCTCATGATTGTTTAAAGTAGTAATATGTGGGACTAACTCTAGTGATTCATTCCTTGAACTCTTCCTCTCATGGTAAGCGTCACTATAGGTATGAAAAACATCAAATCCTATCTCTTCAGTATAGTCTGATAATGAATCCCATTCATAATCATTAGATTCAGTATCTTCATCTCATCCTTGATTATCCCTAAGTTTATCATGATTTATGTGGCTATCCTCTATTTTTCCTTTTCCACATACTTTCCATCCTTTCAAAATCCTAATTCAAAAGCTTTATAAATTTTATTGAAAGATGTGATATTTTATTTACCTTTAGGTTCCTTTGGTCCTTCTCCTTTATAACCTAATCTTGTTGTATCCCTTTGATAGTTTGGATTTTTTAGAATTGGTTTTATGACACCATCCCTTTGTAACCCTACGGGTCCACTGCCTTGATAGCCCATCTTTTGTAAAAAAATATATCCTTTACCATATACATCAGGTGATATATATTCATTCTTTACATCTTCCTCATTCTTGTGTTGATTAAGCAAATGATTAGCATTACGCTCAACTGCTTCTTTTGATATAGTGCCCCCACTTATAAATTTTCCATAAACAGTTGTAGAAGGGGCTTCTAATTGTTGTTTGATAATCAAGGATTTCCCATATGACTTAGGAGATAAGGGTAACTCTATAATACAAAAGGTTTGACCCAAAGTGTATTCTCCCATACTTTGTTCTTTTATGTCTATTTTGATACCACTAGATTTAGATGTTGATGCTATATTACTTGGATCAATGGGTGTTGTTGCAAAAGATCCAACACAATTATAAGGTACCAAAGACTCAAGTTCTATCTTCACAGTGTTGCAATATTGAAAAGGATTGGTATCTCCTTTGATAGTTATTTCTTAACCATTATAGGGAAACTTCAAGAAATGATGATAAGTTGATGGTACAAATTTCATATAATGAATCTGGGGTCATCCCAAAAGAATGTTATATGCAAGTTCCATATCAAGAACTTGACAAAGAACATCTTTGACTATGGGACCTACTTTGATAGGTAGAACCACAAATCCTTTGGATGACATCTCTTCTTCATCATAAGCTTTGATTGTGATTTTCTTCTTTGGATCCACAACATTTTTAGAAAATCCCAATGCAAGGATCAGTTTCAAAGTGCATATATTCAAGCCAGCTCCTCCATCTATTAGAACTCTTTTGATTTTATGATTTTGGACAAAGACTTCTATATGGAGTGGAGCATTATGTGGTTGATTAATGGCTAGATAATAATGCTCAGTAAAATATAGGCAATGTGGAGTGGTTAAATGTCCCACCATAGCTTGGAATTGAGCATGACCTAGATTTGTAGGGACATGAGTTTCTAGAAGAGATTTCTCAAGGATATCCTTGTGAGATGGTGACAAGCACAAAAGCTCCAATATAGATATTTGGGTAGGTGTTTTCTTCAATTGATCCAAAATATTGTATTGATTTGAAACATTAGATGTAGACTTTGGGAACATAACAGACTTATATTGTGGCATGGACGGTTTGGACGAGACACCTTGTAAAGTAACCTTGGATTGTGCTTGAGTGGTGACATTAACTAGTTGACTCAGAATTTTCTTTGATAGTAATCACATTGGCATAATACTGAGAAGGATGACATTATGAGATGTGATTAACATACTTATAGGATGTGGTATTGTAGTTGGCTTGATTATCACCCTTAGTATTGGAGGAACTTCCTTTCTCATGTTCGGGAAGTGGATCTTTAAAATCCATATGTGACTCATTTGAGGTATGTCCATCAATGCTTATTTCACCACTTTCTATCAAGTCTTGTATCACATCTTTAAGTCTTTAAAAATCATTAGTTTTGTAACCTTTCCCTCTATGAAATTCATAATAATCATTGTCATTCCACCAAGAAGGTTTCACCCTAGGTTCAAAATCTCTGATTTCAGGAAGTAAAATGAGTTTCTGTTAGAAATAGGAAATAATTGGACAGGGGGTGAATCAGTATTTCACAAACTTTTACTTTTGCCCAATTATGGATATAACAAATTAACTTGAAGCTTGCATAACAAAGTAAACTGAATAACAAGCATAGCAATAAATCAAATGAACTCTAACACCATGTTTGTTCTCAAGGAAACCCTGGCCAAGGGATAACCCCAGTGGGGATGGTACCCACAAGTGATCCACTAATCAAAAGTATCTGGTTAAGGATGTTGACCCTGTTAGGAGTCTATTACATACATATAGTGCCTTTGTGTTTATTAAAGGACTCTAGGCCTTGTTAGAAGCCTCAACCCTGTTAGGAGTTGGTATTAAAAAATATAATGCTTGCAAGATGAGCTCACTACCCAAACATGCAATAAACAATGATATCTTCAAGTACAAAGGTAAAGTACATAAACTTTTACTACTACTGAATAGCTTTCCTATTCTGATTTAGCTTTCTAGGCTCTTCACTTTCATATATAGAGTCTTCTTGCTTTCCTTCTTACAATATACAACTTCGCATCATAACATTACAATATTACTTATGTGTCTCTTTCGCATTACATGCTTCTTACATATATACAAGTTATTATAAATAATAACCTCCAGTCGGCTTACATAACATAGACTCTTTCCAAAATACAAAACTAATTCATGTTGCCTAAGAGTTAACATCTAGGATTTCATCCCTTATATGGTTAAGTCATTATTTTGATAAACAAAATAATCCCTTAACTTAATATTCACATTCTGTCTTCTTGCTCTGTTCAGGTCGGCTTTGACACTGTCTCTGTGATTATTTAATATCTTCTTCTATACATATCGTACAAACTTGCACTTTCACATGTGTCTTTGATATACATAGAATTATCCATGTTCAAGTGCACATGTACTGAACCTGCTTCTGTGAACATTGCTAACCAAAAATATCTCTGATTAGACTGGTAAATACTATTGTGCTTAGATAATTTTCACTTGCACTCATGCAAAACTGTTTCCTTCTATAGTGCGATCATCATGGTGATTATATGTTTCCATAATGACAAAAATCTGATATCCTACTTATCCAAATTTCCAACAATCTCCCCCTTTGTCATTGGTGGCAACATATAAGAAAATTGGCTAAGTCCTCAAAACTTTAAGATACAAAATTGTGGCCAAATAAAAATAATCATAACTCCTTATATCTCTGAAATATCCATACTCCTCCTAACAGTTACTTCATGATATACATACAATATACAATTTTCTGCTAATACTACTCCCCCTTTGACAACAATGACAAAGGTGTCAAAAACTTGGTACCAAAAATTGTTTTTACCTTAAGATTTCAGAATTGCAAGGCCGGTAGGCTTGCAACACAATCTGCAAAATTTATCTTCAGGATTTCTAACTCTTTCTCCCATAATTTCTTTACTGCATCTAAAACACTTAGGAGTGTGCAAAGGCCAAAAGATGCAATTTCACATGTCTTTAGGTTTGCATAGTGAAATTTTCCATAAGATGCCTTTGAAGAAAGATATTCCTCTAATTGATTTTCAAGAATACTCAACTTTATCGATACATTCTCTATTAATAGAGTGAATCTTTTCAATCTTTTCTCCTTTTCATCATTCAGAAGTCTCATATCATCATAGATTTTACTTATGTTCCTCTCAATTTATAATCTTTTCACATTAGGGCTTGACAAAAGGTTCATTGCCACTTGTAACTCTGCCTCTTTGATCTTTGTCTTCTCTGTCAACTCTATTGTATGGTTTTCTGATTTTGTACATTGAATGTACAATGATTTTTCTCTTTCCAAAAATCTTCTTAATTCTTTAATACAAATATCTAGATTGTCTGTATCATCTCTGATATTCTGACATACATTTTGAAATATTTGAGCATCATGGGCTGCTTGGGCTTTCATGGTGGCTATGTCTAATAGGTTAGTGAATTTTGTATCAAAATCTTTCACAACCTTTGTTTCTTTTCCTTGTGGATCTACCTCATTGATTTGACTTGATATTATGATTTGTATTTTCTCAGTCACCTCAAGTAATGTTCCTTCTAGGATTTTTACCTTCTTATTCTTCCCAATAATTTTGTTCAAAAATGAGATCAGCTCTATCTGATCATCATCATCAACTTCATGTCCAAGACTTGAAAACACTGATTCAATCTGTGGTTTCTATGCTGATTTTGTTGCTTCCTTGGGCTTAGAAATGATTACTGTCTATTCCTTAGGAACTTCCTGCTCTGCTACTGCATTAAACTGTGGTTCTTCTTGTGTTACTTATATCTTTTCTTCTTTCCTTGTTCTGATTTCTTCTTCCTCATTTACTGCCATGTCCTGCTACTCATCAACCGAATTTCCAACAATGTCATCATGGTCATTAAATGAATTTTCTTCACTGTCTAATATGATATTTGTACCTTCAACATTCATAGACTCATCTTCAATGTTAATGGATGGTGGTGGTGTTGGTGATGGATTTGTCTGATACTCTACCTCAACTGCTTGATCAAATTCATTAATGTGCTCACTAGGTCTAGATGTCATGACCTTCACAACCGCTTGCTCTGTCTCATTGTTTATTTCTTCATAGTTACCTCCCATTATCAAAATGGTTATGCTTTTCTTCCTTAGATGGGTGCTAAGGTTCTTCATGATTTCCTTAAAATGTTCTTCATCTTTTATCTCACACATCTTCCTTACATATCTTTCTCTTATTCCTTTATCTTCCTTTGTTTCTCTTCTCTTCCTGTTTACTAATCTCTCATAAAAGTCATCAAGAATGTTTCCCTTAATGCCCTCAAGTGTCTTATCTATCAGTATCATGTGCTTGACAACTGCATTCTCTAGGTTCATTCTCTTAGCAAATTTGTATAACTCATAGTATTTGTTCATCTTAGTGAAATCTCCTTCATTAATGATTAAGGAATTCACTTTTTCTATCTTAGGCTTCCATTTCTTCCTGCTACTTCCCGCTTCTTCATCTATCTTTTCTTTTGATGTTTTCTTTGGTGCTAGGGTAAATATAGTCTTATGTCTCTTTCCTGGACCACTTGACATTTCTTTTACTCTTTTTGCTGGTGGAGTGGTGGAGGATCTAGTGAATTTTCTTACTTCCTGCACTTCCAATACTTCAATTTCTTCCTCTAAGTCCTGAGTTCCTTTAGTAGGGGCTGCAAAAGATTTCAGGGTTGGAACTGATAGGATTTATGTCTATCCTATATCTCTTATTGTTGTTGCAGTCTGCTTTGCAATCTTAAATTCATGCTCTTTCATGCCTGTGTCTTTAAGTGTTTTCTTCATAGTACTGTCCACTCTCTTCTTATCTATCTTTTGTGCCTGTAATGATTTTGCGGAGTCAAAGTTCTCCTCATATGTCCCAAATCTAGGACTCTTGGCATCTAGATTACCCTTAAGTAATCGGCTTATGTATCCTTCAATTTCAACTTCAAAAACTTCATACGCTAGTGGATCTACGAATTCCATTCTAGGTTCTATTAAGAATGGGAACACTGAGAGAGGGGGTTGGATTAGTGTTCTATAATTAAAGTTTTTCTGCTTCTCTAAACTTAGCCCAATTACTTGAATACTGAAATGAATAGTAAAGCATATAAAACAAACAACCATAAGACATAACACAAGATATGTTTACAGGGAAACATATCTGGTTGACTCTCAAAAATAGCCAAATGAAAACCTCGGTGGGAATTAGTACCCACGAATAATTGCACTTTGTCTTATGAACTTGTTAGAGTTCCTTTTCCCTATTAGGAGCAGTCATTATAATGCATACAATTGTTAGGAATAGTCCCACAAGATAACTGAGAGGGGGGTGAATAATTTATCTACAAGATTCAATTCTTTGTCAAATTAAGTACAGAAAAACATTAAGCATAAATACAAAAAGATAACACTTAACATAACACCACAATTTTGGTTATGGGAAAACCCAAATAGGTAAAAACCCCAGTGGGAATTAGCATCCACTATAAACTGCACTAGAGTATAATGATCCCTATTAGAAGATCTTACAACACTGTTAGGAGTTGATCTTTACAAAGCATGAAGTATAGTAACCTATTCAAAGGTCAGACCCTGTTAGGAGTCTTTTATGATTAACCTGTTAGAGGTGAGGACACACTGTTTGGGAGCACATTGCTCAAATGGTGAAGGCTCCAATCTTCTACACAATAGATACACACTATATCTGGATCTTGGTGAACTCTGAATTAGACCTGTTGTCTTGATCAGTTCCAATGAATGGAATACACTCTCTACTACTTCACATAGATCTTCAACTGATGATATATCTTTTCTGGCTCACTACTTCACACTCTCTGCTCTTCTTAATTCATCTCTCCTTCTTGATACTCTTAGTGATCACAACTGGCTAGCTATGATTATCTTTCTCCATCCATAAGATATAATCAACAATACACCTCTTCAACAACATCTCCAATGGCTATACTAAGCACACAACACAAAAAAGGGACCGTGCACTCAATATGGGTAGACGTTGTTGGAGATTTGCCAACAAGCCAGTGTTGACTGTATGCTTGTCATTGATGACAACATATGGTATGTAGCATGTGTTGAAGTTATATGTAGAGAGCCTTGAGCATATGTAGTATGGATATGTTATCAGCATGATATCATAGACGCAGAGGTTGATTCTGAGTACAGATAGTTGTGCAGTTATTTGTATCAGCAGTGTTCTTGATGGTGTTATATGTTGAATTTGGTATGTGATTTACAATATGGTTATGATGGAGCCTTACATTTTTATATTTGTGTTGGAGACATGTTTGTGATGCTATGTTCATGGATGCAGATTTATTTGTGTAGTTGAAGTTGAGTTATGATGTTTTTATTTGCCAGTTATAGTTTCCTAAGTTTGTTTGGTGGAGTCGATAGAGTTTAAGTTGTTTCTCCAGTTACACTTATCATTATGATATGCGTGTTTGGTTTTGTGCTTAGTGATGAGTTAAGAATTTTTGGTTAAGATCATAGATCTTATTTCTTCTTGAGAGTAAAGATTCAGTTATTTTGGTGGAGTCGATAGTATGAAGCGACGTGTCTACTCACATTGAGTTGCACGGTCCTTTTTGTGTTGTGTGTTTGGTTTAGCCATTGGAGATGTTGTTGGAGAGTTTTATGGTTTCTCTATTATGATTTCAAGAAGGTTCTAACAAGCTGACTTGATTATATCTAATGGAGGAAGATACTTATAGCCAGTCAGTTGTGTTCACTGATGGCATCATGAAAGTAGAGATGTATTAAGCAGAGTAGAGAGTGCGAAGTAAAGAAGAAGAGTGTATGCTATTCATTGGAACTGATCAAGACAACCGGTCTAATTCCCAGCTCACCAAGATCTAGATATAGTGTGTATCTGTTGTGCAGAAGGTTGCAGCCTTCACCATTTAAGCGGTGTGCTCCCGAATAGTCTGTCCTCACCTCTAACAAGGTTAATCATAAAAGAATCCTAATAGGGTCCAACCTTTGACCAAGTCACTGTACTTATTGCATTGTAAAGATCAACTCCTAACAGGGTTGTAAGATCTTCTAACAAGGATCATTATACTCTAGTGCAATTTATAGTGGGTGATAATTCCCACCAGGGTTTTTACCTATTTGGGTTTCTCCATAACCAAAATTTGTGATGTTGTGTTAAGTGTTATCTTGTTGTGTTTATGCTTAATGTTCTTCTATACTTAATTGGATAAAGAATTGAATCTTGTAGATAATTGATTCACCACCCCCCCCCCTCTCAGTTATCTCTTGGGACTATTCCTAACAATTGGTATCAAATCCAAGTGCCTTGGAGACAAAGTTTAACATCTTGAGGTTGATCAGATGGCATTCTTTAGAAAAGAAAGTCCTAAGTTTGATGGAGAGAATTATCTTCATTGGAAGAACAAAATGATAACACATTTGCAGTGCATTGGTTTTGAGATTTTTGAAGTAGCTACTCAAGAAGTATAGGTCCCCTCTCTAAAAGATCTTGCAAAAGATGATGCAACTCTTAAGTAGAAGGAATTTTTCACTCAAAATGAAATAGCCAAAGAATCCCTTATCAACGCCTTATTTGACAATGATTTTTTAGAGATCAAGAAAGTAGATAGAGCCTACAAGATATGGAAGTATCTAGAAGACATGTTTGAAGGAGATATCCAAGCCAAGAATGTGCACAGAAAGACATGGAAGAAAAGATACAATACTTTGGAGATGCTACCTGATGAGAGCATCAGATCTTACAATCAAAGGATTAATGAAGCAATAGAAGGAATCAGAAACAATGGTGGTGAAATTTTGGAAGAAGACATCATGGATAAATTGATGACTACTCTAACAGTAGAATATGAGAGCAAGATAAACCTCCTAGATGAGACTATGCAATTTTCAAAAGAATTCAAAAGAGAGACCTTGATCAGAAATATTTTAGCATTTGAGATATCAAGATTGAAGACAGAGCCTAAAAGTGAAACAACATTCAAAGCATCTGTTCATGGTAAGAAATCCTTGAACACTTCTGGTAATTTTGATGATGTAGATGAGGGTAAAGAGTTAGATGAATTTATTTCTATGGTTGCTAAGAAAGAAAGAAAAGGAAAAGGAAAATATGAAGGTCAGTTATCATAGGTATAGGAGCTATCACTTTGGATGGAAAGAATAACACTGATGATGTTCTTATTAGGAATGGGAACACTAAGAGGGGGGGGGGGGGTGAATCAGTGTTCTATACTTTAAATCTTTTTGTTTCTACTTGAAACTTAAACCAATTACTTATATATTGAAATGAACATCAAATAAAATAAGCAAACAACCATAACACATAACACTAGATATGATTACGGGGAAACCTTGGCCAAAGGAAAAACCCTGATGGGAATTAATACCCACTAATATTTATACTTGTGTATTATGAACCTGTTAATGTTCCTTTGCCCTGTTAGGAGCAGTCTTTACAATGCTTAAGTACAAAGACCTTGTTAAGGGTCAGACCCTGTTAGGAGTCTTGAGGTAAACCTTGTTAGGGGTGAGGAATCACTGTCCAAGAGCTCACTGCTCAATAGAGTAGGCTACAATCTCCTGGATAATAGATCCACACTATATTTGTAAATGGTGAGCTACTGCTATGACACTTCTTGTTTGATCAGTTCCTTTTGTGCGTTGATGCTTTAACCTCTTGTAAAGCTCTACAACATTATAACTATTCTTCCCATACTCCTTCTTTGCTACTATCAGCTCTATATCTCATGCCATTCTCAAATACAAAGGTGCATGTCTTATTTATATGTGCAAACAAAACTATTCACTAGGTCAGCCTTGAACCTAATACATACAACGCTTCCAAATGAATTGGCTCAAACGTGTTTACATAAAATGATATTAACATTTCTATAACCTAAATATAATAGGTGCATAGCCTTTACAAAATAATATTATACACACTAACCAAAATACCAACAGCCGGCTCTATGCTCTATTTTGTTCTACCACTCACTGTCTGTGTCAATTCATCTGGTTGTAACTTCTTCATACTAACTCATCTAATCATGTGCTCTTAGACTTAGCATGATTACATACTCATAAGCTTATCTTCAAGGGCGCATGCCATAACTTGGTCATACACATGTGCGTTGATGCTCTATTTATCTAGTGCTCTGCTGGCTATCTAGTGTTAGGAATAAGGTATCTCAACCTTGGATAACTCCTATTCTTATTATTTGTTTTGTAAAATGTATTTCTTGCAAATAATGTTGATGTGTCGACATCTTGAATTGTGTGTAAGGAGATCATGGCTAAAACAGTTATGACGGATTCCTATGACACGTAAGAGCTATGTCAGGAAGATTCAATGACAGGTGAAGACATGTGGCAACTGATAAATTTGAGTAATGTACACTCTTCCCCACTGATAAAGAAAACCCTAATACGGTTATCTTTGGGAGTAGCCCTAAAAAGTGAAGCACATGATATAAGCTTTTTTAGGGTTGCGAAGAGATGTGATGCAAGTGTATGGTTGGAACATTTTTTATGCTACCATGATTTGTCTTCAAGGTTTTGGAAATCTTCTAAAAGAACTTGCATTGCAAGTGTATTGTAAGCTGTAATAGTTTTGATCAATACATTGTGCAAGTTTTGGAGTGCTGGGGTTTTTACCGAAAGGTTTCCCCAGGGTATATCATTGTGTCATTCTCTATTTTTCTGTATGCATGGTATGTGGTTGCAATATCTTTGTTAAAGTAGTTAATGAATCTGAAATTGTAAGGATTTATAAGAATTTGCACAATACTCTCCTATAGAGATTAGCATAGGAAGCTATTTCCGCACCTGAGTTTCCTTACAAGTGGTATCAGAGCTTGATCAACTTTTGATCCTAGTTGTTGGGTAGGGCTTTTTGAGCTGATCTCAAGTTTGAGTGAGAGTTTTTTACAGAGCATTATGAATCTTATTTGCAGATTGAGATGGAAGGTTCATCATATGGAAGAATGGAGGTGGAGAAATTTAATGGCACTAATTTCGAGTTGTGGAAACTCAAGATGGAAGACATGCTGGAAGATCATGACCTATGGGAAGCGACTTCAAGTGCTACAAGACCAGCAACTATAGCTCAAGCAGATTGGGATATCAAAGACCGTAAAGCTAAGGGTCTCATAAGACTCTGTTTAAACGATGTAGTTCTTCTGAATGTTCTAGATGAGAAAACTGCAAATAGTTTGTGGGAAAGACTTGTGGCCGTGTATCAGGCCAAATCTCTGGTGAACAAGTTGTTCCTGAGGGAGAAGTTGTACTCTCTATGAATGGAGGAAGGTGGATCCTTAACGGATCATTTAAATGCATTTAATCTACTGGCTGCACAGTTGACATCAGCTGGTGTCAAGTTAGAGGAGGAGGATTGTTGCTACACACTTTTGTGTTCTTTACCAGATTCATAGGACCATCTTGTGATGGCTCTTAGAAGCATGTTAGTCACCTTCAAAATGGATGATGTGGTGTCTTCGCTGCTATCAAAGGAGATGTAGAGAAAGGCTTCCATTTCAGAAAAAGAAGCCCTTGTTGTTCGTGGGAGTTCCACTGAAAGAGGGAAGAAAAATGACAATAAGTCTGACAATAAGGGTAGATCCAAATCCTGTGGGAAGTCAAAGACTTCCAATAAGTCCAAGGCAAAATGTTGGAACTATGATAAATTTGGGCACTTCCGTAAAGACTGCAAAGAGTCGAAGAAGAAGAAGAAAGGTTCAGATTTAGCTTCAGAAAGATCTCAAGAAGATGGCGATGCATTCATCACAGCTTTGGCAGCCCATGCATCTGATGATGTGTGGTTGGTTGATTTGAGTGCATCTTTTCACATGACCCCTCATCAAAACTGGTTCTCAAAATATGAAGAGTTCGATGGTGGAAAGGTGTACTTGGGTGATGATTCTCACTTAAAGATAGTTGGATGCGGAAGGGTCACTATAAAATTTCCTGATGGAAGAGTAAAGGGAATCAACGGAGTTATGCACATTCTAGGTTTGGCATGAAACCTATTATCTGTAAGTATGTTGAATGATGTAGGTGTGCAAGTTGTTTTTTCAAAAGAAGGATGCAAGATGATGAGAGGATCGATAGTGCTTGCAAGGGGTACTAGGAGAGGTACCTTATTTCAGCTAGATGCATGTATTCCTCTATGTAATAGTTCTTCATCCTCACCATCTGAACAAGTAGTGAAGAAGTCTGTGGCTATTGGTTTCGATGGTAGTGCAAACACTTTGGAAGGTAAGCTTCCTGCAGAAAAGACAATGTTGTGGCATATGAGATTTGGCCACATTGGTGAAAAGGGTCTCAGAACCCTGAAAAATAAAAATCTCGTTGAGGGGTTAAATGATTGCAATCTCGAGTTTGACTTCTGTGAACACTATGTCTATGGTAAACAAAATCATGTTCAGTTTTACTCTAGTTCTCACAAATCTTCTGATGTTTTGGATCTTATTCATTCTGATGTATTTGGTCCTTAAAAGTTGCTTCAATCTCCAAGTCTATATTTTTTGTATCTTTCATAGATGATTACAGTAGAAGGATGTGGATTTATTTCCTTAAAATTAAGACACAAGTCTTTAGTTGGTTCAAGGAATTTAAAGCTCTTGTAGAGAATCAGACTAGTAAGAAGATTAAGTGTGTGAGAACTGACAATGGTGGTAAGTTTTGCTCAACAAAGTTTGAACAGTTCTATAAAGAACAAGGTATCGAGAGGCATAAGACAACTCCTTATACCCCACAACAAAATGGAGTTGCAGAGAGAATGAACAAGATACTGATGGAGAAGGCTAGGAGTATGCTTAGTGGAGCTAGTTTAGAACAAAGGTTTTGGGCCGAAGCTGTGGCCACTGCTTGCTATCTAGTTAACAGATCTCCTACATCAGCCCTTGTTGGTAAGACACCAATGGAGGTGTGGTCTGGTAAGAAGCCTTCAATTAGACATCTTCATGTTTTTGGTTGTGAAGCTTATGCACATGTTCCAAAGGAGAAAAGATCTAAGTTGGAAAGCAAAGCTGTTAAATGTATTTTCATCGGATACAGTGCTGGTGTGAAAGGATACAAGCTTTGGGATCCTGTGACTAGTAAGGTGTTGTATAGTAGAAATGTTATTTTTAGAGAGCTAACATCTTCTCCTATTGTGCTACAACCAGATGAAAAAGAAAAGGAAAAAGATGTTGTTCAGTTGCCTCCTACCCCTAAGAAGACTGAACAGAGAGACTATGTTGGGCCTAATGATGAGGAGAGCTCTAGCAGCTCTAATAGTTCAGAAGAAGAGGAAGAACAACCTCAACCGCAGCCCTTGAGGAGATCCATGAGAGAAAGAAAGCAACCAGAAAGGTTTGGTTATTCTATGTTAGATTCCAGTTGTGCCTTTGCTTTGATTACTAACACTGATGAGCCTAGATCTGTGAAAGAGGCTTTGGGCATGGAAGATGCAGGTTCCTAGATTGAGGCTATGGATGATGAGATGGCTTCATTAGAGAAAAACAAAACTTGGGACCTTGTACTTTTTCCTAAAGGGAGAAAATCTGTTGGCTGTAAATGGGTGTTCAAGAAGAAATTCTGTGCAAATGGCAGTGTTGAAAGGTACAAAGCTAGATTGGTTGCAAAGGGGTATTCACAAGTAGAGGGAATAGATTATGGTGAAATATTCTCTCGTGTTGCAAAGTTGACATCCATTAGATTTCTATTATCTCTTACTGCATCATATGATTTAGAGATAGAACAAATGGATGTGAAGACAACTTTCCTTCATGGTGATTTGGAGGAAGAGATTTATATGTCACAACCTGAGCACTACATTATTAAACGTAAAGAATCCTTAGTTTGTAGATTAAAGAAATCTCTATATGGTTTGAAGCAATCTCCTAGGGTGTGGTACCTTAAGTTTGATGCCTTTGTGTTGTCAATTGGATTTGTAAGATCAAAATCAGATCATTGTGTTTATTTCAGAGTTGAAAATGATCACCTTCTTATTGTTGCATTATATGTTGATGATATGTTGTTGTTTGGGAAGGGTAAGGGTATGATTTCTAATTTTAAATCTCAGTTGTCAGCACAGTTTGAGATGAAAGATCTTGGGGTAGCTAGGTACATCTTGGGTATGGAAATCAATAGAGACAAGTCTAATAGAAAACTTTGGTTGAGTCAGAGTAAGTATGTGAAGTCTGTGTTGGACAGGTTTAGCATGGCAGATTGTAGACCACTATGTGTTCCTATTTCTGTGGGAACAAATTTATCTGTAGATGATTGTCCAAAATCTCCTAGTGAGGTGGAGGACATGAGTAGAGTACCTTATGCTAGTGTAGTTGGTAGTCTTATGTATGCTATGGTCTGTACTAGACCAAACATTGCCCAAGCAGTGGGAGTCCTGAGTCGGTTTATGGCTAACCCTGGATGGGTACATTGGGATGCAGTTAAGCGAGTATTCAGATATTTGAGGGGTACATCAGATTACTCCATATGTTATCATGGTAACTCTTCTAGATCTCTGCATTTAGTTTGTATTCGTGGGTTTGTGGATTCAGATTGGGTAGGTGATATTGACAGCAGGAGATCCACCAGTGCTTATGTGTTCACTATGTTTGGTGGTGCCATTAGTTGGATGAGTAAGCGACAACCTATGGTTGCTTTGTCCACTATAGAAGCTAAGTACATGGCTGCTACTCATGCTTGTAAAGAAGCCATTTGGCTTAAAAGATTGTGTTTTGATGTTGGTGTTGATGCAGAATAGATTACTATTTGGTGTGATAGTCAGAGTGCTATTTTCCTTGCAAAGAATCCAACTTTCCATGCCAGAACGAAGCACATTGATGTGCAGTTTCACTTTGTGAGAGATATGGTGCAAGATGGAAAGGTAAATTTGGAGAAGGTAGATACTATGAAGAATGTTGTAGATGCATTAACGAAACCAGTGGGCACTGAGAAGTTCAGATGGTGTTCGAAGTCTATGGGCCTTTTGGCCTATAGCGGTTAGTTCCTGTTATGTTCTTATTGCTCTTACAAGGTGTTCGACAAGTGGGAGAATGTTAGGAATAAGGTGTCTCAACCTTGGATAATTCCTATTCTTATTATTTGTTTTGTAAAATGTATTTCTTGCAAATAATGTTGATGTGTTGGCATCTTGAATTGTGTGTAAGATCATGGCTAAAATGGTTATGGTGGATTCCTATGACACATAAGAGCTATGTCAGGAAGATTCAATGATAGGTGAAGACATGTGGCAACTGATAAATTTGAGTACTGTACACTCACCCCCATTCATGGGGTTCGGTGCATCACCCCGAAAAAAATTTTGGGGTTCCTATTTTCTCAGAGAATGGTAAAACCCTAATATGGTTATCTTTGGGAGTAGCCCTAAAAAGTGAAGTGCATGATATAAGCTTTTTTAGGGTTGCGAAGAGATGTGATGCGAGTGTATGGTTGGAACATTTTTTATGCTGTCGTGATTTATCTTCAAGGTTTTGGAAATCTTTTGAAAGAACTTGCATTGCAAGTGTATTGTAAGCTGTAATAGTTTTGATCAATACATTGTGCAGGTTTTGGAGTACTGGGGTTTTTTACCGAAAGGTTTCCCCAAGGTATATCATTGTGTCATTCTTTATTTGTCTGTATGCATGGTATGTGGTTGCAATATCTTTGTTAAAGTAGTTAACAAATCTGAAATTGTAAGGATTTATAATAATTTTCACAATACTCTCCTATAGAGATTAACGTAGGAAGCTGTTTCCGCACCTGAGTTTCCTTACATCTAGTCTTCCATACTTAACCAAATTCTGATCTTATGAGTAAGTGTGCTGACTCCAAAGCTCCATATGACTTTGTTTCCATAATGACAACACTAAATCATAGTCATATACCTCAGTATAGTCAACTTTCCAACAATCTCCCCCTTTTTCATTAGTGGCAACAAAGGAATAAGGCGAAGTTACTAACTGTATCTTACAAACAATTTCTAACATATACACTATCTTATAACTCCCTTATACTTTATTTTACTCCCTTTTTACATTATATATACTACTCCATATTCTTCCTTAATATATACTATATCCCCCTTTGACATTAATGATAAAGGTGCTAAAAAATATATCTACAAGTACTTACTCAGTGAATACATCTGGATATGCAATCTTCAATTTCTAGATCTCTTGCAGCCAAAATGCTTTCAGTGCATTTACAGTCTGAAGATGGGTGCACAAAGCATAAGTCAACTTCTCCATCTTTTCCAATTCTGAACTTGGTTCTTGATCATATGTCACCATCGTGGCATCAATCTCTTTGATATTCTGATTTAGCACATCTAAAGAGGGCACAAGAGCATTTCTTAGCTGAGTTTGCCTTGCCCTTATCTTAGCCATTTCTTTTTCTATTTTATCTATCCTATCCACTTGTCCTTTTCATACACTCTACTATTATCTTTCTTCCCTTAGCTGCAAAATCTTTCAGCAACGCTTGACCAACTTTCAATGAACTAAGGTCAAGTGTGAAATTACTGATCAATTCACTTAGCCTCTTTTTAAGATATTTTTCTTCTGCAATCTTGGATGCAGATTCTTCTTGGCTAGAGAAGTTTGATTTGAAATTTGATAGGATGGAGCTAACATCCTCCGCTGAGTGTACATTGGACACTTTCTTATTCTCAGGAAGTAAGCTATTCAGGATGTTGACTGATTCAACAAACAATGGATTCCTCATAACCTATTTCTCTTTTTCCTTTTCCATTGCTAGCACACTGATCTTAATCAGGTCTTCTTCTCCCCATGAATCTAGAATTTTTGTGTCAGGAGTCAAACTTGACAACAATGACATTGATGGCATAGGAGTGAGAGGTGTGATGTCAATCACTTCTATCTTTACCCTTGCAAGCATTTCAATAGAGGGTTCATCTGCAAGTTCATCTACCTTTTCTTCTTCTTTCTCTTTTTCTTTTTCTTTCTCCTCTTCTTCCTCTTTTTGTTCTTTTCCATTTAGATCCTCAATCTAAACTTCTTCTTGTTGCATAGATGAATTATCACCACATAGAATTTCAGCCTCTTATGTACTTACAAAGGATTCCTCAAACTTATCCAAGTCCAAATTTGTGGCCTCCATTGATATCTCCATATTATCAATCAAAATTGTATCATCTTTTGTTCCAGTCATAGGTGTGGAATCCTATGGACCTATCATAGGTACATTTGGGATCTCACCTATTTTTACTTGCTCAGAGGGTACTTGAGTTGTGGGCGTAGATGATGGATGCATGCGTTGTTCCAAAAATACCTTCTCAAAGGCTATCTCAATCTCCTTTGCAATCAACTCATAGTCCTTGTTCATGATTTGTAGAGTTCTCATCTTGGTTCTGAGGTGAGGCTTTACCAAATTCAAAAATAGAGATTTTTCTTCAACTAAGCATACTGGTAGGTTATCATCCAGTGTCTTCTCTCTTATTCTAAAATCTTCTTCAACAACTTGTCTTTTCAATGTATCCAAAATGTCTCAGGCTTGATCTAAAATGGTTGTCTTGAGTTCCAAAATAGTCTTCTTAAACTTGATCATATGCTTGATTATCATATCATGAATCTTAGATTTTTCTATCTCATGATATTTGTCATAAAAATTATCTATTTGATCAATTATGCCCTCATCTAATACTCTTGATCTCAATACTTGCAAATTTGGTAGAAATCCTACCTCAGGAGGTGGTTGAATGTTTCTGCCTCAGCTTCTTGTGTCTCTTGCTGATGGATGTCTTGTGATAGTTTTCTTTTTCCTCTTAGGTATCTTGCCTATCTCAGGAGATGCTTCAGTGGACACCAAATCAACAGTAGGGATGGGCGCTGAAGTGTTATCATCAGTTTTCTTCTTTTTCTCCTTTGGATCTATTGGTTCCTCAAATTGGACTTTATGCTTTCAAAGGCAACCAATACATCTATAGGGTTTTAGGATGGGTTAGATCCAAATATGGAATTCTATGATGATTGGACCAACTATAGGGAAAAGATTTCCCTCTGCACTTCTGGCTCTGCAAAACCAAGGAGGGTACTCCTAATGCAGTAAAAACAAGCTTTACATTAACAATAACAGACTGGATTTAATAACAACAGATAAATGATAAGAAAATACTAAATTATGACCATTCATTCATTGATTCTCCATTATCATTAGGTGGAATACTACTTTCTAAGTCACCGTACTTAAATAATTTTGATAGATTTATATCAAAATGTTAGGAATACAAATAGAACCTTCTCAAACACTGATCTCTATAAAACAACTCCACTACTGGTGAGTTCCTTATCCATTGGGTAACATCTTCACTTCAAAATTATGATACACAAACAAATATACTAAACTTTGATGACCTTTCCCTTTGAAAATGCTATCACCCTATGGTGGATTTTATCAAAGGAATCCTAGATTCATACTACTTACTTGAATCCTTATGCAAAACATTAAAGAATTTATGTCATATCTAAAGCTTATTTAATCTGATCCTAGATTAGAGCTTAAGAATATAAACATACACACAGAGATTATCCATGAAATGAATTTTATCAATTCATAACTCAAAGAGAAATACACAAAGGAGATATATAAACTTTGGATTTTATTCAAATGCTATATCAATATCATGTATACAAAATGCTTTAAAATGCAACTATCTAGATATTTAACTGAACCAAAAATATTTCTCTTTACAAAAAATTTCCTAATATAGTCTACAATATCCTAGACTCAAAACATGTCAGTAAGAATGTCCAAGTTTTGGTCCTTTCAAAATGATCTTGGTAATCCTTTTATAGAAAATAAGGATTGCATACAAGCTTCACATCCTTCCTAGAAGAGATAAAAATGTGACCACATAACTAGACAAAGAAGGTAAATAAAACACCTTTCTGTTAAAATTTTACAAAACTGATCACTCACATGAGTGCCCAAAATTTCAACAACTCCCAATGTTAGTTCAAAACATGCCAGGTGTAGCATCCATGCTTGCTCTAACTATTTGAAGTTCCCTGCACTGTTTGCTTTACTTTCAAGGGGTTGGGGCACTGCCACTTGTTGCTTCCTCTGCGGATGTCTCTTCTTCTCTGGCACTCTCTAAAAGATATGCTTCTTCCCAAGATGCATAAGTATCTTCACCTGGCCAATGAAAAGCTAGAACCTCGTCCCTTTTTGGTAGTAATTTTTCCCAATCAGTAACTACTTGGTGTACCTCATTCCTTACATTAGTGAAGAGTATTCTGGCATCCTATATTATTTCAAATAAAGGGAGTATTGTCTTCTGTATTCAATATAATTTCTATTCTAGCTAATACTTCACCATAAATTTGTTCTAATCACTACTCCCTATCTTTTATAGTTCCATCTGCTTTGATAAGACTGGGAAACACTTGAAAATTGTCCTGAAAGTATCTTACCCTTAAGATCTCTACCTTCCTCTTTAAACTTTCCCTATTGACTTTAAACTCAAAAAGGTCTTTAACAAATTTATATGTATTTTTTAGTTGTATATCCACAATACATTGATCTTTAATCAAATCAAAGAAATATTTCAACCTATTCTATCTAGCAACCCACCTTTCCAAAATTGGGCCTACAATGGCTACCTCTTTCTTAAAAGAGATCAAAATGTCAGACAACTGCTTAGCAATTCTATAAATTTCTCTTGGTTTTACATTTGCAACAAATTTTAAAATGGTATCCTTTATTCTTTTTTCATATCTTTGCTTCTCTCTTTGCTCTATGTCTTCATCACCCATGGAAGGGGGAAGAGGGGAGAGGGGATACTCAATAATAGGGCTTGAAGAAGAAGGTCCAGTAGGGGAAGAAGAAATTTGCAATTTCCCTGATGCTTGAATTGGGCCCTATTCACCTAACCTTTTCTTCAAGTCTGCAATTAATATATCTTTTTCATATATTCCCTATTTCAACTCCCTTTAAGCCTTCAACACTATTTCTATCCTTACTGTGAGCTCCTCTTTTTCCTTGGCCTCTATTTCTGCCACCTTGGCTGTGAGTTGAGTTGTTGCTACTACCATGCCTAATGCCTCAACTAAAGAGGTGTCAGTGACCCTTTTGACTATGAGGCTACCTGTAAGACCACCCTTGGTAATCTAATTTCCTTTGTTATTCTCATTTTTCTTTAAAGACCACATGACCAAGGCTTGATGATCATTACTAAAAGTGACTCCCTTAATTGCATGTTATGCCTCCTCCCTGGTCTTGTGAATTGGTGTTGTCTATTTTCTGACTACATCCAATACCACTGCATCAGCTATATCCCACTCTGGGAGGATAAGCACTCCTAAATTTCTCACCAGGTCTCTCCCCTTGTTCTAGAGTGATCTTCTCAAACCTATCAGTCATCTCCTTCCTCACCTCACTCTCTATGAGTTTTAGATCTTTATCTGGATTCTCCTCATGCCTCTTTTCACAAGTTTCTTGAAATTGACTCATGTTTAATTTCCATAAAAATTGCATGAAGGCCCTAGCCTTTACAAAGGTATCATCAGCTAAGAACTCATCACATGCTTGTTTTATTATTGGGTCTAGCTCTATGCCTTCCATTTTTCCCATTGTCAAATCCAATTCAGGTTCTTTTGGTGGCTCATGCACCCCCTCATTTATCTCTTCATAGGTCATAAAAATTTGACCTAGAGCTCCCAATTATTGTACCTGTTCTATGACCTCTTGATCATCCATGATGTTCAGAGGTGATTAGGATGGAGAGTAATCCCCTTACACATGTTCAAGCCTCTCTTATATCTTTTGTCTCTTTGAGGGAGGTGGGGAATCAAGAACATCTTTAGTTGGTTGAGCCTGAGGTGAGTCTGGAATCTTTACAACCTCTTTTTGTTTTTTCACCTGATGTGATGTGGAAGGGATATCCTCTTTTCTTTTTGGTTGTTCATGCTTGTCAAGTCCTGGTACCACCACATTATAACTAGTTTTCTTCTGTACCATGTATTTACTCAGGGGCAATACTTTAGTAAATGCAATTTTTCTCAATAGTGATTGAGCCTTCTCTGGGTCATCTTTCATGGCTTTGTCATTTTTCTCATTTAGGGTTTGAAAAATACCCTGAAAGTGATCCATAAGAGTGTCTATCTTATTCCCAATAGGATTGATGCTCTTTAAGGGATCATATCCCTTGTCAAACTGCTGGACAAAGTCCAATGTCTTCTTGTATACTAACCATTTTTCCTTTTTGATTTCTTGCTCTTGTATATTAGGGATATTTCTGATGATATCCTCAGGCAAGTTAAAGATGTGATCTATCAAGGAGCACCTGACCTTCTTTTTGAACATTTCATTTTAAAAACCCTCTAGGTCTGGTGTCCTTATAACTAAGGTATCCACGTGATATGGTGACAAAATTTTATCCATATGAAGCCACCCACCCTTTGTAATTATAAACTGGTGGGCCATTGTAACATTTGGGAATAGGGTGCCTCTGGCTTTACCTGCAAGGGTATTCTTTTTAATTTCCCCTAATTGCCTTATGAATTCTGCAATACCAATTTTGAGGGGTACTTGATATGGCAATATGAAAGGGGCCCCTCTGAAACCATATAGTCTAATTACAGTAGAAATAGGGTAGAAAATGAAGTCCCCCCAATTGTGCACAATTTTAAGGGTCTTGGAAAATTGTTTTGGCCTGACAAGTTCAGCCAAGGCCTTTGTGATTCTTGGGTTCTCAAGGACAAACAAAAGCCTGAGCCTAGCTACAAAACATCTATCAAAATTGATGAAGCTATTGTCTTCCCTATCTCATGTCATGCTTAGGTTCCACAATTGGATTGGCATATCTTCACCATCCTTCTATTTCAACAAATCCATCTCCTTCTCAAAATAACTTTCACCTTTAAACAAAAACATATACATCATGAAAGAGTACCAGTAGAATGGCTTATCAACTTTGCTCTTCTGGATTCCTACCAATCCATTATGAATCAAATCAGAAATGAAAGGGGAAAAATCAAATGTAACTGATAGGTATGGGTGTAGAATTTGGACCATCATGTACATTAAATGTACTGGCATTCTCTCTTCAACATCTTCTCCAAAAATTTGACATAGTGACCAATATGAAGCCCTTTCTCTTAAGTTAAAGTATTCTATTTTGAAGGGCTCTTATGTACTTGGTCCCAAGGTGATCATTCCCCCAATATTGTTGCAGAAATCCTTCACAGAACCACTTCTGAGATAATCCCTCTGAGCATTGTACACTTGCTTTAATTCCTCAAAATCAATTCTTTCTAGGTCATTTGAGGGTTCACTTAGTCTAAAAACCTTCCTGATTTCTTTAGCTGAGATGCTTATCAGTAGGTTTCCTTTCACATCCCTAACTACCCTAGTAGTTGGGTCATAGCTTTTTGCAATTTGAATCATCAAATCTACATCTATGAAAACACTGGGTACAATGAGTTTTACCAGGTCAAACTATCATACATTGCTAGTAGGAGGAGGGGCATTTCTTTGACTAAAACCTACTTTGAATAGCCATGGGCCAGTGATATCCGAGGTGCCACTTGCATTAATCGTGCCAATTTTGGCATCCCTTATATAGTTACCAGTATCATATAAGTCATCTGCTACTTTTACCCTAGGGCTCTTCGGTACTAGACCTTTGGATTTTACTGTATCAATCATTGAATGAGGTAATAGTTCTAACAAATCTTCATGTAAACCCCTATCACTGTACTCAACTTTACTGGTTAATTCCTTTCTTGGCACCATTCTAGGGTTTGAGATTCTTTCTAATTTGTGCAAAAGAAATATAGTAGAATTATGATGCTATTGACAGGAATAAGAATTACACAGATAATCACCAACCTTTTTTAGAAATTTCTTAGAAAATGGAAACCAACTGTACCAATTTCCTCACCTAGGCTTCTGCAAATTCTATCTCTTTGTGTTTCTAAGAATGCATGAATCTTCAATATATTAGCAATCAAACATAGTCTTTTCAGCAGTTTAGTCCACATGATCCGACCATTACTTCTCTAAGAAATAAAACTATCATCATTCAACAAGAAAATTAAATTTTGCACCAGTTTTGCTTCAAATTTGAAACTGGACCGTCGATCCTCTTTAGAACATAATCTAACAGTTGTGTCATGATCACAAGGCTTGAAAAGATTGTTAGGAATGGGAACACTGAGAGGGGGGGGTGAATCAGTGTTCACTATAATTTATCTTTTTACTTAATCTTAAACTGAACTTGAATACTTAAATACTGAAATGAACATCCACATAAACATGAAACATGAAATCAACACATAACACCAATATGGCTATGGGGAAACCCAAATAGGTAAAAACCCCAGTGGGAATTGACACCCACTAATATTCTGTACTAGTGTTTTATGATCCTTGTTAGAAGATCCTTAACCCTTTTAGGAGTTTCTTTAAAATATGTTTAGTATAGTAGACCTTGTCAAGGGTTGGACCCTGTTAGGGGTGTGGATGCACTATCCTAGAGCTCACTGCTCAAGTGGTGAAGGTTGCAACCTTCTGATCTCAGATACACACTATATCTGTTGGATGAACTATCACTATGACACTGCTTGTCTGATCAGTTCCTTTGATGTGCAGATGCTTTGACCTCTTACAAAGCTCTAATACATCTTATCAACTCTTCACACACTTATTCTCTACTTATCTTCACTCTGTATCCATTTTCATACTAATTACAATGGGCACATCTAATATTTATATGCGCATACAAAACAAATAACTAGGTCGGCCCTTTAACCGATTACATACAATGCTTCCAATTGAATTGGCTCAAGCATGTTTATAAATAAATATAATTACATGTTGGAAACCTAATTACAATAGGCCCATAGCCTTTACAAAAAAATATTATAACCGCAAACCAAAATACCAATAGTCGGCTACCTGCTCTATTCTTCTCTAGCATTCACTGTCTGTGCAACTTGAACTCTTTGTATCTTCCTCATAATGAACCTTCTAATCATGCACTCTTAGACTTAGCATGAATATGATGTTACCAACTTAACTTCTAGGGCACATACCATAATTCTATCATATGCGCATGCACTGATGCTCTGATCTTTAGGTACTCTGTACATTGTTCAGTCTTCAACACTTAGCCAATTTTTGATCTTCTCATCAAGTGCACTGACTCCAAAATACTATATTACTTTGTTGCCATAATGAAAACACTATATTAAGTCATATACACCAGTACAGTCAACTTTCCAAAAATCTTCCCCTTTGTCATTGATGGCAACAAAGGAATATGGCACAGTTACTAACTGTTCTCTTATACAAAAAACTTTTGTTATCATATATCTCCCTTATATTCTTTATTGTACATCTTCTTTATATATCTATAACTCCATATTATATACATACTCCCCCTTTGACATTAATGACAAAGGTTCTTCAAAACTATATCTACAAATACTTACAGTGAGAGAACATCCAGATATGCTATCTGTAAGTTTTGGATCTCTTTCTTCCAAAATGTGATCAATTAATTAACAATCTAGAGATGGGCGCATATAGCATATTGTAGCTTCTCCATCTTCTCCAAGTCTTTTCTAGGACCTTGATCATATGTCACCATGGTGGCATTGATGTCCTTTATATTTTGATTAAGTATATCTAGTGAGGGTGCAAGATCATTTATAAGCTGAGTCTACCTAGCCCTTATCTTTGGCATCTCCTTTTCTTCCTTGTCAATCTTGTCAATTTGTCCTTGATATACATTATTGCACATATTTATATTAGTGGATGGGTCTTTCACTGATTTCTTTACTTTCTCTATCATAGCTTCTACCTCTTGTATCTTCTTGAAGTGGTCATCAGTTAACTTATCTTGATCCATACAATCTGCAATGATCTTTCTTCCATTTTCTGCAAACTCATTCAAAGATGCTTGACCAGCTTTTAGAGAACTTAGGTCAAGTTCAAATTTACTAACCAGTCACTCAGTCTCTTCTTTCGATACTTTTCTTCTGCAACTTGAGATGCTGACTCTTCCAAGGTAGAAAAATTTGTTTTGAAGACTGTGAGAATGTTGCTAACATCATCAACTGAATGTACCTTAGACACTTTCTTGTCTGAAGGCAATAGACTATTCAATATGTTGACTGATTCAACAAATAATGGATTTCTCATTACTTGTTTCTCTTTGCCTTTCTCCATTGCTAAGACACTGATCTTGATCAGGTCTTCTTCTCCCCATGAATCCAAACTAGTTGTGTCAGGTGTCAAACTTGACAACAATGTTGTTGAGGGTAGTGGAGTGATAGGAGTTTTGTCCTCTACTTCTTGCTTTACTCTGATTAGCATTTCAATAGATTGCTCATTTCCTTTTTCTTTTTCTTTCTCCTCTTCCATGTTTTCTTGTTCTTTCTTTTCTTCTTCTTTTTCTTTTTCTACTTCTTTCTTTTCTTCTTTTTCTTCAGCTATATCCTCAATCAATATTTCTTATTGATTAGGAGTGTTACTGCATAAGTTCTCAGCCTCTTGAGTGCTTATAAAGGCTTCTTCAAACTTGTCCAAATCCATGTTTGTGGCCACCATAGTAACTTTTACATTTTCAATGAAAATTGAATCATCCTTGAGTGTCTCTATCATGGGTGCAAACTTATCTACCTCTGTGGATGCATCAACTACATGCGCTAAATCCTGTGGACCTGTAGATGGTACATTTATGGTCTCTAACTCTTTTGCAACCTTTGTGGGTACTTGAGCTATAGGCGCAGTAGCTGGATACATGTGTCTATTCATGAAGACCTTCTCAAATGCTTTCTCTTTTTCTTTTGCAACTAACTCATAGTTTTTGTCCATTATATGCAAAGTCCTTGACTTGGTTCTAAGATGTGGCTTCACCAAATCTAATAGTAAGGTCTTTTCTTCTAGTGAGCATACTGGGAGGGTTTCATCTAAGATCTTTTCTCTTATCCTTAGGTCCTCTTCAATGGCTTGTCTTTTTAGGAATTCCAATATGTTCTATACATTATCTAGAATTGTAATCTTCAATTCTAGGACTGTCTTCTTAAACTTCAACATGTGTTTGACAATCATTCCATGTATCTTTGATTTTTCAATCTCATTGTATTTCTCATAGAACTTTCCTACTTGATCAATCCTGCCTTCATAAAAAATCATTGTACTTAACACACTGAGACTGGGTTTGAAACTTACTTTTGGAGGTGCTTGAGTGTTCTTCGTGTTTCTTGTTACTCACGAGGATGGATGACCAGTGCTAATCTCTTTCTTCCTCTTATGCATTGCCTTATACTCAGGAGGAGCATTAAGGAAAATGGTTTCCTTGGGCGCAGAAGGAGTAACATCAGTTTTACCCTTCTGAAAATTAGATTTCTCAATTTTTACCTTCTTCATCTTTAGTTCATCTGATTTTGTCTTTGCTACAGCTGCACTCTCTAATTCCAAAGCAATCTTCTCTTGCCTTTCTTTTTCTAGGTCTTCTTGAGACACTCCATGAATTCTCAAAATCTCTGAAGTCACCTTGGCAATTTTTCTTTTTGTTGTTGTGTTGTTCAATACAACATCTACTTCTCTTGTCTTTTCTTCATAAGTCCCCCATCTAGGTTCATTAGGGTCCTTAGGTTCTGACAAAAGAACTTGAGCATAAGCCTCTAGAATAGGCTCTTCCACTTCATATCCCAGTGGATGAATCCATTTTGTTCTCGGTTCAACAGCCTCCATGCATGTTGTATCAGTCTCAACCATGAAACAAATAGTATCCTTGTATTTTTCAACTATCTTCTATGGAATTATGTATCTCATCTACATTTTGACTCTAAATGTCTTCAATTCTATTTTCATGTAGCCCTTCAATGTACTCTCAGTAAATGTCTTGATGATGTGAGTGTCCCAAGGCTTGCTTGCACTACATCTAAGAGACCTAGCTAGTCTCTTCTAAGAACCTAGTCTCCCCTAGGTCCTAATTGGTTTAGATGATTAACTAACACCGATCCTAACTCTTATCTAAGATTTCTTAACTCTTGTGCTTCACCTTAGAAGACTAACACCTTATAGATAGTTCAATCCTCCTCACTCACTTAGAAAGCTCTAAGTGCCAATTCTCCACAATCTTCATTCTTCATTATAGGGTTTCTCTCCAGCTTGAAAAAATTCATTTGTTGGTCCATTTGACCCATTTTAGAAGGATCTTGTATCAAATCCTTACTGGCTTCAATAGTTCATCATTTAGAGACCTTAAAAATAGGCCTAATCCTTATAGCCTTTTGTAGAGGCTTTTAGCCTTTCTTTCCAAACTTTTCCAAACAACTTGCAAAACCAATTTGGGATTTGGATACCCTTTTGGCTCTTACTAAATATTTAGAAAATTTTAGGTCTTGGAAGCCTCTATACACCACCTTCCTACAAACTAGGGTGAACAGGGCTAATTGACCTACTTTCTAGGACTGACTATGTCCTATTAGAAATCTTGATCAAACCCCAATGTAAATGATTGGTATGAACCCAATCTTCATAGGATGTTTAGATATGATGAACACCTTCCAGAAAAATTTATGGAGCCATACTATACCTTCGTACCCTACAATATATCTTCAATCTTTCACAACCTAGACCTCTAACCGAGCTCTGTCTGCTTGCCTAGGGCCTAGCATTAAAATATCTCTCCAAAATTTGACAACTCCTAATCCTAAAAATGTGTACACTAATTACTCCCCTAGCATTTATATCTACCCTTAGGTGTTTCCCATGGCTAGATTTCATGGGGGAGCCATGAATGCTCGAACTGGTCAAAACAGAACCAATAGAACTTTAAAACAAAATCTACTTTAACCGATGCACCAAATTTACTCTAAACAACTTTCTCTTAAAATGAAAAAGTCTTAGAACACACTAAATAACACTAATCAACCACTAGATTTAGACTTTCAATCAATTTCAATGCACTGTCAACACAAAAACTCAGAAAATACACTGTAAAACTGTTGCAGAGCTCTATTCTCAAACTCAAACTATCACATCTGCATCATACTACTATGAGATTCGAGTCTTAAATCACATAAGATGCCATTACCACCATTCTAGGGCCTGTTGGCTGATCTACCACCTCCTATAATCAAGGGGATCCAAAGATAACCGAGTTGCATGCAACATTTACAATAATTGCAAATGTTGTCATGACAACTTCTTTGCAACATTTGACAACTTTCACTTATGCCACAATCCTATTTCTTAGGACTCTTAACCTCCTTTTTTTGAGGATCCAAGGCCATTAATGACCTTATGACATCTTTATAACCTCACTATGTGCATAGGACACATTAAAGACTCTATCTCAACTACTAACACTAAGAATTTAAAAACTACTAACATTGGATGTTTGTGTGACCTTAGTCCTAGTGACTAACTCACTTAGCCTACATAGAAAATGACCTTCTAAGGTCTTGAAACAAACTAACATTACCCTTCTTGACTTGGCTAGAGTCAAGTAGAAGCCAAAAAAAACTAAGCATGGAGGTTAGCCATGGTGTGCTCATGCACCATCCTCCCCAAAATAGAAAGATCAATCCACCCTTGGATTGAGGATTCTTAGATCAATCCCCATCTTCTTGAACTCTAACTCCTTTATCCATACTGCATCAGCATCCATCTACCCATGCTTCTTTATGAGTTGTTCCTCATACTCTTTAGTTCTAGTCTTTTTATAGACTTTAGTGTCCAACACACTGTCAACTCCTGTGAAGGTAGCAGTAGGAAATTGCAACTCTTCCACATCTCTGACCACTTCATGAAGATTCTGATCCATATCTTGATGTGGTCCTCTATAATGGACTAAGTTTGCAACATTGAAGATAGGAGATAGTCTGCTGTCTTCCGACAGCTCAACCTTGAAGGCATTATCACCATACCTTGCTAAGATAGGACAGGACCTATCCTCCTCATCTACAACTTGTGGGGGACTCCCTTTTGCAGTCTTGACTTATTAAGATGCACCATAAGCAAGTCACCAACATTAAACTCAACTGTCCTTCTACTTTCATCCACCTTGGCTTTGTTTTTCATGATGTTTTATGTCAAAGTCTTCCTCACTGTTTCATGTATCTCCTGCATAGCATATGAAAAATCATTAGCATATCCACTTCCTTTCACTCCATCCTTCAAATCTCTCAACTCATAAACACCTCTAGGATGTAGTCCATACACTATCTCAAATGGACTTTTCCCTATTGATCTATTAATAGTGTCATTATAGGCATATTTAGCTTGCCTAATCAACTGATCCCATTGTTGACCATACTCCTTGGTCAAGCACCTTAGTAAATTTTCAAGGATTTTATTGACAACCTCATTCTGACCATCAGTTTGGGGATGGTAGGCCAATCCAAAGGATAAGTTAGTTCCTAACCTTTGCCAAAGAGTCTTCCAAAAATGACTCATGAATTTAGTGTCTCTATCTAACACAATGTTGATAGGTAACCCATGGATTCTCACTATTTCTTTGAAGAAAAGAGAGGCTATTTGACTAGCATCATTAGTGGTCTTACATGGCACAAAGTGAGCCATCTTGCTAAATCTATCCACAACCACATAAACATTGTCCATACCTTATCTTGTCTTGGGTAACCCAACTACAAAATCCATACTCAAGCATTCCCATGGTCTAGTAGGAATAGGTAGTGGTTGATAAAGACCTGCATTTGTAGAAGTGCCCTTGGCCTTTTGACATACAACACAAATTTCCACATACCTCCTAACATCTATATTTTTCCTTGGCTAATAATAGAACCTTGAAACAAGTTCTTGAGTCTTAGTGATCCCAAAGTGACCACTCAAAGCACCATTATGCTTTTCTTGTATCAAATTTTCTCTAATAGAACCTCTAGGAACACATAGTTGATTCCCTTTAAATAAAAGATCACTTTGCAAAGTATACTCCGCATATCTACTATGAAAATGATTCTTGTATTCAGCACATACCTTATAAGTGTCTTCAAAATCCTCATCATCACCATACATATCCTTGAAATGATCTATTCCCATGCTCTTCAACTGAATCTCCTGAATTGTGAGAGCTCTTCTTGACAATGCATCTTCCACCTTATTGAGGACACATTTCTTGTGTTTGATATTGAAGGTTTAAGCTTGTAGGTACTCAACCCACTTCATGTGCTTGTTGTATGCACCCTAAAATGGTTGCCTAGACTTTGGGCCCCCATTCAGCAATTTATCAAATCCCTAAATCAATATTTTCAAAAATAAATTATTTTTCAATTATATCAATTTCCTTGATCAAATCCTATTTTATCATTTTCAATTATTTTCTATGGGCTAACCATTTTATCCTAAAGTCTTTATTTATTTAAAAGGAATTTCCTCCCCTTTTATTAAATAAAAAGCCCCCACTTTTCCTCTTATCCTAAGTTGCACAAATAAAGCATTATTCTTATTTTATAAAAAGAAGAAAAGCACTTTTTGTCTCATATGGACACAAAAGTCAACTCTTATTTTCTCATTGGAGGATATTTGTGCACATGGATTGCCCCTCTTTCAAGCTCCACCCTTGATTAAATATTTTGCCTCTTAATCTCCATGGTCCATTCTTTCTCATTTCTTATAAAAGGAGAGCTCTCTTCTCATTTTAGCATCCATCTTTTGAATACTAACCTTACGCTGTAGGATTTCTTGGAGACTTTAGAGTTTTTGAAGATCATTCTTGCATTCTAGTTTCTTTCATGCATCATAGCTTTCATGGCATCTAGCTTAGTTTCCTTTATGCTTTAGATTAGCTCACATAGCTTAATTAGCAAGGTTTTGTAATACTTTCCTTTCAAAGTTTATCTTGCATCTTCATTCATAGCTTAGCTTGCATTGCATTGCATTCTCATTGATTTTTGAAGATATTGGCATTCTTGCCCTTGTCTGTTTGAATCTCCCATTGTGTGGTTTACTAGCAAGGTTGCATGCTTTAATAGCTCTAGCTGAGAGCAATATTCAAAAAATCTTGTGACTCCATTCATGGATTCCCTTGGAAGTAATGACTTAGAGAAGTGCAATATTTAGTGTGTACACTTGTGACTCAACTTCTCTTGTGAATTCAGGAAACTAAGTGCTTGATTTTCTGGATACACAATAAACTCCTTGGGAAGAAAGTAGTGCCTCCACTTCCTTAGAGCTTGGACCAATGCATACATCTCAAGGTCATAAGAAGAGTACTTCTTCTTAGCTTCACTTAACATTTTTGAATGGAAAGCCACCGGTCTACCTTCTTGGCTTAGAACATCTCCTATAGCCACATTGCTAGCATCAAATTCAATGGTGAAAAGCTTCTCAAAGCTTGGAAAAACTAAAACAAGTTGGGTAGCTATCTTCTCCTTTAGTAACTCAAAGCTTTTGTTAGCATGCTCATTCCAAACAAACTTGGTTTTCATTCCTCCCTTAATAGTATCCAACAAGGGAGCACAAATTTCACTAAACTACCTTATGAATTTCCTATAATATTGTGCAAGGCCATGAAAACTTCTTACCTTTTTTGTTGTCCTTGGAGTAGGCCAATTCATGATAGCCTCCACTTTACTTTTGTCCATTTTCAGATTTCCATGTGATAGGACAAATCCAAGGTACACTAGCTCTGTTTTGATGAACTCACACTTCTCCAAGTTGATCATCAACTTCTCATCATGTAGCTTCCTAAAAACAACATCAAGATGCTCTAGGTGCTCACTCCTTGTCTTGCTAAAAATTAGTATATCATCTAGATATACAACTACAAACTTGCCTATGTAGTCTTTGAGAACTTCATTCATGAGCCTCATGAATGTGGAGGGGGCATTGGATAATCCAAATGGCATGACAAGCCATTCATACAGCCCTTCATTGGTCTTGAAGGCTATTTTCCACTCATCTCCTTCATGTATTCTTATTTGGTGATAGCCACTCTTCAATTCTATCTTTCTATAGTACTTAGCTTCACCTAGACAATCCATCAAGTCTTCAATCCTAGGGATAGGGAACCTATACCTTATAGTTATCCTATTGATAGCCCTTGATTCAGTACAAAGCCTCCAAGTTCCTCCTTTCTTAGGTGCAAGTATAGTGGGTATGGCACATGGACTAATGCTTTTCCTGATGAAACCTTGGTTTAGAAGCTCTTGTATTTGTCTTTCTATTTCCTCATTTTGTTGAGGGGTCATCTTGTAAGCTGCCTTATTGGGAAGGGTAGCTCCTAGGATAAGGTCTATCCTATGACTTATGGCTCTTTTAGGGGGTAAGGCTGATGGTTTTCCATCACTTACAATACCTTGGTAAGTCTGTAGTATACCTTGTATCTCTTTTGGTAATTTTGTCTTCTTAGACTCCTTGCCTTCATCTCCCTCTTTTGGTCTTAACACCAATGTATAGCCAATACCTTCACTCTCTTCCATGGCTTGTAAGAACTCCTTTTCACTCACCATAAGAACATTTGGACCTACTCTCTTCACCTCAACATCTTCCAACAGTGACTGTATTTTGAAGGTTACATTGTCCTTCTTAAAAGAATAAGAATTCTTTCCTCCATCATGTATCGCTTAGCGGTCAAATTTCCATGGTCTACCTAAGAGAAAATGGCATGCATCCATAGGCAACACATCACATAAAACTTTGTCTTTGCACCTACCAATGGAGAACTCCACACATGCTTGTTCATTCACTAACACATGTTGGCCTTTATTGAGCCAAGTGACCTTGTAAGGATTGGTGTGGGGTATCCTTGTCAACTTTAGCTTGCTGATTGCTTCCTCTAACACAATATTGTTAGTAGAACCTGAGTCAATGATGACCCTACATACTTTCCCCATCATTTTTCACTTAATCCTAAACAAAGACCTCCTTTGGCTTGGCTCTTCCTTCACCGGCTCCTTGATCAAAGTTCTCCTCATCATAAGATTTTCTCCTTCCTCTGAATTCAATGGTACTTCAGCATGCTTCTCTGCTGCATTAGACTCATCATGAACTATATTAGTTCTCTTGTCACCTCCTTGAGATGAACCACCTTTCTCTGGATATATATAAGTAGGGTACCCCATTTGATTGAAATGGTAGCACTTCATATTGGCAAAATAGTTGCCTCTTCCTCCTTGTCCACCACTTGTTCCTCTGGAGCTAGAGTTAGAACTCCTTCCTCTACCACCTCTACTAGAGCTTCATTCTTACTTCTCACTAAATTTTATGTCTCCTTGAGTTCTTGATTCAAAACTTCTTCCACCATAACCACCTCTTTGTGCTCTACTATCTTTGCCTTTACCTTTACCTTTAGAGGTTTGGTCTTTCTTTCTCTTGCTTTTCTCTTCTATCTTCAAGGCCATTTGATAGCATTGGTGAATGGTTTTGAAGTTCACTAAACTCATCTCTTCTTGAATAGACCATTTGAGGCCATTCAAATATCTTGCAAGCTTGATGCTTTCCTCTTCAACCACCTTAGATCTCAAACATAGCTTTTGAAACTCCTCGGTGTATGCTTGGACATCTAAATATTTTTGTCTAAGATTGTGTCTCCTTCTATGAAGCTGAAATTCATAATCATCAGGAAGGTAGGTTTTCTTCACTTTAGTCACCATGCCCTTCCATGTCACAATAGGACCTTTTCCATCCTTTTCCCTCTTGGTTTCCACAAACTCTCACCAAGTAAGAGCTGAACCTCTTAGTCTAGACTTGGCCACCACAATTTTTTGTGCCTCAAAGATACCATCACATTAACAATGGTTCTCAATGCTATCAATCCAATCCACAACTGAATCTGGATCCATTTGTCCACAAAATAGTGGCACACCTTCCAAAGCTTTGCCACTCAATGCTTTCAATGCTTTTAAGAATGGCTCTTTAGGAAGAATGGGGTCAGGTGTTGGAGCTTCCTCCTCCAAGTCTAACTCCTTCTCCCTTGCTTCTTTTTCTTCCTTTTGGTCAATTTTCTCCTTGACCTTATCAGCTTTGTCTTGGACTTCACCCAAGAGCTACTCCATTTGAGCTAGTCTTTCCCTTAGCAACTTGTTATCTTCTTCTTGTTCCTCAACCTTCTTGGCTAACTTAGTGTTAGTCACCATGGTTTTTTCTTCTACTAATCCAATTGGTATATTTTCTCCCATTGATTTAGTAGGCTGCAACATCCACCTCAAGCTTGATCAATTCAAGCTCTGATACAAATATGATGTGAGTGTCCCAAGGCTTGCTTGCACTACATCTAAGAGACCTGGCTAGTCTCTTCTAGGAACCTAGTCTCCCCTAGGTCCTGATTGGTTTATATGATTAACTAACACCAATCCTAACTCTTCTCTAAGATTTCTTAACTCTTGTGCTTCACCTTAGAAGACTAATACCTTATAGATAGTTCAATCCTCCTCACTCACTTAGAAAGCTCTAAGTGTCAATTCTCCACAATATTTATTCTTCATTACAGGGGTGCTCTCTAGCTTGAAAACATTCATGTCTTGGTCCATTTCATCCATTTTAGAAGGATCTTGTATCAAATCCTTACTGGCTTTAATAGTTCATCATTTAGAGACCTTAAAAATAGGCCTAATCCTTGTAGCCTTTTGTAGAGGCTTTTAGCCTTTCTTTCCAAAATTTTCCAAAAAAATTGAAAAACCAATTTGGAATTCAGATACCCTTTTGGCTCTTACTAAAGATTCTACAACTTTTAGGTCCTTGAAGCCTCCGTACACCACCTTCCTACAAACAAGGGCAAACAGGGCTAATTGACCTACTTTCTAGGACTGACTGTGTCCTGTTAGAAATCTTGCTCAAAACCCAATGTAAATGATTGGTATGAACCCAATCTTCATAGGATGTTTAGATCTAATGGCCTCTTTCACCCTACTCATGCCCTTGTAAATGTATCCCATTGCGGGCTTCTCTCCATCAACAATTTGTAGGAGAACAACAAGAGGTTCTATGAACTGCAATCATTGTGAAAGTTGAAACATCAAGCTTAAAGTTTTAAGATTTACTTTTAAAAATGAATTATGAACATAACAAGTGTGAAAAAAATGATGAAATGGATTGGAAATGAGGACAAAAAGGAAAATTACCTGCATAATCTCCTTGAGTGGTTGTCAAAAGCCACTCTCATCAAAAATCCGATCAACCATCTCACTCTCTGCATTGGTCTTTGCATATGATGATGCAGTCCACTCCTCACTTACAAACATGCGTTTCAAACCAGCCTTCAACTGAAGCAAGGATTGCAACATGAGAAATTTTGTTGCAAATCAAGTGACCCCTAGACGAGCCAACTCTTTTTTATTTGTGAACTTCCTCATAAGGTTGAGGACCCAAGTATGATTATATATGAATTTATAGATACTCCTTCCATGCTCCACACATTTTTTTATCCAAGGAAGTTTACCAAGATCCTCCAACATGAGGTTAATGCAATGAGCAACACAAGGGGTCTAAAACAAGTGGTGTTGCCTCTCCATAAGAAGTTTACATGCAGCAACATAATTTGCTACATTATATGTGACTATTGTACCACATTCTCCTCACCTGCCTCCTTCAACACTTCCTCCAATACCTCACAAAGATACTTAACATTATTTGTTTTCCCTGAAGCATCAATTGATTTCAAAAACATTGTGGCACCTGAGGAAAAAAAAACAATTTAGTACAATCATAATTTAAAAACTTAATCACTAAATCAATAGTTTACTACTAGTAAGTACAAGTTCTATAATTACTTGATGAGGAGACAAGAAAATTCAGTAGTGTTCTATTTCTTTTGTTGGTCCAACCATCAGTCATGATGGTCCAACCCTTCCTCCATACCTCATGTTACTCGTCAATTGCAACTTTTACATCAACCACCTTCCAGGTCAAAATAGGTCCTTTTAGCTCCTCATTATTAGGGGCTTTGAACCCCGCACCAAAAATAGTAAAAACATCCATTGCAATTTTCCAATAAGGAGACCTAAAACAAAGTAAATAAACAAAATAAGTATACAATTAATTTTTTACTTTCAACTTTAAAAATTAATATAATCAATGTGACATATTCTTGAGTCTTGAAAGCAAGAAAAAGAAGACATAGAAATTAAAATCATAACAAGTATCATGATGCATTAAATGGAAGATTGTTGTAGGACCAAAAATCTTCAAGTGCCATTTTTGCAGCCTCATGCTTCTCCTTATTCCAACCCATGCTCTCTGGCTATGGTTGGGCACTCAGAGTCGTGCGTGGAACAAAAATGGAATCTAGTGTGGATTTCTTCTTATGAATCTGAGGCCCAATGGTCACACTCATAGTACCACTACTAAATGGAGGTAATGGAGAATAAAGACTTCAAGAGGTCTCTCCACCTAAGTTTGCCATTTCTTCTTGTTGCTTCTTTTTTAATTCTTTTTTCTCTTCATATCCCTCTAAATGAGCTTGCATTTCACGTATAAAATTCTGGGGAGCTACTTTGCATGGTTTAGCATCACACCCTGATATATATGCAAGGTGATATTTCAATCTGTTAATACCTCCCCCACTATATTTAACACTACAATGCCAACATATAACTACTTTTTTTGGGCTGGGGATGGTATGTTTCTAAGCCTTATCCCTTGCTACTCTAATAGGGTTTGCATCTAGATTAAATGGAGGCCTAGATGAACCACCCTTAGGCTGAGACATTATGCTGTTGCAACTGTATATCATAAAAAAAAACATCTACAATAAAGAAAATCAAACACTAGGGCTTCTTACTTTTCAAGTTTTTCAACATAAAATGAAACAAACAAATGTAAACAAAATAGAAACCAAAATATGATTCATGAATGTAAGAAATTTAGAAAACAACACAAAAAGTGTAACTTACCTCTTCAAAATTGCTCAAAAAATGGAAATGCAACTCAAATTTGCAGAGGCCTCCTCCAAATGCTTCTTTTAGCTCCTCTCAATATGTGAATGCAAGCTGCAAACTTTCACAAACAATTAACAATCAATATATGAGAGCCAATCAATTTGCTAATCTATTTTCTAAAACCCCAAGATTATTCTCAAGCCTTTTTTCTCTCTTCTTTATCTTTGCAAATGATGGAATGACATTTTTTAGGTCATAGAGAAGGGATATAAGCCAAAAAAATCAATAAAAATAATTAAAAAGAAATTATTTTTGACTTTTTGGCTCAGCTAGCCATGGCAGAGTCTTGGCCATAGGACTCACTGAGTTAGGCGAGTCTTGGCAAGACTCTACAAGTCTCGGCCAAGTTCTAGTCTAGAGCCAAAAAAACCCTAGAGCCTAGACTCAACTCAAGACTCGCAGGTCCTGCTAAGACTCGCAAAGTCTTGTAACTATGCTTATAACTATTTGAGAATGGAAAACAACTCAATACAAACAATCAATACATTGTTGAATAACCAATATTATCGAACATAACAACAAACATTGTACACTCACTACAAACTTTATTGTTATTTAAATATATTTGATAAAAGACTATATGTGTGCCCAATATTTAAGTTAAAGTGAATAAATTTGAGGTATGTGACCTTTTTGGAGAAGGGCACCACTTTAGGGAGATAAAATGAAAAAATATTAAATAAAATAAGCCAAGGAAATGGGTTAACTTTTTGGAGGCTTTATAAACTGCTTTTGGGAGCTCATTTTCTTCATGTTGGATTTGGATGTTTGATATTGCTCTTGTTTGTTAGAGTTGATTCTTCCTAGGATTTGTGAGGATGAAATCCCTTGCAAGCAACATCTTGGACATGGGTGAAAGATCCGATCTTTAGGATTTCTTGATGGTTTCATGCAAAGATCACAATTGGACTTTGTTTGTGGAGGTTACATTCAGTTTTTTGATAAAGATTATTGCACATCAGATTTGTAGAGGTCGATTGAGGAGAGTTTTTGTATTGTTTACAGTCTTTGTTGAGACCTTGAGGAGGCCGTACTATTCATATTGTTGGTCATACAACCTAGAGAGTGGCATGAGCTTTGAAGAAGGCAGTTAGGCTTTGAGAAGGGTTTTATTGCTGTTTTGAGGCACTTAGGGCTTGCACTATCATTAATATCCATTTCATGGCTTTTGGAGAAGCTATTGAGTGGTGTCCAAACTACAAGTATTAGTCTGCTAATTTTAGGACCAATTCAGTCAATTTTATTGTTGCATTTTCTGGCTATGTTTGAAATACATTTGTAATGCTATTTATGAATTGTGTTGTTGATACTTTTGAGAAAAATTGAATTTTCAGATCAGAAATAAAATCTGGAATATTTTAGCTTGTGGGTTTCATGAATATTGCAATTTTATGAGTTTTTTATTGCTTCAAGTATTTATATTAACTTCACTTTACATTATTCTATAAATATATTGAAACACATTTTAAAACAAAAAAAATAAAGAAAAAACAAGATAGAACAAGGTTGCATATTATAGTGGTATCAAAGCAATGTAACTTGCCATCCTGAAGGGTTCAACATGATCATGTGGTGATATGCTAGTGTTTGACCAACAACATTTCTCACATCACTACATCACTCGCTGGAACAGGTTTGCTACAAGCTTGGTTGTAGAGGAACAAAATACAGAAATAATGGATGATAGATCTGGGAGAAGAAAGATTTTTGAATTTATCAGGTGCCTTTGTTAGAGGGAGACAAGTTGCAGAGAAGAGGGCTCAACACCAAAATCAGCATTTGGACCTTTTAGCCGAATTAATGGCTCGACAAATGGGGGTGAATATTGGTTCAAACAACACTATTAATACAAACAATGCCAATAATTCTAATATTGGAGGATTTAATGAGGGCAACAATGGAGGCAATAATGGAGAGAACTCAGTTCATGGTGGAAATATAAATCAATGAACAAGAACCATCAACTGGAGGCCTCTTATGCCTACCTTTCAACTTTCAACCTAAGGCACCTTTATAGCTTGATAGTAAGCCTCAAATCAAAGACATGCAAAATCTGTTCAAACATGAGTGGGAGAGGTAACTCAGATTTCTCATATGGTTTCAATGATTGTGGTTGATAGAAATTTGTGAGGGCTTTGATAAAGATAAAATTTCAGAGTTTATTGTTGTTAAACATTAAGCATGTGTTATAGATAAGTGGTTGATAAAAATTAAGCAAGTGTTATTGATTCTAGAAGAATGAAAAGAAAACAAAAATTTTAAAAACAAAAAAAGTGAGTTCATTTGAAAAAAAATTGTAGAAAAAAGAAACACAAAATTTTTAAAAACCTAACTCTTCTAAAGAAATCTTTCTCTACAATCTCGTTGGCATCAAGTGAACTCCTGTAAATGTGTAGGAATGGCAAAACAACTGGTTTGGAATGTTCACATATCAATCTTCAATTCTATTTGTGCAATGCCAAGCAACAAAATTCTTTTAGCAATGCGGGATAATATTTTTGTTCCCAATTCACAATACGATCAATGAGTTTTTTTTTTAGATGTCTTTTATAGCCCATTTTAGGGTTTGGGGGGTGTGTAGTTTTTGGTAAAAAAAGCCAAAAATATGTGAATGGTGGTAAAATGGATTCACCTCTATTCAAATATAAAGGGGGAAATATGAGATCTATTCTCAAACCTAAATTCCCAAGGAAGAGATCCAATTTGATCAACCAAGAGGTTAATACACAATCGAATCAATTTATGAGGAATATGGAAGAGAGAGAGAGAGAGAGAGAGAGAGAGAGAGAGTAAATCCAATATTTCCCTATGAATGTAATTATGCTTGAAATATGGAATGATTGAAATACAAATACTAACCTCAAATTAGGGAAGATCTAGAAAATGTCAAATTCTGATGTCTGTGTATACTTTCAGGCAATTTTGAAACTTGTTCCAAACTGAAAATGCTGAGACAGAGAAAACCCAGAAATCTTTCTCCAAGATGAGCTCAGGTCGGGTTTGACCCTCATAAAAGGTCAATTACTACATTCTTTATTTGAAGTCCGATTCGAATTCTGTTTGCAAATCTCAGAAGTTTGCCGAGAAGGGTATCCAAATTCGCTCTCAGATCTGAAATTCTACACCTGTACCTACAAGAAAATGGGGGTTTTTGTTGTATGGGGGGTTTGCCTTGGTAAAACCCCAATTTAGGAATTAACCTTGAAATTGAATTGAAATATATTATGCATAAACAAAGTAATTGAAACAAATCACCTCGCTTATGTTGAAGTCCTTGTAGAGGATTTGAATTATCAAATCCACAAGTAGGAATGCTTCAATGGATATAGGATGAATGTAGGATGTCTCCAATCAATGGTATTTGATCTTCAACACCAATCTTGACTTGATCTTTGCATATGATAAGGCTTGAATGAATGTAGAAGGATGGATCATCAAAGGGGGCTCCAAAGAGATTGAATCCTTCAATAGCTAACAATGGATCTCCTTGATGGATGAATGCTTGAACACTTGAATGCTTGAAGACTTTCTTGAATTCTTGAGAGCTTGAGATGTAATTGCTTGATTGTGGATGAGATGTGAAAATGAGAGAGAAAGGCCTCCTTTTATAGTGAACTAGGGTACAATCCTCTAGAGGGGCCACCTTGGAGAATTAAATCCCAATTAGGTCCTAACCTTTAGAAAATATACCTAGATTAAATTCAATTAGAGGATTTACCATCCCGAAACCCAAAATGGCCAACCCAGAGGCGGGAAAATAAATATCCCAAAAGCTCGATGCCCGAAAATCCAGGATCTTGGAAATTTGAATGAGGGGGGAAAAATCGAGGTTGGACCTAACCTAGTCAAGTTCAACATTGATCTTGACCTAGTCAAGTTCAAGATCGATCCTGACCTAGTCAAGATCAACCTCAAATTTAACCATGTGCCCAGATCTAATCAAAATCAAGACAGGAGTTCCGGAGGATACCCAGAAACCTAGAAATGATATCAGAATAGGACAGAATGTCAAGGATAGACATAAAATCCTATGATTACTATGATGGAGGTTAGGAGGACCTATTTCTAAATCCTACCTAGAAAATAGAGCCATGGAAGAGGGAAATTAAGGAGAATCCTTGGGATCCTAACCCTAATTGCACCTAGAATGAAGAAATCAAGTGCTAGGAAGAAGTGGAAAGTGGGGAGAAAGCCAAATACATGCAAAGACCTGATCAAGGTGCTTAACATGACCCCAAACCACTTACTCAGAGGGCTAAATGCTCTTATCATGGAAGTGCTTCCATTTTAAGACGATACATTAAGCCCCCACTTTAGCAAGAGTATGGACTCGATGCAAACTCTTGGTAAAGGAGATCAGAATGAAAAGATAATCTTATTGTAATCCAAGGGACAAAGAGAAACCTTAAGCCCCCAGGGACTCAAGTCTTCGTCGACTCCTAGATCACAATAAGAGAAACATCTCTAGAGAGAGAAAGAAGGTGTGATTACCTCAACCAATGAGAACTTATGTCCCATTGTGAACCACACAAAAGAATGGTGCAACTGGAAACATGGAATTGAACCACCTAGTGAATGTGGCTACTCACTAGTCAACCCATCAAGGATTCATCCTTAGGAATATTCTATTCCATAAGAATAAAACCAAAAAACAAAAGAGATCCAGTCTTAAGGACACTTTTGACCTTAAGGGATCAAAATATATGTGTATTTGAAATTGGAGGGATCGAGAGATCCTAAAATATAAACCCATGCTTTAAGGATTAATTACTATTCCAAAAAGGGAAAAAGTATCTTGAAAAATATGTGTATTGAAAAGTGTGTGTGTGCAATAGGTGAGCAGAGCGTATGCCCCCACGTTAAAGTCATTGTTGATACTTTAACAGGAGCAATGGCTTTAACAGAAACATAAACAACTCCATTGATTACATTTCCACATCGAGATGCCCCCAAACAAAGACAAATCAAGGGAAATATCACAGAAACATACAGAGAACATAGAAGGGATCTACCTACCGTGGGGTCAGTATGATCATAAGATAATATATATATGATATTATTGCAAATGAATTGACATCATTCCCCAAAGAAAGTAGAACTACAATCACAAAGGAGGAAAGATCACATAAGATATATGAAGGAGAATCTTTTTAGACCATGACATGGAGACCAAAAAGAATTAGTGCTACCATATCTCAAATCCAAGCAGATTACACAAGGAAACATTTACAAACAATAGCATAATTACAACATAACATTGAACAACACATAGAAGAATAGAGATACATATAGAGGAATTTGAACAATAGTTTTGATTCCTTTATCACCTTGCACCAACTGAGTAACAAGGATTGTATAAAAGAATCTAACAACATTTAGCAAACACATTACGGGAGAAGCATAGTACATCAGGAAAACACACAACAAAGCTACCAAGAAGGAAAAGCTGATCAAGTGTGCCACCTACTTTCCCCATCTCATTGTATATCATTTAGGGAAGGTGGGTAACTTGCAAGAGGGAATATATCCAACATAGTAGGGATGATAGTTAGTTCCAAACAAGGATCCTCTTGAGAATCACAATGTTCAATACTAGGTGTAAGAGTTAATTGTGATGAAAGCATATTAGGTAAATCAATGTCAATGTCAATAGTTTCATATTCATCATTAACATCATCAGTATCATCAAGAGTATCTAAATTAATCAAAATAGGATCTAATATACGAATAGAATCATCATAACCATGCATGTGAACATCATTATTAGTAACAATTTTTTCTACCATATTATGCATAGATTTATCCGTAGAAGGTAGAGATCTTTGAGCTTTAGCATGAGCACGACGCTTTTTACGACATTCATTAGCAGATCGATTACATTTTGATTTATTTGAAATAGGTTGAGAACTAGGAGGAACAATCATAGGATCCTTCACATATTCTTTAGGAAGATCAATAGGATTATTAACCATAGGAGAAACAATCACAGGATCTTTGATAGGTGCGGTAGAAGGAACTTGATTAATAGAGCTAGAAGTCATAGTTAAAGGAGGTATCAAGGGTGTAGGTAAAAGACCATGATTAAGATCCCTAGGAGGTGAACTTAATTCAATAATTTTACAATGTTTATAAGCTTGATATGATCAAAAAAGATTATTAGGTCGAGGAGGACATGAATTAGGTAATGAAGGCCAAAAGAAATCCAGAGCAGCACAATCTCTAGGCCTAGAAGGTTGATATAGACTATGATTAATCATCTTCACTTCTTCATCATGAATGAAATTAAGACACTTATGGATAGGTGAAGCAACAGCATGCATGGCATTTAACCAAGGCAAACCTAGCTTAAGTTGAAATTGATCAGAAGTAGGAACAACAACAAAGGTAGTGTTCACAATTTTTTCACAAAGTTCAACCGGTAAAGTAATAGAACCAAATTATGGATAAAGGAAACCATTGCAATTTTGAATCCACACATCCAATGTATCATAAAATTCACGTTGTAATCTTTTCATAAAAATATTTTCTTCAATGATAACATTGACTAAGGATGTAGGATCAACAAGACAACCACGAGTAGGTTTCTGAGCAATCCTAGCAGCAATGTAAAGGGGACCATCAAGAGCTTTAATAGTCTCAAAGTCATCAAAGGTAATCAAAAGTTCCTAAGGTCTTTTATTCTTAAATTGTTGTTGAGGTTTAGGTTGAGTTTTCATTTTAGGTTTAGGTTTTGGTCGAGGTTGAGATTGAACTTGAGGTTGAATCTGAGGTTGAGGTTGAGGTGGAGATATAGATTGACCAACATGCTCCACTTGATTAACAACATGATTGAGATCATCCATATTTGAATCATACACAATGTCCATAGCAAATGGTTGAGCAATAGTATTAATATCATGCGTAGGTAAAGGGTTCGTATAGATTTGAAGGTTTTGATTAGGAGGAGAGACAAATTTATTCCCACTACTATCCAGATTATCAATAGATAAAGCCTTAGAATCAATTAGATCTTGAACCTTATGTTTTAAAGAATAACATTTATCAGTATCATGACCATTCTGACGATGATATTGACAAAAGGCATTTTGATCAAAAGATTTAAATGCAATCAAAATAGGTAACAGAGGTCGAATAGGAGGTAAAGTAATCATATTAGCAGCTAACAACCTATTCATAATAGCATGTAAAGATTCAAAAAGAGGAGTAAACACACGATTTAATCAAAAAGTAGGGGATGCAAAAGTGGCATTGTGAGATGCAACAACAACTTGATCAGCAACTGCATTCGCTTGTTTGTTTATCTTGACATAGTTGTTGAATTTTTTAAATTTGTTTGGATTAGGAGAAACATCACTCTTATCAATTGGAACAGGAGCCATTGGAGTGTTGCTCTCAAATTGACTCACTTGTAATTGATAATGATGAAGCACTGCACAAAGTTGTTGAAAAGAGGTAAATTCAGTAAGCAAAATCTTATCTCTAATATCCTTTTGAAAATTTGAAATAAACATACGTTGAATATCAATATCAGGAACATGATAGGAAATTTGAGCATACAAATGCTTAAATGTACCAATAAATTCAGTCAATTTTTCCTTAGCACTTTGTTTACAATGCATCAAATCAGTCAAAGACACTTGCGGGCCAATGTTATTTTGAAATTGTTGAATAAAGGCATTAGCAAGCTGAGGAAAGGAATTAATAGAATAAGGAGGCAAGGAACAATACCATTGTAAGGCCTTGTCACGGAAGGTCCTAGCAAACGGTTTGGCTAAAATCCTATGGTCATGAGCATAATCACTACAAAGGATTTGGAATGTTTTAACATGATGAATAGGATCTCCTTTTCCATTATAATTCTCAAGATGAGGCATCTCACCTTACTGAGGAACAGGAGTACAAAAGATGTCTCGGGACAAGGGACTTCCCATGTCACATGTAGGAATACTAAACTTGTTTTGAGTTAAGGAAGCAAGTTGTTTTTGTAAGGATGATATAGTTTGAGCCAAACTAATGATTGTTGAATCATTAGAGGAAATAGGAGGAGTAGCAACGTTAGACACACTAGGTAAAGTGTAAGAAGCTACAGGAATAGAAGACACAACTGGAGGAACACTAGGAACTATAGTTGGAAGTGGATTGGAATAAGTGAAAGGAACATTATGATATGAAGGTTGTGATGTAGGAAGGGACACAGGAGGAACACTCATAAGAGCAGAGGGAACTATCATAGTCACCAAAGGAGGAGTATAGGTAGGAATACTAGGTAAAGGATTAGAAGGAGGTTCAACACTAGTGATAGGAGGAATCAACCCTAAATCTTGAGCTTCTTGAACTAAAGGTTTAACATTTGAATGCACAAGGTGAGTAATACCACGCAAGAGGTTAACACCTCGATCACTATTACGGAGAACTTTCTTAAGAGCCTCTATAGCTTGAATGGAATCTTGATTATGGTTCTCTTGAAGTAGCCAATTACCCATTTTATCAAGTTCAGTGGAAAGCTTTTGGACTTGCTCAGGAGGAACTCATAAAGCGTCATCCTCATCATGGGATGAGTGAGAAGAGTTTTGCTCCATAGTAGGATTGGAATCATGAAGAATCAAGTTATCATCCAGGATCCTAAGGAAAGGAGAGGAAGATTCAGGATCAAAGGCACCCATGAGTCTACGACTTCTTCTAATCAGAATATTATAAGTAGGACTAGTGGTAGTAAAGCTCATAAACCAATGTAATGCAAATGAACTAAACTAAGAACACATAAAGTATGAATATCAAATCTAATTAGCATGCAAGATCTAACACAATGGAAAAATCTAATGCTAACAAGATAAAAGGAAAGCACAATAAGGTATCCAATTCCACAAAAGAAAAGAGAGTAAGTATGTCGGGTTCACCAAAATGAATGGTGGTAAAATGGATTCACCCCTATTCAGATATAAAGGGGGAAATATGAGATCTATTCTCAAACCCAAATTCCCAAGGAAGAGATCCAATTTGATCAACCAAGAGGTTAATACACAATCGAATCAATTTATGAGGAATATGGAAGAGAGAGAGAGAGAGAGAGTAAATCCAATATTTCCCTATGAATGTAATTATGCTTGAAAGATGGAATGATTGAAATACAAATACTAACCTCAAATTAGGGTAGATCTAGAAAATGTCAAATTCTGATGTCTGTGTATACTTCCGGGCAATTCTAAAACCTATGTTGGACTGGAAATGCTGAGACAGAGAAAACCCAGAAATCTTTCTCCAATATGAGCTCAGGTCGGGTTTGACCCTCATAAAAGGTCAAATACTACATTCTTTATTTGAAGTCCGATTTGAATTATGTTTGCAAATCTCAAAAATTTTCCAAAAAGGGTATCCAAATTTGTTCTCAGATCCAAAATTTTGCACCTGTACCTACAAAAAAATGGGGGTTTTTGTTGTATGGGGGGTTTGCCCTGGTCAAACCCCAATTTAGGAATTAACCTTAAAATTGAATTGAAATATATTATGCATAAACAAATTAATTGAAACAAATCACCTCGCTTATTTTGAAGTCCTTGTAAAGGATTCGAATCATCAAATCCACAAGTAGGAATGCTTCAATGGATATAGGATGAATGTAGGATGTCTCCAATCAATGGCATTTGATCTTCAACACCAATCTTGACTTGATCTTTTCATATGAGAAGGCTTTAATGAATGTAGAAGGATGGATCATCAAAGGGGGCTCCAAAGAGATTGAATCCTTCAATAGTTAACAATGGATCTCCTTGATGGATGAATGCTTGAACACTTGAATGCTTGAAGACTTCCTTGAATGCTTGAGAGCTTAAGTGTAATGACCCCTTTTCCTATCGCTTGACTTGAGTTCTATAAATTAGTACAAGTTAGGCATAAATTAGGAAATCATCTTAAAAATCATTAAAATACTCTATGTTAACCATTACTATTCATAAGAAATACAACTATTAAAGCTCATAGATTAGATTTGATATTTAGATCTTCTTTGCATAGGATATAACGATCTCCTTCTATCTTTACTAAGGTCACTATAGGGTGAAAGGCTTACCGTGCTCCGAGCGCGTGAAACAGACTACAAGCGGCTTCCCTCAAGGCTTAACCCCAGTGTTGGGACAACCGACATGTGCCCAAAATTACTCTGCCTCTCCCTTCCACAAGCTCCCTACCCTAAGGTATTATAGTAAGGAATGAGGGATAGACCCTTATGTACTATAACTAGAATAACTAAACTCTCTACTCAATCTCATATTTATCTCTATATTTTCTTATACATTGTGGACTCATATATATATATATATATATATATATATATATATATATATATATATATATATATATATATATATATATATATATATATATATATATATATATATATATATATATATATATATATATATATATATTAAAGGTTTATTTAATAAGGTAGTTACTTATAACATATTATTTCCACCATTATATACTATTGCAAGTTTACATTGCTTGTTACAAATATAACATCATTGGCGGATTAACAAGTTAACGTACCTCTATATGGTACTCTGCACACCGGTACCTCTATACAGTACTCTGCAGACTGCTGTCAACTGTCCTTCTTCCTTTTTTCGATGCCTTCCTTTGGGATCGGGATTCCCGATTTATATGTACCCAATCGGTGTGTTCGTACAATGTACGACTCTTGGTAAATGCCGATAATATTTAATATTTATTAATTTGTATAAGATATATGTATTATTAATAATAATATTAATACTTCTATATTTGTTTTATAGCAATATTATTGATGTATAGGTTATTAATACTTTTTATATAATTATTAATTTACTTGAATTATTATAAATTGATTAATTGTCAATAGTGTTTATCACAATGATTGATTAAATATAAATATTCAAGATGTTAATCACAATAATTGAACAAATATAAATGTATGTATTAAAATAATATTTTAAGATGTTAATCACAATAATTGAACAAATATAAACATATGTATTAAAGAAATAGTATATCAATTATGGCTCATGACAGTCCACCCCTCCCGAATTTGCTTGTCCTCAAGCAATGTTGAATGAGAAATGCTTTCTTCTCCCACCCATGTAGCATCTTCTTTTGGTAGATTCTTCCATTTTACTAAGTATTCTGGAATAGTCCTATTCCTCAATCTCTTGTCACGCCTATCAAGAATAACCTCAGGTTCGAAGATGAGTTTTCCTTCATTGTCTAGTGGCGGTAATTTGACACAAGGACTTACTTGTTTCCCAAGGACTTCCTTTAGTCTGGATACGTGAAAGATGTTGTGGATCCTACTATTCTCAGGTAGTTCTATCTCATAGGCTACTTCACCTATCCTTCTTAAGACCTTGTATGGTCCATAGAATCATGGCTTTAGTTTCTCTGCTCCACTTACCTTGAGTGAGGATTGCTTGTAGGGTTGTAGTCTTAAGAATACTAGATCACCAACCTCAAATGTTCTTTCTACCCGCTTCTGATCAGCATATATCTTTTGTTGGTTTTGAGCATGGTTGAGATTGTTTTTTAGAGTATTCATAATATCAATGTTCTGTTGCATGAAATCCTTGGCTCCTGGTACCCTACTTTCTTGAGTAATCAAATCTCCAAATGTGGTGGCCTCGTAGCCATATAATGCCTTAAATGGACTCATCCCAATGGACATATGATGGGTGGTGTTATAACAATACTCTCCTAGATGTAGCCATTTCATCCATGCATTTTGTTGTCTAGTCACATAATTTCTGAGATATCCCTCTATCCATTTGTTAACGATTTCAGTTTGCCCATCTGTCTGGGGGTGGTAACTTGTGCTGGGAGTCAAATCAGTTCCTGCTAACCGGAAGAGTTCTTTCCAAAACATGCTGAGAAACTTGCTATCCCTGTCACTAATAATATTCTTTGGTAATCCGTGCAACCTAAAAATTTCTTTGAAGAATATTTCTGCTATCTGTGGTGCCTTATAGTGTATGGATATTGGAAAGAAATGTGCATATTTAGTCAACCTATCCACCACTACAAAGATGGAATCTTTCTCTCGCACTTTTGGTAACCCTGTGATGAAATCCATTGAAATGCTTTCCCACTTTTGATTTGGAATGGGTAATGGTTGTAATAGACTGACCGGGTGATTTTGTTCAGTTTTATTCTTTTGGCATGTGATACATTCTTGGACATACTTCATAATGTCTTTTTTAAGGCCTTTCCAAGAATACCTTTCCCTTATCTTCTTGTAAGTCTTATAGAATCCTGTGTGTCCTGATAAAGGGTTGTCATGGTATTTCTTCATAATTCTTTCTTTAACCTTGGAATTTGATGCAAGGAGTATTCTTCCCTTATATAGAATGAGTTCTTCGACTATCTTAAATTCATCACTTGGTATATTTCCTTCCATGATCTTATTAGTTCATGGATCCTTAGTGTATTCAGTTATAATGTCAGTTTTCCAATCTCCTGTGATACTAGTTAGGGTGTTCAAGTGACCTTGTCGGGATAAAGCATCTACTACCACATTATTGGTTCCTTTGACGTACTCGATATCAAAATTGTATGCTTGGATTTTACTTACCCATTTTTGTTGCCGATCGTTGAGGTCTTTTTGATTCATGAAGAACCTTAAGCTATTATGGTCAATTTTAATATTAAATTTCCCACATACTAGGTATTGTCTAAATTTGACCAATGCATGCATAATAGCCAACATTTCCTTGTCATAGGTTGAGTAGTGTTTTTCTATCTTTGAAAGTTTACGGCTCTCGAAGGCAATAGGGTGTTTGTTCTGCATGAGTACAGCTCCAATTCCTTCTCCTGAAGCATCGCACTGTAACTCAAAGGGTTGTGTGAAATCTGGAATAGCCAAGACTGGGCAAGAGCTCATTGCTTCTTTTAACCTTTCGAAAGCTTTTTGTGTTGCCTCGTTCCATCCAAAGTTCCCTTTTTTTGTTAGATCTGTGAGAGGGGAGGCTATTTTGGAAAAATTCTTCACAAATCGTCTGTAGTAGCTACATAGGCCCACAAATCCTCTAAGTTGAGTTAGAGTTTTGGGTTTTGGCCATTCCCTTATTGCTTTAACTTTTTCTTCATCTACACTCACACCTTTTGCACTGATTTTATGGCCCAAATAAAGGATTTCTTCTAAACCAAATTCACATTTTGATGCTTTAGCAAACAGGGATCTAGATTCCAATATGCTTAAGACTTCTTCAAGGTGTTGGAGGTGTTCCTTCCATGTCTTACTATATATGAGGAGGTCGTCGAAGAATATGAGTAGAAATTTTCTAAGTTGTTTTCGGAAGATATGATTCATGCATGACTGGAAAGTGGCCGGGGCATTAGTAAGGCCAAAAGGTAGAACTAAAAACTCAAAATGCCCATAATGACATCTAAATGCAGTCTTTGGAACATCTTCCTTCCTCATTCTGATTTGGTGATATCCTGAACATAGATCAATTTTTGAAAAGTACATTGCCCCATGAAGTTCATCGATGAGTTCATCCACTCTAGGGATGGGATAGCGGTTTTTTATAGTTTTCTTGTTTAGTGCTCGATAATCTATACACATCCTCATCGTTCCATCCTTCTTTTTCACAAGTACTACTGGTGATGCAAAAGGGCTTGAGCTAGGCTGGAAATGTCCCATTGCTAGGAGTTCTTTGATAGCTTTTTCGATTTCATCCTTATATTTTTGAGGATGCTTGTAAGGGGTGGTAATCACTGGTTTTGCCTCTTTTTCCAATTCTATGATGTGTTTGAATCCTCTTTTGGGTGGTAGTCCTGGTGGAATTTCATCAAACACTCTTTTGTGTTTCATAATGATGGGTTCAATATCTATATGAATGGCTGATTCCTGTGGAGTAGATTGGTTTAGTACTAAGCATTGTGCAGCCCACTCTCCTTGTCCGTGCCTGAATATCCTCTCTATTCTTTTACATGAAATTACCTTTGCAGAACCCTCAGGTATTCCTTCCAATATTATTTCTTCCCCTTCATGCTCAAATTGGATTCTTAAGTTTGGGAGATCAAACTTAAAACATCCTAAGGAAAATATCCATGGGGCCCCCAGAATTATATCCGAATCTAGTGGAACCACATGCAAGTCTTCGTTGATGGTATGCTTCTTTCCCAATGTGATCCTTTGTTGGGGAATCATTCTTGTACATCGAATCAAGGATCATGTGGCTTGAGCAGCTGTAAATCCCTTGAACCTTTCAGTTTTTAATTTCATTTTATTCACTAGTTTTTCATCAATGTAGTTATGGGATGCACCACTATCAACCAATGCAATGACCTTTTGTCCATTAAGAGTGCTCCTAATTCTTAAGACTTGATGCTTAGGGGCTTGAGTAATAGTTGCTATTACTCCATATTCTCCTCCTCTTTCCTCATCAACTTCTTCTTCTTCTTCTTTTTCTTCTTCTTCTTCTTCTTGTCTTGCTCTCTTCCTTTTTGTATTTTCATCCTCGAGGTCTTCTTCAATTCTTTGGATGCGACCTCTCTTTTTACATTTATGTCCCGGCACCCATTCCTCATGGCAATGTTGACATGAGTTTTTCTTCTGATTGCAAATATGGCCTAGCCCCCATGGTTCTTGGCATTTGAAGCACAAGTTCTTTTTCTTTAGTTCATCTCGTTCTCTTAAAGGGAGGGGCCTTTTGTGTGGCTTGTCTTTCTTTTGGTATTGTGTGTTGTGATTTCCCCATGATTTGTTACTTGAGGAGGTGACTTCCAACCTTAATGCTATTTCAAAAGCATCATCTAGGGATGCAGGTTTTAGGGCACTTACTAGACCCTTTAGTGAGTCCCTTAATCCTTCTATAAATAAGTAAGTGAGGCGGTCATCATCTACCCCTGTAACTTGAACTGAAATTTTTTGGAATTCCTTTACATAATCTTCTACAGTTCCATGTTGCCTTATTTGAGTCAATTTTTTGAAATTCTCTTGTGGGTGCCTTCTATCAAATCTTTTAATAAGCCTTTGTGAGAATTCCTCATAAGAGGTAACATTATGGTGCCCTTGAGTATGAAGGCCATGGTGCCACCAATCATATGCTACCCCCTCTAGATGAAGAATTGCAAATTGAAGCGCATCCTCTTCAGTCATAGGGCTAAGGGTGAGATAAGTATTCAATTTTTGTAGCCAGGCGTAAGCAGTGGTTTTTTCTGATCCATCAAAGTTTGGGAGTGTTACTTTATGTACTTTATTTTTAAGGTCTTTATTTTGAGGTCTTCTTTCTCTCCTAGGTGCTTCATGTCTATTAGCTTCGCAAAATTCTCTAAATGTGACTAATTCTCTAATTTATGGTTCAAGGCTTGCATAAGCTCTAGCATTCTCAATGGCATTATTGGTTGTTTGTCCCACTCCTTCCTCCATCGAGGTATCATCTCTAGGTAAAAAAGGAGGTTTGGGCACCTTAGATGATGCAACTCCATTATTTTCTGAATGGTTCGAGCTTATGTCTCTACCACTAGAATTATTGTTCCTTAGATTATTTATGGAATTCCCCATGTTTTGTAGTTCCTGGAGGAGTGCTTGGTTTGACCTCTCTATTTTTTCTGCTAGGGTTTGGTGGGTTTGTTCCATAATATTCCTTAGTTCATTAGACAATTGTTCGGCCATCGCGATACTTCCTCTAGTTTGCATGAACTTTATTTTCACAGGATGGCAGGATTATGCTCTGATACCACTTGTAATGACCCCTTTTCCTATCGCTTGACTTGAGTTCTATAAATTAGTACAAGTTAGGCATAAATTAGGAAATCATCTTAAAAATCATTAAAATACTCTATGTTAACCATTACTATTCATAAGAAATACAACTATTAAAGCTCATAGATTAGATTTGATATTTAGATCTTCTTTGCATAGGATATAAGGATCTCCTTCTATCTTTACTAAGGTCACTATAGGGTGAAAGGCTTACCGTGCTCCGGGCGCGTGAAACAGACTACAAGCGGCTTCCCTCAAGGCTTAACCCCAGTGTTGGGACAACCGACATGTGCCCAAAATTACTCCGCCTCTCCCTTCCACAAGCTCCCTACCCTAAGGTATTATAGTAAGGAATGAGGGATAGACCCTTATGTACTATAACTAGAATAACTAAACTCTCTACTCAATCTCATATTTATCTCTATATTTTCTTGTACATTCTGGACTCATATATATATATATATATATATATATATATATATATATATATATATATATATATATATATATATATATATATATATATATATATATATATATATATATATATATATATATATATATATGTATATATATATTAAAGGTTTATTTAATAAGGTAGTTACTTATAACATATTATTTCCACCATTATATACTATCGCAAGTTTACATTGCTTGTTACAAATATAACATCACTAGCGGATTAACAAGTTAACGTACCTCTATACGGTACTCTGTGAAGAGCACACGAATATACTGAGAGGGGGGGGTGAATCAGTATATTAATAATTTTTATCCTTTTTATATTAAAAAAAACTTTATTCAAATGTAACTTTAATTTACTTGAAAATAAACAATTGTGCACATAGGCAATAATTTTTCAAATAGTTTATTTTATTGATATAATAATATTCTTTTACAATTTATGTGAGCACCAACCCACTGGAAGCACCAACCCCCAAACGTTGTTCTGTGAGCACCAACCCACTGGAAGCACCAACCTCCAAACGTTGTTCTGTGAGCACCAACCCACTATCTGAAGGCAACAACCTTGAAGCAAAGCACCTACTTCACTTCTGAATATAATTCTGAATTCCACCTTTATATAGTTGCTTATTCAACTTGATGATGGATGCAATCTGCTCTTTTAAGTCAGCCAATATCTAAATATATAGTTCTGTAATTTTTCTCTCCTTTCCTCTATTGTTGTTCTTCCTTTTATTTTCAAAAAATATATCTTATGTCAATGTATATTCTGAATATATAGGCTTTGAATTTTTATATCTCTCTCTGCTCTTCTTTTCTAATTATTCCATGCTGACTTGATTTTCCATTCTCAAAAGTGATTGAATATATATATTATGTACATATGAAACATCATGTCTTTTTGATATGAAGAGGTATCTTTTAAAATATTATTAACTCCTTTTTTAAAAGTTAATCTTATTATTATATTTTTAAAAATAATAATTAATATCTTATATGACCATTTTCTTTTTAATATATATATATCCTTAATGATATATACACTGCAGAATAAACCTTCGATAATTAATAAAAGTGAAAAGTCTTCAAAAAATATCGCATAATATCATAACCTTCGGCATATATGGTAGCGGCTGTGATGTTTTTGACATCTGCGGTTGACGTTTTAACGTCTTTGATAACCTTCGATCAACGTATATCTTCATTGAATATTATGTGTTAGCTATTCTGTTATATACGCTGGTTCTGTTTAGATGTTGTGTTATATGCGCTGACTGTACCACAAATCTTCTTATCCCCGTACGTGGTAGGGTGTCGCAGTGTTAATATATTAGTCCCTCTGCTTCACTGTTTATGACCAAACTTTAATTCTTCTACCTTGCCGACTATATACAAGGCTATTTGTGTGAACGTATGTTGATTGCTGACTGGATTATCTTTTTGTGACTGGGTATATCTCCCAATGGACAATGATGAGGTTAGAGTTGACGTGTATCCCTCCTTTGTGTTCGCAAATGGGTGCACAGTGTATCCCATTCTATATTTTTTATTGTGGTCTTTATTCTCTTGGAAGAGACTTCATTGCTGATGATCTTCGATGATTCTATCCTTGACTGCAAACGTAATTCCTCCATATTCCCGTCTGTATCTGCTGACTATTGAAGATCGATGGCTGAGTAATTATTAAATATACTGACTGGGTGTATTGGATGTTGATTACAGAGTTATTGCAGATTGTGCGGTTTGTTGTGTTTCAGCACTGAATTTTCGTCTTCTCTGATCTGATATGGGAGTTCTTGTTCACATTCCTTCCTCTTGTTCGCAGATATTGATATATATACTTCTCCTATCTTAGGCCAACATTTAAATCATTGAAGTTGTAATTACAAAGTTACATCTGTATATTCTGTTCATCACCGCTTGTATTAATATACAACTGCTTGTATTAATACACAACTGTATGCATATAATAAGAGCTCTATTTTACATAATAATAGTTCTGTCCATAATAAGAGCAATACTATCTTTGATATATGCTATTATCTGGATGCTGTGTCTCCTTTGCCTGTTCAATTGTTCTTTGTAGTAATGAGGACAAATCATTTATATTATATGCTGTTTATATCACATGTTGATTATATCATTTTGGCATTTGCTGTTTATTATATGTGTGCTATTCATATTTGTCAATACTACGTATGACATCAATGACAATCTTCCATCACTCTGCACACCGGTACCTCTATACAGTACTCTACAGACTGCTGTCGATTGTCCTTCTTCTTTTTTTCGATGCCTTCCTTTGGGATCAGGATTCCTGATTTATATGTACCCAATCGGCATGGTCGTACAATGTACGACTCTTGGTAAATGCTGATAATATTTAATATTTATTAATTTGTATAAGATATATGTATTATTAATAATAATATTAATACTTCTATATTTGTTTTATAGCAATATTATTGATGTATAGGTTATTAATACTTTTTATATAATTATTAATTTACTTGAATTATTATAAATTGATTAATTGTCAATAGTGTTTATCACAATGATTGATCAAATATAAATATTCAAGATGTTAATCACAATAATTGAACAAATATAAACGTATGTATTAAAATAATATTTTAAGATGTTAATCACAATAATTGAACAAATATAAACATATGTATTAAAGAAATAGTATATCAATTATGGCTCATGACATTAAGAGCTTGAGATGTAATTGCATGATTGTGGATGAGATGTGAAAATGAGAGAGGAAGGCCTCCTTTTATAGTGAACTAGGGCACAATCCTCTAGAGGGGCCACCTTGGAGAATTAAATCTCAATTAGGTCCTAACCTTTAGAAAATATACCTAGATTAAATACAATTAGAGGATTTACCATCCCGAAACCCAAAATGGCCAACCCGGAGGCAGGAAAATAAATATCCCGAAAGCCCGATACCCGAAAATCTAGGATCCTGGAAATTTGAATGAGGGGGGCAAAATTGAGGTTGCACCTGACCTAGTCAGGTTCAAGCTCGATCCTGACCTAGTCAGGATCAACCTTGAATTTGACCCTGTGCCCAAATCCAATTAGAATCAAGACAGGAGGTCCCAAGGATGCCCAGAAACCTAGAAATAATATCAGAACAGGACAAAATGTTAGGGATAGACATAAAATCCTATGATTACTGTGATGAAGGCTAGGAGGACCTATTTCTAAATCCTACCTAGAAAATAGAGTCATGGAAGAGGGAAATTAAGGAGAATCATCAGGATCCTAACCCTAATTTCACCTAGAATGAAGAAATCAAGTGCCAAGAAGAAGTCGAAAGCGGGGAGAAAGCCAAATACATGCAAAGACCTGATCAAGGTGCTTAACATGACCCCAAACCACTTACTCGGAGGGCTAAATGCTCTTATCATGGAAGTGCTTCCATTTTAAGACGATACAATATGTAAAAGAAAAAAATTATATTTTGGTGAAATACATCGGCTGGGCATGCTACCTGTGAAGGACAAACCCACTGGCATTTGATGGGACCTTGCCTAGACCCATAGGCAATTCAGATCCAGGTTTGAACTTGGTTGTTATATGTAGCGAAATAGTAATATAGGTTGTTATTATACCACAACACATAAATGTACCTGTAATGACATTGGGAGCCATTGCAAGCCAAGAAAAGCTACCACACATAAGGATTCACCATAAGGAAGACATTGGAGGCATTTAATTAAAGGTATTCCACTCTTGTAGAGAGAATAAATAAGTTACAAGCTCTTGTGGCACTAGAAACAAGGGAGGAATGGTAAGTAGCATTCACAAAAAGGAATCAATGGTTACTACAACACAAAAGGAAGTGCTGCAAACAACATGGAAGTGAGTCGGAGCATTAGAATAGTCTACATGATAACAGTGCAAGGGAGAGATAACACATTTCAATAGGTTTGAGTGAACACACATAAATAATATGATCTGTTAGAGATATTTGGGCTAATAAAAATACACCACTGTGAGCACAAATGTCGAACTTAGTCATGGAATTGGGCACAAACCAACATTATCAATGAACTATCTCCTATGCTTTTTTTGCATAATATATTTTTTTTTGCAAAGATGTACAATCTCAACATGCTACTGCTATACATGTCCATCATGTAGTGTTCTGGGACTGCACTATAGACTGTGTCCTCTCCTATTTACCTGCAATTGAAGAATCCATTGCTGATTTCAAGCTAGCTATGATGAAGCTCCACATTCCATGTCTCTCAATCTGTACTTTTTTTGTTAGACTGTGAACTTCCAAGTTATGATCATGCTATTATAGCAACAAGATTGAAAATTTTCCTTGATGTTACATTACTTATTTTGTAGTTAACTGCTCAGCTATGAATTCAATTTTTTTTGCAAGGGGATGATGTAGTGTGTATAAATTAAATTGTTACATTTTTCAAGTATACTTGTGCTTTACTACGAATTTGTTAGCATATGGGTAGTTGTTAGTTGTCAATGGTAGTGAATAACCGTGTTCTATTTGGCAACTGTCAGGCAATATAAAAATGTCTGCATTTCTCTTCTTGGTTTGGATTTTAGTTTTAGGGTATTCTAGATGTCTATAATTTGGCAACTTAACCATTTAAAATAGGAGGATCTTAGGTATTAAAATCAGGATAGCAAGGATTCTTTATGTACATGCAAAATGGAAATGTTGGGAATTGGGCAAGAAGTTGAACTTTACAGCTCTCAAATCACCGCCTGCATATATAACAAATTTTTTTGAGAATGTTATTGTGACGAGTATCAACAATAATTGGAATAATAAATATTTTGAGGAAAGAAATGTAATGTACATGGAATATTAATTGACAGATATAAAAACTTTTTTGCATGGAGTATCTCTTTTTGCAATTCTTGCAAAAGATAGGCTTACTATATTAACACAAAGGATAACAAATATTTGGTATTTTGTTTATTTAGAGTGTATTTCATGCTAAGCGGAAAAACTTGTATATTTTTCCATCTCTTTTAGGTCAAACTGTACTCCAGAGCCAAAATCACCCTAAATTCATGTAGTCCTTATATTATCATGTGGTTTTATCCAAACATTTAGATTTTGCATGTTGCCTGGTTCTATCTAAAGTCTTTAAAAAGGTTTTATGAACAAATTTTATATTTATAAAAAAATTATTATTTTATTCTTTTAATTGAATTTAAGGAAGATAAATTTTGAACTGAAAAAGTATGCTACAAACTTTTTCCTTTATATGTCTAGTTTACTTCATCTAATACAACAATGGTTAAATATTTATTTACAAATGTTACTCGACACACATGCAGTGAAAACCATTCTTCTAGAGGTCCCTTCAATAGGAGGACAGGTAACATATCTCTTTCACCTCACAAAAACAAATATTCTTGTTCAAATCAATATTCTTCGAGCATGGCAGGAATCAAGTGCTAATGTTTGTTTGCAAACTGCTGCCTCCCCTAGCTATACAAAATTTGTTGGTCGCGAGATCGGTAAAGCTGAGGCACTTTTAAAGGTAAATGCATACCAGTTGAGATAAAGTCATTTGAGCAATCCATGGATATTTACAGTAGAAAATGAATCTTGGTAGTTCAATTTCTATACCCTTTGGTGCTTCCTGGTCAATAGTGGACATTTATCTCTGCAATGGAAAACACAGCTTAAAATGTGAATAGTATTTTTAGAATTCGCAAGATTCAGTAGAAGATTTTCCTCAAGATTGAATAAGTATTATAAATGGAGTTAATAGATGCACATTGGTCAAAATTACTCTGCTCAAATTTCTTCGTAGGATAAGATTAGTCATTGTATGTAATGAAGTGACTACTCGGCTACAGAATTTTCTCATATAGGTTGTAAATGTTTTACAACATAGAGGTCAATGAACCTTAAGTTATGCGATCATGCGACAAACCCTTTGTGGAAACTTTATGTGACGGCAGTTAACGGTGGTAAAGGGCTACGGTGTGTCGCATGTTCGCATAGCCCTTTTCTTGGCTATGCGATCATGCGACAACTAATGAAAGACGCTGTTGCGAAATTAAAGGTGGGTTAGTGTGCCGGGTCTTGCCGATGTGTCCCTTTCTAATTGACCAGCAAGCGCTGAGATGAATATGCATCGTGGGTCCCATAGCCAAGGGCAGGTAACAGTGGCGAAGGCTTATGAGGTGTCGCATGTTCGCATAAGCCATTTTCAAACTATGCGATCATGCGACAAACATCAAGGGAATGTAGTGTGTATTTTGAATCTCAATAGCTTGATCTATGCTCTGGTATATTTTACTATTTTAATATAATATTCGGCCTCGACCCCTTATCGATCAAAAAAAAAAAATGAACCTTAAGTTAATATTTTGAAAAAGCTTTCTTTCCTAATGTTTCTAAATGAAAAAATTTAATATATTTAAAAATTTCATACTTTAAGTCCATCTGTCCTTTTTAAGTTCTTATTCAGCCGATTCAATCATTTATAGTTTCTATACTGTCTTAAAACTATTTTGGCGTGGATTTACAATGAATAGATTGCTGCTGATGAAGATTTACAGTAGACTCAGTATACAAAACTCCCATAGACTCAGTATTCTGAACGCGGCTTCTCCCTTGTGAATTCACGCTGCGTGAAATTCCAAGCCCAACTGCGGCAGCCACCTGTATTTGCTACGCAGCCTATGGAGGATAGTGTGATCAGATTGAACAGCTGAAGAGTCCTTAAGTATCCGCTGAGATTCAAACCTACACACACTTGGTTCAAACGCCTCCAATTTACAATCAAAACACTTCTTGTATCTATCGATTCAAAGCACAGTTCATTGGTGGACGGCAACCAACTCACGGTGCGATTAACGCAGAGAATTACCAATTCTCTGAGCTTCGAGAAAACTTCAGAAATCCTTATCAAACGATCACCAAATCCTTAGGAAAATAAACAGAGCATGCAGAATGAATTCCCAATCGATTCCAGACCCTGCTTAAATGCTTCCTTCTTTCCAAATCCTAAATTTGTCTTCAAACTCACGCCACTGTATTTCATCTTCAGCGTTACTCCAAAAGAGCGTTCACAATGGTCTTGAAAATATTCTAAAGTTTGAATTATAATGTTCAATTATAATTCCCTGCCCTTTACAAGTTCCCAAAGATTGAATTATAACATTAAATTATTATTCCTTCTCCAATACATAACGTCAAAACACACTTATAAAAGTGTCTTCTCGAAATACTTAGCCATAACATGAGATAGGCCTCCAATTTAATAAGGTTTAAATATTTGAATTATAATTTTTAATTATAACTCATCTTAAAAATTCCAAGACACTTTATAAAGGTTTTAAAAAGGTTATATAAAATAATAAATCAAATAGTTCCACTTAATTATTAATTAAAAAGAATCTTAATTAATAATTACTAAATTTAATAAATGACATAAAATTACTCAAGTGATTCAATCTAAGATGAGCAAAATGGGGGACATTACAAATTTGAATTTACAAAACAAAGTAACATGCTTAAAAATTTGTGTGAGAGATATCAAGAGAAGCTGAGTTGTGCAAATATGGGTATGGGTAGGGTCCTTTATAACATTCACAGGCACATGTCACATTGATCATCGCATCGAGAGGCTGTGCATGGTACACGAATGTACTCACGAGCAGCCTCTTGTGACAAACATGATTGCTTACCTTTGTTGAGCTGTCTGTGGCTTTTCGCATGCTCTTTCTTGGTCACTCATGCTTGTCTCAAACTTTTAATATGTGCAGTGTGACTATCGTTGGGTTTAGACTCTCAATTGGCCAAATTTTGTGCTTGTCTGTAATTAGTTGCTGGCTAGGAGTCTTCATTTTGGTGACGGTAATTTCTCTGTGCATGAAGTTGTGTTACTTTTTGCTTGGAATCAAAACGATTTTGAAACTTCTATCTATTCCTGTCATTTAAAACCAAAATTAAATTAATTGAGCTTTTCTCGCAATCAAAATACTCCCGATATTAAATATTTGAAATTACTCTGAAGTCCCCTATTGGAATGTTCTAGGTAATTCTATCTCCTATGGAGTCTGTGGCAGACACGTACCGAGCTCTCCTTCCAGAGGGAACGGCTGCAGATTTCCAGAGGATTCTTGATCTCAAGGTTTCTTTACAATACTCGAAATGCTGTTTCCTTTTTGTCAGAAAGCAGTTGATGCTATCGTAGTTTATATAATTTATTTTGATACAAGATAACAACCTCATTTTCTATTTTCAACTAAACGTGTTCTTGATTTGATGTGGATTGTTTTCAGGGCTTGAAGAAAGTTGAGCAGCAGAATCTGTTAGATGATTTTAGCAGGCACAGCAGTGGTATCAATATCCCACAAACGTCAGTTGTACCAGCTTCTCCATCTCCTACTGCACCTTCGGCTTCATATTCATCTTTACACATACACCGTGAATGTCTTGAACAAGAGTGAGATCTCTGTGCCATCCACATGTTGGCTTAATTTTTTCTATTATCTTTGTAATGCTTCCTGATACTCTGTAAAATAAGGCAACGATTGCCCTATTTCTGACATTTCCACCCTAACACCTTGCCAGTTTGTTCCTGCTCTTACCATGTACATTTTTGTAACCAATAGTTGAGAACAAAAGAATTCTCTGTTCTAATAAGACTATTGAGAAGCGTATTGATATGGAAGTTGTAGCAGTCCTGTTATTCAACGTTCAACCTTGTAAGTACCACAAGTGTTAGTTGAGAGTGCCTTCTATTGAACACGGTCATCGCTTCACGTTAAAATTCTGAACGTGAAGAACAAACAAATCATTTTAGCTGAAAGAGAAGGTTTAATATAATATTTATAAAACTCAAGGTAGTGGGTTTAGATCTGGAGTTAAAGCGTCATTGAATAATTTTATAAAATGAACTGTTACTTTAATTGGGATTTGACTTTGAAATTGAAAAATATTTGGAGAGAGCAATAAGACATTTTCAAGGGATCATTTTGGTAGCGGATCATTTTCAGCATTTGCTTGGAATTGGCATTTGTTATTGCCCATTTCGTCGAATCTTCACTTTAGCAATGCAATATGAAAATGGAATAGGAATTGGAATTTAAATGAAAGGAAAGCAAATTTTTAAATTTCTCATATCTACACTTAATTTTTTTATTTTTTATTTGTGTGGGGAGGGATTTAATTTTTTTATTTTTTATTAGGTGGTTTGTAACTTTTTTTTATTCGATTTTTTTCGAAAAAAATTTTCAAAATTTTTTTCAAATTTTTTGACAAATTTTTTTTCAAATTTTTTTTTTTTAAATTGATTTTTTATTTTTTTGAATTTTTTCTCAAAAAAAAATTTTAAATTTTTTGTCGAATTTTGGTTGCAGTGACTGTAACTTGGTTGCCTACCACCAACTTTGGCTGCCTAAAACAGTCTGCAATTCCATTTTAAATTTAATTCAATTAATAAAAATAAATTATTAAATTCAAAAATATTAAAACAATTCAAAAAAAAAGTTTAAAAAAATCATATTCAAATTTCAATTCCAATTTCAAAAAGTGGAACCAAATGGTCCTGTATGCAAATTAAATGTCTAATAACTAGAGATGATAAATTAATTATTGAAAGTCAATAAATCAATCTAATGCAACACAATGAAGAATACAAAGTAACTATAAAATGATGAAACTAAGTCAATTACCTTCACCTATTATGCAGCTTGTCTCCATTGTCCTCCTAGCCTTGATTTCTTGAAGAGGTTGAGCTCTCAGATTTCCAAATGAAGTCTTCTCTCAAGATGCTACCAAAGTGTGGAGATTTTATGAAATGAGTGCACAATAGCTTATGCAATCTAATGGATGGAATGCAAATGAAATGATGATAATATTGATTGATTTGATCTTAGAATGCTTGGATGTTTGGATACTTGATTACTTGATTGCTTGAATGTCTATTAAAAAATACCTATTAGCTCACAAAGGGGAAATGAGGCTCCTTTTATAGATTTTTGGAGGATCTAAGCCTAGGTGGCATAATCCTACGGTTGAGAATAAAAGGTGGAAGATCCTAGGGCTAGGATTGACTTGGTTGAAGGAGTTGAGAGAAAGGGGGATGTAGTTGGAATGTGAGAGGAAGAATACGGATGATGTTCCTCTCACATTGACATGGAGGAGAACAAGGTGGAAGGGAAAGACATATGTCAAGTGTCTCACAAAGACCAAAGAAAGAAAGAGGGAGAGACCTTTTCCTCGTGAGGACTCTTGGCTTGGTTTAAGAGAGGACATGTGGTCATGAGACCAAGTCCTATGAGGCCACATAGCCCTTAAAAATAGGACATGTGTGGGTGAGGATAATTACTAATAAATAATTAATAATTATTATTTATTCTAGCCAAAGTGATGTATCAGGTGACTAGGTAGGTGAGGTGGACTAGGGGATTTAGTCATATTTAGGTGATTGTGTATTTAATTAAATCACTTTAATAAGATTAATTAGAAGACTTAGGATAGAGGAATAGACTATAGTGAATTTACTAAATAAATTGAATAATTTATTTAACAAATAGAGGAATAATTATTAATTAAATAATAAATATTTAATTAATTTATCAAGTCAATATCAATTAAATAATAAATATTTAATTAATTAATGAAGCCATTTTTAAGTGTATACATTTTTCCCATCTTTGAAATAATGTGCGTGTCACATTGTTTCAAAGAAATTTCAAGTATTTTGCCCCTGCCCCAAACAATGTCTGAAATGACCTAAGCATGCCCCCTCGAGAGATTGATTAACAAAAAAGATGATTGGAATTTTTTTTATTATTATTATTTTATTTTTTTCTTTCTTGGATAATCAATCTCACGAAAGAAACAGGAGAAAAGATGGGTGAAATGGGGTGAAATAGAATAAAAATGAGAGGTAGGGTCCACACGCCAAGCACATAGGGTCCACAGGCTATAAATAGGGCTAAGGGGTCCACAATAAGGTCATTATGCACACTTGTCATTTGGAGATCAGAGCGCGAGAGAGAGAAGAGTAGAGCCGCTAGGATGTCATTTCCATTATCAGATCACCGCTTCGAGAGGGTCAGACGCTTCCAGCGACCATCCGATTCGGGTGAGCCAGTAGGTGACTCGATCCTACTTTGTCAGTTGATGATTTGATGCATGTTAGAATAGAATTTTAGCACGTTTAAGTTAGATTGAATGATAGAAATAGAGTAGAAAAATTTTGTTCATGGGCCGAAAATGGATGCGCCGTTGCGGCACATGAATGCGCAACAAATAGAAACGTTTGCATAGAAACTCAAAAGTTCTATGCATTTATGTAGGGAAATGGTGCATACATCATAGAGGAAAGTTAGTGCAGCGCAAATATGAAATAAAAGTGCGCATATGTAAAAACTGCGCATTGGTTTAGAATTGTTGTGCAAATGTGCAGAAAAATTGCGCAAATGTAAAAACTAGCGTAAATGTTGAATAATGTTGCACATGCATGTTTTAATATTGCGCATGCATTTTAGGTTGTAGAATTTGGTCAAAGTAGATAGTCAATTAGGTCAAAATAGATGTCGATAAGCCGATTTGATCCATCGGCAATTAAATTTGATCGAGTAGGTCAAGATAGGCAACATTGTAGCATGGTTGCTAGTTAATCAATCTTGATACTAGATGATTGATAAAATCATCTGTTAAAACATGTGATAGAACATGTTTGTAGTTGATATAGTAGGATAGATAGATGTTGTAGATCAATTTATCAAAATCTGATAGTTTGATTTTATTTGATTTGTATAGGACACTATTGATATTCTGATGTCACGGGAGAGACATCCCGTCACACAAAATCTGAGACCAGCGCTGTCAGAGAATGACAGACTGTTGATTGGTGCATCTGGCCTTTATCATGTTATTTACACGCCCGAGATTAGGGCGAACTGGAGTATGATGATGGCATTAGCAAAGAGATGGCACTCGGAGATGAGTACCTTTCATCTTCTGACGGGGGAGATGATAGTTACACTAGAGGATGTATATCGTATCCTCCGGCTTCCTATTACAGGAGAGTTAGTACACTATGATCGACACGGCAGAGTGACAAAGTGTAGAGCCATCTTTGGAGATGATGACATTGAGGAGGGAGAGATTAAATGGGATGATATGGTGGATTTTTATGAGCCTTTACCAGTGGTACTAGCTAGAGCGATTGGGGGTTTCATTTGCCCTAATCGTAGATCACATGGTTTTTCAGTTGGATGGGGCCGCACATTACAGCGGATGATGGATGGGACCCGATTTGCTTGGGGTGTGTGTTTATTAACACATCTATATCATGATTTGCATCAGGTGGTGTACCATAAGGGTGCATCGTTATCAGCAGGGGTTACATTGCTCCATGTGTGGGCATGGGAGCATATTGCAGTGACTAGACTAGTAGCGATCAGATTTTGAGGTGCAAGACAGCCCTACATACATTTATACTCCTCAGTTTTGTCTCAAGCAAAACTAGGACATTTAGAGTTCTAGCGCTATACTTTTGATACACCGGATACAATGACATGGAGACCCTACCTAGGTTGTGAGTCATGGGACGATGAGCGATAGCTGGGATTTTGTTTTGAGTCGCGATGGCTTATAGGGTAGACACCCTTTGTTTTGGAGAGACAGTTGGTCAGCCGGGTTCTACGCTAGTTTGGCAAGATCCAGGGCATGCCTCAGGGTGTGATAGAGTTCGCGAGGACTCATCAGGAGAGACGGGATTGGGGACCTATGGTGTCATTTGATATTGCCTGATAAGAGTTTTTGGACATGCCATTTCAGGCATGGACCATGAGGTAGACAGTTGTAGACCCTGGGATGATAGCGGATCTAGAGCAATTCTTGAGAGATTTTTCTGTACCACGATTGACTGATCTGACAGCTAGGCCACCAGAGAGAGATCCAGCAGACAGACATCGCGGGAGACGCTGAGGGAGAGATAGGCGAGGACAAGGGAGAGGTGATGGCGGTGATGGTGGAGGAGGTGATGGAGGAGGTGATAGGGCTGGTCCTCAGATGAGAGGAGGCAGTGTTAGACAGAGGGGAGTGATACCACCCCCAGCTAGACATGGACAGAGACAGCCTCCGGCACAGCCAGCTGCAGGAGCTCCACTACAGGTTCCAGTAGTGCAGGCACAGATACCAGCTGCCCCAGTACAGGGACCAGCTATACTAGCATAGGATGAGGTAGACATACTATTAGCTCAGGGTAGTGTGGTATAGGGTGGACAGATCCCTGATGACGTACAGGACAAGCAGGACGTTGAGATGTCAGATGTGGGGGCACAAGATGAGTAGGCTAAGATGGACATCGAGGGACAGGATCCCTATCTACAAAGAGATGGTGCTAAGGAGGAGCTGGATATTGATTCACTGCTAGTTCGACTAGCATTTATTCAGGTACAGGTAGACCAGGTTCCTAGCCTTGAGAGATGGATAGAGAGGATGGATAGGTAGATGGGAGTGCTGAGACATGAGCGGGATGCAGTGCTTGAGAGACTCAGGGAGTCAAAGATGTTACTAGATGAGCTACAATGCACAGAGGATTTGGGTCCTCATGGAGATAGCATTAGAGCCATGATACATGCCGGGAAGGAGATATCCTACTAGCGAGAGGCATATAGACAGGTGGTCCCGAGGGATCAGTGGATTGGGAGCTCCAGGGAGAGCTTAATGGCTATCAAGATGGTAGTTCATGATAGAGAGGCACAAGCTGGTGGAGGGGGTGTATCGCCATGCCCTCCTAGAGCACCGACAGGTTTGAGAGATCGGGGTGGATCCTCAGCATCAGGTAGTTCAGCAACACAGGGCCACATTGCATCTCGTAGATAGCGGCAAACAGAGTCTGGAGGCAGTGGCTCATAGATCTGAGAGATCATTGTATACATTGTTGTACCATTATGTTTCATTGTATCATTATAGTTTTGACTTGATGGACACTGACTTTGGACACATTATTATTGATTTATATCATTGGACATTTGGACAATTGTATTATTTTATGGACTCTATATGATGGACTCTATATGGTGGACTCTATATATATAGTGATGCAGTTCTATCATGATTTGTTTTGATGATTTATATACATGTGCGTACTGACATATGCAGGATGTGATGATTTACTTTAATATGCATAGAATGTATGACTTAGAACACTAAATGCTTGCTTAATGGTTAATAATCATATGATGGTGATATAAATGCATGTCTTAAATGAGTTTACTAATGCTATGTGATTATCAATGCAATGATGTGATGAACAATGTGGATAATGGATAATAAATAAATGATGTAAATGAATGATATAAATGATGATGATGTGAAACACATATAATGGATAATAAATGACAGTGTAATGCAAATGATATCTAATGTAATAAATGATAATGATATATAATGTGTATAATGGATAATAAATGACAGTGTAATGAAAAATGATATCTAATGTAATAAATGATAATGTACCTAAGATGATTGAATATAATAATTGATAACATGATAAAATGAGATGAAATGATAGCTATAATAAATGATCAAATTATATACAAATGAACACTCGTAATGAAGATAACATATGTCTCTAAATGATTAAGTGTAAAATGTTAAATGCAAAAAGTCATAATATTTTTGGTTGTCCAAATGTCCTCAACTTAAATAACAATGTATCTGACACAAGAAGAATAGACTAAGAGAACAGATAACCTAATAAGAAAGGTAACCTATAAATCTTTATAAAAGGAGCACTGATATGTAAGTCATGAACTATTTAAATGAAATGCAATATGAAATGAATGTATCTCCACAACTTTAGGTAACATCTTAGAACTTCATAATAACTGGAACTTGATTTTCATCATTGAGCTCGTTATGTTGCAAGAAAATGCAAGCATCATGGTATAATTAAACCAGGATAACCTGAGCACTTCTTGCATGGATTTTAATATTGCAAACTTGAAAAGCATCTAGGTATAATTGAACCGAGATGACCTACGTTTCATTTGCATAACAGATAAGGAATATTCCCCCCCTCCATCGAGGAACAAATATTTGGAGTCGAGGTATGTGCTGGCGTATCACCATAAATAGCAATATGTAAAGAAACATGATTTGAATGTTGTCAATACTATTAAATGGAAGACACTTATGCACAGACACCTCAATTACTTGTTCCTTCGATTTCATCGAAAAATATCCCACAAATAGCAATCAAAGAAAATACCATGCCCCATCATGGCTATCCTAATCAATGACTTTTTAGAGTTTCAAACTCATGTCAAAAGATATCATGGAATAGCATAGGAAACATGATAACAATGAAATCCAGATATGAATACATAATTTACAACAAATCATTCTAACATGCCTGTCATGAATATACATTTATTTTGCCAAAAGATAGTGTAAGATATAGTGATTAGTTCAAGTGATGATGTATAGTCAAGATTTGATAGATAAACAGTCATGTTTCGAAGGATAGATCACAGATTCTGATTCATCATAAAGATATCATTGTGAAAGAATGTTTGATTGTGTTTGCTTTGTCTGGTGCAAATACTCCATTGTGTCCTCTAAGAGTCATGACTATCATAAATCCACCTCCTGAACTAGGTCAAGGACATGCCCCCAGCTAGGTGATGGACTGACTTATTATGGATGAAGAAAAACACAACAAGACTAGGATGAAGACCATGACAAATGATCAAGCTATGATGGGGTTTTATTATGGTTAGATACAATGGATGGTGTATGAACTGGCCATTTTATTATGATATGTACATGGCGGGTATGGGGACTGACTAGCCATTTTATTGTCGATATATACAATGAACGGACACACTAGAAGAATCCTAATAGATAGAGGAGCTAACTTGATACACATGGCACCTGTTTCCAAGTTTTCACCACATGCTTTTATTGCAATTTTCTTTTCATTTGATTTTTTTTGAATTTTTTTAAATTTTTTATGATTTTTTTGTATTTACATAATATATACATAGCCCTTGCATTGGGATTTCAAGGATAGAACTTCTTGAGATGGATACTGTTAAGAGGTTCATCCAAAGGATCTCCCTCAGGTGTGGACAATTGATAAGCCCCAGAACCATAAACTGTTGTAACTACAAAAGGACCTAACCAATTGGGTTCGAACTTGCCCTTCTTTTCACGATGCAATTGATTCTTTATATTTTCTCAAAGGACTAAGTCACCCAGCTAAAAGTCTCTGATCTTTACCTTGTTGTTATACTGACAAGACATACGCTGCTGATAGACTTTCAAATGATCATAAGCTCTCTGATGGCGTTCATCCAACAGTTCCAGTTCAGTCAACCGTGCAACTCTATAGTCTTCATCAGGAATCAAATCTTTGAGAGTGACACGAAGTGAAGGCAACTCGACCTTGAGGGGCAGGACTGCTTCAGATTCATAGACAAGGGAGTATGGGGTGGCTCCAATAGGAGTATGGATGGAGGTACGGTAAGCCCACAAGGCTGGATTCATTTGGATATGTCAGTCACGGCCAGCGTCATTGATAGTCTTTTGTAAGATTTTAACAATAGTTTTATTTGACGCCTCAGCTTGGCCATTTCCGTGGGGATAGTATATGGTGGAATAGTTTTGGGTGATATGGAATTTTGCGCACAGTTCATCCATGTCCTGATTTTGAAACTATTTTCCATGATCAGTAATGAGATACATAGGTATACCATATCTACAAATGATATAATTTAAGATAAACATGGATATTTGTTTCCCTGTGGCGGTAATTAATGGAATGGCCTCAATCCATTTAGTAAAGTATTCTGTTGCAGTGAGAATCCATTTGTGACCATTGGAAGATGGAGGGTTGATAGCGCCCATGAGATCGAGCCCCCATTGACTGAATGGCAAGGTAGTTGTAAAAGGATGTAACTCTTGTGCTGGAGCATGAATAAGGTTTCCATGTATATGACATTTCTTCCATGCTCTAGCAAAATGAAAGGAATATGTTTCCATGGTAGGCCAATAATAACCCATACGCATGAGTTTCTTAGCCAAAGAGGGACCACTTGAATGTGTCCCACAAATACCCTCATGTACATCTCGTAAGGCAGTTTGAGCTTCAGCATGCTCGAGACATCGTAGGAGAGTACCATCAAGACCTCGTCGATAAAGGGTATCAAATATTAGGACATAGCGGGAGGCTTGGTGAAGAAAAGTTCATTTTTTATTGCGGGATAGGTCAGGGGGTAGGATGTCATTTTTCAGATAAGAATAGATATTCCCATAGATTGGGGAGTCATGTCCAATTAGATGACATATAATACTCATATCAGGATCATCATATGCAGGACAAGTCAGGGATTCTACCAAGAACTCAAAATGGACCTTGGCATCTTCTGTATCAAACAAAGAAGCAATCGTTGCCATTGCATCGGTAGCCTTGTTATCATGCTGAGGAATCTGTTCAAAAGTGATGACTGAGAAATATTGTTTGAAGTCATCAACCATATGTTTATATGGTAATAACTTATCATCTTTAGTCTGATAATCATCATTAACCTGGTTTATAATCAACTGAGAATCCCCATAGACATTTATTTCAGTTACTTTCCATTATAAAGCCATCTTTAACCCAATCAGCAAGGCTTCATATTCTGCTACATTGTTGGTGCAAGGAAAGAGAAGTTTGTAAGATTTTGGAATTGTGTATCCTTGTGGTGTAACAAAAAGAATTCTAACTCTTGAACCCTGTTGAGTATACGATCCATTAAAATATAGTTGTCAAGTTTGTGTAGATAGAACCAAGATGTGTGCATCAGGAAACTCTGTGTGTATAGGTTGATCATCCATTAATGGAGCATCTGCTAGCTGATCTGCTATCACTTGACCTTTGATAGCTTTCCTATCTACATATTCAATATCAAATTCACTAAGTAGCATGACCCACTTAGCCAATCTGCCTGTCAGTGTTGTTCTGCTTAATAGATACTTTAAAGGATCAATCTTTGCGATGAGCTGGATTGAATGTGACAACATGTAATGTCGCCACTTTTGTGATGCAAAAACAATGGCCAGACATGCTCTTTCTATAGGAGAATAGTTTAACTCATATCCCACTAGGGTGTGACTGATATAATATATGGCTTTTTCTTTTCCTTCATGGTCTTGTTGAGCCAGTAGAGCACCTAGTGAAACTGTCGTAGCTGAAATGTAGAGAAAGAGTGGCTTGCCCGAAATTGGTGACATCAGAGTTGGAGGATTCACTAGATATTGCTTGATTTTATTGAAAGCTGCTTCACACTGATCATCCCATTGGAATAAGATATTTTTATGCAACAAATGTTGAAAGGGATGACTTTGATCTGCTAGTTGAGAAACAAATCTTCAGATGGATTGGAGACGTCCCTGCAAGGATCTTAACTGACTGATGTTAGTGGGGGAAGCCATCTCCAATATTTCTTTAACTTTTTCTGCATCTACTTCAATTCCTTTGGCTGAGACAATGTACCCTAACAGCTTACCGGATGTAACTTCGAATGCACATTTCTTCAGATTGAGTCGAATCTGATACTTTTCCATCTGGGTGAATATGCAATCCAACACTCTCAAATGACCAGCTCTATCTTTGGATTTTGCTAAAATGTCGTCAACATAATCTTCCATAATGGTGTGCATCATATCATGAAAGATTGTGGTCATTGCTCTTTGGTAAGTTGCTCCAGCAATTTTTAGGCCAAAAGGCATCACATTCCAGCAGTATGTACCCCATGGACAAGTAAAAGTAGTCTTTTCTTGGTCTTCTGGCACAATCTTGATTTGGTTATAGCCAGAAAATCCATCCATTAATGATAACATCTCATGCCCAGCTGTCAAGTCAACAATAATGTCAATATTTGGCAAAGGAAAGTCATCTTTCGAACAAGCTTTATTAAGATCTCGAAAATCAATACAAATCCTAATAGACTTGTCTGGTTTTGAGACGAGGACAATATTTGAAATCCACTCAGCATAATCAATAGCTTGAATGAATCCAACATCTAGGAGCTTCTTCAATTCTGCTTTAACCATTAGTGCAATGTGGGGATGCATCTTGCAGAGCTTCTGCTTAACTAGTTTTACACCTGGTCTGATAGATAAATGATGCATAATGAGATTTGGATCCAGGCCAGGCATATCAGCATAGGACCAGGCAAAGTTGATTTGTGTTTCTTTGAAAAAATTTGCAAAAGCTTCTTTCTCTGATTCTGTCAAGGATGCTGCTACTTTGAGGATGTGCAGAGACTCTTCTGTTCCAATGTTAAGAGGTATTGTTGGTTTTATAAGAATAGTAGATTGCTCTTGATATAGATAATTGGGAAGAGTGTCAATCCTTCCATCGTCAGGCACCTCAGAGAGGTTTTCACCATCAGATGCGTCATTTCTTTTTACTATTTTTGGATCTAATACTACCACTGAGTGGTTTTCACCATTAGATCTGTTGATTATTTTTATATTTTTATGACTGAAAGGATTGGCACTCTCACCAAAGTAGGCCATGTCATTGAGTTCTATCAGAAATCCTGACTTGTGATCTCTTGGTGGTAAATGATCTCTGATTCCAAGATAGTCAATGATTGCATCATCATTATGGAATACATCAAGTTCTGGATGATTGGGAGAATCCCAATCAATAAGTTCGGGATGTACAAGGGGCATTGGATCATTCAGGTCAGTTTCAAAGGCAGAGATGGTATTGATGGAAAATTTGTCAAGGTGTATGATGGTATTAGCGAGGTCTATTTCCATACTCTCATCCAATTCATTTATCGCAAGATAACACTCACTTCCCTCATGATCAACAAGAGTAGTATAATGTGGGACCAATCCTAGTGAGTCACTCCTTGAACTCTCTCCCTCATGGTAATCATTACTATAGTGATGGAAAACATCAACTCCTATTTCTGTAGTACAATCAGATAATGTATCCCATTCATAATCATTTGAGTCAAAATCATCATTATCCCCAAGTCTATCAATGATTCTCTGTGCTATCCTTTGTTTCCCTGGATCCACATACATACCATTCTTTCTGAATTGCAAAGCAGGGGCTTTAGATATCTCATGAAAAGGTGTGATCTTTGCTTTTCCTTTTGGTTATTTTGGTCCTTCTCCTTTGTATCCTAATCATGTAGTGTCTCTTTGATAGTTTGGATTTTGTAGGATCGGTTTGATAACACCTTCTCTTTGTAACCCTATAGGTCCAGCACCTTGGTATCCCATCTTTTGTAGCAAAGTATACTCTTTACCATAGACATCAGGTGATATATATTCATGTTTGATATCCTCTTCATTCTTCTATGACTTAAGCAAATGATCAGCATTACGCTCAGCTACCTCTTTGGATATTGTGCCCCCACTTATAAATGTGTCATAAACAAGTGTTGAAGGGGGTTCTGATTATTGTTTAGTGATCAAAGATCTACCATATGATCTAGGAGATAAAGGTAACTCTATGATGCAAAGAGCTTGACCTAAAGTGTATTCTTCCATACTTCTTTCTTTTATATCTATCTTGATCCCATTTTATTTTGAAGTTGATGCTATATTACTAGGATCACTGGGTGTAGTTGTAGAAGATCCAATACGGTTATAAGGTATCAAAGAGTCAGATGTCTTCATAGAACTGCAATACTGGAATGGATTAGTGTCTCCTTTGATAGTGACCTCCTGACCATTATGAGGGAATTTCAAGCATTGATGATAGATTGATGGTACAGCTTGCATGGAATGAATCGATGGTCTTCCCAAGAGAATGTTATAAGCAAGATCTATGTCTACGACTTGGCAAGGTACATCTTTGATTATAGGACCTACTCTGATTGGTAAAAAAATAGACCCCTTGGATGACCACTCTTCCTCATCATAAGCTTTTATCATGATTTTCTTCTTGGGATCAATAGCATTTGCAGAGAATCCCAATGCAAGGACTAGTTTCAATGTACAGATATATAAGCCAGCTCCTCCATCTATTAGTACTCATTTGATTTTGTGACTCTAGACAGGGACTTCGATATGTAGGGGGGCATTATGAGGTTGGGTAATAGCTAAGTCATCATTCTCAGTGAAGGATAGGTAATGCGGGGTTGTTAAATGGCCCACCATAGCTTGAAATTGATCATGATCTAGATTTGTGGGGACTTGGGTTTCTAAGAGAGCTTTTTCAAGGATATCTTTGTGAGATGGGGACAGATGCAAAAGCTCTAAGATGGATATCTAGGCAGTTGTTTTCTTGAGTTGTTCCAAAAGGTTATATTGGTTGGAAATATTCGTTGTAGACTTTGGGACATAAACTGACTTGTTGTGAGGTGCATTTGGTTTAGACTAGACTCCTTGGAGAGTAACTTTGGATTGAGAATGAGTAGTAACATGGATTGGTTGACTCTCTGATTTTCCTTTGATGGTAATGACATTGGCATAATACTTAGAAGGATGACATTCAGAAATGTTACCAACATATCAATAGGGAGTGGAATTATAATTGGCTTGATTGTCAATCTTAGTATTGGAAGAACCTCCTTTTTCATGCTCAAGAAGTGGATCTTTGAAAGTTGTATGTGATTCATTGGATGTATGTCCATCAACACTAATTTCACTCCTTTCAATTAAGTCTTGAATTACATTTTTGAGCCTTTTGCAATCATTGGTTTTATGTCCTTTACCTCTATGAAATTCGCAATAATCATGCTCATCCCACCAAGAAGGCTTCACTCTAGGTTTGAAATCTTTCATGTCAAGAAGCGTAATGAGTTTCTTTGTGATTAACTTCCGTAATGCTGATTCGAGAGATTCCCCTAAAGGAGTAAAGTTTCTTCGAGGTGACATGAAAGGTAATCGTGGTTTAGATGAATCTTTGTTGGTGTTTTGATTTGCAGATTGATTGATGTAAGTACCTTGAGTAGCATTGGCCTGACTTGTGAGATTGAGAAGGGGTTGTGTTGGTTTGACATTACGATTATCAATAATCCCATCATTGACAATGTTTTTTTTTTAATTCTAGAATTTTGATTTGTCATTGTTATAGTTGTTGGGATTGGAATTTGAGGACCTAGCATTGTCCTTGGAATAAAATTTTATCTCACCTTTTCTGACCATGGCTTCCTCAATTTTGATACCATTTTCTATGAGCTTATTGAAGTTTGGTGGACATTGCAATTGTAACCTATAACTCATTTCTGGTGTAAGGTTATGCACAAAAATATCCATCTTTTCTTGTTCAGGAATCGTTCATGGATATTTGGCAAACAATTGATGCCATCTTTGCAAAAAAGTAAGGAAGGGTTCTCCATTCTTTTGATGTGCATTGCAAAGATCAAGCATACTGACTTCATATTTGATGTTATATGAATAATGAGTCACAAATTTGTCAAGAAGCTCATTGAAAGATTTGATGCCTGTGGGTAATTTGGAGAACCATTCCATAGCTTGTCCTCCTAAACTTCATGGAAATAGTCGCATAAGATAAGTGTCATTGTGAGAGAATTCAATACAAGCAGCACAAAACTCATGAATGTGGTCTTGTGGATCCGAATTCCCTTTGTATTTGTCAAATTTTGGTACCTCAAAATGAGGAGGGAATGGAATCATTGCTAAGTTCTTATCAAAAGGATAAGGACATATATCATCCAAGGAATACTTCTTTGTTGATGATCCAGTTTGGATGTCACGGATTTGTTGTTGAAGCATCTGGATTTGTTGTAGAATGGGATCCAAAGATAACATGTTTCCTTGAGAGTTTTGGGAAACATTGTTGTGGGAAGCATTGTTTTGTGAAGCATGATTTTGGGAAGCATGGTTTTGCTGATCATTTTGAGAAGTAGTGTGTTGTTCATGGCTATGAGAAGCATTGGATTGTTGATTGGGTTCCTTTGCTCCATGAGTATCTTGAGAACCTTTAGGGATTTCTTGATTTTTTGTGTGAGTTGGTTCTCTAAGATGGGCAACATCAAAATCACTTGGTAACTTAGCTCCTTGTTGAGCAAGCATGAGGAAATACATCTCTTTATCCAAGCCTAAGAGTCATTCCATCACTTGAAAAAATTTAGGATCTTGTGTAGCATCTCTAAGTTCTTCATCGGTAGGTTCGTCATCTGATGTGAAAAGTGAAGTTTTGTTAGGAGGTTCTTTGGACCAAGGGTTCTCCTCATTGCTAGTATTTCCTTCCATATTGCCTAGGGATTCTGGATTAAGAGGTTGTTTGAGTTTCTGAGATCGAGTTTAAACCATAAAATAGAGAAAATTGATTGTGGGATGAAAGATTTTTTATGAGAAGCTATGGAAAGTGATTGATAGAAAAGATACTAAAATGTGTTGAAAAGTGATAAGACAACTTGATAAAACTTTAAGTCAATAGGAGGTATAGATCTCACTATGATATGAAAAAGAAAAATCAAGAGATAATAACCTAAGTAAGTTTGGTGGTTAAGGATGATATATCCTGATATGGAAAACTCACAAAGATCAAAATTTGATAGACAAGGTAATGTTTCAACACTAAATTGAAAATTTCAAAGATTGGAAGAAAATGATTTGATGAGTTTTGATGAAGGAATGATGAAAATGGTCAAACTAAAGATCAGAGGTCTATGTAACTTGACTATTTTTTTAGAATCTTACTAAGGACGAAAATGGGTATCTGAAAAAGTGATTTTGAAAATTGCAAAGTTTGTGGAAGTGCTCACTGTTGTAAATGCACAGCAACAAATGCGTAGGACAGATTGATCAATGCGAAACAAAATGAGACAGATGCGCAGCAAATTGTGACTGATGCATGGAAAAATTATCAAATGCACAAAACAATTTGATGTATGCGCAGCAAATTGGAATGAATGCGCAGGTTTTTGTTTCTGATTGATTTGAACTGCAAGATTTGGAAATTTTGTCTGATTTTCTGATGTTTTCTAGTTTTTGGCAAATGAAAAATGCATAAACACACACACGCAAGACAAAAATGATTTTAATCTAACTATGCTAATATGAATGCACAAACACGCTTACAATCCTATGGTTGGCAAGGACGATATCTGTTGAATCCCCACTAGGATAATAAAATCCAGCCACACAAATCCACAGCGGACAGCCTAGGAACTTGGAAGCACGGGCTCCTCCTTACAGTGCACTCACTTCTCAGGCACACCAAGTTCCGAATTCGATGGGTCATTACTTCTCAAAGAACTGTTATCTCTACTATGAACCGTGAGTAATGTGGGGTGTCTTCACGGGCTTGGGTGACCCCTTGAGCCAGCAAATAGAAGATTTTTGGCCACTAAACAAAAGCTTTTAGTAAGGACATCCGTTCAAGTGGTTGTGATCAAGTTATTTTCCCAATTAAGGGGGCTCTCCCAATCCTTTCAAAGCAAGGCTTTCACCTCTACTAAGTAGGACTTTAACGCACCACTAGGGTACTGGAGGAGATTTTGGTTGCCACAATGAATTCACACCTGTCTAATGTGAGACTAATCACACTAGCATTTTTTATATACCGGTTTGGAAGGGCTTGGATTTAGCCTGTTACTGATTGGGTCGTTCCTTGGGGTGAGTACCTCTTTTCCCACCAAAGACCACCCTCTAAAAATTATAATAGTTTCTCTTACACCCAAGGTCCACAAATGGCGAGGGGAGAGGATACGTTGTTATAATTTTGGGATTACAGATATGCTATTAAGAAAGACACAACAAACACTTGAGCTATGCTAAAGAATACACACAAAGCAAAAACATGTCTTATTTTAAGCCCAAACGAGGTTATGGTTTAATTTGCAATACCCCTTAAGAATCCCTGCAAACAAATGTGTTAGGAATTTTGGCAATGGGGTCTTCAAAAACAACATCCTGCAAAACAACCTAAAAGACTACCAGAACGAACAAAAACTTGTCAAGATGTTAGCTAAAATCAAATCTAACAGAAAATAGAATTTTACCACAACAACTAACAAATGCGCAGAATATATGTATGCGTAGCAAAATTATACTAATGCGTAGTGAGGTGATGTATATGCGCAATTATTGCAGATGCACAGCAGGAAAATACGTATGTGCAATAAAGTTGAATAAATGCGCAGAAATGTGACAGAAAGTTAAAAATGCATAAGAAAAATAGTGCCTGTGGCGTCAGAAAATGGATATGCAGTAGAAATGAACGAATGCACAGGAATCGTGTATGAATGCACAAAAATAACCTGTAGGAAAAACCTACACACGGAAAACTAAAAATTGAAAGTGAAAAGCCCGGTTGGGCCCTCCTTCTAGTGCCAAAAATGTATGCAAATTAGATGTCTAATAACTAGAGATGATAAATTAATTATTGAAAGCCAATAAATCAATCTAATGCAACACAATGAAGAATACAAAGTAACTATAAAATGATGAAACTAAATCAATTACCTTCACCTACCATGCAGCTTGTCTCCATTGTCCTCCTAGCCTTGATTTCTTGAAGAGGTTGAGCTCTCAGATTTCCAAAAGAAGTCTTCTCCCAAGATGCTACCAAAGTGTGGAGATTTTATGAAATGAGTGCACAATAGCTTATGCAATCTAATGGATGGAATGAAAATGAAATGATGATAATATGGATTGATTTGATCTTAGAATGCTTGGATGCTTGATTACTTGATTGCTTGAATGTCTATTACAAAAATACCTATTAGCTCACAAAGGGGAAATGAGGCTCCTTTTATAGATTTTTGGAGGATCTAGGCCTAGGTGGCATAATCCTACGGTTGAGAATGAAAGGTGGAAGATCCTAGGGCTAGGATTGACTTGGTTGAAGGAGTTGAGAGAAAGGGGGATGTAGTTGGAATGTGAGAGGAAGAATAGGGATGATGTTCCTCTCACATTGACATGGAGGAGAACAAGGTGGAAGGGAAAGACACATGTCAAGTGTCTCATAAAGATCAAAGAGAGAAAGAGGGAGAGATCTTTTCCTCATGAGGACTCTTTGCACAAGTGTCCTATGAGTCACCTTTGACCCTTAGAGGTGGCTTGAGAAGCCCCTTAGGAATAGGGATTGTCTCTTGACTTGGTTTAAGAGAGGACATGTGGTCATGAGACCAAGTCCTATGAGGCCACATAGCCCTTAAGAATAGGACATGTGTGGGTGAGGATAATTACTAATAAATAATTAATAATAATTATTTATTCTAGTCAAAGTGATGTGTCAGGTGACTAGGTAGGTGAGGTGGACTAGGGGACTTAGTCATATTTAGGTGATTGTGTATTTAATTAAATCACTTTAATAAGACTAATTAGAAGACTTAGGATAGAGGAATAGACTATAGTGAATTTACTAAATAAATTGAATAATTTATTTAACAAATAGAGGAATAATTATTAATTAAATAATAAATATTTAATTAATTTATCAAGACAATATCAATTAAATAATAAATATTTAATTAATTAATGAAGCCATTTTTAAGTGTATACAGGTCCAAACATAATCCCAAAATGAAAAACCGGATTATCAAATCCATGATTTGACCATTTCCAGCATTTGATCAAATCCATCATTTCCTAATTCCCGCTACCAAATGGGTGAATGATAATGATCAAAATCAATTCTCTTATCTCCAGTTCCTTCCATAATTCATTGAAATCTTTAATGTTCCTTGCAAAAAAATTAGGCAATTGGTAGAATTTGAAAAAAAAATTAAAGGAATATGGAAGTTAATACATAGATATGGCAATTAGCAAGTTGGCACTAGGTTTTTTATTAAGGTAAAAACAAGTTTTGAAGGGACCTCAAAACCCTATTCAAGGGAAAAACATAAGACAACATTTTGAGCTCCCAAGAAGAAATAGACCAGCCAAAACAAAAGGCCAAAAACCCCAAACAACACATAAAAAGACATTGCCAAGGTAAGACATTGAGAAACAACAGTCCAAAGGAGAAAAACCCTTACTACTATACAATCTATCCATTAGTCCCCTTCTTATGGGATCGAAGGGTCGGGTCAAAAGAAGAGGAGGATCTCTTTGGATGTTTACCTTTAACAGTGATCCAACCTTCTTCAACTCTAGCAGCCTCATCCTGCCAGCACAATGAATCCAAGACAGAAGATCTAGCACTGTTTGGTAGCAAGAATTAGGAAATGATGGATTTGATCAAATGTTGGAAATGGTCAAATCATGGATTTGATAATCCGGTTTTTCATTTTTGAATTATGTTTGGACCGTTTGGTTCCACTTTTTGAAACTAGAATTGGAATTTGAGTATGATTTTTTTTATTTTTATTTTTTTAATGTTTTTTAATTTAATAATTCATTTTTATTAATGGAATTGAATTTAAAATGGAATCGCAGACCGTTTTAGGTAGCCAAAGTTGGTGGCAAGCAACCAAGTTACAATTAGTGCAATCAAAATTCAAAAAAAATTTGACAAAAAATTTAGAAAATAAATTCGAGAAAGAATTCAAAAAAAAAAATCAATTTAAAAAAAATCGACAAAAAATTTGAATTTTTTTTTTTAAAATTCGAATAAATAACAAAGTTACAAACCACCCACACAAATAAAAAATAAATTAAATCCCTCCCCACACAAATAAAAAATTAAAAAATTAAGTGTAGACATGAAAAATTTAAAAATTTGCTTTCCCCTCATTCAAATTCCAATTCCACCTTTTCAGATGGAAGATATAAATGCTCATTTTTGGCAAAATGAGCATTTGCATATTCCTATTCTATTTTCATATTGCACTCCTAAACTGAGGATTCGATGAAATGGGAAATAACAAATGCCAATTCCAGGCTAATTCCTGCTACCAAACAGGCCCTAAAGGTGTTGAACCAACCAGCGAGACATCTAGCACAAGGCCACCTTTGGTCCCAATAAGTGGGACAAGAGAACCAACACTCACATCATCCAAGACACGAGCAGAGCCGGAAGAAGAAGCATACACAGAACCGCCAGCAGAGAGCCTGGCATCAACTAGTGAAGAAAGAATAGGTCTGAAACTAGCAGAAGGATCAGAACTAGTAGCCTTAGCAGGCCCAATAGGACAATTAGGAGGCACAACATGGCACGAGCCTTCCACCTCCACAGAAGGCACCAGAGTTCCCAAAACAGGAGCAACCTCCTTCTCATGCTAAGAGGAGTTTTTCAAGACTGTATAATGTTGGATGAAAGCACCCTTCCACCAAGAAGGAGAGGATTTCATCTTAAAATCAAAGCCACAATGAGCAGCTATATGATCAATCTTAAAACATTTTCAACACCTAAAAGGAATACCTTCGTAATCAAGTTGTTGGATCCAAGATCCCAAGGATGATTCAATTTTAATTTCAGCTGGAAGACCCTGCGCGATATCAAGATCTACCAAAATACAAGCAAAGGTAGAATGATAAATATTAGAAGAATCATAATCCAACATTAAGAACTCCCCCATTAAAGTCTCACCCACTTCCTCAATGATAGAATCATGCCATAGGTGAAGGGGGAGATTAGGGAGCCTAACCCAAATAGGGATCTTGCTGAAGACTTCAGAGGAAGGATTAAAATCGGGGTGTCAGGGCTTAACCATAAGCATAAATTTGTCCTCCCAGTTGAAGAAATCTTCACACGGGATCTTTGATCTATTCTTAGCACTATCAAATTTGGCTACCAAAAACCCTTTTGTTAAAGGAAAAATATGAACATTATTTGATAATATTGGTTCCCATCTTTGAGACACCCACTCATGCAGTTGGGGGAGACTAGGCCAGAAACCCCGAAAATGGCATATTAGTCCATGAGACTTGAACACCTTAGTACTGTGCTCCAAATCCACAACAGCCACAAAAGAAAGCTTGACACTATGTTAGTAATATTGACTCTTGATATAAGGAACTAAAAATGTTTTTAGATATGAAATTACTAATTCTTTTATTGTATTATTTAGTTACAATTAAATTAATATAGTTATATATTTAATATATAAAATTTAAATTAGATTTTTTACATCATGCTTTCTTATTTTATTTTTTTATAGGGAGATATGATAATTGAACACAAAAAAGGCAATTTGAAGGCTTATCAAGGTTCAAATCAAGGTTACTATGTCTTTATGGTAAATAAATAATTCTAAAACACCCACAATCTATTTTTCACAACTTTTTTTTGTTCTCGAAAGATTTGAAATTGAGGATGAAGAAACCTCTAATAGAGGGAGAGTAATCTCATATTCCAATCCATCTTTCTAGTAGATAGTGATCCATTAGTTTAGACCAAGTTTTGACATATCTGTATATAAGAGCATGTTCTTGAAGGAAATCTTACCTATCATAGATTGGAGCATTGACATGGATCTCTGGAACATGCTTGGAGCGATGTACATCTAGAAGGGTGAATGTTTCTTGACATTCTTGACATCATCATATCCAACATTCCTGCACTAGTCAAAGCCAACCTTCGCCACAAGAGTTGAGTTCCTTGAGGGCTCAATTGGCACAACACAAATCATGGCCCAATGAACTTGCAAAAACTTATCAACATGCTTGGCATATGGAGGGAGAAGAGAAGACTCCAATCCCCATGAGTTCGAACCAAGGGGGCAACAATGACATGGAAGGAGCAACAAAGGTGTCGATGGCAAGAGGAGAGCGAAGTAGCAAATGAGTTATAAGGGACAGTGAAAGGAGAGATAAGACAAATCAAGGAGGTGTTAATGCCTCAACAAAAAATTATCATGGGGCTAGGGTCCCCCACTATGACCCGACTGGTTCATAGCTCCGATCAAAAGTGTTCATTGATTAAAAAAAACATCATAAGAAAATGTCATAATATTTGTAAGATCAACTAACTCACAAATAAAAAATGTACCAACGATAATCACTTATACAAACTTAAACTTTATTAATTGCAATGAGAACCAATATTCAAAAGTAAATATCACAATTTCTACAACAATATGTTTGCTTTATATAAAATAATGATTTCTTTACAATTTTAGAGGCACCAACCCCTCATTCAATTTGTGAGCATTAATTGAATAGAGACACCATCCCCTCATCCAATTAGAGGCACCAACCCCTCATCCAAATAATAATCTGAAGAGTTACAACTCTCTTCTCAATCTGAAATAATTCTCACACAAGTTTAATATAAGCCTAATCACCAATCTGCTATAAAGAGAATACAATCTCTTCTATATAAATTCCTTGAATCAATTCTAGAACTGATCAGAAGTCTCTACTATTAGAAACCTAGTATACGGCTCTTCGATAATCTAATTACAAATCTTTCACAAAAAAACTACAATCACTTCTTTTATCTACTCCCTCGAATCCAAAATGATCTTTTAATTCTTCCCCTTCTCACTTTGGTGTATGTACCTGATTAGTTTTTTCTTTTGTCTAGACAACATACTCGTATTCTCTCTCAATTTATACCTTTTTCTTCTACAATTCATACCCCTTGAAATGATACCTTTTAAGAAGAGACGTCTTTTTCTTTGGATGAAACGTATCCCTTGGAGACACAACTCAGATCGTACTCTTTCAAGAATAAAATAATAAATCCTTTTCTTAATAGCAACATGTATTATGAAGGAAATCACATTGTTTTGACTATTCATTGCACCTTCTCGGATTAGTTATGAATCAACTAGTATTCACAAAATTATATCTTTTCACCATCATTACTTATTACTTAAAACAAATCATACTTGTTTAAAAAGGCTTAGCCATAACCTTATTCATTATTTCCGCTTTCTTTTATCTACTGAATGCATTGTTGTATGTTTCAGACAGATCACACTTAATTTGAAACACATGCTACAAAATAGTTTAATGATGAAGTTGATCATGCTTCTTTAATAGTGCGTGCTTCTTGTATGGTAGCGTATATTATAATGAGTCAGCCATTTCGTTGATGAAAACGATGACATTAGGCAGGTCGCCACCTCTCGCAAATTAATGTTAATCTCAATGGTATCGCTGCATAATATATGTTTGCTGAGTACAAGTGTTCCTTAAGAATGTACATTTTCTTGCAGATGAAGAATACTCATAAAAAGTTTTAGAGTTTGCATTCACCCTATCTCATTAAGCACCAGAAAGGAACAGAAACATTCTCTCATATCTGCCATTATGAATGTGCTATTCATTCATCACTGCTCTAAATAAGATAATTGTTCTTGTCCATAATGGTCTTTAGCAAACAATAGTGATATGTTTGCTTATCTATGTCATCCTGATTTATGTTATTCTGATTTCTGTCTTGGAGCTTATCCTTAAATCTGATCATCAACATTTCAATGACATCAATGACACCATCTCAATGGACTCCACTCCCACTCCCTGTGAGCCAGAACCTTCAGGAAAACTGTGGTAGGAGTGGCACGGAATAAGACGATGTGAGGAGGCCTCAAATACTCTATCAACATTTGTATGACATCCGCAAATCTTTTTCTTATGATTCGCTTGGGTTCCAAGCAAGAAGAAGCGAGGATAGAGCCATCACACTACGAATCCTTGCCTTCGAGGTGACTGTCCACAGATGCATCGCCATAATCTTAGAAGCTCTCGTCGCCAGGCAACATAGGAGAAGTGCGAAAATGTGTAGAGCAAAGCATTGTGGAGATTTTAGTATAATTTACACCATGTTATGTTTGTAAGTATATAGTATTTATTACATTTTTCAAAGTGAACATAAAGAAGGATAAAATTAGCAATCACATCTTGGTGTGTAATGGATATGTCGAAGAGGTGTGCAAGGTTAATAGGGAAACTTTTAGACCATATTTTGTATGCATTTGTGTCATACTGAATTAGTAGACAATTTAGTGAATAATGTTGTTGATGAAACAAATGTCTCAATAGAGAAGTGATACATTTAAATCAACTATGCATCTATTTACATGGATCCAAACGAGAGTGAAACAAAACCTTTGAATCAAAAAGATATTTGAACTCCATTATCAAAAGGCTCAGAATATGTTTGCGATATGGAGAGAGAGCGAGAGGGTGACAGATAATGATAGAAATAGGGAGAGATAGAGTGGGGGAGATCAAAAGAGAGATAGGAGTAAGGAGATAGAGAGGACTGAGGAGGAGACATAGAGGGATATGGAGATGAGGATAGCGGAAGATATAGAGAGAGGAGGTGAAGAGATAGATAGAGGGAAGAGAGAGGGAGAGAAAGAAAGATATAGATAAAGAGGAAGATAGAAGGAGAGAATGAAAGATACAAATAGAGATGAAGAGAGGAAGAGAATGTAGGATATAGATAGTGAATGAAAAATTTTGGGTTTTCTTGATAGCAACAAAAATACTATTTGACTCGCTTTCAATTTTTCAAAATTCATCGCAATTCGAGAGAGAATTTTAATTAAAAAAAAATTCAAAACTATAAATAGCACAAAAAAGAAAAAAATCATGATTAAGACATAACATTTTCTACATATTTTTTAGAGAAAGATTTATAGGTATTGATCTTTTCCTCAAAAAAATTATTTGGGTATCTATTGAATTTTTCATGAAGTTGGTAAAGTTTTGAGAAATCAAATCTCAAGGGTTGTGTTTACAGGTTGTCAACTAGCTAAATTTAGCTTGTTTTTTTTTTTCGTAACTTCCACATTAGGACTCTATTTTTAGTGATTCTTGTGGCATCCAAAAGCTTGTGTTGTCCTCTACATAGATTTCATGTTCTTTTATCCAAAATATTCATAATGTATCTACTATTCCAATAAGTTCGTAGCAGATCTTGGGTGCCAGCAAGAAGTTGAGTCCACTTTTTGGCCAAAACCTACTATTCATTTTCCTATGTTTCCAAATTCATCCTGCTTGAGCTGAATATTTGAAGCACTTAGAGATTGAATCTTTAAAAAAGTCAGTAATAGAGGTTGTAGTACTCAAACTCTACTTTCCAAATATGTAATTTATTTTAATACCTAGATGATAAAATTTCATTTTTCAGTAGGCATTACTAAAACCCACATGTTAAAAGTCCTTGTTTCAGAACCATACTATCCCTATAGATGACAAACAAAAATTGATCTAGATAAGACTTTTTCTTTGAATCCTTTTGAAGAATGGTATGTAAAATAGTTAAGATTGATGACAATATTTTTTTGTATTTTGTTATTGAACATTTTTTAAAATTGATTTTTTATTAGGCATAATTGTTATTTTTAAGACCTCTCGTGTACTACAAGCATAATTTGACCGAAACGTATGATTTTTAATTTTTTTTCCTTTTAAGTGTGTAGAATTTTCTCTAGTTTGATGTCATATAATTTTTTTGCAAGAAAATTTCAAATAAAAAAGTTAATAAAATAACAAAATACCATGTTATCTCTAGTTTGTAGACTTGTTTTAGTAGAAATTCAATGAAAATTTTTTAAAATAATCAAATATACAAACAAAATACATATTTGGAATCTGCATAATTTGATTTACAATGGGTTTATTTTTTGTCACAAAATCTTGCAAAAAACTCATTTTGATTTGTGGCCAGTGTATTTTTTGTATGCAAATTAAAATGGCCTCCAATGTTCAGGTCAAACCAGATCCAAAGCTAAGAGTTGGTTGACCAAGCCTTTCCCAAAGCTAATTCAAGGGGAAATTTTCAAAATTTTCAGAACGGGGTCCCACTTATAAAACATAACCTCATTTACTAAAATGTCACCCCATTTATGTTTATGTTCGTTGGGAGATCCGCCAAATGGGTCCCCATTTTGAAATGGGGTAATGTCTCAAAATGAAATGCTACCCCATTTCAAAATGGGGGTAACGTTTCAAAAATGAAATGTTACGCTATTTTAGAAAGGGGTCATGTTTCTTTTTGACCGATTTTTAAAAATTTTACTCAAAAGTTTTTACTGCATCAGTAAGTGTACCTACAGTACAACCAACAACAACAGATTCCGCAGAGTTTTGGTTTCTTCTATCTTGTTTATGCATTATTCTATTCACCATTAGAATGATTCAATTATTGGGAGCATCTTGGAGCATTTTTTAAGAACTGAACCATTGAAGACTGTTAGAGTAATATTTAGTTTGCTTACTAATTAAATCATATTGATTTAATTCGTTAAGTTATTACTCTTTAGTGCTTAAGCTTTCTCTTAGGTGCATTAATAATTAATTCTTTTATTAATTATTAATGTGCAACCTAGCTTTTTTAGGCTTTAGGGTTTTGTTCACCTTTATAGGTTGAATCTTGTAATTATTTTTTTATAACTTGGATCATATTTTTGCTCTCACATTTTGAGTAACTTCTGAGTTTTGCCTTTTTCTTCTTTCTACTTCTCTCCTGTGACAGGTTATTTGCATGTAGGTATTCTTGGCGTTCTGTGGATTTGTATCTCTCAAATCCTACAAAGACATTCTTTGATTATTTTTAATTGTCAATCATGGGATCTAAACAACATCAAAAGAGGAAAGGAAGGGGGGTTATGGCCCCTAAAGAATTCCAAGAAAAGAAAGAGGAGGAGGCCGAACATCAAAGAGATAGAAGATTGATGATGCACCAAATGAATAACAATGAAGCTTCGAGATTCATAACAATTAAAGAGAAAAACATTGTAGATACTATGGAGGATACGATGGATGCAGAAGATGAGGTCAAAGAAGTGAATAAAAAAGACAATAATGCAAGTACGTCTTTGAACGAACCTTTTAATGATGTAGAAAATGTGACAACAAACATGATTCTAGGTACATCTTCAAATCCACCTTTGAATGATATTGAAACTATGGTTATAGATAATACCCTTTATGGAGATTTATTACAAGCATATACTAGTGTTGAATTTGATTCATTTCCTAACATACTTCTTGAAAGAGTTCATGGAAATGAAAATACCTGTAGTTTTGTTGATGATGAAAATCTTTTTGTTGGTGCAAATGAAAATCCTCCTGTTGTTGAAATTGAAAATCCTCCTATTCTTGAAAATGAAAATCCTTTAAATGTTGTTGACAAAAAAAATGAAAATCCTTTCCGAGATGAAAATGAAAATCTTTTCAACAAGGTGCAACTGAGAATTCTAACGAAGATGATAATGAAAAGTATTTTTTGAAAATTGAAAGTAATATTTTGGATGGTCTTCCTAGTAAGCTATCTCGGAGGCAGATAAGCAAGTATGCTAATAAAATATACACTGAATTTTTTTTTATAAAAAAAAATAGTATTTCAATGTCAACTTATGATTCAATTGATGAGAATGTCCAAAATGAAAAATGTAATGAAAAGTTAGGCATTTATGTGAAACAAAATAAAAAAAGATACATCATTTAAACATGATATATCTAATGTTACTAGTGCTATTGAGTCTATTGGAAAAATGAGTCAATTGAAAGATAAGAGTGCAGCACGACAAGCTATAACAATTTCTATAGTCAATAATGTTAGCTTGTGGTGACTAATCAGGAAAGTACTATCCAAGAAAGTACTATACACTTTTTCTCCCGACCTCGTCGGGGTTCGGGGCCGGGCCGGGCCCCGAGCGGGGGTTTGGGGGTGGCAGCCCCCAAGAGCAGGGGTTCGGGGGCGCAGCCCCCGAGGAAAAAAATTTTGAGGCCGACTACTTATAACTCATTCTAACCCTAAAGCAGGAAAAATATTGTATAATATGGCTTAGGGTTAGGGATTTTCATAATGTATGATTTTAGTACTTGCGGCAGAATTGGGCTGTAAGGGATTACGGATTGTAATCAGGTTGTAATCACTAGATAATAATAATATTGGACTCGCTGTTGGTGGACGTAGCCTAGGGATTGGGTGAACCACATTAAATCTGTGTGTCTTGTGTTCTATTCTGTGTGGTTTATTATTTTCTGATATTAGTTATATTTGCACATAATTGTTATTTCTACCTTGTTAATCCTAACAAGTGGTATCAGAGCCAGGTTATTTCGTTCGTTCTTTCATCTATTCTCTGAAGCAGGTCTCACGAATTAGTGGGAGAGTCTCTCGGTTAAGTGGGAGAAATGGCAGACGAGGGTAGGCTGAAGGTTGATAAGTTTAATGGGCAAAACTTCCAGTTATGGAAGATGCAAATGGAGGATTATCTCTATCAGAAGGATCTATGGCGGCCATTAGAGGGAGTAGCCAAGAAAGAGCAATCAATGTCTCAGGAGGATTGGGATATTTTGGATAGGAAGGCACTGGGGAGTATTCGTCTATGCCTGGCACAATCGATGGCATTCAATATTACTGAAGCAAAGACAGCTAAAGATCTGATGGAAACCCTAGCGAAGTTGTATGAAAAGCCTTTAGCTTCAAACAAGGTATTTCTTATGAAGCGTTTATTTAATATGAAAATGGTAGAAGGTGGATCAGTTACTGATCATTTGAATGAGTTTAATAAAGTTACAAGTCAATTAACCTCAGTTAAAATTACTTTTGATGAAGAGGTTAGGGCTCTCTTGATTTTGTGTTCTTTGCCAGAAAGCTGGAATGGCTTGGTAATGGCTGTTAGTAATTCTATTTCTGGTTCTAATACCCTAAAGTATGATGATGTTATTGGTGTTATATTGAGTGAGGAAATTCGTAGGAAAAGCTCAGGGGCATCCACATCGGGTAGTGTATTGAACACAGAAAGCAGAGGCAGAACAAGAGATAGAGGAAACAACTCTGGAAATCATGGAAAATCAAGAGGAAAATCAAAGGGAAACAAGTCCGAATCTAAAGGGCCAAATGATTGCTGGTACTGTGGAAAACCAGGTCATAAGAAGAAAGATTTTTGGTCTCGGAAGAAAGATCAAGGAGACAAAAATGATGGAAACAAGGAGGCAAATGTGGTAAGTAACAAATCCGAGGAGGATGCTTTGCTCTTGTCCTTAGAAAGTATTGATGATTCATGGGTTTTAGATTCTGGGGCTTCATTTCATGCTACACCCCATAGAAGTTATTTTGTTGATTATGTCCAAGGGGATTTTGGGCTAGTTTATTTGGGAGATAATGAACCCTGTCAGATTGTTGGAAAGGAAAAAATTAAGATTAAGTTGCAGAATGGGAATCAATGGCTACTACAAGAGGTAAGACATGTTCCAAGGCTGAGTAGGAATTTAATTTCAGCAGGGCAACTGGGTGATGAGGGTTGCACAGTTACTTTTAATGATAAAAATTGGAAGGTTTCAAAAGGTTCCTTAGTAGTAGCAAAAGGTGTGAAAGTAGGCACCTTATATCTTTGTACAGGTCATACTGTTCCTTCTACTTTAATTGTTTCAGAAGATAATGAATGTTCAGGAATAGTGGCTGCAGTTGAGTAGGAAGAACATCAAAATGTTGCTGTAGATTCTGACACAGCACTGTGGCACAACAGACTCGGGCACATGAGTGAAAAAGGTATGAAATTACTTTATTCAAAGAAAGTTTTACCTGGTCTGAAATGTGTCAATATGGATTTCTGTGAAAGTTGTGTTTATGGAAAACAAAAGAGAGTTAGTTTTGTGAAGAGTGGGAAGGAAAAGAAAAATGAGAGATTAGAGCTTGTGCATACAGATGTATGGGGACCAACTCAGGTATCTTCCCTTGGTGGCTCTCTGTATTATGTTACATTTATAGATGATGCAACAAGAAAAGTATGGATTTATTTCCTTAGACAGAAATCTGATGTATTTCAAACTTTTAAGAAATGGAAATGCTTGGTTGAGAATGAGACTGGTAAAAAGTTAAAATGTCTCAGATCTGATAATGGTGGTGAGTATTGCAGCACAGAATTTGAAGAATATTGTTCCTCTAATGGTATTCGTAGGCAAAAAACTGTACCAAGGACTCCACAAGAAAATGGAGTGGCTGAACGCATGAACAGGACAATAATGGAGCGTGCAAAGAGTATGAGGTTGCATGCTAGGTTGCCCAAAAATATGTGGGCAGAGGCAGTGAACACTGCTGTTTATTTAATCAATAGAGGCCCCTCTACTCCTTTGGACTGTGGTATTCCAGAGGAAGCATGGAGTGGTAAGAAGGTGAGTTATTCTTTTCTCAAAACCTTTGGTTGTGAAGCTTTTGCACTTATAGATTCTGAAAATAGAACCAAGCTGGAAGCTAAGTCAAAGAAATGTGTATTTGTTGGGTATGGCATTGATGAATTTGGTTATAGGCTTTGGGATTTTGAAAATCATAAAATTGTAAGAAGCAGGGATGTCATATTCAATGAGAAAGTATTGTACAAAGATCTGTTGCTGTAGCATGAGAAGAAAGAAAATGACTATGTAGTACTGGATGATACTCCACAAGTTCATGTTCCAGTAGTTCCTTATGCTCTGCAACAACAGCAACAACAAATACCACACACCCCAGTGAGTGTTAGACGGTCAACAAGGCTAAGTAGACCTCCAGAAAGATTTTCTCCATCTTTGTATTCTATTTTGTTAACAGATGCTGGTGAACCTAAATGTTATAATGAAGCTATGCAGGTGGATACAAAGCTTCAGTGGGAGTCTGCAATGATAGATGAAATGGACTCTTTGCTGAAAAATCAGACATGGAATTTATGTAAGTTACCTGCAGGTAAAAGGGCTTTACAGAATAAATGGGTTTACAGGATAAAAGAAGAGGATGGAGGTACAAAAAGATTTAAAGCTAGATTAGTCATAAAAGGATTTGCACAGAAACATGGTATTGATTTTGATGAGATATTTTCTCCAGTTGTTAAAATGACTTCTATTCGTACTATTTTAAGTATTGTGGCTACTGAAGATTTGCATTTAGAGCAGCTTGATGTTAAAACAGCTTTTCTTCATGGTGATTTGGATGAAGAAATATATATGGTTCAGCCACAAGGATTTGAGGTCAAGGGTAAGGAGAATTTGGTGTGCAGATTGCAGAAGAGTTTATATGGCTTGAAGCAAGCACCTCGGCAATGGTATATTAAATTTGACACTTTTATGAATGGGCATGGATATAGTCGGTGTCATTCTGACCATTGTGTTTATTTTAAGAGGTTGGATGATGACAGCTACATTATTTTATGTTTATATGTTGATGATATGCTTGTAGCTGCGTCTAACATGAATCACATTAAGGGGTTGAAACAATAGTTAGCAAAATCTTTTGCTATGAAGGATTTGGGGGTAGCAAAACAAATCCTTGGTATGAAAATTTGTAGAGATAGGAAAAATAGGAAATTGTCTCTATCTCAGGCTGATTATATTGAGAAGGTGTTGCAATGTTTCTCTATGGAAAATGCCAAAGCTGTCAGCACACCTTTGCCTGGTCATTTGAAATTGACTAAGGATATGTGTCCCAAGACACCAGAAGAAGAGACTAAAATGTCTAAGGTACCTTATGCTTCAACTGTAGGGAGCTTAATGTATGCTATGGTATGTACTAGGCCAGATATTGCACACGCAGTGGGAGTCGTTAGCCGTTATATGAGTAACCCTGGTATTGAGCATTGGAATGCAGTCAAATGGATTCTCAGATATTTGAGAGGCACATCCAGTAAGTGTTTACACTTTGGGGGTTCTACTACTACTGTACAAGGCTATGTTGACTCAGATTTGGCAGGAGATATAGATAGCAGGCGGAGTACTACAGGTTATATATTTACTGTTGGTGGGACAGCAGTGAGTTGGATTTCTTGACTACAAAAGGTGGTTGCTTTATCCACTACAGAGGCAGAGTATCTTGCTGCTACAGAGGCAGCCAAGGAGATGATATGGCTTCAATTCTTCATGGAAGAATTGGGACATCCACAAAAGGATAATTTTCTACATACAGATAGCCAAAGCGCCATTCATCTTGCAAAGAATTCTGCTTTGCACTCAAAGACAAAACACATACAGTTGCGGTACCATTTCATTCGATCAGTTTTGGATGATGGACAGTTAAGGTTGGAAAAGATTCATACTGATGATAATCTAGCAGATATGTTTACAAAGGTAGTAACAAGGGAGAAGTTGAACTCATGTTCAGCTTCAGTTGGTCTTCTAGACTAAACAAAATAAAGGAACAGCTGAGTCCAAGGTGGTTCAATCCAATGGGAGCCTCATGTGGGTAGCGGTATTGCTACAGGATCAGTCTCCAAGTGGGAGGTTTTTTAGTATAGTGTGGATACTGATCAATCACCAAGTGGGAGATTGTTAGCTTGTGGTGACTAATCAGGAAAGTACTATCCAGGAAAGTACTGTACACTTTTCCTCCCGACCTTGCCGGGGTTCGGGGCCGGGCCGGGCCCCGAGCGGGGGTTTGGGGGCGGCAGCCCCCAAGAGCAAGGGTTCGGGGGTGCAACCCCCGAGGAAAAAAATTTTGAGGCCGACTACTTTTCAGTTATTTGGGCCGACTACTTATAACTCATTCTAACTCTAAAGCGGGAAAACTATTCTATAATATGGCTTAGGGTTAGGGATTTTCATAATGTATGATTTTAGTACTTGCGGTAGAATTGGGTTGTAAGGGATTACGGATTGTAATCAGGTTGTAATCACTGGATAATAATAATATTGGACTCGTTGTTGGTGGACGTAGCCCAGGGATTGGGTGAACCACGTTAAATCTGTGTGTCTTGTGTTCTATTCTGTGTGGTTTATTATTTTCTGATATTAGTTATATTTGCACATAATTGTTATTTCTGCCTTGTTAATCCTAACAAATAAAAACACTTTGGATAAAATAATGGTAAAAAATATTAGTGGAATTTTAAAAATGCATCCTAAAACATTGGTAAGAGCAGCAAAGAGAAGATTAAGTATTGAAAATGATCCAATCAACCAATGTTGGAGCTTTAATGGTAGGCTCCCAAGATCTGACATGAAATTGAATCCTGAAATCAAATCTTTGGTTGAAAAATATTGGCATGATAATACAAGGGTGTCATCTAAAGCTAGAGATGTTTTGAAATAAAGAGTGGGCTGTAAAATTTGTGATCCTCATCCAAAACACCTATTAGACAACCAAATTTATTTTTATAGAAAATATTTAGATGAGGTTGTGTTACCTGGACATATTACCCTTAGTCAAAGATCATTTGAAAAATGTAAACCTAGGTATGTGAAAATCAATAAGAAACAAATATCTTGTTGTTATAAAACACATGTTCAATTCTATTATTACTATGATGCTTTTCAATATACATTGTAATTTACATGCTAACATCATTATGTAGGATTATGGTATTAATATACCACCTGAAACAATTAAGGAGTTTGGGGAGAATCTGTCACATGATGGCCTCTCCCGCTCCCGCTTAATTTTTTTTTTAACGTGCTCTTGCTCTTGCGTTCAGGACTATCGCTCGAGCTCCTGCTCTCATGTCTAGGACTGTTGCTTGTGCTCCTGCTCTCGCATCTGGGACTATCACTTGTTTTGTTGGAGCTTTTGTCCCTGGTCATGCTTTTTCGGTGTCTAGGGGTTCTTCCTTGCCAGGGTCTTCTATGGCGGGTGGACTTGGATCTCCGATGGTTTAGGGGTTTGTTGTTTCCACAACTTGTGGTTTTGTAATTTCCTATGCTGATGTGGCTGCCTTTGAAGCAGAAATCCACGGTCCTACCTCTTTCAGGAGGGGGGTCTCCTGGTCCTCTCCTCTTGTGTAGCCTGTTTCTGTAAGTAAACCCATTGTGGTTAATCTTGATACTGATACAGTTGATGAGATTTTAAAAACTACAGAAGACTTCTCTTCCAATGCTGCTATCTTTCTTTTTAGGGGTTTCTGGCCCTCTCTTTCTAATTTGCATGCTTGGATTTCCAAGCATTGGGAACCCATCTTAACCGATGTTGTTCAAATATAACCTGTGGCAAGGGGTTTCTTTATTGTAAAGTTTGAAAATGTTGAAGATAGGAAAACTATTTTGTGTGATAGTTGTTTCACTTGGGAGGAGTGTTTCCCCCTGATGGCCAAACCCTGGTATCAGGGGTTTGACCCTCATTTGGAGTCCTTTAATAAAATACCCTTATGGGTAAGACTATTGAATCTTCCCCTTCATCTTTGGATGGATTCTGTTTTGGAATCTGTGGGAGAGGCTATTGGGGATTTCCAAATGGTGGATTCTGACTCCTCTAAAAATTGTAAGATGACATATGCTCGTATTCTTATGGAGGTTGATGTTTCCAAGGGTCTTCTTGAGAAGATTACTTTGGCTTCTTCTTTGGGCTCTTGGACTCAGAATTTAGATTATGAGGGTATTTCGTTTAGATGTAGGAAATGCCACAAGACTGGCCATCTTTCTACGCGGTGTTTATCTGACAAGGTTAAATCAAAGAAATCACCTTCTTGGTGGGTTGGGGCTTTTGACTACCATTATATGGTTGGTAAAGTCTCTAAGGATGGGGGTTCAGATGCTTGCCCTCCTCAAATTGATCATGCTTTTGCTGGAAATTATGTTGCTGCCTCTATTGCTTCTGATGTTGTCTTTGAAGCTACTGATGATGTCTCTGACACGGCCTTGGTTTAGACTGATAATGCTATCCCTTCTGATGTTGCTACTGTTATCCCTGACCAGATTGTTGATGTTGTCTTTGGTTCAGAGGTCTTGTCTTATGGTGCTGTAGGTTTTGTTGCTCACGGTGTTGTCTTTGGTTCCGATGTTCTTGATGTTGTCTCTGGTTCTGATGCAGTCTTGATTGTTGGAGTTGTGTGTTCTATAGCTCATGATTTAGTGGTCTATTCTAGCTCTTCTTTGGCTAGGCAGAAGGCTGTTGAAAAGGTGGAGGATGGATGGACAACAGTTAAGGGAAAGAAATCTAAATCTTCCACTCCTTCTTTTGATATGAACTTACGTTCTCATAAGGATGGGAAAAAATGTAAATCTTGATTGCCCTTTGTTGTGTTTGCTTAGGCTGTTTGTTATTCTATTTGGTAGGATCAATGGTTTGCTCCTTTGGTTTGTTTTGGTGGGGCACTACAGTTGTATTATGGCCTTTCAATGCTCTATCTTTTGATGCTTTTGTATAAGGTTTCGAGACCTTTCAAATCATATTTTTACTTAATCAGAACAATTAAGGAGTTTGTAGTAGGTTTGTTTTGTGAAAGATTCAAGGGGCGAGTTTTTTTTTAAGTTCATGTATTTCAGGATAGTGCACTAGCTGTGGGAATTTTTCATTATTGGGACAATATGTGCATGAAATAGTGAAAATAATTATGGACAACAATTAGTGGATGTTAAAAGATTTAAGAATGTTGAGTATCCTTTAAAAGATGGGAAAATTGGAAAGCGATGTGAGTTAGCCATAGAAAAACTTAGTGTACATGCATTCATTTTAGAATTCAAGAGTAAGATCTCTCCTAAATACGTGAAACACTCTCAATATGCTAGATGGCTTGATGGTCAATTTCGTACATGTGTAAAAATACATTTTCAGTTGGCACTATACTATCAGTGGTTGACTTTGTAGAAAACTATACTCTTTCTCCATAAGAGGAAACTCAAGATCAATACTACAATTCAATGCAAGTGGCTGTGTTTATTCATATTATTTATAGACATGCACATGATAGTATAGAGGATGATAGAAGAATTGTGAGGGAGTATCATTTCTATTTGAAAGATAATTAGATGCATACGTCAGAGTTTGTTCAGGTATTGTTTTGAAATACTTTATATTAATTTAAGAGAATAGGAAATCAAAATGAGAGAATAATCCATATGGTAAAATAATTGTACGGGACAATTCAAGAATGCTTGAATATTTTATTAGCTTAGTAGGGTTCACAAGGAAACCAATATACCACATACATGGAGTATTTTTTAAGCTGGACATGGTAAAGGAGAACATGACGAAGCTGGTGCGTGTATTAAAAGAATTTTGTCTAGAGAGCAATTAAAATTTGAGGATGCAGTAAAATTTAAAGATGCACGTACTATTGTAGATTGGTGCAATTCAAAATTATCTATAGGATCAAACGAGAACTGTAGAATTCAACAATTATTTTCATTATTTTAAGAAAACAACATTCCACCTAGACTTGATTGTGATACAATTAGTGGATTAGCATCATGACATTCATTTAAGAGTTCATATGCAAGCACATGGACATTGTGATCAAGAGAGCTTGCATTCTATTTTTGCCAATTTTGTATTTTAGGTGATTGGGATGCTTGTGAGAATAAAGAATGGGTCAAAGAATGGAAACAAAAACCACTGACACCTGCTCAAACATATGAACAATATGAAAAAATACTTGAAGACAATGATCAACAATTCACATAAGAGGATTATGATTGTGTTTCAGATCTTGTACAAGAAGGTAATTGTATTTTTTTGTATCACTTTATATTTGAATGCAATTATTGCCCGGTTAGTCTGGTGCACCACCTCTTCCCTTAGGGTCTGTGTCTCCGCTCTCAACTCCTGCAGTTGCATCTCCCGCTCTGCCAGCCTAATCTCTAGAGAGAGTCTCTGGGATCTCAACTCCTTGATCTTCTGGCGGAGTCGGTGTATAGTGTCTTGAGGCATATGTCTCAAACCCTCCTTTGCTACATCCTTCTCCCCACCCACTGCTGTCTCCTCACCTCCCAAACCCTCCCCCCTCACTCTTTATCTCTTGACCTCTGTGCCTAAATAAAAATCATGAGCGTCCTCTACCTCTCCCATCGGCACATCCTACTCTCTGTCGATCACCTCCTCCACACCTACGGTGCTACCAACGGTACCTAGAGATCCACCCTGTCCCCTAGTATGCCTCCACTACACAACTGAATGTCTAGGCAAGGGCACCGCATGTTGCATCAAGGTAGGTCTCACATCTTGTACCTATTGAGCTGGTGCTCCAACCACTCTCTGAACTAGAGGAGTCTTTTGTATAGGTGGGATCTATGTATCTCGCCTCCTCTGACCCCTGCCTTAAGGAGCACCTGTCACATCATCTGCCTCCTCCATAGTGGGGATAGGCTCAATAGGATATGAGAATCATGGAAAGGTTTGTGTTGCCAGATGTGCCCTATATGTGTTCATAACCCCGACATCCACCACCTACACCCTGTAATTCCATTCTTTTCTCCACAACCCACTATACTCATGCATGCACATGGCATAGGATAACCATGGACTCCACCCTAGGCCCATCTCACGTACATGTCGGGCATATGCGAAAAAATTCTATGGGGCATCCTTTATCAGGCCATACTGCCTCCATACCCACGTAATGATAAATCTCTCTAACACATTGGTTGATCGACCAATGAGCGGGTGACTCTCACAAAAGTATCTGAATTGTGCCCTATCAGTGGGCCATGCCTCTACCTTTAAATATGGCCTCCAGATGACAACAGTCATGTCATCCAAGACCCATCACCAGTACTATGTTTGACCCATCTAAGCATGGGTCATGTACCATGTGTATTTGTATATTAGAGGTTGTTGAGGCTGCCTCTCATTACCGTAAATTGGCCTGCAAATCAGGATATGCTCCCACACCCAGACCTGTAGAACTAGAACTTTGTGTGTGAAGCTCTTGGCCTCATGATAGATAGCCTTGTGCATCTCAAAAACATGTGCGCTAACAAGCACTATCCCCATCTCATCTGTGTAGGGTGAGCCATCAACCTCTGCACCATCGGAGCCCAACCCATGAAGAAACTATTCTGATGACGGTCTGACATAATCACCCCTATGATCATACCTACTAATATACACTCAAGCCTATGGGTCTGCCCATACCTCTACACCAAGGTCTCCCATGGGATCTGTTGGGCTATCTTCTCATCAGCACCGAATATAGTCTAGAATGTGTGTGTTCCCTAAGCTCACGTAGTCAAGGCGGGGACCATAGAAAGGAATCCTGAGTATTCGATATACATCCTCAAGGGTAATGGTGATCTTCTCGGTAGGAAGGTGGAATGTCTATGTCTCGGAGTGAAATCGCTCGATCAATGTTATCAATAATCCATGATTTTCCCTCATCTCAGGCAAACCTATCAGATGCTCAAACCCACAAGTCGTAAGGTGAACTCTCATTGGGTCTGGGAGAGATATACAAAGCCTTTGAGTCGTCGAGTGAGTCACTCTCACGTGAATGTCTGGATACCTAATCTGCAAACACTAAAGAGATGAGAGTGACACCATTAAATTGATCCAAATCAATGCAAAATGCATGAAATTCAACAAACTCAACATTTCACAAGGTGCAATAAATGTCCTAGAATCTAGCTAAGTAGTCAAAAAAATTGAAAAATTACGTTAAGTACCCTAAAAATGCTCACTTTTTTTTCATACAGAAATTCAAGAAATTAAAAACTGGCATCAAGTGTCGTACGACAATCTACTACAACCCATATGACACTTGAACTCATACGACACTAAACAATGTGTCGTACAACAAACATGGGTTGTCAAGAAATGTCGTACAATAGATGGGTTCTTCCCATATGACATCCACAACTAACACACATGACATTTGAAACACAAATGAATTGTCGTATGACAATGTACCAAGTGGCGTACGACAATCCGTGGTGCAAAAATTCAAAATGACAAAAAATGTGTAAAAATCCAAAAATTCAATTAAAAATGTGTCAAATTGCATCAAACGAGGAGTTCAAGAGTTGACTTACCGGATTACTGTATTGTCGAGGCCTCTAATATCGTCGAGATTGCTCAAATCAGTGCGAGGAGACTGTAATCACCATTTTCTCGCTTAGAGGGCTCCAGAAGTTCTAAAAGTCAAACGGTGCAAATGATTTCAAAAATGACCCGTTTCAGCCTTATATAGGTTTTGACCTGATTTTCGAAAGTGCTATGATTGACGTGAAAATAGCACCCCTAGCTAACTTTGACATCCTGAATCCATTTTTGGGATCAAAATCAAAATCTGAGATCATTCAGTTTGTCAAAATCATGATTTAAAAATTTGAACCCAAGACAGTCAACTGCTTGCATAATCGACCTTCATGACATCAACAAAATCCAAATCTCAACCTATTTGATCATCTTACATCAAATTTTTTGAATTCAACTTGGTCAACCATGGTCAAACTTGGTCAACAGGACCTCCAAACAATGCAGAATGTGTCCCTGGATGTATACAACCAATTCCAAACTTGATCATAAGCTTACACATCAATTTATACTAGCTTTCTCACCAAATTTTGATTTTAATCCTAAAGGGGGCATGGTATTACACATCATTAATCAAATATGTCAATCAAAACTTCTTCAACAATCAAGACAACAACCAAGTCTAATTGCTGACTCAATCAAAGTCCTCATCGCTTGGGGCATATCAGATTCATCAAAATCCATATCAATCTAGTATTCTCTTAATCGTGTGAACTATATCAACTCTTCATAACCATCGGTTCAGATGTGTTATCTGCTTGATTCTTCGTAACTTAAGGGTTTGAAGTTGGTATCTTTTTTATTCCTTTGGACAAGCAGGTCTAGAGTCAAGATATTTAAATTCGTCGTAATCATAGGTTCAAAATCAGGCATTTTATCACTTCTTTGTAACCACAGGTTTAGAGTTTCTATTGTTGACATCATCTTTGATTCTTTGGTCAATCAAGACTTGAATCAACATCTTCAAATCTTTCAATTGATTTATGTCTTGTAATCGGTTAATCAAATCAGGATCAGTTTCTCCACCACATAACTGAGTTCGGGTCTCAACAAATAGATTTATCTTTGAACCACTACACTTTGCACAGTAATTCAAAGAGGGGAAAATGTAATACCCCAAAAATGGGCTTCAGTACCATTAACCTCCTATATAAACAAATCGATCAAAATCGACCCTAAAAGTCGTAATCCAAGGCACATGTGCACATCAAGTTATCAAAACCCTAACCGATTTTGTCACAAATCTGCATCAGAGAATATTCCTAATTTATCCTAATTATCTCTAATTAAATATTATTTGGTGATAAATGATATTATGTTATTGATCCTAAGTGTGATTAATTAAATTTGTTGAATATTTAATTAATTAAACTTCATTTAGCCACTTCATCAATTTAATTAGATTTAATAAAATTATTCTTAATTAATATTATTTATTTGACAATTAATCAAAAATTCTAAAATAATTGATTGAATATTTATTTAATTGATTAAAATTGAATTGTCAATAAATAATATGATTTTTGAATAAAGCTTGATTTTTTAATTGATTAACCCACAAATCAGTTATTTAATTGATTAATCAAATGGGTTGAGAATAAAACACATGGAAATTAAATAAATCAATATTTATCTACACAAAAATCAGAAGGTCAATTAACTCAAGATCAACTTTTTGACTCGTTATGTTAAAGTTTCTAACTCAACATCTGATTGTGAGTCATAAAGCTAATTTGCATGATAATCGAAAGTCAACTATTTCTAATTCCATGATAACTTGCCAATCAATTCGAGTTAATCAAGGAGTGATTTTTGGTTTTTCCATGAGTTATCAATCTTGGATTTTCTATATAAACAACCCTCGGTTCTTCACAAAAAAGTGTGCAATCTTGAGAACAATAGAGTTATGTTGTCGAGTTCTTGAGTGATTGTGTCATCATTGAGATCATTGTTATTCATTGTTGAGTTTTGCATTCTTATTTTCATTTCAATTCATTACTATCATTGTTTTAGATCATTTTTCATCTAGATTAATCATTGTTATTACATTAAACAATTACAAAAATATAGCTTAATCTTGCATTCATTTCAATCATCTAGCATTTAAATCCTTCGTCTAGACGTCGCATTGTCACTAGCCTCGGTCATAATATGAGAATACCATACTCGCGTTTCTTAGAAGGTAGTAGATCGTGTGATTTTTGATAGATTTATTGATGTCTTGCTTATTTATCATTTATCTGTAATGTTCTACCAAGGTGTTGTGTCTTCTTAAATAGGTACAATTTTCATACACACAAGTGCATCCTTAACAATTCTAGGCTCAAACTTAGAAACTAAGCAGGTGCTTTCTCTAGCTTTCCTTCTAGTTAATACTCCAGCATTCTTATCTCCAACCATTTTCTCAGGAGATTGATTTAAATTAACATACCTTGGTAAGGTAGGCTCAAATATTTATTTCTTAGCTTCATTCTAAATAGGTGTACCATCATTTTATTGTTCTTGTCTTTGTTCATTTTGTTCAGTAGGTTCATCTTCCATCACTGGTTGCATATATGGTATCCCATTGTAATATTTGGGTTTCCTCCTACTTGCTTTATTGTTTTCATCAGAAAGCTCATCCACTTTCACATTAGCATTCTCAATGATCTTATTTTTCCTCTTGTTTAAACACTTGTAAGCTTTACTCTTAGATGAATACCCCAAAAATATTCCTTCATCACTTTTAGCTTCAAAATTTCCTATGTTTTCATCCTTCTTAATAAAGCATCTACTACCAAATATTTTGAAATAACTTACATTATGAGTGTGTCCATACCACAGTTCATAAGGTGTATTTCTTGTTCCTTTCTTGATCAAAACTATGTTCAAAGTATATATAGCAGTGATAACAGCTTCTCTCCAAAATATTTGTGCAACACCCTTTTGTATCATCAAAGTCCTAGCACATTCAACCATTGACCTATTTCCTCTTTTAGATATTTCATTTTGTTGTGTTGTCCTAGGAGCATACATTTGTCTTTTAACCCCTTCTTCTTCACAATAGGCAACAAATTCATGTGAAGTAAATTCTCCGCCTCTATCTGACCTTAAGCATTTTAAGCTCCTACCAGTTTCCTTTTCCACTCTTGCTTTGTAAATATTGAAAATATGAAAATCTTATGATTTCTCTTTAAGAAACAAAGCCCACATCATCCTTAAATATTCATCAACGAAAAACATAAAGTACTTATCTCCATAATAACTTTTAGTTCTCATAGGACCACATAAATCAGTATGCACCAAATCAAGTATATTCTCATATGTGTATCCTTTATTATTGAATGTAGAACTAGTAATCTTCCCAAATTGACAATCTTTACAAACAACATCATCAAGTTTCACAAGGTAGGGAAGACCTCTAACAACTTTCTTCTTACTGACTTTAATCGAGTTATCAAAATTAACATGGCAAAACCTCTTATTCCATAACCAACTGTCTTCTACCTTTCTAATGAAACATGTATTAACAGATGGATTCAAGTAGAATAAGTTACCTCTTGTCATTTTTCCAGTAGCAATCAGCTTTCCTTGTTTGTTATTTATCTTGCATATTCCTTCGTTGAATTCTAGATCAAATCCTTTCTTATTTAGTTGAGAAACTCTCAACAGGTTGTAGTTTAGTCTTGATACCTAGTAGACATCATCACAATGTGTAGTGTCATTCAATGCTATAGTGACTTTACCTTTTACCATACAGGGGATGTCATTACCAAACTTATCTAATCCTCCATCATATTCTTCAAGCTCAATGAATTTTCTCTTGTCACCTATCATGTGATGTGTGCAATCATTGTCAATAATCTAATTCTCACTCTTTTTCATGCTTGATATTAATGCAGTCTCACTACCTTCTATCTTTTCTTCCTTCACATAAATAAATATAATCTCTTCAGCATCATCATCATCTGTAACACCTTCCTCAGCTAGATAACATGCTTTCTTTCCTTTATCCTTATATCTCTTGTTCTTTTATTTCTTATTATTCCCAGGGCACCTTGATGCAATATGTCCAATCTTACTACATGCAAAGCATTTCAATAGTAATTTTCCTTTATACTTGCCCTTTCCTCTAGGTAACATTTTAGCAAACAAAGCTTCCAATTCCTCTCGTTCTTTTTCCTCAAAAATGATATCATCAATATTACTTCCATAAGATACTAAAGAAGTTTGACTAGTAGGCTCAAAGTTCCTTCTAAAGTTTAGATAGGCCTTAAATGTTGCATCAGTTCTAGGAATACTATTAACATAATTTCTCAACTCAAAGGAAGTTAAATTTCCAACCAAAGAATCAACAGTAACCGGTATAGTCCCTAAAGACCTTACTTCTTGTATAGCATAAACTCTAACTGCATAATGTCGAAATAAAGTTCTCAAGATTTTTCTTGCCACATCATCTTCAATGATGGCTCCACCAGCTCCTTTGATTGCATTCACTACCTCCTCGATTCTTTGGCTATATTTTTCAATGTTCTCTCCTTCAATCATCCTCATGTCATCAAATTTTCCCTTTAAGTTGTTTACCTTAGCCTTTTGCACATGTGAATCTCCTCCATAGACTATTTTTAGCTTCTCCCACATATCATAAGCAATGTCAAGATCTTATGCATTGATATACTATGCATCTAATAAGGTACTTGATATTGCTTCCATAGTTGAAGTGTTCTCTTGTTTTTTCCTCAACTGATCAGCAGACAAGGTTCCATTAGGAAGAACATATCTTGTAGTCACATGATCCTAGTACTGATCACCCATTCCTTTCAAGTACAACTTCATCCTTCCACACCATATTGTGTAAGTATCCTTTTTGAACTTAGGACCTTCTTTTCTCATCATCTTGTCAGGATCTTTGCCTCAAGTTGTTAAAATTCTTCTCTAAGGACCAAATCTCTAATAACAATTAACCTTACTATGATGAGATTGCTAAGAGGGGGGTGAATCAGTAATCTACCGATTTTAATATTTAAACACTTTTCACTTAACCAGTAAAGCAACAGCTCAACAATCAAATGTAAATGTGCAATCACAAAACATCCAACACAAAGACACAATATTTTTGGTATCATGGAAACCCAAATTAGGGAAAAACCATGGTGCGGAAGGCACCCACAAATCTGTACTATTTTGAAGTATGCCTTGTGAAAGGATTTACCCTGTGAAAGGCATATACATATACATGACAAAATGTAACCTTGTGAGAGGTTTTACCAAAAGCTCTTAACAATCATATACCTTGTGGGAGGTAGCCTTGTGAGAGGACTTAGAACACTTATTACAATGCCACCATACAAGATTTACAATACAATAAAGATCTGTCAAGATCTACCTCACTTGATTATTTCCAGTACTCTGTTGTAGCTGGCAGGAAACAACAGGTAAGAATGATCTTTGAAATAGAAACCTCCTTTTCTTGATCAGATCCTTTGTATCTCAAACAAAATTCTTCGCATGCTTCTCTAACACTTGGTTAGACTACACCTTTTGTCTCTTCTTCTTTCTTCACCGACACATAATCAACAACACATTCACCATCTTCTCTTTCCATCTTATACTACCTTCATTTGCTCTTAGGTTTCCACTACCATAGAAAACCCTAAAATGTAATAACTTTTCAATCTGACCATACACTTGGCGTCATATCACATATCTCTATGTCCAATTTGAAATTCACTGACCGTGCCTTTTCATTTTCGGATTTAATCAAGAAATTAAATTATTTCATCAAGTATTTTCCTTCTTGACCAATCATCTTTCTCAAATCATATTTACACGCTCATCTTGATGATATAACCATTAAAAAATTGTTTCCAGCTGTCCAAACACATTCTCTAATGAATTTTGACCAATAGCATTTGACTATAACAACAATTTAAATCACCAATATCGATCAAATCGTTAGCTGCTTAGAAATTTAACATTATTCAAATATCATTGTTTATCCTTTGAAATATCTCATATATTTTCTCATAATGAATCGCGGTTGTAGGATTAGCATCTAGTAGCTTCAGGTAACCTCCATAAAACAATAGAACACCTAAACAATCAAACTCATAACTATAATGATAAAATCATCATATTCTTGTTAATTGTTGGCTTAACAGTTTCACTATCTGATCAGCTTTGCTAAATCTGTCAAACCGGTCATCACAACAAGTTAAGATTTTACATGTAGTATCCAAACATGTTTCCAAACACTTTTATAGAATAGCATCTCAAGATATTACCATTAACATGATGTATTCCACAATCATCATCAGTAAATCAAAAAGGTAATAGTTGACATCAATGACAATACCATAACTGATTATTGCTCAACTATGATTGTCATGTCTCATCATCAAATCATGCTCTAAACCACTTTTCCTTACACTCTTCATCAGTTATGCCATCACTCCATGACTAGTTTTTGTTCATTTGGTAATTTGTGCTTAATTGTAGTTTTGGGCTCAATTGGTGAAAGGAATTATTGTCCATGGTTTGGTTTAATAGAGCCTAGGATAGGTAATAGGACTAATGATGGGATTCGTGTCCAATGGGGATCAGGGAACAAAGGGGCTACCAAGACAATGCATTATAAATTTGAGTAATAAGTGAAAACTATGTAAACGTTAATAAAAAGAACTAAGATAAATAGAATCCTCAAGCACACCATGAACGCTATCACAAGACTATCAATGAATTGGGAAGGGAAGTTCACACGTGTATGGCCATGCAGTGGTTGTTCTTGTAAGGTCATAATTCTCATCTGTGTGAGAGAATGCTTGTGTCTATGTGAGCCATCCCTTTGAGTTGGAAAATGATACTCCATGCTCATGTCTCCTATATACCTAGCCCTATAGATATGAGTAACACCTGAAAGAGATTGTATCTTCCATATTGCTAGTATTTCATGATGGGAGAAAGTGTGTGTCTTATTGAGAGTCATATTTTAATGAGATCCATGATGAATGATTGTTGAGATTCACATACTTTTTATTTGATGTTTCCTTTATTGTGAGATTCGGCATTATTGTAAGTGGATGGATTGTATTGAGGTCATGACACCCTATTAGAACCTTGATGTTGTTCTTCTTGGAGGATTATGCATGGGCGGAATATATTGAGGTCATGACACTCCTCTGTATCTTATTATTGTGTTTCTTCTTTGATTGGACTTCATGTTGTTGTTATACTCTTATATTTCATGTGTGTAATCCTACTTCCCTTGTGTGTGTGTGTGTGTTTGTATTATTGTTTAGGCTATGTGACTATCTCTATGAGCATGGTGGGGTGGACTTGAGGGTACCACATGATCGAGTGGTGTTCCATACCACTATTGGCGACTGGTACACAAAGTTGTATGACTCGGTACTAAGAGTGCTTATATCCTCTCCTCCTAAGCTTCATGTCCTCTTATTTCATGCTTTGTCAAGTCAATGTATAGTAATGGAATCAAATGCTATGTATCAATATATTGTGATTGTATTATTGAATGACTCGTGAGGATGTAAATTATTACTAGATATTTGGCATGTATGTGTATGGATTTTGAGTGTTGGTGTTGTGTCATGCACTGCCTTGTATATTCTATTCTTTGATGTTTATACTTGTATTGTGGTTTGTAAAAGAACATTTGATTTAGTCCTTAAAATGAACATAGGTGTTTTTTATCTAATGATTTGTGGGAGTTCTTCTTTACCCCTCTCATCATTGCCTTGTAGTATGAAGGAAAAAAAAGTTGGAAATTGGCATGTTAGATGTGTTTTCATTGATGTCAACATATCAAAGGAATCAGAGGGATGTCAACATGTCATAAAAAGTCACAGAGATTGACTACAAGATCTATTTGTTGGATACTAACTAAATTGTTGCAAGTTATCCAGAGGAACGGGATGTTCAAAGGTCCAATGAGGTCCAAATATTAAAGATATTAGTCCATTCACATGGGAGATTGTTGATGAAGTTCAATACTCATCTCACTCCAAGTTTTAGAGGATAACATGAACATTTGAATACAATTCAAGGTCATATTTGGTGACTGGCAGACGGAGTAACAGCCAATGTTGATAGGTGGAAGAAAAGGGTACGGTGTGTTGAATCAAGATAGAAACTATTGAAGCACACTTAGGATTGTGTTTGGGACGTACTCAGGTGTCCTCAACTCAAAGGGTTAATACTTCAAAGGTATACATGGCATAATTTTATTGTCTCATAGGTTTGTGTCAGTGTTCTTTAGGAACAAGTGAAAGTAGGGTTGGAAAATCCAATGGTTGTGGTTGATTTGTGTAGATGAGTGTTTATAAGGATGCTAAAGGATGTTCTTGAAGTATTTATTTGATGATTTGGCAATATACATGGATCAGAAAGATCTGGTTGGTGGAATTTTTGGTCAATAATAATATTATTATTATTATTATTCTTGTCCAACTTGGTTAGTAAATCGTGTTGTACAAGCAATAAACCATGAAATCTGAGAGATTTATAATTCTAAGTAGTTGCTAAAGGTTTCTATTTGGATTTGAAAATTGGAGATGGATTTGAACATGAGATTTGGCAGGTGATTTTAAAATAAGATGAGTTAGGGTTTGGTGACCTAATTATAGATATAAGATAATCAATTAAGGAAAAATTAAGTTGCAGATCATGGATGCAAATGCTAGAGGGTGATAGAAGAGGAAGAGTCTAATTTTGTGATGATAATAAGTGGTTCAACAAGAAGTTGAACATGGATCTACATTGTGCTACATTGGAGCTATATCAGACATGAGGTAAATGTCCTTTTCATAGTTCACAAAATCTTAGATCCTTGTAGTGATCAGTTTTTAAGGCAGTGAGCCTTCCTCACGGTTGTATCCCGAGGCTTTGCATTTGATAAGTGAGATCTAGGAAGTGAGATTGAATGCAGGTGCATGCCATATATATTGTAATAGGTTTATACTTTTAACAAGGTATTTACTTACTATGGGTAATCATCCCCACCGTGGTTTTTCCCTTAATAGGGTTTCCATGATAAAAATATTGTGTAAACTTGTGTGGATGTATTTTTTATTTGTGTATACATGAATGCTTTATATTTCTTTTGATCGGTTCAGATTTAAGGGTTCACAATTTTAAGGGTTTTGAGGGTTTAAGGGTTTGAAGTTAAAGATTATAGGAACAACTAATTCACCCCCCCTCCCCCTCTTAGTTTTTCTCTTCCATATTATCAACAATTGGCATTAGAGATTGGTCCCTTTGAAGGAAGCTTAACAACTTAAGGGAGATTCGATATGGAATCTTACAAGAAGGAAAGTCCTAGGTTTGAAGGCACAAACTACCCTATTTGGAAAGGAAGGATGATCATGCATTTAAGATGGATTGGAGAGGATTATTGGATCATCACAAAGAACTCATACACTCCTACTGCAGATCTATCTATTGATACACTAGATGAGAAGAAGCAGATTGAATATAACATCAAAACAAAGGAAGCATCTCTAAGTGCCTTATCAAATACAGAGTATACAAATGTGATGGAGATAGAGACTGCACATGAGATATGGACAAAGCTAGAAACCCTACATGAGGGTGATGCATGTGTCAAGAAAGCCAAGTTTCAAAGCCTAAAAGGAAGGTATGAATCATAAAGAATGTTTGAGGATGATAACATCAACTCTTATATGTTGAAGATAAATGAATTAGTTCATAGCATCAGATGTGTTGGTGGTGTATTAGGAGATATTGTCTCAAAGTTATTGAGATCTATGTCACCTACTTATAAGATAAAATTTTCTACTATTGAAGAAATCAGAACTATTGCTAATGTGATAAGAGACACACTGGTTGGTAAGTTATCTACTTTTTAAATGAGTGAATTTGGTGATTCTTTACCTAAGGTTGAATCAGCTTTCAAGGCTACAATATCAAGGAGAGACATGCATATATCAGATCAAGGTGAAGGCTCTTCAAAAAGAGTATCAAATTATGAAAAAGAGACAAGAGAAATTAAAGAAGAAGAAAGAGATCATTAGGAGTTGGAATAAATAGTGTCAAGAAGGCTATCAAAAGGATCTAGTACGTATAAAGGAAAAATGCCCTTTAAATTATTTTGTTGCAAAAAGATAGGATATTATGTCTCTACATGTCTGGAAAGATTTCCTAAGGATAAGTATGTTAAGCCTAGAGAAGAAAAATAGTGTTACTATGTTTTTGATGGTGAAGGAGTCACTAATGTTGAGTCTAATAATGTTAAGATTAAAGATGAACTTGTACGTGTTGCAATCCAAGAAGATGAATCTAAGTCTACAAATCTTATATATGGCATTCCTGCTATAAGTATTGTTGAAGATATCATGCCTAATATTGTTGTTGGAAGTGTGATTAAAGATGGAATCTCAGGAACACAAGATAAATGAAAAGCATTAACTGCTCAGAATGTAAAAGGAGACATTGATTATAGATAGTGGCTGCTTACATCACTTAACCAATGACATGAAAAAAATATCGAATATAAGAAGCATGAGAGTGGCACTAATAAGAAAGAAGATAAATCTAAAGGTAAGAGTTCTTCGATCAATATTGTTGTAGAAAATAACCCCAAAGATATTATGATTGATGTTCATGTTAGATGTACTACTGAGAAGACCAAGACTAGTGTTAGTTTTGCTAGTAATGTTTCTATTTGTAGTGGTATTGATGAGGTCACTTTTGAGGACTCTATAAGTTGTGCAAATGAAGAAAACAAGGCGATGGTTGCACAATTAGAAAGAAGTAATGATTGGTTGATTGAAAATGTATGTTCACATCACATGACTGGTGACAAGCAAGTTTGTGAAATATGAAGAATATGATGGCGGAATTTTCATATGGGGTGACAACGCTAGAGGAAAACTCAAGGGAAGAGGTATTATTTTCTTAGATGGAAATAATAGAATAGATGATGTGCTACATGTTTTTGGTCTAACACAATCTTCTTAGTGTTGGTCAGCTAGTTGAGAAAGGATACACTCTACACTTCAGTGATGAGAGATGCAAAATTTTGAATGGTTCCAAAAGTGAGATTGGATCATGGTTAAAGAGAAAAACGAATATCTTCCATCTAAATAATGAAAGAGTAAAGTATCAGATTATTCAGACTAAACAAAGTCAGATCAATTTGTACAAGAGAAGACAAGGAATCAGCATTAAAGATGCATCGTATCAACATTACCTGAATCATTTGTATAAGGCCTCAAAGATAATTGAAGAAGTTGATGCAAGAAAATAAGGAGAAATGCAAGAGTCACAAGAGAACTCAACAATATCAAGTTATGAAAAGTTAGATCATTCTAAAGATAGTCACTTACTTGATCTGTCTAATAGAAGTCATTATGATTCTTGCAAGAGCAAAATATATGAAAAAAGTGTTAATATACCTCTTGAAATGCAAGATGAGAATTAGATCAAGAATAGTTTGAAAGGGTCACTAATTCAAAAGGAAGTGACAAAAGATGCAGATAGATCAGTAAATGAAAGAGGATCTACAAGTTGTGACAACCTCAATGTTCAAAATCAAAAGGATTTTGATATCACATAATTTAAGGAGACTGAGAGCTAAAAGTTGATTGAAGAAAACCTCGACTCGCAGTATCATAAAATTGTAGATGGTCCGATCTGCCTAATCTCTGAAGTTGAAGCCAAAGAAGCGTACAAAGCTTGTGTAGATGATTAATGAGTTAGAGCTATGGAAAAATATCTCAGAATTGCACATGATTTAAAGATAATCTCAAGATCAGCTCTGGTAAGCTTGAAGCATTGCTAATATAGAGAAGGTAAATAGACAACAATGGCACTAGATCAGAGAAAGGAGATTTCTCAAAATCTAGTCAAGACAAAAGAAAATTAGGAAAGAAGAAGACCAAGAAGAACAAAGCAGAAGAACAAAAGAATTCAGCCAAGAAGAAAACTAAGAAAAGAAGGACAAGGTAAATAACAAGAATAAAATTCAGAAGAAGTCCAAAGGACAGAAAAAGGAACAAGAGAAAGAAACATGTGGTAAGAAGTTATAAACCTCAAGGCTTCAATGGCAGTTGTTTTGATTGTGGTAAATATGGACATAGAGATTCAGATTGCAAAAGAAAGAATCATTCTCTTAGAGGTAAGAGAAACAATCATTTCCTTGATGTATTCAAAGGTGTGAGAAGGATAAATGGTAATGTCACAAGGCAAGTAGGTAGATGCCCCTGTATTGTGATGAGGAATGTTAATAGCAAGAAGTTTTTCATATGTCTCAGATGCAATGAATTCACACAAATTGTTGAACATTGTAGATACATACAAAGTATTGAGACTGAGAAGATGAATAGGGTATGCAAGAAGCTCATAGGAGCATACAAGGAGATGATAAAATACACAAACATGATCAAACGAATATGAAGAGGGAAGGAAAAGAAAAGGAGAACAAGGAGCAAAAGCACAAGAAGAGGACAACAAGGAAGAAGAACAGATAGATTTTAGATATGGGATCTACTTCAATAAGATCCAAAGGGAAGTCAAAGGGACTTGCTCCACCCTAACAAAACTAAGATGCATAAGAGTGCATCAATCTTGAGGATTTCATGGAGATATCATTCAAGATGGATTGATGTAAGGGGGATACTACTCAGGGGGAGTAGTAAGCATGGTAAAGTAAGTCTAATTAGTTTAAGTAATTGTGACGAGATGCATGAGTTTGAAGAAGTCAGTGAGTAAGGTCTTTGATTTATAATCAATGTTTGGATGGCTCATAGGTGTGTATGAAAGAAGGTAAATGAGCTTGAAAAGGTAACTGAAGAAGAGATGGAAAATGGAGCAAACAGTGATATGACAAATCAAGTTGAATAAGAACATATGGTACACCATTGTCATCGATGTCAAAGGGGGAGAGAAGTAGATGTGAAAAACAATAGAAGAGTCATTAAGGTCAAAAAAGAGTTTATCAGATGAGAGACCTGAGAAGATCAAAGAGGATATGATGGATGTGAATAGAAAAGTAGAAGAGAGAAGCAAGTTTATATACTTGAACATAAGAAAGAAGAAGTAGAATGGGATACATCCCAGGGGGAGAAACTGATGGAGAGAAGAGTATGTAATCAGATTGGAATCAAATGAAGCTTACTTTCAAGGTGAGTTGATTAGTGAGGAAGATGAGTCAGAGAGACTCTAAAAGATAATGTGAATGGTGGGTCTCAAAGGGGAGACTGTTGGTTTATGATTGCATTAATATTTTTTCCCATCACATGTTTCCATCAATGCCAAAGGGGGAGATTGATGGCAATTGGCATGTTAGATGTGTTTCTATTGATGTCAACGTATCAAAGGAATTAGAGGGATGTCAACATGTCAGAAGAAGAGGAATTGACTAGAAGATCTATTTTTTTATGTTAACTGAACTGTTGCAAGTTATCCAGAGGAACAAGATGTTCAAAGGTCTGGTGAGGTCCATATATTGAAGATATTAAGTCACGCACATGGGAGATTTTTTATGAAGGTAAGTACTCAGTTCACTCAAAGCTTCAAAGGATAACATGAATATTTGAATATGATTGAAGATCAGATTTGGTGACTGGCAGACAGAGTGACAAACAGTGTTGATAGGTAGATAGAAAAGGGTTCGGTGTATTGAATCAAGATAGAATCTATTGGAGTGCACTTAGGAGTGTGTTTGAGACATACTCAAGTGTCCTCAAGTCAAAGGGTTAATACTTCAGAGTTTTGCATGGCATAATTTTAGTGTCGCATAGGTTTGTGTCAGTGTTCTTGATGAACAAGTGAAAAAAGGGTTGGCAAATCCAATGGTTGTGGTTGATTTTTGTAGATGAGTGTTTATAAGGATGCTACAAGATGTTCTTGAAGTATTTTCTTGATGAGTTGGAAATATACATGGATTAGAAGGATCTAATTTGATGGAAATTTTGGTCAATAATAATATTTTTTATTGTTACTCTTGTTCTTGGTCAACTAGGTTGGTAAATTGTGTTGCATGAGTGCTAAACCATGAAATCTGAGAGATTTATGATCTCTAGGTGGTTGCTAAAGGTTTCTATTTGGATTTGATGGTCAAAGATGGATTTGAACATGAGATTTGAAGTGGTGATTTGAAAAGAAGATGAGTTATGATTTGTTGACCTAATTTTTTATATAAGAAGATGAATTAGGGCATATTTCAATTGTGGATCATCGATGTGGATGCTAGAGGGTGCTAGAAGAGGAAGATTCTGATTATGTGATGATCAGAAGTGGTTCAACAACAGGTTGAATAGGGATCTACATTGTGTTGCATTGGAGTTGTATCAGACATGAGGTAGATGTAATTTTCACACTTCACAAAATCTCAGATCATTTTAGTAATCGATTTGTAAGGCAATAAGCCTTCCTCAGGGTTGTAGCCAGAGGCTTTTCATTTAAGCAGTGAGCCTGAATGCATGTGCATTTCTCATATATTGTAATAGGTTTATACTTCTAACAAGGTATTTACTTATTGTGGGTAATCAGCCCCGCCGTGGTTTTTCCCTTAATAGGGTTTCCACAATAAAAAAAATCTTGTGTCAACTTGTGTGGATGTGTTTTTGATTTATGTATGCATACATGTTCTATATTTATTTTGATCAAATCATATTTAAAGGTTCAAAAGTTTAATGGTTTTTGGGGTTTAAGGGTTTGAAGTTTAAGATTGTTAGAAAAACTAATTCACCCCATCACCCCTCTTAGTTGTTCTCTACCATATTATCAACAAATAAGTGGTTTAAAATAGGATTCCCAAGTGTATGTGCTCATTTAGGTCTCATGCAAGAAGTTGATGGTTCTTGCTAAGTGTTCTTAGGTCGAAATAAGGTTCGTGTACCTTGGTGTTCCAGTGAGCATCCTTTTCATAGGCCTAAACTTAGCATTTTGATCGAAGTTAGAGTTTTAGCGCATTTGTCTATATTTCACTACCTACACATTTTAGCACATGGCCCTAAGCTTTGGCACATGCAACTCACTAATCTAATACTTTTAGCCATGGATAGGATTTTTCTATAGAATGGAAAATGTACCTAGCTTATAGTGCCATTAAATTTAAGAATTTGCATCTCTTCTTTAGTGCATGTAAATTTCTTGGACTATTTTATCTACACTTTATTGCATCCACCTATATTTTGGTACATGTTACTTCAGCGCCTGCTCTTGGTTTAAACCAGCAATTGTGAGACTTGGTGTGTGGATGATTGCATGGTTCGATTTAGTGCTTAAAATGAACTTAGGTGTTTTTAGAGTCATATAGTGGCTCATGGGAGTTCTTCTTTATCCCTCTACTCATTGCCTTGTAGTATAAATGATAATAAGTGGTTTCAAATAGGATTCCCAAGTGTGTGCTCATTTCGGGCTCATGCAAGAAGTTGATACTTCTTGCTAAGTGTTCCTAGGTGGGAATAAGGTCCTTATACCTTGGTGTTCCAATTGGAACCCTTGTCATGGGCCTAAACTTAGCATTTTGATCAAAATTAGAGTTTTAGTGCATGTGTCTATATTTCAATGCCTACACATTTTAGAACATGGCCCTAAGTTTTTGTGCATGTGACTCACTTGTCTAATACTTTTAGTTGTGGATAGGGTTTTTCTATAGAATGGAACATGCACCTGACTTCTAGTTCCATAACATTTAAGCATTTTCACCTCTTCTTTAGTAAATAAAAAGTTCTTGCACTATGTTATCTACACTTTAGTGTCTCCACCTGTGTTTTGGCACGAGTTATTTGGCACATGTGTTTGGGTTAAACCAAAAATTGTGAGACTTGATGTGTGGGTGATCACATAAATTCTTTACCTATGCATGTCCCTATGCTCAAGCTTCAATCACCTATTACATGATGTGGGAAAGGGTAAATTTGGTTTGGTATTTCTTAATGGCACTTCTCTTTGTGGAGTTTGGATTTGATCTAGTGGTGCTTAGAGTTGGCTAAATTATTGCATCTCTAGGGAGACCCTAGGTAAATCTAGGTACCTTGGGTACCATGTTTAAGGGCAGTTGGGACCCTTCCCTTGTTCATTCGATGCTCCTAGATATTTATTCTTTTGCAAGTGCAGAGTCGTAAAGTGACCGGTTGAGATGATTCTCAATGTTGAGTGCAATGATCTCAAATGTTAGTCATATGTAATGATAATGTTTCAAAAAATAAATATTTTGTGGAATATTTCACATGATTTACTCTTGTTCTTAAGGCTCCTTAGTTGGGTATACTAATGGAAGAAACATTAGTCTTTCCCCTCAAAGTTCTTTGTAAGCAACTTGTTCATAAATTGCCTCTCTCATTGTCTCAACACTCTATGGAGGTCTAACATAAGTTGAGGCCATTGGAATTGTCTTAGTCTTTAAATCTCAAAAATAAAAGTTGATGCTCAATCACAAATAATTGCCAAGAAGCTCTATCGTGCTAAAATTCCAATGGGGTCTCATCTTAAATTCATCATCCTACCCCCATCTTGCCCCTATTGTGGTAAGGAAGAAATTTCCAAGCATTGTTTTTGGTTATGCTCTCATGTGATAATGTTATGGATCGCCCTTATGACCTCCATACCTACTCTCTTCTATTTCACATGGACATGGAAAACTGCTCTTCTCAAGTCCCCTCATACCGACAACTTGATTTATAACTCTTGTAGGATTAGCATCATTAAAATTATTTAGAAACTTCACTATTAGGTTGCCTTGTCACACTCTTTTCTCATCATGGAAATTAAAATTCAAATTATATGTTTGATCTTACAAATTGTAATGGTTCACCTAATCCTTTCTTGTCATGATGATTTTTCTATTATACAAGCTAAAATCTTCAAGAAAAACTACGAGACACAATCAAGCCATCTATAAAGTATATTTTCTAAAGCTCCTCTTATTGCATATTCAATAACTGGTGGAAATACACAAGTTGGATTCTTTTGTTGACTTGCATATCTATTATTGGTCTAGTGTCTCTCGAAGTGATTTGTGTACACATTTCAACGCTTCTTATAGATTTATCTTGTTATCAACTCCAACCTTCCACTAGAACTTGCTACTCTATCTACCTCATACCTATTTTATTTTATGGATTTTGTTCTTATGAAATGTGTTACAATGTCATGTAAGCCACCAAGGTCACAACCTTATCAATGTGTTAATTGTTGATTATTATAATTATTAGTGACTTGTTACAATGATTTACAAAATAAAAGTCAAGATTTAAGATTCATTTGAGATGTGATGTAGGACCATTCAAGTTCACAAATGATCTTGCATCATCCAATAATACCTCTAGTTAGTGTTCAATTTCCTATTAAAACTTTGATTCAATTTGGGTGTATTTCAATTGGTTTTGTTGATCTTTTATACATCAAGATCGAGATCAAACCAACCAAATGAGTGTTCCACCTTGTAGAAAATAGTGCGGCATCTTCTTTGGTGGCATCCCTGCCTTCACTCGTCGCGGGTTTGTCTGGGGGCCCTGACCTCTATGCCACTGTCATGGGGAGCCTCGGCATTTTCTTCGTTGGCAACCCCTTTTCCACTATTGGCTTATGGGTATGGGGGCTATGTTGTTTCTCCTTTTGTGGCTCCTCAGGGTGGTCATCCTGCTGGTGGACCCTCTCTCTTAGGTGTTGATTCTATTATCGGTGCCCCAATTGTTGTTGTTTATTGAGATGACAAGGGAGTGGCCGCCCCTCACAAATCTACTACTTCTCGCTGAAGGAGCTACGCCCTTGTTGCAAACAAATCTTCTACCATCCCATCTAAGCTAAAATTTCGCCTCATTACTTATGTCAAGACATCACTTGTGGTTGTTTGTGTCCCTGAAGTGGTGGAAAATGTGGATTTCTACCAGATTCATGGGTTGGTTGGTAGATTTGCAAGACTTTGGCCCTCTCTGAGACTTGCATAGTTGGGTTACCAACTCTTGGCGTCCTCTTGTCTTAGGTGACAATGAACTCTACCCTTGTGCTAAGTGGTTTTTTTATTGCTATTTTTTCCTCTTCTGAAGATCGTGATCTAATTCTGAGCAAGATGTGGGTTTGGGGGAATCATACCCTTTCTGCTAAACCATGGAAAGTCTTCTTCAACCCTCTTATTGAACCATTCAATGTGTGCTCAATGTGGGTCTTTCTTCCTAATCTCCCACTCCATTTCTAGGAGATGTCTTGTTTTGAGGCTATTGGGAACTCCCTTGGTCATTTTCTAAAGGTGGATGAAGCTGCAGTGACTTTGGGCCACTCTACTTTTGCCTATATTTTGAAAGATATGGATATTTTTCTATCACTTCCTAGGACGTAGTGCTCGTGGTTGCGGATAGGCCATGGACTCAAGCATTGGATTATGAGGGCCTTTATTTCAACTGTCGGCATTGCTTCTCTACTAGTCACATGGCCACTTATTGTTCTCTTCTGCATCGCAAAGGTGTTGCTACTTGGTGGAAGGAGGCAAGTAATGCTCACCTCTAGGATTCATAGACTACTAACGAAGATGAAACCCCTGTGGAAAATCTTGATGATGCTCCTACTGTTGATCGTGGTCAGACTTATGTGGATGTTCCATGTCTTGGTCTTGTTGCAACACTTGTTGTTGTGCCAAATTTTGTTGGTGCTATATCCTCTAGCCAGGAGGACATATCTGCTCCCTCTACTTTGATTTTTGTTTTGCACCATGCTTCTACTGACGATGGTCACCTTCTACAGCTCTCTAGTCGCGAGGTTGACTGTTGCCCTAGTGGAATCTCTTTTGTTGGGGAGCCTAAGGATAGTATCACCTAGACAGTTGTTCAACAACATAGAAAGAACTCCTGCTCGTCTTCTCATGCGGTGTGAGTTGGACCCACTTTGTTTGGACAAAAACCTTTGTGCTTTTTTTGGCAAGTGTTTTTGTTTCTAGGAAGCACTTGTTATGTTGAATATGTGTTGTGGATGGCCTAATAATCTATTGTTGGGCCTTTCTTTTGTAATGGGTCAACCCCCTTATTTTTTGGTTGTTTTTAATATCAAAAACTCAATTGAGAATCTCCAATTTAAATTTCACAAAAATTGGATCAAAATTGGCTAATTGATTAAAGGTTTATCCTTTATCAACAAGTTCTAGTTCACACTGAAATTGTTGATGGGTCATCATTACTAAATTTTCTATAAAGTTAAGTTTCATTTTAAAGAAGAATGAAAAGGGTGTCTTATTTTGAAGTTTAGGCAAAACCAGACAACTTTTGACAATGTTATGGGCGAGCAGAGTTTGGAGCAATTCTATGAAGTCTCCTTCAAAACCCCTACTTGATAAACTAAGTCTCAACTCCTACAAGCTTCTCAAAATTGAATCAAAATGGAGTGTCAAGAACTCTTGAGAGTTCATGTTCCTAATGCCCTTTTGACAAAGATTATAAACACTTAGTCCTTACTCAAGAAATTTTACCAACAACAAATGTACAGTGTTTAAGTTCTTAAACCCTAATAGAACAAGTTGAGCAAGTTTCATCTTAGTATTTTAAATAATCTAATGGTTTTGGATATGATAAGAACCTCCAATACATGTAATAATTGCTATCGAGTATGAACTCACCAACCAAATCGAAAGAATAATAACTAAACATTTCAAAAATGTGTTGGCTCCTCATAGAACAAAACCTCAATCAAGACCACATCTGAATAATTCTAGGATGAAAAATTGTTGATAAAGTGGCTCCCATCAAGGTGGGAACTCCAAATAATGAGAGTAAGGTTGGAAACAATTGACAACTTTTAGCTTTAGAATCCAAACAACATGGCAAGCCCTGGTGAAGTCAAACAAGAGTGCCTAGTGGGATGAACGAATGAATGAATGAATGGAAATGTTTTAATAATGCTCACAACCTGAAAACATATAAGCATGCGAAACCAAAAATAGAAAAGCCAAACCGCACCAACTAAATCTCTTTTTCCTACTACAACTTGGATCTTTTGTTGTGTATTTTGATCAGGAAATCTACAACCCTTGGTATCTTTTCTTCATCAAATAGATTACTCAAGGAATTCATGTTTAGTGTCTCAATTTAATACTCAAATATTCTTATAAGATGGGCACTCCTTGATGTAATGTTATTGTGTCTCCATTACTTCTCGAATGCAGTAGAAACATCTTCATTCTGCCCAATCTTCTCTATGTATCATCTATCTTCATGTTTCACATCTAAGACGATGTGAACTAGTTCTTATATGAGCAATTAACATGTAGTTTGTGTATGATCATATGTGGTATTGAAATGTTTGATGTAATATTCCTTTTTCCTCTCAAGTTGCCTTGTCCACATGCTTTCTTTGGATTTTCCTTGCACATATTTTTTATTTTCCCATTGTTATTTAGGCACTCTCTTATCTTAATGCCCCACTTATTCATCCATTTATTGTTTTGTTTCATTTGTGTGGCCTTCCTTCTGTCTAGTTCTCTTTTGTTGTCATTTTTTGCCAGCAATGCAATTTCTTGTTGCCTTATCTTTTTATATAACTTGGCACCCAAAATATAGTTGGTAGCTCACTATGAAAAGTCCTAACCTTCACCAAGACAATCTCATATTGAATACGTGTACTTAAATATTTTTGTAATCTCTCTATCTACCTCCACTTTCTTGTTTAAGTGTTGCTACCCCACACCTCACAACCATATAGTGCTACTAGAACCACAAGAAGCACAGTAAGAGTTTTCCTAGTTTTCCAATCCCAAAGCTTGCCTCTTCAACATTTGTTTTGAAATGAGTATAAGGCTCTCTCCATCCTCCTTGTATCATTTTTGCTCTACATGTTTCATAGTTGAGTTTATTATGGAAATCAAGGCCAAGGTATTTATATTCATTGGCCACTTACAAGAGGTTGTCTTCAAAAATAAATTCTCTATAAACCTTCTTTCTCTTCAAGGTAAGATCATGACCTTGGTTTTGGCAGTGTTCACTTGCATCCCAACCCTGTGACAATAATTCTAGAACTTTCAAGTATATCCTACAATCTTGTGTTGTTTTTAAATTTAAATAAAATAATTTGCATATAGAAGAAATGTTATTACATAAATGATCAAGCAAACCCACCCCCCTCACCCTCCAACACCAAACTTGTCCATCCATTCCTCTAATTTGTCAATGTGTGTCCCAAATAGAGGGGGATAAATGATAGCCCTACTTGAATCCCAATTTCACTACCAAAACATTACAATAATCCCTACTTGGTTTGAAATTTGGCTCAGACTTGGTCATACAACCTATGGACAATAGTCCAATAGTGTTCCAGAAAATCCAATTCTTCCATACTACTCCACAAAGAAGCAAAAGACCTTTATTCCTTGTTTATCCCAAACCTTCTCAATTAAGTGTATGGATGTAATGTAGTAGTAGATTTTAGAACAATTTGGCCTAAAGCCTGCCTACCCTTTCATGTTATTTCCCTCCTTTTTAGCCCAAATATTTATTTCTCTTTCTATCACACTCCCAAAAAGTTCGGCGAAAAGAGGATTGATTAGTATAGTGTAATTTGAAGGATGGTTGATTACACCACTTTTAAGCATTTTGAATAACTTCATTAAATATTCTTTTAATATGAGGTGTGAGGACCTCTAATCCCCAATTTAAGTATTTACTTATAGACCATTTATGTCTCGAGCCTTATCCATTGCAAGTTTTCTTATTCCTTTCTAATATTTTTTAAAGAGAATAGTTTTGGCCTTAAATTGACTATCGAAGGGATACCTATCTTACACTCTCTCATAGAATTGTTTTGTGTACTCTAGCCATTGAGAGTTTGTTATGGTGTTCTCTTTATTTGTCTTTTTCCTAAAATTATTTCTAAAAGCCTCTTGGGTTGTCTTTTTCAAGCAAAAGGAACATTCCTTCTAGATTGCATATAATCCTCTTTTTTCAGTCTTACTAGTTTTGTATATTCCATGTTATTCCCCATATTTTGACTATTTTATTTGTTACCCTACAATCTTCATCATACCATAGTTACGTCGAAAAGCTATTTGTGTTGCTTCTTTAGGCCTGGGCCTTTTGCATGAACTAACAGTCTTGAGGATTATTTAGGTCAACTTGACATGCATATTATTTTCTTCTTTGAATTTTGACCATCTTATTGGCTCCTACTTCTTGCAATTGTAGCCTCTTAATAGCCTCTTTCATTTCATATTTGTTGCATCTTCTCTTTATGTCAACTATATTTTTGCTTATTGAGTTTTACATATATTTTGTTGTGATCTAATTATAGGGCAATCCTTCACTTCAATGTTTATTAAACTTATCATAAGTTTCTTTGAGCTGCTTATAATCCACCACACTTTGACCATTGTAGGTGTCACATGTAATGTTCATTAACCTTGGCCAAGCTTTAAGTCCAATACGTATAATCAAATCATACAAGTTGCAAGCCTCTACATCTCTACCCCATACTACATGATGATTCCTTTTCATCTTAAGAATAGCCTTTCCTAGTTTTGATTCCCCTCCTATTCCTACCATAAAGGGATGTCTCTTATTCCCTCTACACTACTAAGACAAATCCTAGTTATTTGTTGTTCTAGCATTAAAGTCTCCAATTAACATGATTTCTTATTTGTGGCTTTATACATAAATATATCATTTTTCAAGGTTGCATAACAGTCCTATTTGTCTAGTTTCATTGTCTTATAGAATTTTAAACTATAAAGAGCAAAATAGCATGCTACGATTTGGGCCTTCCTTGTCAACCTGTACGATGCTTTCCCAAGATTCTCTTGCTAAAATTGCTACCCTCCATGACCCTTTCCACTTTCAATTTTATCATTCTAAACTGGTATTTTCATGTCGCCTTCAAAGTTCAAAACCTTACAACCCTTATACTTTAGAAAAAAGAACCTAAATGTTGACAAAACCACTAAGGGATGAGGCTTACCTCCTACCCATACTTGGTCCACTGGAATCTTTTTTTGGCTCTTTTTGGAGCCCACCCTCACCTTGCACACACAACAATTTGTCTCCCACCTTTTCATCTACCGCAAATCCTTTGACCCATTTACCTATCGTTTGATGCCTTCTCCTGCTTCAAGACCACACTCAAAAATCTTCTCATGGAAGCCCACACAATGTAGCTATAGATCTTAGGGGCGTTCAAACCTTGGTGTAACCAAAATGCACCACCGTAGTGAGTAAATAAAATCAGACTTTACAAAAAAAGCATCACAAACAAGCGCAATCTAGTTGCCTTGTAGCTAGTAGCCAAAAGCCTAGGCATGTCCAATGCAAGTTTCCATTGCAGCTTTGTACATCAAGAAGCTTTAAAGAGTTTCTCCATTTTCCAATCTAATTTCCCCTTGCCACAATCATCCTCACAAGTACTTCAAGAATCTTCCTCATGCTGACACATGGCAAAAATACAATTGAATGAATGAATGAAAGAAAGATTTTAATAACATTCACAAGGCCAAAGCAGTCTATGGGACCCACAAACTAGCGCACACCCCAAACAAGATGTCAAGAATCTTAAATAAGTTGTAACCTCTTATTTAAATCTCCTCTCGGATGGTAGATTTTGATCACCGAAGTTTGCAGCTCTGCCTAGCTATTTTTCTTCAAATATGTAGTTTAAGATGTCTGCCTCTAAAATATCCACAACCAGATCTGATGTCGTATGTCGCACATTCCATGATAAAATGGCATTCAATCTCTCGTGTTACATAATAAGCATGTCTTGTTTTCCCACTTTTCCTTTGGTATCAACCATCTACCCATTTCGCACATCAAATGGTGAGAGCTAGTTCTAAGTTGGGCTATAAACATTTTTGTTTTCCATTTAATATCTGCTCCTACATATGCTTTTTCCTCGTGATCTGCCATGAGGTTAAATTCTTTGACATCAGAAGTTTCAACGGAAATGGAAACCTAAGAAAGAACAAACGAAGATTAAGGAAGCAGTAGTTGAATTCAATTTCTCCATGAGATTCAAACGATTTGTCCTCATGAAAAGTATAAAAATGAAATTAAATTAGCATGATATAAGAGTCTTTTGGCCAATTGAGAAAGGGGTGTTTTTGGCCAAGAGGAAAGGAGGGGCATATAATAGAGAAGTGGAGCCCAAGCCAAGAATATAGTGATTAGCATATTCAAAGACGAAAGACCAAAACATAGTAACCATGAATGTAGAAACCGCCTACTACGGAGATGGAGTGAGTGCGAAGAGAGCCAAGAATGGAAAACATAATGCTGGAAATGAAATATATCTTGGTTCTGCAAATTTAAATGAATGCAATACAACATGGTGCAATAAAATATTGATTGGAAACTGTTGTATGCATTCAATACAATATGGTGCCTCACATAGCTGGACACCTTTGTATCGCATTCTATACAAATTTAGCAAATGTAGTATTAGATCAGAAGACGACAGTGACTGAATTATACAAAGTAACAAAATAATGATTACTCTTATATTTTCAATGGATTCGTTTGCCTCCCAAGATTTAAACAATAAATTTATTTAAAATATTAATTTAAAAAATCAGACCTCCCAAGACTTAAACAATGAATTTAATTTTAAATATCAGACACGACCCCAGATTGAGTCAAAAGGCCACATTACATGAATAAATGGATAGAATTCTTACATTATCAGACAAGATATTCTACGATTGTCGAATACAAACATATCAAATGTAGAAGTTTTAAAGATATCCGATACCCTACTCAGCTAGATGTGTTAATTCTTGGGAAGAATATCTGATTTGACAAACAAATTCCATTTATGAGCATAGGCGTAGACGACCATAATGTTTGCTCCTTCGAATATCATCTATAATATTTGACCTTTACTTCGATACATGAGTGAGGCATGTTTACATTACGCATTAAGCAAAATATACTAGTATAACTTAATAGCCTAACATGTATGCCAACTTGAATATCTTTTTTAACTCTGCTATCGTCACGATAACTACAATGCCTTCCCAGTTACGTAAGATAATAGCCATACTATATTGTACGATACTTGGTGCCTTATAGTATCTCATAAAATAAAAGGTGCTTACATTCAAAATTAGCATAAAATACTGTTACAGTTATGCAAATTGTAGAACGAGGAATAACACCAAAGAATAGAGTTACTTTATGGCAACTTCGTTCTAATATCGGAAACATTAGACAAAAACTCCAAATTACAAGGAACTAGCATACAGTTACCCCTCGACAGTACCAAAGTGCAACATTCAGAAAGACCAACATAGAAATGATGCATCACAGACATGCAAGAAGAATTCCACTCTCTGCCCCAATTGCACCAATAAGATACCATTTTACAATATTGGGATAAAAAAGATTTTGCTTATAAGATTCCAACCAGCCAAAATCTTACACTAATACATAACAGCACTGCAATTCATAAGTTCAGACCCTGTCCAGATGCAACCTGCAATTTTTTACTATATTTAAGTCAATATTGTTCAATTATCAAGCAATGATCATTAATGTGTTTCTTTGTCTATAAGTGGAATTTAAAAGATGTCCAGACAAGAATAAGAAAATTCATTACAAGTGGAACCTTAATAGATGTACCATTGGAAATGTGATGTAGAACAGGTTCTATATGCAGAATCCAGATCAAAAGGATCCAGAACCAACTAACCACTAAATTAAATCTCATTAACACAATCAGATATTTGATTGATTGTTTTAAAAGTTTATGATTCCTGTAACAGGATTACGAACACCAAATCTTGTTCACATAAAATAGAGACCTGGTACACAGTGCACACTTCCAAAAGACTCTGTAACAGCTCGAAGCAAGGCAATTAAAAAAATTAGAACCAAAACAGGTAAATACATCTGTATATTGATATCTAATACATGATGAATATATTAAAAATATAGTGAAAAGCTACTTGATGATCATGATGGCAGGCTATAAAAATAATTTAAATGAGCAAAAGTACACAACCTGATGCTTGAAATGATTATTAGATAAAACTGCAGAATGCAGCAATGGCCTCAAAAGTAAGTAAGTAGTTCATAAATAAAGGATACTATACAAAGGCGAGAAATCTAAAAATCTAATCCAAGCACAAAATACAGTAGCATCTAAAAACACGAGTACTTATAGGAGCCCAATAAATATTCTTCAATGTAAATGATGCTACATATTATGATGGTGATCCAGGCTGAAACCTTGGTGTAAAAGCTCGCTCTTTTTAGCTGGTGTCAGCCCAAAATGATGGCCACATGCATGTGCCCAGTGAATTTTGATAAATACTGTTGTCCCTAATTTTGACAACGCAAAATTGGGGCAACCCTGCGCAATTTTCTCATGAATTCATAGGTGTTCCCTCTGAGTTTTGGTGCTCTGAATGGTGCGTTATAATGGCAATTCGTTATCCTTGAATTGTCTTAAATTTCACACTTTTCTATGCACTCTTTTCGAAGGTTTCTGTCAAGTTAATCACCTTATTGCTTGGCAGAACGCATTTTTCTTCTCCAACTGTCAGCACTTAATTTTTGGCAACCTACGAGTCTTTTATCCATTTTTCTTGGCTTTGTGTTCTATTTTTAGTTTTGTTTTCATCCTAGGATTGTAGCATTTTCAATTTTGCTCGTTTCAAGCTATCTTAGGCCTCAAACAGAGTTGTAGGTGGGGTTTTTAGGTCTGACAGCATATCCTTTCTCTTTAGTTAAAATCTCTCATTAGTGCACTTTTTATTGATAATTGCATGGAATATAAAATGTCATTTACATCTAAGATGGTTTTAGAACTCCATTTTAAAATTTCACGTGATTTCGATGAGATTTAGATATAGTTTTTAATGAATTTCTAATGTAATGGTGGACTTTTAAGACCGATTACATATCTTTACATTAAAACTATAAATTACATGTAAATTTAAAACATGAGAACTTATGTGCAATAGAGTGGAGTTTTTATTTAGTATTACATAAACTTCATACATGCAAGTCATTTTTTTTAAAACTCCAACATCAATATTTTTAAGCCAACAATCAGAGGGGGGATTTTAAAATGCAAATGCATGTATTAAAGTTGTGAACATATGTATAAGGGTCAAAACAACCTGTCGTCACTTTGGGTGGCCTTTTTGAACATGATTGCATGTATTAAAATGCTTTGGTGCATGCATATGGAGTCTAAAAGCACGTTATGACTTCTCATATATGTAAAAGTCATATTAAACCCCGTTATAAAGTGTTTAGACTTGCATTTTGCAATCTAGACTCAAAGGTGGCAACTTTTAGTGGGATTACATACGTAATAGTCATTAAAACATGTGTTCTAATCTTAAAATCCCATTATGACTTCAAAAGCTATAAGTGGCGATTTTGATGGCATTTACAGGTCTTTTTAATCATCAAAGACACGTGAAGGCTTATTAAAACCCTGTTATGAGTGGCATCTTGCCTTGAAGACTAGGGCGGCGAATTTTTACATGATTACATGTGTTTTGCAGTTATAAAAACACATGTAAACTACATTCAAAGGCTCATTTTAGTCTTTATATGCTGCATTTTAGCAAGGGTGGCAATTTTTTATTATTTTGCATGCATTAAAACACATGCAAATGCCTTATTAAACCCGTTTGAGAGTTTGATATGTAGTGTTTTTCCTTCCCAAAGCTGGACAACAATTTTGGCCTCATTTGCATACATTTTATTTCAAAGAGCCTGTCTAGGGAACATTTTTGGCCAGAAAAGGGATTTGAAGCTTTGTTTGCAAACAAAGACATCTGCGTTTTGGATTGAGAAGCCCATCTAGGGCACGTTTTTGGCCAAAAACGGGACTTGAAGCTTTGTTTGCAAGCAAAGACATCTGCATTTTGGATTGAGAAGCACGTCTAGGGCAAAAAACAACATTTCCAACTTGTGTTCATCATCCAAAACCACATTTTTATCTCTAAGAACAACGTTTTTGTTTTCTATTGCATCTTCCATTAAACTCAAGCATTTTCAGGTTTGAATCTTTCAATCTTGTTGCTAGAATCATGCATTTTTGTTCTCCATCATGAACATTTGTCAAGTATTCAATCTTGACTTGAATATGCATTCATTTCTCATCAAGATTGAGTCAAAATCTTTGTCTACATAACATCTTTTTTGGGATCTTTTTGTAAATCCGAAAATCATTTGGATTTGTTTTCAGATTTTCTCAAACAAAATTGGAAGAACTTTTCTCTTGTTTTTCCAAAAGAGGTAAGTTCTCTTGTGCAATTTTAGGGCCTTTTTCTTGTGTATATGTTTGTTCATGTATATAAATGCAAGTCTTTCATTTCTTTTCTGATTTGCATGCTTTTTAATTTTGTTGTTGAATCCTTCTACTTCCATCTAAAATTCTCCAAGTTGCATATGCAAGAGCTTCATCTCACTTGCATATGCAGTCGGGATTAAAAACCATGTTCCAATTGATAAAAGAACTCCAAGGAAGCAAGTCATTTATTCAATATGTAAATGTGAATTAAAAGCCCACTTTCAAGCACATTGCATACCTTTCACATGTTTTCTCAAAGCTGCAAAGGGACTTAGAATTCCCATTTGTGGTTTCCCAATGCTTGCTGGTTGACTTGTAGTCTGATATTAAAACACCACCTATGAGAAGATACCATGCCACATGTATATACTCATTATTGCTTCATTTCCTCACAAAAAGCTTGCTGTTCATATATACACTGCTCCCAGGAAAAACCCGTTTTTGGTTTTCCTCTCCATTTAAAGAGCTGATTTCACTTGAAATCAATTACTCTTTGCTGCTCCAAAGCTTTCCAGTTGTATTCCCCACTTGTGCGCTTCCAAATCTGTATCTTTTGCATCAAAATAAGCTTTCTATGGCTCCATCTTATTAAGATGTACTTACATCCTAGGATTTTTATGTAACAGTTGCTCACGCACACGAGCTTTCCATGTCAGGCGAAGCTACTCCATCCAAAGGAAAAGAAAAGAAAATAATGCAGTACCAGTATGACAAAACTCAAAAGTCTATTCCTCCTTCGCAGGTGACCTCATACTGTGATAAGATCCGAGATACTGAGCTTGCCCATTTAGATATGGAAGACTATATGAAAAGGGTTGAAGCAACTGCAACAGATACATGCATTAGATCAAGCAGAGTTATATCCACATGGTTTCAACTTTTCCCCTTGCTGCCCTAGAACCGGAGTTCATCTCATCATGTGCCAGGAACTTTGATTATAATTCCAAAACTATCAGAGACCAAGACAGAAATACCATCATAAGGCTGGACCTAGATACCATAGATAGAATATTCAGAGTACCACACACTCCCGTGGTTATGAACATTTCAAAAGAAAAGGCTCTTGAGAGATGGAATGAAGATAGGCAATAATGCATCAAGTACATCAATGATCATTAGTTGATCAACAAGAGGCCTAAAGGGTGTGCATCATTCAAAGTTCAAGGAAGATATCAATGATCTCACATTGCTCAACAAGATTGTAGGACTCAGGGAATCCAACACCTTCGAGCCTTAGATGTACAAGTTCATATCTGTAATAATCAGGTCCAAACAAAAGATATTTTGGGGAGAGATAAATAGTGACATCTTGTGCAAGCAATTGTCTCAAGTTTCCTCCACTTGTACATCTTATATGAACTCGTACTTGGTATACATTGTTGCTGCCCTCAAATCATTTTCTGACCTTTCGACCAAGGGAGATAGGACACTTGTGCCTGTGTGGGGGTACTATGATCAGTTGCCTCTAAGATCTAGCCGAGTGCATTACAAGAGGGTGCAGGATGCGTTCTTTGGACATTACATGTGCCTATTTGATAAAGAGCTTCCTAAGAAGCGTGTTTCAAATGAAGCATGGAATAAGGTAAACTAGTGTGGTTGTCTCTTCCTACAGTTCCCCAACTTCACGTACTTGAGAGTTGGTTATTTCCAAGGTGAACCATATACCTTGCCATGGTATCCTACCGAAAAGATAATTCTGATGGAGTTGGCAAGGCAACTCCTCGCAGTACAAACACATCAATCCACATTGCATAGGCCAGGAGTGGGAACTTCTTCACGAAATCCACTCAAGATTGGTGGATACTCCTTGGACACAGTTCCAAAGGCAAAGAACATGGAATTTGAACTCCAACGGATCACTCACAAAAAGTTCATGGAAGGAGTTGCTTTGATTGGAGGGGCCTGAACGACAAAATGGGGAGGCAGTTTGTACACGTGCATTGCCTCAAGGCTCTAAATTGACTTGTGCACAAAGGTGGACATTCGGAAGTTGGACTACTGCAGATTAACCATCAAGCAGATAGTTGACTTCAACCTTGCAAAGATCCCTGATGAGGTTGAAGATGATCTTATCGAAGGCCCAGGGCAAACTATAGCTCCCACCCAACCCGGCAATGAGAACTAATTGCTATGGTTCGCCCTACTATTATTAGAAATCGGGTGGTGGGAAAAGGGAGCGAGATATGAATGGATAGATAAGTGCTTCCTTCCCAATCTTCAATATCGTGAAACTATCATATTGCTTGATCGAGATAGTTAGAGCCAAGCTTCAGAGAGAACCAACCTAGATAGATCGATCGAGTGTAACATCAGGCCATTAGCCTGGTAGAGCAGAACGATCAGTTCCTAAAGAAAACATCACTAGAACATAGGTATAGAGTTGATTCTGTTGACCTATAAGCAAAGGCAGCTTATGTATATGAGTCAGCCGAGTCAATTTATTCTATTGAAGCAGTTTTTGGAGTTGTTGATCTTGTTTACTAAGCAGCAGTTTATTCGGTTGTTTTTGTTGAAGCTGCACGAGCAATTCCATGCCCAGTTACACCACCAATAGTAGTTACCGCTCATTAATGCCACCCCTATTGTTTCTTTAGGCAAATAGTAGGGCTCATTTGAAATGGTTCCAAATCCACCACACTTTGACTTCTCATAACTTCCTATCCCTTCCTACTTTCTGGAGGTGCCAGGTGAGGGGGAAGAGCGAATTCAATTCCGGTGTTGCCCTACGGCTCTCTCCGGCACATCCTCCACGGCCCAAGGGTGGGTGGGAGGCAATAGTTGGGTGGGTGGGTGGCCCTTAACCCCCCACCCATCCCCACACACGACCGCTGGTGGTTCTAGATCAACCAAGTACTCATGCTGCCTATGCCGCCCCCGCTCGAGCCACTCCTGCTCCTACTCCTGGTTCAAATGCTAAGTCGCCTGGGCATGGAACCAATGGTAGTGGCCGCGACTAGTGAATCTAGGCATCCGGATTATGTAAAACATCATGTGGAGAGTCTACCAATTCTACCACCTTCATGGTCATTAAAGGATTTTCGCAAACACAAATGTCTAGCTAAAGAGAAGGGGTCTTAAGACCATAAACATCAAAGCAGGCAAAGGTTTTGATCCTATTGGTCCAATTAGGTTGAGATCTGAAATCAGAGGTGAAGGGAAGGATGGTACTTCTACATCTGAGGCTCTACCTCCATCACTTTCGAAATTCACCAACAAATCAAAGGGGGCAAGGCCACGGGCAAGGTTCTTGAGATAAAAGTTGCAGAACCTGAAAGGAATCCCATTGGATCTAGTGGTGATGAAATGTAAGAACCTATTCCTGAGGTGCCTCGCTCCATAGACACATCAGTCATGACAACAAGATTCTACACCAGCATCAGATGAGCCTCCCGACTCTCCATTGGATACAAACGTGGATTTGTTCTCCACAGTGCATGTTCCTCTAGTGGACCCTGTCAGGATTACACCTACTTTGCCTATCTCCTCGGTTGCTCCTACATTCACATCAAAGGACCAATATGGCAGTTTTGAGAATGTATTTATCACATATTCTACTTTCTCTTTCGTGTCTATTCCACCTTTGACGTTGTTGGATACTACTTTCTCTTCCATGTCTATTCCACCTTTGACATTGTTGGATACTACTACTGCTTAGTTTGAGCAATTCATGATTGAGGTTGCATGGAGCAGTCCTACGCCAGTTGCTATCCACACAAAGGCTCCTCCTATAGTCACTATTGTTGCACAGTCAGAGGCAGTTACTACATTGGCAACAACATCAACATCTGGTTCATCTTCTTTCTCCTTACCCCCATGGTTGAGTTCCATTACACAAAAGAGAAAGAAAGAAGAGATTCCACCCAAGGACTTTGATATCAAACCAATCAACAAAGCAAAGACCTCAAAGAGCAAAAAAGCAAAGACAGTTGCTAAGGTCACAGTAGATGAGAATGATATCAAATATGCCGAAGTAGTTGAGCCCCTAACTGACAAGCCAACCGAGGAGATGCAATCCACCGACTACAAGTTCATCAGGGTGGAACTTGGTAAGAAGACATACCTAGGTTGCCAACGGCATGCACAAGATACATTGCCTCCCTCACGCAAAGGAATGGTACGTTGTGGGATAAGAAGAACAAGTTGAAAGAAGAAAATGCACGTCTTCTTAAGACCATTGAAATGATGAACAACTCTTCTCAGAGAGTTGGTCCTATTACTACATCTTTTCCTGAGCATACTGAGCGGATGAAACGGAAGGTCAAAGCTATCGATGGCTGGTGTAGCGGAATAGAATTACAAGGTGTGCAAGTGATCTAGGATGCTTATAGGGTGCTGAAACATGAAAGGAGAGATGATAGCCAAGTTGAATGAGATCCTTACATCATTCAACCGACAACTTGGGACTCTTGATGGGGATCTAGGTGTTTGGAGCATGACAGAAATTGATTGGGATGTTCTATGCGAGTGTGAGATCATCTCTTCTGCGGGAACGACTATTTGCATTTGATGGTCAACAAGGAACAAGTTATGCAAGGGCTCGTGGCTGAAATCAAGGCGGCAATGGATCATCTTAATGATCAAGAGTGCATGATCAGTGAGCACTTTCAAGAACTGACATGCAAAGTTATTGCTGAAAATGGCGGCTTAATCAAACAGGAAGATGTTTTGACAGAGTTCACAAGAGATATTAGTCTACAGCTTGAGGCGGCTGATTTTGATTTCAGCTTGATTGATACATTGACAGGCTACAAAACTTCATTGAGTTGTCTACATTGCAAATTGACAAAGCATAACTTGGTTATCTCTAAGGGTGCAAGCACAATCCGAAAAGTAACTGTCATCACACAACATATAGGTGAATCGGATCCAGCAGTTGTACGTGAGTCTCTGCAAAAGTTCGAATTTCATTGGCACTCTTAAAAGGCACTTCTCAAGTGTGTTGGACACTTCTTTTCTCATGCTTTGATAGGATAGTTGTAGTTTTTATGGCAAATTGCATGTAGAGCATGAGCGCTTTGTAAATACAGGAATACATGTAAATGTATAGCCGCTTCATGTAATCAGGTTGCAAGTGCTTTAGGCCTTGCAACATTGAAAAGTGAATAGAAGAAGCAAGTTATCTCAAACTTTGTGTTGTGGTGCTTGAGATTGTTTTGTGTATTCTTATGTTGCATTAATCAATCTATCTTTGATTAACTTATTGGTTTTCCTTTCATAAATTCTTGAGAGTTCAATTAAGTTTCTTGAAGACTTTGAGCTTCAAGAAAGGAGACTGCTATAGTTGAATAGTGGATGCAAATTGCTAATAGCTAAAGACTTTGAGCTTTAGTTAGAAGTATTATATTTAATGTTAGAAAGCAATTAGTAATAGACTTTGTGCCTTGCAAATTGTTTTAGTTAATCATAAATTAGGGTTAATCGCATAAAACTTTGGGTTCCTGTTAAGTTGAAAGTTGTAGTTGTGTATGAATCATTCCTGAAAAAAGTGGAAATGATTAAGAAGAACCACCCCTTTGTTAATTTTAGTTAGATCTCTATTGAAGCCACCTAAGGTAAGAAGGGAGCCTCCCCTATTGCTGAGAGGAGAGAGAAATCTCATGAGACGTTGCCTAAAGTTACAATTTTGTAAGTTGTGGTTTCACTGACTTACAAAAAATTTAGCCAACAAATACTCCACAGTACATTTTTTGAGCCAAATATTTATCTAACAAACCATTGTCAATCATCACTTCATATCTTTCTTCAAATTGTTGTTTAGTCTTTAGAATTGTTTAAAAAGGGAGTCAGCGTTCTTAATATTTTAAGACTTAAAATTCTTCAATTGATTTTAAAATGGTAATAACATTCTTGGAAGAAAAGAAAGATGAACTAAAAAGTAATCTATAGTGGCCCTACCTTTATAAAACCACTGGAATTTAAATATCACAAATCTAAGCCACATCGCATAAATGATAAATCTAGTAATAGATTGGGGAGGTTGTATTACCCATCCATTAAAGTTGAACTCCCGTCCCTTTGCAAATTTTCCAAATCTGTATCTTATTTCTCTTCTATTTGCAAAACCAAACCTTAATGAAAGCCAAAAATGCCAAAAATCTCCAAGGAACCATCAGGGGGGCTCAATCCCCTTATTTGTGATAGAGAATACCATGGTCCTACCCCCTTTGTATTTATAAAGGTTCTCTTCCCTTCACACATGCCATTTAAGCACATAACAGATCCCAACAATACTCCCTTTGACTTGGCTAAGAGCCCTCCCAACAATGCATAGGTAATCAAATTCATTCACTGTGGATCTTGCAAGAAGAAATGATCGAACAGAATGAAGACAAGGAAAAGTTTGCCACTAACACAATATTTCTCAGCGTGAGACAAAGAAAAGCAAGGCTAGTTGTAGCCCTCTCACATCAAGAAGCAAGAAAACAAGGGAGGAAGGGACCCTCACAGGCGAAATGTTAAAACTTGTCATAGACATTATCTTACTCCAAGCATCTAAACTAAACATTAAAGATGCAAGGAAGCCCATTCAATTATGGTACAAATGGAAAGGTGTCTTCAACTCAGCCCCAAGGTCCTCTAGTAATCTAGGCATCTTGTGGAATGTCAGATCAGTCAACATAGCACCTATTAACCAAAGTACAAAGTGGCAATTATTCCAGATTTTATTTGTTGCTCCTCCAATCTCAACTTATTTCTCTTCAATATATATGGTCCCATACCTAAAGCAATAAAAAGTAAAGCTATCTCATTCGCCTCTAAACAATACAACAACAGTATTGATTCTCATTTGGCAAAACAAAAGTCATTTATGAGATTAATTCCCAAGGTCATCACAAATGCAAATAACTAATCCAAATGGCACAATTCAAGAAAGACAAAATTAAGTTGGTCATGTCACTAATGCACATTAACAGTGCCCTTGCCCTTGATGGATTCTCCACAACATTATTTCAAAATGTTGTTATATTGTTGGACATGAAGTGGTAGGTGCTTGCAATGAATCAAAGTAATACAAGATATTTTTGAAAACTCTAAATTGAACTTTCATAGCTCTCGTTCCAAAAAAGGCTTCCCCTGAATCGTTCACCAACTTTCATCCAATCTCTATATGCAACACGCACTATAAAATTGTGGCCCAAACACAAGGACACAAGGTCAAAAAAGTGCTCCCAAATCCTATGTTAGATGCTCAATGTTGTTTTATACCTAATAGAGCCATTTCAAAAGGCATTATAACAACACATGAAATTATGCATACACTACATCCTATGCCTTTTTGAGTGTAGTGGATTGCATATTACTTAGTGGATGAAAGAATATGTGCTCCAACTCCTTTCAAATGTAGATGAATTAGCAACTTATTAAGATATAATTAAAGAATTAGAAAATTTAAATTATGAAATATATAACTTGGAAGAATCATTTTACAAAACTTACTTGCAACAAAATTTTCATCTCAAGAGGTTATTGGTCTGTGAATGATTGATACCTACCAATAAAGAGCATCGACTCTATATGCCACAAAGAGCATAAATAAAATAGTTGAAGCATACAAAGCTCATGAACTCAATCCTCATTGCATCATATATTTAAGGATCAATGAAGAGTCTACATAATGTGGCCTTGTACCCTTGCTCAACTTCAACATATCTATATGGGGCAATTCTTGTTGACATAGAAAAAAACACAACACTAAAATTTTGGACTCAATGCAAAGGCAAGAAGACATAGGGGAGTCATCATTTTGTTCCATCTGCCTTCAACAATTTTGTGTATTTGTTTGAAGAAAGTTTTCTCATGATCTTGCTCTTTTGAAGTTATGATGGCTTTCATCTTCTTAATCATTGATTTTATTGATATCAAATCTATTTCCCAAACATGGCCTATCCATTTTGGTATAACAAATCATACTCAATATAGGCTCAAAAAGGCTGAGAAGATAAATATTCAACACAATTCCACCAAATATCACCTAGGATTATTGACTTAATATTAATTTCCCTTGTGCTAGATTGCCTCCATATGGACCAATTTGGGTTGATCACCATGTCATAAAGTGCCTCACAAACCTTCACAAGTCGTCTCAACACATTTGTGAAAAACGAACAATACTAAGAGGGGGAGGGGGTGAATCAGTATTATAAACTTTTAAAGAAAACTAGAATGCACACACATAAAAGAAGACAGTACACAAAGATTTTCTCACGTGGAAAACCCAATGCGGGTTTAAAAACCACGGCTCAACTAATTCAAATGGGCTACAACCCAATACGATAAGAGCTACAACTCTTCAAGAACACAATCAACAGCTGGCTTCAACCGGACTACCAAACAGGGCTACAACCCTTTTTAAAGAGCTACAACTCCTCAAACAATCTTTACAAAACAGGCTTCAACCTGTCACCAAAAAGGCTTCAACCTTTTCTAAGGATAAATTGAACAAGGTGAAAGACAAGAATAGAACCTATGTCTTTTCAGCGGAGAAATTACGGTGACATAAGGCACATCAAAACATGAGGCTCTATAATGCACTTAGCTTGAATCTTCAGAACAACTCCCCCACAGCATCATCACTAATATCTTCCTTGTAAACTGTGATATCCTGAGATTTTTGCCTTAGTCACACAAACACTCCTGCTACTGAAAACCAATCAAACTCCTCTTCACAACTTTAAATGTTTCTTCTTATGTTTAGACCACTGATTGTCACCCTGAGATTTAATTATCTCATGCAGTCCCCCTGTGTTCTTGCATCATATACAGTCCCTCTGTATTAGTTACGACACCATGATCCCTGTTGTTATTTTAAGGACTCTCCTCTATCAAAACGTGACCACTCTATCACAACCGTGGTTACAGGAATTTGATTCTGAGACTCCTCAACCTTCAGCCGGATATCGAGCATTCATACTTTTGTTAGTCTCATAAAACCAGAATTCTTCTTTCAAGACGTCACTGCTAACACTGACAGTGGTCTTTTTAAGAATTGATCCAAAAACCTTTCAAAACGGGAATGTATCTTAATATCTCCGATGAATACCAATGTTTTGGCAAAAACAAAACATAAAGAACTTCCCCCCGCATGCATCCAAAAAAGGATTCTCTAGAAAACCGAGAGCTACTCTTCTCGAGCACACAGTTTTTTATAAAAAGGAATTATCATAAAACTCGGCTCCCAACTTTTCAACCTTTTGCCGGAACATTTTGTGTATCCCTTTTATTAAAAACTCGCGATGCACCAGAACCGGAAAAACTTCCTAACACTCTACATGGCTTCAACCTATGTCATCCGATAACCGTTCATCCGTTCTCCCTTTTTACGCAGGGGGCCGTTTTTTTCGCACTTGATATGATACATGAATATTATCCCTGTCACGGAGGAAGCCAATTTTTCAATAATATCAAAGACAGCAGGTCCCACCCATGAAACAGACCTGTCCGACTACACTTCAGAGCCGTTTTTTATTCCAAGAAGAAACGCTTACTGTTGAAAGATTGACAGCACAAAGAAATGCGTGAGTCCCGGTCTTCATCTTTATTAAACTCTGATTTTAAAAACGTGTAACCAAGACACGAATTAGCATTTTTTTAAAAACTATAGAATATGCTGCCAGTTTTCAGAGCCCAGAAATTATCCGCAAATGCCATTTGTTTCCTTCTGGAGCGTGGTTACAAAATAAGGAATCTGATAAGCATATGCTTAGGATCTGATGCATCCAATACACATGGCAAAGGACATTTGTATTTTACAAACATTCTTACGGAAAACCATTTGTCTTACAATTGTGTGTGTATACTGTATACATGCATACATATATACATATTACACATGCATATATACATATACATACATTATTACATATACATACATATATATACATACATAGATATAGATACATAATATATATATATGCATATATACATACATATATACATACAAGCATGCATGCATAGGAATAGAAAAGCGACAATTTGGCAAGTTCACAAATCAATCTTCAATTCTATTCATGCAATGGCAAGCAAGAATGATATTTTTAATTTGCACTCACAATAAGAAAAATGACTTTGTTTTTGTCCTCAAAATCTATTGGAATACAATTTTTAAGTTTGGGGGTGTTTTTGAGTTTTTGGTAGAAGTGAAATGTCAAATATAAGAAAATGGACTTAAATATTAAATTCAAAGCCTAAGCATTAAAGGCAGCCAAAACAAATTTTGGTTTCACCCTAAACAAAACCTATTGGCTTGGGACGAGACCCTAAACAACTCCCAAGTCAAACAGTACCCAAACAAACAAGCCCCAAAGACTGAACCTGGAACACAATTAATTATATAGTTGCATCCAAAAACATTACTGATTTTAGGACCTTAGAATATCATCTTCTAATTGGTACAAATTATCTTCATTCAAAGATAATGTTGATAATCCAAATTTAAGTATACTCTCAAGTCCTTACTTCTTTTGAGCATGTTCCTTACAATTGTGTGTTGTATACATACAAGCATGCAAGTGCAGGCATGTGTGTGTATGCATGTATTGCAACATACTGGTCTCCACTTTTTAACTTTACAAATCATCTTGATAACCATAAGCATTAACTTGCATAAACATAGAAGAAAATATGCTTAAATTAAATTACACCTTCCACCCCATGGACAGTTCGATCTTGATTGTTACCATCTCAATGACATATTACAGCAATTTGACTCCTCTTTTGAATGTTCCTTACACTGACATTTCTTGCTATTGATTTTAATTTTCCAAATCATCTCTATACAACCTCTATTATGTCTGTTTAAAGTCCATAGTTCCACGGAGTTTCTTGACTGGGGACTCGGGGAAGTGGAGACAGGTTTCAAGCGAGGGGGCCAATGGCCTACGTTTGGAGATAGCGAGAGGATGAGGTGGAAGGCAGCAAAGCAATGGTATGGGGCAACACTAATATGTAAATTGAGGTGAAAGGAAGTCTTCAAGGCAAAATTTGTTGTATAAAAACTCTATGAATGCCTCGTGAAAGGGAATATAGTTTTCAAGAAGTCAAAGATTGCAAGCAGTATGTAATGGCATGTGCCATTTAGCAAGAGACCTAGAAGCATCCCTGGCAGAGGTGGTAAAGGTGGTGGTGGTGTGGAGGTGTGTTTTCCCCCAAGTCCCCAAGTTTTGGAAATGTCCGCTGACCAAGGACACGGCTTTTTTTCGGTGGGGACACGTACCCAAGGAACACTAGAACTTTAAACCTTAGTCACCTGCCTTTTGCAAGTCATCATTGTGTATTTCTTCAGCAAAAACACTTACCTCAGTTGACCAGAAAAAAGCGTTGTGGTGAAGCAAGTTGGCTTCTTCCAACTTTGATTAAGTGACTACTTACCATATTTCTTACTCTCTTTCATAAAGGCCTGACACATTGACAGACCAATATCCTTTTGGGAGCAGAAACTCATTATAACAAATTGCCTTGTGCTATTAAATGTCCTATCCTTATAATGGGAAGTCATGTTCCCGTGTCTCTAACACTCTGGATTAATTGAGTTGAATGAGTGGTCTATATAATATTACATACATCTCTCCAGTTGCTGGGTTTTTCACCTTCAATCTCTCGGTTTATATTATTTTATTTTTCAATATATTTCTACTTTAACTTTCATTTTTGCAAGTTTGGTGTTGTAATTTCAGAGTTAATTTCACTAAGCACTGCATATCAAGCTTTTCCTAGGGACTCTACACAGCCTTCAATAAGTCTCTAGAGTCTCTATATCCACCTTTATGATGGGTAATGAATCCTATACGAAAAGCTTTAAAATAGAATTAATGAATTCTAGCCTTCCCTAAAAACTAAAAGAATATTTGTAAGTATTGGAAGCTCCATAGTGTGGCATCATTTAGATTATTTATTTTTGTGAGAATATGGACATATTTTGATTACTCAGTTATCATTTGAATAGCTTTATTTGTATGTCATGTCTATGACCTTTTAACTTGTATATGGTTGAAAGACAACTAAGCAATAGGACTCATAAATCACATAGGCACCTCAAGTATTTTGATTCACGTAGTAAGGAGAACGAGTGGCTATCATTAGATAATGAGTTGATCATTGCTATACACACTTTAGTGTGATTCTCCAGGAACTTATCATAGATATTTATATTCTAACTTAAAAAGAACTAAAGAAGCATAGATTGCAAAAGATGCAGAAGGATGCCCAAATCAAACTCAAAAGAACTAAATAAGCACAGATTGAGAAAGATACAGAAGGATGCCTACATCAAACTCAAAAAGAATTATATAAGTATAGATTCGGAAAATGCAGAAGGATGTCTAGATTTGAAATGGAGAAGATATTTATTTACTTCCTGCACAACCAAAGCACTTCATAGAAAAAGTTAGTAGTTATGCTGATAAAAGAAATATTGTTCTTTTAATGCAAGCACTCAATAAATATAACCCCTACAAAGCCAGAAAGGACAGTTTAAGATTTCTCGTGAATCAACATAGTTTCAGAGAAAAAAAGAATACCAACTGGTCTGAAAATGGTACACCAAAAACTAAATTACTTCAGATGCACAAGTTCTGGTCTGCAGAAACAAATTCAACTCAAGCATCTCATTCTCAAGCAAATCAGGGAAACGATGCAAGTATTCAAAAGAAATTGGAAAACATGTAAACAAAATTAAATTAATTTAAGCACTGGGACAACTTCTCAAGGCTTTGACTTTCTGAAAGTGTCCTTAATATATAATTCCATTTTGCATGCAACATTATAGCCAAGATATCTCCTTGGGATTTCCTTCAAAAATCACTTTCTCATAGAGAAATCCTTCAGCCAGATTTACAGAAAATATTTATATCCCCTAATAATTTAAATACATGTTTATGCATATGGAAAGTTTATTTGCCACCTGCATCTTGCAGACAAGACTATGCAGAAAGCTAGGTTAATAATCAATGCACATTCCATGAAAAACATATCTCCTGAAATGTAAGAACCACAGAAAAGAATGTTCAGTGAGGTTCTCAAATATGCAAAAATATGCAAGGGGGTAACTTACATGTTACAATTGTGAAGTCAAGTGAACTATTATAGAATGTCAGGCCCCACTTGCATACAGCCTTGTCCATTCTTTTGCTGTAATACGCAGATACCCAAATGATTCAGAAAAAAGTACAATTTCCTTGAATTGTATCCAACCATAGAGAGAAACCCATAATGCAAAGAGAAATACATAATACAGATAGAATATTTCATAGAAAAGTATAAACGAACAGTGCAAATCTTCACCTGTTTCCACAGCCTCAGTTTCATTTGACTTCCAGTGCTTTGCAATGTTCTCGGAGAGTGGGTCATCGGGATTTGGTGCACTCAACAAAGCTTGTATGCTGACCAAATTAACATAAGGTATATATAGCAATCATGTCAAATAAAAGCAGCTAGTTAATTGAATTACACTAACAAAAGTATTTTCGATGCTACAACCTTTTACAATTTGAAAAAATACAAACCTCAGAAGAACAGTTCGAATTTGAAGAGCAGGACTCCACTTGTCCTTCAGAATATCCAGACATATACGACCAAGCTGTACAGGACACATTTGGTTAGTTCTGCGAAGGATATTACCTGGAATAATCAAAAACACAATTAGGGCGATTAAACAATAGATCACCTTATCAATGTTGGGGTGGTAAATCTTCGTCAGAAAGCGAACCTATTGTTCACAAAAAAAATTAAAACAAAAAATTATCATACATCTCATTTCACATGAAGCTGTCAATGCAATGTCACTGATTTAACAAAATCCCTCACCATTTGAATCTGTCATTCAAATGAAATCAATAATAATAATAAATCTCACCTTTGGCGCTGCCATCGGATACTCTTCAGGTAAAAATAATTCCAACTTAAAACAACCCCCTGCACATTGGTCGTTAACACAATCACAGGGAGAAGAGAAATGCTACGCCACTAAGACCAAAAATGTGTAAAAAGTAAGAAATGAGTAAATGATTAAATTAATTTAAAAAAAGATCTTCAATTCCATCACAGCAAAGTCCACCTACCTATTATGACTGTAATCTTAACAAAAAAGAATCAAAAAAATACACCAAGTTAAACTACACTAGCAGTTTATATACCATTTGAATTTATTACCACAACAATCTTATAAAACAAGGATAGAATTTTGTGCAGAACAATTGCTCGAGTGATCAAAATCCAGACTAATACATTGATTAACTCTGTTTTAAAAAGAGATCTCAAAGGACTAAAAGCTCATATTATAAATTTATAAGGTTAATTCCTTTTTAAAAATACTCTGCAGTTGGCAGCTAAGAACCACACATCTATTTCACAAAAGTATCATTAATAGAGGTGAGACTGAATTGTAAATTTAAAAATATGAATTTCAAATACATTTTTTAAAGTTCTAAAAGACTATCGTCCTTGGAATCAAACATTAATTTCAAATAATCTAGTACATTTCTTGAACTAGGAGGCAGTTCAAGAAAACATTGGAAAAATAATAATACTGAAAAACAAGACCAACTTGCTGGGTGGCTAGCACAACTTCCTTGCTTTTGATTGGAGTTCAGGGCCTCTTAATATGTCAGAAAGCTTTAGACTCATGATGCAGTAATTGATAAGGAATTAAATTAATGGCGTCCTTGTTCCCAGAATCAATACACAGATCACTGATGCACTATGGAGACAAAATTCAATGATTTGATTCAGATTTTAAAGACAGCAAGGAAACATGAACAGTGGCAACAGTTTCTAAAAATTTATGCCAGTCCTCCAATACGACAAACCCATGTATTCAATCATTTGATCTCTCTTTACAAAATCCAAATTCAGCTTTTGTAGCTTCTCCAAGTGTCTTCATCTACCAAAAAGAAACCTCTCCTTTTCCCTTTCCAAGAGGCCCCCTTTTGGAAAACTGAATATCACATTCAAGCTGAATATCACATTTTGGCCAACTCTTCACTTTCATGCTTTATATCTCGTCTCTTCACATTAACGGTGACTCTTCCCATTTGGGGCAACTCTTCACTTCCATATGATGCTTTTTCATTTCCATATGATAACTCATAATTTTCCATACAATGACCCTTCACCGTTGCTTGTGCTCAGCATGACCTTTGATCATAAAGGACACCTTTTATTTTACAATCCCTGTGAAGCTCACAATCCTTTTTGGGTGATGCAAGATTGCACTACCCCAAGATGCAACTGCAGCAACCCTCTAAAATGGTTTATTTGGCATACATTTTATGCAGGAGAAGCGTGACTGCTAAAAAATGGTTCAAATAGCCCCAAAATTTGTCAAATGCAAAAAAATGTAGACAATTATAAAAATTTTGGAAACCCCGTTATTTTTCAGTTTTTGTAAATTGTCACATGGTTTTCAGGTTAGAAAGCAAATTATTTCTTCTGCTAAATTTTTTAAAATACTAAATAGCTATAAAGGAATTGTTATCCAAGCACAATTATCTGTATTGTAGCTTGGCATCCCACCTTAGAGATTGCTACCTTCTTATAACTCACCATTCATTTCAATAAAGCTTTCATTGCATAGAAGTATCATATGTATTATTTTGTTCATTCCCTTCATAACACTTTTAAGTCCCTAGCATTTAGTGTGTTGTCTATTGGCTAAATGTTTTGTAAGTCGCTAAAACTACAACTTACGAAACTGTAACTTTAGGCAACATCTCATGAGATTTCTCTCTCCTCTCAGCAATAGGGGAGGCTCCCATCTTACGTAGGTGGCTTCAACAGAGACCTAACTGAAATTAACAAAGGGGGTTCTTAATAAACTCTTTTTTTTTTAGGAATGATTCATATACAACAAAAACTCTCCAACTTAACAAAAGGTATCTATTGCTACGATAATACTGGTGGTTTGAGGGTTGACTTAAGAACAACTCCAAAGACAGCAGTCTACTTTTATATTTTGTGGAATAAGTACAGGAACCCAAAGTCTCCTGCAATTATCCCAAATTAGGATTCAATTAGAATAACCAGTAAGGCACAAAGAAGTCTCTTACTGGATACTCTCAAACTTAATAAAAACACTTACAACTGAAGCCCAAAGTCTTTAGCTCTAAGTAATTAAAGACCACTACTAACTATATTACTTTGATCTCCTGCAGCACAAAGTCTTCAAAAGCTCAAACTGAATTATAACTTTGAATGCAATAGGCAGCTCAAAGCCTGCGCGATTGAATTCAAATCCCTCTTGAACAAAGCACCAAAACTCACAATCAACTTAAGAAAATGTCGTCACATAACAGCTTGGATTGGCACGAAGTCTCATAACAACCTACCTCTTTTATTGAAAGCAATTCAAATTTACATCTAAACTCAAAGTCTTAGAGTGCATATACAAATTGGCAGAATTTTCTTGTCTTGCCAAAAGATAAAGATTACAATGAGCACCCTTCTTTATTTATAGGTGAGGGGCCAAGAAAAAGGTGGAGAAAGAAGGGGAAACCCTTAACTACCTTTGACATATTCAAGACTACAACGCTTAATGCACTTGCGGTCTGATTACATGTTACAGCTTTGCATGTGATACTATCACATGCAATTACAACTTATTACCCAATACATGTAAATTGTCAACAAAACTACACCTGCATATAAAGCGTGTGAAAATCACTAAGTGTCTGACAAGACACGACTTCTACTACATCATCCTTTGTCAGTCTTCATGCTGCTACAGAATGTTCTGTGATTGATGTGCTCAGGTTTGGTGTAAACATCTTGAACTGGAATGGGAACTTGTACCCTTGATTGCTCTACATCACAATTACATCTTCCTATATCTGTTTTGAAAGCATTATCTATGTTGTCATCACTTTTTCACCTCCTCATAGGCTCCATCATGTGGTTATTCCTGCCTTGTGTCACTCTTTAGTCTTGGAATTTGTCAGCAAAATAAGACCAACATGATCTATTGATTGGGTAGATCATACGGACAAACAAAAGTCGTGAATCTTTCTCCTCTGCAAATTTGGAGCTATGCATGTTGGATATAACTGGAAAGCTTTTTAGGCAGCAAAAGGCAATGGATTTTGGGAAAAATCGGCTCTTTAAATGAGGGAAAACTCAAAAACGGGATTTTTTGGAGGTACAGCATATGAGCAGACAGCAAGCTTTGAGCAAGTAAATAGAGTGTGTATGTGCATATATATAAATAGGAAGTTCATTTACTCATAGGTGGGGTTTTTATGTCCAACCACAAGTTATCCGATAGGCACTTGATGCACACAAACAGGATTTTTAAGTCCATTTGCAACCTTGGTAAAAGCATGAAAAGTGTATGTAAAACACTTGGAGGTGGGCTTTTAGCATGCATTTACGCAAACAGCAAATATGGGCTTTGAAACATGTAAATGCACCCTAAATCGTCGTCATCAATCTTTAGATGAAAAACGCAGGCAATAATGTGAAAATACAATGCCCTACAAATCAGGCAATAATGTGAAAATCCGCATGTGTCTTTGATGGCGTTTGCCATATGCAATCACTTCAAAAATCTCGTCTAGGATATAGAAGGGAAAACAGAGCTCATAATGCCTTAAGATGGGCTTTTATTACGCATCTACATATGTGATTCGCTTTTGAGAAGATGCCAAGCTCAATATGAATGCCGATTTGAGTTAAAACGGACTTTAGAAGGTCTACTGCATGCATCAAATGAGTTTTAAACATATGTATTAGTCTCAAAAATCGCCACCTTTAGGTTAGAATATAAAATGCAGGCTTTAGAAGTTCACGGAATTTTATGACTTTACATGCCTAAAACCTTTACTTTAAGCAATGACGGGTTTATAGAAGCATTTTGCATGTCATTACATGTATTTAAAAACATGTAATTATTTTAAAAATTGCCACCATTAGGTTATAACAGGCTGTTTAGAAAGCATTACATATGCTGGGATAAAAATGGGCTTCTTTAAAGCCTTTATGTGTATTTAACATATGCAAGACCTTTCAAAAAACGCCACTTTATTCCTTTTACAAGCTTTGGAAGATGAAAGGCATGTTTAAACATCATTACAAGTTTTTAAAATATGTAATGGCTCCCAAAATCACCACCTTTTGCATATAGTTGATGACTTAACACATATGGGGTTCTCATGTGTAATTACAAGCAAATTTTAAAAGAGAAAATATGTAATCAGACTTAAAAGCCCACTATTATATTATAAACTCATTAAAATTCATATATCCCCATGCGAATATATAAATATGGAGTTTTAATTCCACTTTGCAAGTAAATAACACCCAAGACGACATGCAGTGACCAACAAAAAGCCCACTTATACAAGATTTTAAATAAGGAATGAAGACATGCAGTCAGATTTAAAAAGCCAACCTGCAGAACACTTAATTCCTTAATAACTTTTGATAGACAACTCCAATTGAGGCCTACGATAGCTCAAAACGAGCAGAATAGAAAATGCCACAATCATAGGGTGAATACACAACCAAAATCAAACAAAACAAATAAGAAAATACCTTAGAGAGTTTTATCCTACAAAATTTTCCATAGGGTTGCCTCAATTTTGCAAATACAAAATTGAGGACAACATTGTCCACCACATTTTTAGTTAAACAGAAAGAAAACATAAATTCATCTACACTCTACCAAAAAATGGCAGTGACTGTAAGCATTTATAAACATGAAAAATGATTTTGTACTCATATAGTATCTTAATTACATCTATCTAAAAAACACCGAGCTATCCGACTTGAGGATGCCTATGTTTGACTTGCGACTTGAGGGTGCCTATGTTTGAATTGTGACAGGTTAGAATATGCTAAGGGATCCTTGTAATCCACTTATAAACCTGTTTGCTCTCGTAGTTATGCCTCTCAGAAAAATTACAGTTTGACAAAACAAATAGCAAACTAGTAACTACACAAATGTTAAAATCAATATCTGGGATTAGCTTTGCCCATACATATCTTATGTTTGAAAAATAAGTGTCATGTGGCTATCCGTAGTCTGTAGCTTTAACTATCTATATGGAATCTTCTCTAAGAAACATATACATCTCTTAACACCCAAGATAAAATTCACTACATTATATGAATATCTCATTGTACCTATGATAACCCTCAAAATGGATTTAACTCATTTATAGTGAAATAGAGCATGTCAGAAGGTGAATATCTCATTGTACCTATGATAACCCTCAAAATGGATTAAACTCATTTATAGTGAAATAGAGCATGCCAGAAGGTCTCTCCATACAGTAGAAGATCCATACATTCAATACTAAATCCCAAACCATGCTTCCGAGTCTTGACCACTATTCTTACAACACAAAATGATCATCGTTGCATGAAGAGACACCATGTAATTCACCCTCTCTTATAGTTTTTTTTGGTTTGTCTTTTTGTACAGAAGATCAAAAGTATATGCTACATGTCTGCAGGTCTATATAGACAATGGACTTCAAAGAAAAGGTGTCATGTTGTGAGGTTTTCACACCATCGCCCCATTGCAAATGGGGACCCCCTACCCCCTCTTTTTGCTTTAGGTGTCAATAAGTGCTACTGTTAGTGTAGATTGGCAACATTTTGAGAGTTCAAGTCTTAGGCCAGTTGTGGGGTTAGAGCCTTGGAGGAGAAAAGGTGAAATGGAGGTTGACAACGAGCAAATAAAAATGGGCAACTTTGAAGTATGAGCAATGGGATAAATTGGGTCGTTCCCAAAGAGAGCTTGACAATTTCAAAATCAGATTCAATATTGATCAAAGTGTTTTCAAGATCTTCCAAATTTTGATCATATTGGTGTAAGCAATCAAGAGGGAGAAACAGGAAATTTGTGGTGATCGATGATGAGGTGATGAAATTTATACTTCAACATTTTTTGTGAGAATGATCAGATATGCTTCTGCCTTATTTGATCTCCATTTCCACCTCGCCCACGAGAGATGCAAGTTCAAGTGCCTTACTCGCACTTGATTTCCACCTTTTGATCATGTGAGTGCCTTATTTGAGTTGGATTTCCACCATATGTTGTTTGCATCTGCCTTATTCAGGTTGGATTTCCACCATACGTTGTTTGCATCTGCTTATTTGGGTTGTATTTCCACCATATGTTGTGTTCACCTGCCTTAATTGGGTCGGATTTCCACCTTGTTTTAGGCTCAAGCCGCTCAATGCCTTATTTGCCCTCAATTCCTAATTTGCACTTATGTAAGTTTGCGTTATTTGACAGTGATTTCCACTCAGCACATGGTGTTTTGCCTTATCCAACTCGAATTTCCATTGTTTGTTGTTTTCACCTGCCTTATTTGCTGTGAATTTCCACCACCCCTCCTTGACATGGTGCCTTAATTGATGTGAATTTCCACCAACCTCATGTCCAAGCGCCTTATTTGGTGCAAACCTTCGCCCAACTATAATACGTAGCACCTTATTGGTGTGCGACTTCCACCTTGATATATACAAAGATATGATGCCACCTTATTTGCCCAAGAATCCCACCTAGCCTAATGATGATCGAATTTTATGGGGGGGTGCAAATTCGGTTAAAGGGATTCCAGTTGTACTAATTAGAGGAGGTTTGAAGTCATATGGAAAAGGCATTCATTCAAGGCAAGGGTAATTAAATTCGATATGGAAAGGCAAGGTCTAGTGTGTGAAAAAACATTGAACCGTGAATTAGATCTGGACTTGCTGAACATAAGAAATCAGCGTATAACATTGAAACAAGTCCAGATTTCATTATTGAGATCAAAATATACCAAGTTCATCGAATATAGAGAAGAAATCAGACTCTTGTAAGGACAAAAACCTCCAGATCTGAGTTTTTTAAAATCAGAATTTTGACATCAGTGGCAAGGTGGAAACCACTTCTTGTGGTGTTTTCATGAAGAGTGGAAGGTTGTAATTATGCGAATCTGAACTCTTCCTGCCATTGGATCATGATCGAGGCTCTAAAGTTTAAGGAATTTGATTATGCAAACACAGATTAAGGAATTTGATTGAGTAAAAAATTTAAAGTATTTTGGATTTTGTTCAAATGCAATCAAGTTTTACGAGATCATGAAGCCATATGTATGTTCGTATAAGGTGTTACATGAGTTTGTTTTGCTATCAATAACCTCATCTTTGATTGGAAATGAAAAGGTAAAATGTAAATGGCTAATTGATGGTGTTGAATTGCAAGGGCTGATGATGGTTACAATTCGAAGTCAGAAGCAAGGAGTTCTCAAGTTCAAGGTCAAGGTCAAGACACCAACATGAAATCGAGATTTCAATTACCAGCAGGGTCTAAGTAAAGATAATGAGAAGGTTTCAAAATGGGGCTTCAAAGGACGAATGCATCAAGACTAAGTAATTTGGAAGAATGAGCCATCACAATGGATTAAAAGCTTGATAATGTTGATTATCAAGAGATATTTTCTCATCACCAAGAGATATTTATCAAGTCTATAAAATAAACATGCTAAGGTGGCACCTATTCACCTTCAACCAATCAAATCAAGGACAAGTGTTCCCAAAGAAGTGCTCATCAATATCATGTTCTAATTCATTGGATTTGCTAAAAAGGAAAAAGGTCAAAGGAAGTTATCTTCTAGGGGAAGATTTGTTGTAAGCCCATGGGATATTTTATTATTGGCCCACTAATTGGTGCCTTCTTCTATAAGCTTCTACCAAACCAATTTTCTTATTGGCCCACAAGGTGGTGCTTAATTGTAATTGGTCAGCATTTAATGCTTGTAGTTGTTAGGTAGATTAGGGTTTTGTTGGATTAATCTTGGCCCTTGATTTCAAATCAATCAAAGCCACACATTGTATTGGGAACTGCTATAAAAGGCCCAAGCCTCCTCATTTGTAATTATTTAAATTGGATTAAAATTAGATTAGATTAATTAGGAGAGACTTGTTGAAATTGTTGTTATAATACTACCAAAATTATTCCTTCTTCATTGTTGGTTTTCATGGTGAGTGTTTGTGACGTTTAGAGTATTGCATGGTTTCTATATTTCTTCACTTAGAGTAGGATTTTATTTCATGTTGAGTAGAAGTAGAAGTAGTAGAATGGAAGATATTGTTGAATGGTGATGAATGGTGGAGCTAGTGTCCATACCTTTTGGTACTTGCTGATTGTAAGTAACAATGTATGGTTAGTTTGGGCCTAATTGCACGCATCGAACTTCAATTGGAAATATTAATTTGGATTGCGCCTTCCTAGGGTATTTGGATGAGTATTGACAATTTGAACATCAATCTCGCATCCTTTGAAGATAGCACCCTCCCATGCCTAGTTGACACAGCGAAGCAACGATTGGTTAGAGGTTCACCCCATCATCAACATCATCTTACATTCTTAGAATTAGATTAGCTTTCTAAACCCTTATCCTTTGCATTTTGTTTGGTTAGAAGAAGTTGAAGTAGTTGATATCCATTGAATGAATAGTGTAAGTCCCTTTGTGATACTCAGCATATCACATCACAAAACTGAGTTGTTGGTCGCTTGGCTAGGGGTCCCCCCTGCCTTTTTCTGCTTCTGCGTTCATTTGTTTCTGCCCCTTGGGCCCTTTTGAAGTCCACAATAATAAGGAACCTTGAAGTTGTCTCATTTGATTACACAATCCATATACATTTTTCAGCATATGAGCTTCCTTGTTCAAGAGAGAGTTGGATTTTGGTGTTTCATTTGGAATAATAAGCATTCAAACTGCATGTTGTAGTGGCATAAAACTCACATCAACATGCCATACGTCAGCAAACTTATAGCATACCCACTATGTTTACCAAGATGTTGTCCCCGGTGTTCCATCATAAACTTCCACGTGCATTATCTGACCCTAAGATGCAAAGACGTCCAAAGTAAATTGTCTTCCAGAATGATTCTAGAACTTTTTCATTACAACATAATTGTTGGCTTGTGAAGATCAGTTTCTTTGAATCCTAACAATGGCATTTTACAAACTAATAACCGTGTTTGCCTCAGGTCTGACCAATCCTAAAGGTTATTCCTATGTTAAAATGCTTGAACAACTTAACAAAAAAAATGAAGCAGGCTAAGCCAATTAAAGTAAACTCTAAATTTTCAAACTAAATTTTAAATGGGGCAAAGAAAACTTCATGAAACGAGAAAAAGAAGTTTATCCAAAATTTAACTGCTATGGCATTAGATTGATAAGCCATGTTTTTAGCAATTAAGTCTCCCAATGATTATGGATGCGTATAGAGAGAAGAAGATTATTTTGGGACCCTACTCTGGACATATAGTTTGTGCAGACATTGGATAAAATCGCAAGTTTTAAAGCTGCAGCTTAAGTAAAATTCAACTCAGAACAGCATATCCAACATCCCAAACAAAGAGGCACATGAAGAGACTATTTGAATAATTCCTTGGTCAAGTTCTCTAATCAGATAACGAAACAAAACCAGCTCAAATCCCCTAGATTTACATGTCTTATATTCAACTCCTTGTAGCATAAACATTCCCACTCATCCCACAAAATATAGGGTTAATGGTAAACAAGAGACTAATGGAAACATATCCTCCACATTAGAAACAGAAGACTAACAGGAAGCTAGAACTTATTCTGCATATTTCATGTAGGCACTCTAATGCCACTCAAATACCTGTTTCAATGATTCCACATGTATATAACTGAGAAAAATCCTGTAAGCTATTAGAAAAGGATAGACCCTATACATCCAAACTTGAAGGAAACAAGACTTGACATCAAGATTAACTAAAGACTTACAAAATTAAAATGCATTGTATATCTACAGTAATATCGCATTTAAAGAGACACTAAATAGAGATAAAATGTACACACATGCAAATCATATTAAGCAGTTAATAAATAAATGCTAGACACACTAAATAGAGATAAAATGTACACATATGCAAATCATATTAAGCAGTTAATAAATAAATGCTAGACATAAGCCACAAAATTAACAAAACAGAAAATTCAAAGAATAATAAAGCTCAAGAAGAAATTTGACTATTTTTGTTCTACCACTCATTGATTGCATATTTCAAATCAAGAGAAATACTCTTTACAATTGAATAAAAGCTCCACGGCACTCTTCAGGATTACCAACTCATACAGACTGTCTTGTTTATAAGATTCATTCAAACATTTATTGGCCACCGAAAAGACCTTACTCGAACTCTGGAATAGAAGTAAAAATATGTTAACATGTAAAACTGGTTTAGATGCATAGATGGAATATGAAGAAACTCAGCATGTATACACAACACAAGTAGAAACATAAATTCAATAATATAAAGTGAACAGGGCAACCAATAGGCTAATGTTAAAAATACCATCTTAGTTGATATCATGTTAATAAAACGATGATGAAGATATGCTTTTAGTTTTAGAATGTAGACTTCCACGAACATGTTTATTTGCTGAATTATTGCAGAGAAACTGTGATGGAGAGAAACTGTGATGGCATTCTTCTTCAGCTCTATTAACAGCTCTATGAACAGAATTTTGTGACCAAGATCAAAGTTTAAACTTTAAGCATCCTCAAAAAATAATGGTTCACCATTCAGGAATGATAAAGAAAACCCAGAGACTCAAAATCCAAATAAGTGTCTATAATCAGCTAATACAATAAGCTGCAGGAAATATATGTCAAAATCATTACAAGGTAATAATGCTATAATTCAAACAGACATCCATATGCAAGAAGATTATTATCCAGATAAATGAAAATACTCAATTTGATTTAGTCAACTTGAAAATCTTGGTGGAAATACCTTCATATGGGGACTGAGCAGGGCCAAGAATCATCACATTGAAATATCGTAAATTATCCTCGGATGCAGAAGCACTTATACCAGGTGCTGAGTACACAAAAATTAGCAACCTAATAAGGAAACCTAGATTAACAGAAACTTAGCATACAACTGTCTTCTTGCAAAAATCAAAGCCTCCCTTGCAATTTCAAAAAGAAAGATACAAAGAATAAAGCAGAGAGATCCACACCTGGCTCGGTGAGCAAACGCTGCGTTTCCTGTCAAAAGTGTCCCCATTCTTGTCAAAAAATACAACAATATAAAAGCTTATATCTCTAATGGATAAAAACAGACAGCAAAAAGAAACCAATATACACATCAAAAATCAATGAAGAAAAAGCCCTAATGAACAAATATTTCACTTTCTTCCATCCTCTTTGTTCATCCCAAGGATATAAATAATAATAACCATAGGCTTTGAAATTTCTCACTATTTAGAAGAAATGAGAAAGTTTTGCATACATATAAAATATTGTTTTCAAGTGAGACCAATTCAGCCTAGGGGAATAAAGGTTCAATTTTTCAACCCAGATGGATTGATGTTTCAAAAAATAATATTCATGGATTAGAGGATCCTCCTCTAGATGCTCACAACCATGCTGCACCTTTACCTTGTGCATGGATAACGAAGTACCTAAACTTTAAAGTTCAATTTTAGGTTAGCAGTGCAAACAGGGGACATGGATTTCTGCATCTCAGAACATTTGGGGGATGAAGGTAAAGAGACAAAAGCTCCTCTTCCCCATACCTATTCTATTAAAATTTTAGAGAACACCCCCAGGATATCTCCCCAAACTGGTAAACATTTCAAAGAATGTCCCTCCCTAAACTGGTAGACATTTCGTAGGATGTCCCTGTACTACAGAAAAAAATTGGGGATAGCTTGACATCCCCGATATACCTGTCACACACATGCTGAGGATGTCAGGATGTTTCCCATCCATCATTGTGTAGCAAAAATTCTATGTTACCAAATTCTTCCTTGGCAACCCCAAAGTCTGGTCTGTTTCTTGCAAAAGTCTGGTCCTTATCATATTCTTGCAAAAGTCTGCCGCTGACCTTCAAAGTCTGCCCAAATTCTGTCAGACGAACCCGGCACGAATTTTGCCATGAATTTGCAAATCTGCGGCAGGACCTGTTGTGAGGTTTTCACATCATCACCCCAAATTTTGGGGACCCCCATTTTCGACTTTGGACTTGGCCTTCTTCCTCTTTTCGATTGCTCGAGCCTGGGCGATTTTTGTAGGGTTTTATGATGAATGATGTCAATGGATTGAATTGTTTGAAATGGGGTTCACTTGCTAAACGATGATTTGATGTTAAATGGAACTTATCTCTAACCCTCAATTTCGATTTTGGGCTAACAATTTCATTTTGTGCAATTCAATTTCATCATTTCTTGGCATTTTTGTTGTTATTTGATCTTCGAAAATCTGGGCTTGTCAATTTGGAAATTTGCTTTGAAAACATTTAATTTGGGCTAAAATCGTCTTAATTTCGATCATCAAAAGGATTAATTTGGATAATTCATCAATTGGCATTGAAAATAAAATTTGGAGATTAAAGGAATAAAATTCTAAGCCTAAATATATCGATTTTTATTTAGAAAATTAAAAAAAAAATAACCTTGGTTATAAAAATCAATTTTTGAACATTAATTATATATCTTGGGCTCGAATTTAATTTATAAAATAAATAGAATCATGTGCCATTGAAAAAATTGAATAAAATAATTTAATTTTGATGGATTTCAAAATTACAAAGGATGATTAATTGTTTTTTTATTGCATTTTATCTCCTAAATGGAAGTCGTCCCTCTTATTAATTTATTTTGTTGATTTTGATTTTCGGTGCATGTCTTGTAGAGGGTCGGCCCTCATATTGGCGGCATCCAGGCGGCTATAAGAGAGGAGGGTCTCCCTCCCTCTCTCCACACAAATCAGGTGCGGGTTCCTTCTAGGAGCAGCGAACTGGAGTAGGGAGCAGAGCAAGTGTGAAGACAGCAGTTTGGAAGTCAATAGAGGGTCCGAAATCAGTAGGGAGACTCCCGAATTTGGTAGCAGGCCCTGGCTTTGGGGCAGCGTGTAGGGTATAAGAAGGGAGCTTCTCCCTTCATTTCAACACACAACAATTTCAATATTTCCCTCTGCTATTCCTTGATGAAAATCAGAGGATATGAGCAGCATTCTGTTACATCATTAGCAGCGACAGGAGCTTCACTTTGGCAGCAGTATACACCAGAGTATCTTCATTTTTGGCAGCGATTTCATCTCAGATCTATTGGTGGCCTCTTTCCACATGTTCAGACCTCCAAATTCGGATTTTTGAGGGCAAAATATTTGCATATTTAACCAGATCCGAAAATTGTATGAGGGCTGCATATTCTTCTTTCAGATTTGAGACATCAAGGCCTCATTCTTACACATTCATTTCCAGAATTGAGTTGCAATTTCAAGGAAGGTGTTGGAGGGAAGATCTAGCAAATTCAGAGCATCATTTTCAGATTTTCAAACTGGAAGAATAGAGATCTCAGCTTCAACATAACATTTCCAGAATTTTATCAAGCCAAAATTCTGATTTGAAAGCAAGGAGTTCTAATTTTGAGGGCTTCATATTCGGATTTTGTCACTCGGCAAGGCTTCAGCATTCAGAAATTTCAATTGGCAAGGTGGAAAGTTCAGATTTTGTGATCAAGTTCAGATTTTCATCAAGTTAGAGGCATCAAGTTTGAAGTTAAGGGCAATTGCATCAAGATAGCATTCAGATTTTCATAGAGGGTGCAAATCCGGAAGGTTGAGAGGAAGATCTATCAAGCCAAAGGCATCCACATTCAGTTTTCTTTGCATAACCGGTGAGTGGCCTATCTTAGCTTTTCTTTTTAATTGTTTTCATTTCATTGGTATTATTGTTAAGTGTTGAAGACTAGTTTCAAGAGTAGAGTTAAGAGTTTGGTTAGTAGGTTGATTACTCGATTGTCTTGATTAGCTTTTTTTTCCCCAAATTCTTGCTTGCATTCCATCATTTCATCATCATCGGAGGAAGATTGGAGTGATAAGTGTAGTCCATCTCATAAGAAACGGCGGGGAGTGATAAGTGGTAGTCCCACCCCTAGGGAGAAGATTGGAGTGATAAGTGTAGTCCATCTTAAGGCAAAGGCGGGGAGTGATAAGTGTAGTCTTCATCATTTCATCATTAAGAAGAAGATTGGAGTGATAAGTGTAGCTCATCTCTTAAGGTAATGGCGGGGAGTGATAAGTGTAGTATTTCATCCCATTAAGAAGTTTGGAGTGATAAGTGTAGTTTCACCATCATTGTAGAAAAGGCCGGGAGTGATAAGTGTTTAGGATGGCGGATGCCAATGCAAGCAAGCGACCCAAAGGAACTAATGCTAAAATAGGAGACAAGGAAGTCATGATACCCAATTTCAACTTCCGCTCAAAATTGAAATACGTTGGAGACACCAACATTGGTACCTTTGATATGATTCAATTAAGAGATAGGTTGAGAGACAACCAATCTCCTATTGCAAAGAAAATCTACAAGTCCGGAGTTGTGCATGCAGCTGCCTTCCCTCCTACCTTGCCTTGTCCAGAATTGATCATGGAGTCTGCATCTAGACTTAACATCCAGCCCAAGTCAGTCATGATGGACGGAGAGAAAGTTTTGGCAAACATCAGCAATCCATTGATTGAAGACACATTCAACATACCTAAGGAGAATAGCACGGAGGAACTATCTATTGATCAGGCCACCAAATTCTACCATGACAACCAGGACACATACTTTGCTCAGCCGAAACAAAATTGGTTACATGAAGGCAAGAAGGGAGTCACCAAGACCTCAAAGCTCACCAGGTCTAACTTCAAATCAGAATATGGCGACCTCATCGTCCTCCTCAGCAGAATCATGGGCTTAGCACAAGGTATGCAATTCGAAACTTGGATGTACTATTTCATTGATGGCATAGAAAGTGGAAAGAAGAAATTTGATTGGGCTGCAATAATTAGTGCAAATCTAGAGTTACAGCTTAGAACAGTGTTGTCTCAAAAGCAGTTTTATAGGGGGTCATATATTTTTTACTTAATAGCAAGGTTATTTAGACAACCCGGACTTAAGGCTAAGGGAGAAGTTGGTCATGGGCCTAGGCAATACTTGGTGTATGAGTGCTATCCACAGCTTCATTTGCGCAACACCAAGTATTACAAGATATTTTATGATGCCTTTGCCATGAAGTTAGTAAGGATGTTGCAAGGAACTCCTGCTCTGAGACTTTCTTCGGAAGCCGAAGCTAAAGTTAAGAAGTATGGGAGTTGGTTCATCCAATTTGCACAATTTACATACATAAGAGTGGCTGGATGTACAACTTGTCCCAATAGGCTTCCAAGGTACCCACCCAATCGATTAGTTTTGATGGAGTTGGCTAGACAACTTGAGCAATATGATAAAATGATGAAACAAAAGGGTGAAGCAGGGGTTACCCTCTCACTTGTGATAGGCAATGACAGTTGTCCCAACCATGTTGCCTTTGCATCTGCTGAAAATGAGTTAGAACAATATCACCTAACTTGGTATAGAGCAAGACAAGGATTCGATCCTCATGGTTTAATCAAGTCAGCTCAAGGAGGAACATTCAAGCATGTGCCTACAATAGAAGATTTTTGGGCTAATGCACAAGATGACTTTCATGTGAGGAAGCTAGCTTTCTCAAGATTATCACTAAGCTTGATGAGAGCCATAAAATGGAAAAATCTTATGTTCCCAGACCAGCTGGAAGAAGATGAAGATGTGCTAAGAGAAGACTACAACACAGTAGAAGGACTGGAGTTAGATCCAATCAACTGGGATGATCACCAGGATCCATCCTTGGAGGCAATCAATAAGACGGTTGAACTACACACTAAGTGGTGGTATAACAAGAAGTTAAGTCAGTTGCAAAGATCAAGGGTACGCCTCACTTATGAGAAGATGAAGCCGGTAGAGGTCCAAGCAGAATCAGTTAGTCAGCAAGGTGAGGACAGTAGCCGACAACAACCACAGCAGCAGCAGCAAGCCAGTAAAGGCAAGAAGAGAAACTTAGAGGCAGAAAAAGATAAGGAAGATCAAAGGCCTCCAGCACAGAAGCAAAATAAAGTACCATCAAGAGAAAGTATATTTGAGACTAGAAGCCAAGAGCACGATGCCAGTGGGCAAGGTGCAACAGTTGAAGTAAGCTCAAGTTCAGAGTCAAGTAGTGAGGATAGCAGTAGTGGATATTCTCCTCTTTCAGAAAATCAAGTAAATGAAGATGTGGCAATCTCAAGTGATGAAGAAGATATACAAGTTGATATTGAGAGTGAAGTAGCACAAGATGAAAATCAAGCACCCAATGATGAGTATACAAGGCTAGTTCAGCCAAATCCTACAGTTGGAGTTTCCACTGGGCCCGCTTGGATGTTGAAGATGCTTCAGCCCATTATCTCAAATCCACCCATCCTGATAGTTGAGGAAATTCAAAGGGATGCAAAAAGAGAAGGTGATGCTAGGCGAAAGCAAGTAGAAACAGTGGCAAGGGTAATCAGAGATGATGGACACAGAAAAGTTCAAATTGCCATACCGAAGGTCAACAAGACAGTGGAGGAAATTTCAATTCAGGACTATGAGTTTCAAGAGCATGACTTGGGAGCAGCAACAGATGAGATAGAATGTGAAGAGCTTCAAGAGAGCATAACTTCAGTAGTTGAAAGGTCAGCAAAAGCAAATGCTATGAATGCTAAGTTGAAAAGAGAAAATGAATATTGGAAGAGTATTTATGATGGCAGCAGTTAGCCAATCCAACAAGTGCCAAGGGCAGCTCTCCTCCAAGCTAATGAGAGCAACACTGACCTAGAGGTCAGAGAGTGGGTCAACGACACCATCCAGGAAGGGAGAAATTTCTTGCTTCCTTTCATTGCTACTTTCAGGACTTTCATAACTATCAGGAACAAATTCAGAACGTTTGAGACAAGATGGAGGGATTTCCTTCCAATTCGTGAGTACACCATTCCCAGGCTGGAGGCAGTTACAAAAATATCAGAAGGATCATTGGTGAAGGCCAAGGTGATAAAAGAAGGAGAGAAGAGAACAGTTGAGTCTTGGTTCATGGCCTTGACAGTCAGGTTGGGAAAACTAGAAGAAATACAGGACAAGATGGCACAGCACAGTCCAGGCATCGAGGTTTTCATTTCGAACACAATGAATGATGCTAGAGTTGCACTTGATTTCGAAGGAATAACAGAGGAAGACTTCAATGAGGCAGAGTTTGGATCGAGGTTGGATGATTTGGGAAAGATTGTCCCTTTGAAGAAAAGATTGGACATCCTTGCCTCTCTCAAAGCCTTAGTTCAATTTGCAAAAGATGATGAGAAAGAGAATGAGAAGATACTACAAGCAGCAAAGGACATGGTCATCAGTGCTGAGCTCAAGATGAGGCATTCACCTTGCCCTCCTATGGAAGAAGTAGATAATATGTTGGCTAAGTTCATTACTTATGCTCAAAGAATGAAAGAAAAGGGTAGAGTTATATTAGAAGACCATTTGATGTAAGCCCATGTGGCTATTTTCTCCTTTCTTCTTGGGTAGGGTAGGTGTCAGTTTCTGATTGACTACCATTTTTGGTGCCTTCTCATTGGTTACCACTTTTCCTTTTTTTCATTGGTCCATTGATGAGGTGGCATCTTTTCATTGGCCGATGGGGTGGTAACCCTAATTAGGGTTTCTAGGATTCGATCTGGATCATTGATTTTGCCTCTTAATCTTGGCCATTCATTGTAATTTTGAGCCTCTATATAAGGCCATTTGATATCATTTGTAAAGGGTTGAAGAAAATTGTTGCTAATATAATACCAAAATTGCTTCTCTTATCATTGTTGTGTCTTGCATGGTGATTAAGAACACTTGGTGTTATTGCATGGTTTCTACTTCCAATTGTTAGAAATAGATTTCATTGAGTTGAGTTGTTAAAGTAATTTCATTTTCGAGCAAGTGTTAAAGTAAGAGTAGAGATAGATGGCTAGTTGTATGGTGATATTGGTAGATGTTTGATAGGGATCTATATACTAGGCCACTAGCATCTTAGCGGCTTGTTAAGGAGCCTTGTGTGGTAATCTAGTCTCATTCCCCTTGAATCATTGCACCAATGGAGGTAGCGCCGCAAGCAAGCTTTCATTTGGTTTGATCCCCGTCCATTTGCCAATCTTTCCATTCAGTAGGAGTAGAAGTAAAGTAACCAAGTAGTTTAGTAGTGAGAGTTTGGAGAAGCAAAGTTAGAAGTGACATAAATTTGAAGTTGAGAAGTTGAAGTTCGAAAGTTTGAAAAGCAAAACTGGAAGTGATATAAATTGAGAGATCATTTGAAAGAGTTGCAAAGCTAGAATTCTCATCATCATCATAGTGAGAGTTAAAACATGTTTAAATGGACAACGTAAGCCCGCCGAAGTGATTACCAGCAAATCACATTTTTATAACTGAGTTAGTATCCACAGGTGTAAGGAACCTTGGAGTATCCTCGTATACTTTTCAAGAGAGGGTTGAGTGTTTGGTACGCTGTATCAAGTATTCAATTGCTATATGTTATGTAGTGGTACAAAACTCACATCAACAGGACCCAAGCTGAATTTGATCAAAAAATGATTTTTTTTTACTTTTTAAAAGTTTTTCTTTAGTCTTTTCTAGTCAATCCAACCCTCCAACCCTAAAATAGACCACTAAAAAGGCCAAAAGGTAAAACATATGTAATTTGGACTAAAACATTAATATATATGGTGGTGTATTGTTCTATGTTGCTTTACTATTAGCATAGTGGTGTATGAACTTATTTGTTGCTGCATACACACACACACACATACACATACATATATATATATAACATATGTTTTTGTAAAAATGAACCCAAAACAAATTTGAATCCATCCCAAAAAAAATTGAACAAATTTCAGACCCGAATCTGGACCGGCAACTTAGCAAAAATTGATAAAAATTAAAAAAAGGATTCAAATAACAATGAAAAAACCTAATCTTTTAACAAAAGAACTCACATTTACACCCAACAACAGCAGGTGCCATGAACATTGCTGTGGCTTGGAAGACCTTAACCCGAGATTCATGACGGGAGCTCCACCCCTCAACCTTGCCATTTATCTCAATGGTTTATCTCAACATCAAATGAAAAAAAAAACAGTGAACACACCAAAGAAGCTGCCCCCAAATCAGCAAGTGGCTACCACCGCCAAATAGCCCCATTGTGAACTAGAAAGAATAAAAAACAATTTCATGCTGGAACAGATAATTAAAAAAATTCGAAAAGGTTCCTGATTAAATCCCAAGTAATCAAGTTCAATTTATACTTTTGGTTTGCCAATGTGATCCCAATTCCATGTAATACTAGTATGATATAACCCATTTAAATTTATATTTAAGATTTATGATTTGACAGTAAATGTTAAATTATCAAATATGTGCTCTATTCTCAATTTTTTATTTAACTTTGTACATTTTGAGCAATTCCAAGTAATGCTGCTGAAATATAAATCATTTTTGGGTTTTTTTAATTTACGTCATATGATTTGACAATTGATGTCAACTTACCAATTATCAGCTGTCTTATCAATTCTCCCATTGCGTTTGTGTATTTTTGTACAAATTATGGTTAATTTTCTATTCTTACTTAACTGGTCCCCAAAACAAAAGTTTCTGCCATCCCTGAAACCCCATCCCCCCATCTCAGCAACTTGGAAATTGTGAATCTTGTGATAAGTAAATACTAAACTGTTATATTTTCACCTTAATAAATAATGTAATAGATGAATTTATGATTTTAAAGCATCTGCACCATTGAATTATAGAATTTAGATTTGTTTTTTCCCCAACTTCAAATATTTGATTGACATCAGTATATATATTTTTCCCATGTATTCTTTTAAACTCAAAACATACAATTTTTCCATAAAGTACATGAGGTAGCGGTGTAATCACTAAGTGGGGCAATCATAAAAAAGAATGAGTCAAGTCTAAATCTCCCCATTTCAACAACATAAATCATGATTTCACAGGCATTCAAGAGTACTTGTACTGCAGACAAATATACTACATCTTGCAATAGAAACATACTTAGGAACCCACATTTCAAAAGCACAAACACACTCCTGCAAACTCATCTTCAAACACCTAGTAACTATAGCAATCTTGTAAAGACCTGTAAAATTATACCAGTGAATCAAAATGTTTTCTATATTAAGCTATTTCCTGTTAAGTACAGGAAAATCAACTTGGGTGAATTTATTATTTGAAACCAAAGCAACAATTTTCCATAACATTATCAAATCTAACTGAGAGGTAACAAATAGTTTATTCAATATAAAGATTCAAGACATCCACCATCCCCGCTGCAAGCAAATACTGAAACCACAACACACAAATAGGAATCCTGCAGAATTGACATGAATGGGAAAAAAATTGTTATAGAAAAATACACAATTCAGATAGTTACACAGTTACCGGAGAAAATATCACCGTAGTAAAAAAATTAATTTAATAAAGATCAAAGTAATATTGAACATGAGTAGACAAGATGAGCCCAAGAATATTATCTTATGGTTATAGATAAGAATGGGGTGAGCTCAAGTAAGAATCAATAGAGAGTCACTGTGAAACCCCAGGCCCAAATCTTCAAATTTTATGTTTACATGTAAAATGAGCAACATGCCTCCCCAAAATATATGTTTGGTGTGCTCAATCGACAAAACATGGTACAAGTCGTAGGAGAATTTGATGAGATGGCGTACTTATGCAATATAAAAGACCAAAAGCAATTTCTGGGTGCTATTTGCTGAATTCTAAGATGCAGGGTACGAACCAAACAGCTGTGAACAGGGTTTGGGTGCGCACTGGTCCAGGTACGCATGCCCAGTGTGCTGTGAGTGCACACAGGGTGCACCCCAAGCACATCGGGCGCACTGTGGGTACGCAGTGTGCATACCAAGAGAACACCTGGAGCACTTGGAGCACACCCTGTGCACACCCAGGGCATACTCACCTTAACACACAGCACTTTAAGTCTCTTTCACATGATTGGTATAAGCTTGGTTGCCCATCAGCGGGGAGGCAAAGGCGAAGACTATGACGTGTATTTGAGGCTGCAGTCATTTGATGCCATATGCACTCATTATTGCAAGGGCACATCCCAAGCTGTGTCCCATAACTGTTATGATCACCTCTTGATTTCCATAATCTGCCAATAAGTTTCTAATCTCTTTTGTAATAATTTCTCTTGCACTGACTTGGTCTGAATAAAAATCCCAAACTACCTTCTGTATCCTGTCATCAGGATTTTAAATTGTCAGGTTGGTAATGCCAAGGAACAACCATGTCAGTAAGACAATGAATCCATTCCTACTGTGTAGAAGCTCCTCTATATGCATCCACTGTATATATAATATATATATAATAATATGCTTGTGTAATCTTTAAATTTGTTTTTTTGTGTGCATGCATATATAAATATATATATATATACCCAATCTCAAAAAAAATTGTCGGTGCCCACATACCAGGCTCTCAAACCCATACTTGTGCCCATGCCCGCACCAGCAACTTAGGCTGAATATGTAGTGCTCATAAGCTGAGATTTTCCTAGAACAGGGCAGCTACCAAAAAAGAAAGCAAAAGGTGACAGCTGTGAGATGCCCGGACCCCATTTGTACACCAAGGTTAAAAATACTGTCAAACTATTACAAAAGCTAACAACAATTTCATGCCAGACCACAAGCCACCTCCTAATGAACTAGAGAAAAAATGTTCTAGTTTCAAGCTAAACAAAGCCACATGACAAGACTATAAATTGTTTCAAGAAAAAATTACCTACATCAACACGATAATGTTATTAATTTACCCTGAAAAGACACTTAATTCTTCAAAGATTTTATTAAGGACAGAGCCACACATTGGCAAGGCAACAAAAACTGAATGTAGAAGAGCCACCTAGTTCATGTTATCAGTTCAAGTGACAAATCTGAGGGCTTCACAGCTGAGGTACCAGATTAAAATCCAAAAAACATGTCTTAATGCATTGTAGGTTAAAAGAATGGATTAGAACAACAGGAAATTCAAAACCCTTTAGAAATAGCACAACCCTGAATCTAGTTAATGAGCTAAAGCTGTAAACTAATGAAGCATTGAACCAAAACCCCAGGTTCCCAGCCCATCAGAGACGATCATCAAAATTGAGAAATCAAACTTGACCAATTCTCGTTTCAATGTACCTTACCAGACAAGGTCAGGTAAGATTCTTGTGTAAATTTGACTGTACCTAAGCCCTGGGTCCTGGAATGCGACCCCAGGGGAGCTCCACCACTCAACCTTCCCATGTTTTTCAACAGTGAATGAACCCAAGACACTGCCCCTGCACCTAGCAAGTGCCTACCATCCCAAATACTCATTCTAGAGTAAAAAGAACTAACAACTGTTGTTTTTTGCAATAGATGGAAAAAAACTGCAAACAAATCCTGGTTAAATCCCAAGAAATCAAATTTCGTTTATAGTTTAAGATTACCAATGTAAACCCCATTCCAAGTAATGTTAATCTGACATAAACCATGTTAATTACATTCAACGACTAAGGTTTTACCATTGATGTTAAACTAGCAGTTGCGCACTTTTTTGCAGGCAACAATTAGCCGATAGGAGTTTTGGTGTCTTAAGAGTGCGAACTTGTAGATATCTGTTCAATCAAGGTTGCAATGAATACAATTTTATTGAATTAATAATGTATAAATACAGTTAGTCCACCAAGATGTCTTTCTATTTTTGTCATGGTTACTAGTTTCCCACTTGTTGCCTCATCGTGCGAAATATTCCATACCTAGAAATACATAATACAGGCTTGTCAATCAAAGGGATGTTATTTGTTAGAATTCAGATACAGTAAACAATATGGCATTTATTTAGAACATTTTAAATTATTAAGAAATGAACCTTAACAACGATGTCATGAATGCATATGTATAATTAGTAATAGATATCTTCATATCATAAAGGTGTAGAAGGAACTGATGTTGTATTGTGTTACAAGGAAGTTGCGAGAATTACTTTGTGCAACCTGAAAGTACATATAAGAAATGAAGTAGGTAGCAATGAAGTGTGACAGTCAAAAGATTCTAAAAGCATTCAAACTGGGATACTTCTATGAAGGGGAGCTACTTAAAATTTAGCATACTGCTGAGAAAATTTAGCCAACCTTTTAGCATCAAGGCTCCATGTATGACATGCAGATTTTTTTTTGCCAATTATATGGGACCAATCTCTTGATGATTTAGACCCTAAAAACCCTTGCATTATGAATTACACTATTGAACACGACATCTAAATTTTTGCAGCGGTCTAGGATTTTATAGAAATGTTTTCATTTTGTTTAAACTATCAGTAGTAAAAATGATTTTATAATTTAAGAAGATTACAAATTAATCTATTTTTAATTACATTTGGGCAAAGAAGTGTGCTTGGCTGCAAACAGGGGAACATGGGCACTCACGGAGATTGTGAGCATCTAGATACAAAGGCTTGTTTTTCAAATCAACAAACAAGTATATATTGCATGGCAACTACAAATTTTAATGTAAGGCAACAATAACAACTAGTAGTAATAAATCTCAGCTGCAACATGACTGAAAAACTCCCTTCTTAAATTAGTTAAGAGTAATAAACTGTTCATCACAACAAAATATAACGCTCACAGGCAAATTTAAAGATTTTCCATTTTTTCAAAAAGTTTGTCTTTGACTATTACCCAAATTTAATGTAAGTCAGCAACATGGAATACCTTCATGTGCATGAACATAGATAAATCAACTCAGCACCAACGCTGTGTATATATACATTTTCCAGGTGGTTGGGTTTGACACTGCAGTGCCTGCCAGAAAGTTTCTCGCTGGCTGTGGCTTTCAGTGCAAAGCTTATCGCTGGTTATTGAATCAATCCTAAGTTACCACATTCACTCCTCGCTGCTGGAATTCGAAATTCGGTTCGCTGCAAATTCTGGTTCGGTTTGAATTCGCTCAAAATTTTGCAACAGTCAAGCAAATTCACTCCAAATCTCTCAGAAGGACCCGGTAAGAATTTTGGACGAATTTGGAAAACTTTTGATTTGGATGGAGGAACCCAAAACGAATTTGGGGAGAATTTGACTGAAAATGTCATTTTCATTGACTTTTTCATTAATTTTATTTGTCAACTTAGGTCTATTTGACCCTCCAACCCTAAAAGTGACCACCAAAAAGACCAAAAAGGTTGTTTTATATGTCATTTGTGCATTTTGTTATGTCATTTGGACTAAAACGTTAATATGTGGTGGTGTATTTTGCTATGTTGCTTTAGTATTAGCATAGTGGTGTATGAACTTATTTGCTGCTATATATATATATATATATATTCTTGTACGAACGAACCCAAAACGAATCCAAACCCAACCCAAAAAAAAATGGACAAATTGGCTTTCAGTGCAAAGCTTATCGCTGGTTATTGAATCAATCCTAAGTTACCACATTCGCTCCTCCCAGCTGGAATTCGAAATTTGTTTCACTGCAAATTCTGGTTCGGTTCGAATTCGCTCAAAATTCTGCCACAGTCAAGCAAATTCGCTCCAAATTCTCTCAAAAGGACCCGGTAAGAATTTTGGACGAATTTGGAAGACTTTTGATTTGGATGGAGGAACCCAAAACGAATTTGGGGAGAATTTGACTGAAAATGTCATTTTCATTGACTTTTTCATTAATTTTATTTGGCAACTTAGGTCTATTTGACCCTCCAACCCTAAAAGTGACCACCAAAAAGACCAAAAAGGTTGTTTTATATGTCATTTGTGCATTTTGTTATGTCATTTGGACTAAAACATTAATATGTGGTGGTGTATTTTGCTATGTTGCTTTAGAATTAGCTTCTTGTACGAACGAACCCAAAACGAATCCAAACCCAACCCAAAAAAAATGGACGAATTTCAAACCCGAATCTTGAACCCATATCCATACCGGAATCTGAACCGGCAACTTAGAACAATCACTCCGGACATGAATGCTATGCTGAGCTGTTAGAATGTCAAGTAGTGGGGAACCTGGAGGAAACGAACCATGGTAGATTTCAGGGTAAAGAATGCACAGATCTGTGGCCTTGTTCCTTGAACACATCTATGAGCGCACCTTTATTTCTGGTTTTACATTGTCTTCTATAAACTTACAGGTGCATGCACTACACATGCACCTACACCATCAGCATTGCTAACAAAGCAATATAATTGTTTAGAGCTAGAATATTTTAGCTTCCAGTCTCGCAGTTTCCACTACTACAGAAAAGTATAACTTGCGGAACGTTTAAATTTTGAGAGATAGAAGTTTGTGTTTTTATTTTATTTGATGTGCAGCAGGAGCTAAATTAATAGTTCTTGATACTTAATATCAAAGTATCTTGTTAATAGATAAAATAATCAAGTGATAGCATTAAACCTATAAGTTAAGATTAACGGGGTAAGCTGCTTCTTGGGTTTGAATAAGATGATATAAATATATCTAGAGCAATCCGCACATATTGGTTGTCAGTTTGTAAAACCATAACAACTTGAAACTGTAATGAATATTAGACCCTAATGAATATCAGAAATACAAACGACAGAGTGATAAATCAGATATTCAAGAATATTATGCAAAGAAACTTTAAGATGTCATTTCTTCTCATGATGTCGATCTGGGTAAGTAAGCATACAAGGGGATTTCTTTCTATAATTTATAGAACGCAAAAGAGGAAGAGAGACTCACACTATTTGTATGCGTTGCCTAGTCAGTCTACGTAGAGACCTACAAAATAATGATTGAGGCCTACAAGCGCTTCTGAAAATGCTCAGCGTTCGTCGGCAATGGAGAGGAGCAATAAATCATTTTGGTCATCATATTTCCAAAACCCCAAAGGAAAAAGTGCAACCCAATACATACCTCTGCGAATGTAATGTCAGATAAAAAGAACAATTCTCTGTTTTATTTGCTGCTACTGGAGAGGAATGGTAGATTTATTCCTCGTGCAGGCGGTTTGTGATGAAGGCGCAATGGCGGTGAAGTTGCCAGAAAGGTCCTCGCAGGCCCTAAATCGATAGAGATATTTTGGATGGGCGTTACCCATCAATGCTTTGGCACCAAAAACAATGACTTGGGTGTGAACGTTGAAGACCGACACCTGGTGCAAGTCAGAGACGACATGGAGGGGCTCAACTGTCGGCAGGACTCATCGGAGGGAAGGATAATGAAGTCGGAAAACACAGTTTGGAAGAAGACAAGCAAACAGCTGCAATTAAACCCAGAAAGAGATCTTTTCACGTTGAGGTACATGGAAGAAGACACGCACGCGAGTAGGGCAAGCTTTGGCTGGTATCGGAAGAAGTCTTTCAGTCGGAGGCAGCAGACAGCCAGACGGGCAGGATGACAATTTTCCGGCGTTTGTGGGGCTGAAAGCCCACACAGATAGCACCTATCAGCTTGATTATCAAATATCATCTGTGTTATCGATTCTCCAGTTAAGAATGTATATTTGTTCAAATTATGGTTACTATTATATATTTTTAATTAGAATGTACCCTTATTGCCCCCCCCCCCTTCCCCCAATCTCATAAACTCGGAGAATGAATCTTCTGGTAAAATAGATACCAAATTGTTATTTTGTCACCTTTATAAATAAATCAACAATGCAGTAGATAAATTTATGGTTTTAAAGCATTTGCACCATTGACTATTACATTTAAAATTTGTTTTTCCCCAACTTCTGTGAATATATGTTTTAATTCCATATGTATATTTTTTTATACAGCCCAAGGGATGGTACATTTTTTTTTCAATACATATAACCAATAAGTCCAAAGGGTAATGGTGTAATGGCTAAGTGGTCCATTAATGAAGAGTGTCGCAACAACAAGTTGTGACCTGGTGAGTACAGAAGTGTAGTTGTACTGCAGCTCACCATAATCCCGTACTTGGAGGATCCATGCTTCAAAAGCACCAACTCTTCTTGCAACCATACCCTTAAACCCTAATAACTATGGTAATCATGTAAGTCCCCATAAAATCATACCAGTGAATCAAAAGGCTTTATCTATCAACCCAATTCTTGTTAAATACAGGAAATGTCAACTTGGGAGGATTTATTATTTCAAACCAAAGCAACACTTTGCTATAAGGTTATAAAATTGAACTGAGAGATGACAAATGGTTTATGCTATCCAAAGGTTAAGAAATAAAGATAACATCCACCGACCCATCCTAAGAAAATATTGGAACCACAACATACAAATAGGAAATGATACAGCATTGACGTGGATGGAAAAAGACATTAATTTGTTAAAATATATGCAATTTAGATAGTTACAGAAGTTCCAAACAAAATATCACCCATCATAGCTTAGTACTAAAATAATTAGTTTAAAATAGATCAAATTAGTGTTTGAATTCAAGACTATTACTTTATAGATATAACTATAATTAAAGTAACAATGGGATGAGCTCAAGTGATGACTCAATAGTCAATAGGTCTTCTATGGGACACCCTATTGATTCATCACATTGTTTACATGTGTAAAATGAGCAACATACCACACCCAACATATTTGTTGTGATCGATTGACAATGGAAGGTGCAAGTACTAGGAGAATTCGATAAGATAGTGTACTGCTTATGTAATGCACGAGAGGCAATCTCTGGGGAATATTTGTCGAATATGCAGTGCTCATATAAGCTGAAACTTTCATAGAACAGGAAAACTAACAACCAAAAAGCAAAAGTTGACAGCTGCAAGATGCCCAAACCATACCCGAACACACATGGGTTAAAAACATTTTCAAGCTAGAACAAGGCCAAAAACAGTTTCATTCAAGGCTACAAGCCTCCTTTTAATGAAATACATATGTATAAGCCACATTTCAATTTTCGGCAGCATGCCTTCAAATTTTCACATAATAAAATTATGAATTATTTTCAAGAAAATATTACCTGCATAAACACAATCATTTCCGTAATTGTACCCTGAAAAAACACTTAATCCCTTATAGAACTTAGACAGGGCAAAACCCAGCACACTGATAAGGCAATCAAAATCCACCTAGTCCATGGTATGAGCTCAAATGGTAATTCTATGGGGGCTTCGCATCTGAGGGGCCAGATTAGGATACACAAAACACGTCTTAACGCGTTGTGAATTACAAAATCCATTAGAACAATATGCAATTCAAATCCATTAGCAACAGAAAAACCCTGAATCTAGTTAATGGGATGCAGTTGTAAACCAGTAGAGCGTTACAGCAAAACCCCAGGTCCCAACCCCATCAGAGATGTTTATACAAAATTGAGAAATACACGCGACCAATTCTGGTTTCGATGTACTTTAACAGACAAGGTCAGGTAAGAGTCCTGTGTGAAATTGACTATATATAAGCCCTAAGTCCTCGAATGCAACCACGGGGATTTCAATTTAAAGGGCTATAGACATGAACACTGAGGACTCCAGCCTAAAGCCAAACGATCGGTCAAGATTAGAACAACGACTATAACCTAATCGTCAGCTGAAAAACATTAATTACAAAAAAAAGTCACGATATCGAAATGCGATGAAACTTAACTCCGTGCAAACCCTAGTTCTCGTTGTCGAATCCAACAACACATCAATTCAACTTCAATTAAAGTTAAAAGCACGCAAGGCAAAGAAGAGATAATAACCTTTATGATTCTGCGAGGCAGATTACTGTTCGACATAGCTGCACAGGTACCGATCCGAGAAAAACAGCAGAAAAACAAAAATAAAATAAAGAACTCTTTTCAAAGTGATTAATTTTTTTTCAAAGCGCCGCTTGATTGAAGGCTTGGATCGAGCAGAGCGATGTATGAGGAAACCCTTAAAAGCAGTCGAAGATATAAAGACTTGAACAGGAAAAAGCAAAGCATAAATTTTAATTTTAAAAAGGCGAGAATATGGTTTTAAATTGGAGTAGTGCCATATATCTCTGTTTGCGTTTCCTCCAAGCAATGGGAGTGCTTTTGTCATTTAGCCTTTAACTTGTAGCAATTGGTGTTCCACTACAATAAATTATATGTAACCAATTTTAAGATGGGGCCAAGGATTAGGGCTAAATACTGATCTATACTTATATGTACATATAGATACATCGTCAATTGTATCATTTCTTGAATGTATTTAAGAGTTTAATGTATGTGAATTATCAAAATTGTCAATGGGCCCTTGGTCTACTGGTGAAGTTGAATGGCTCACAAAGAGCTCACCAGGGAGCAAGTCTTGCTGAGTGCAAGGCCTAACATCATAAGGGATGAGGCCAGGATCGTGCCCTGGGCGAATTTGGCGGTGTGGATGCCCCTCAGTCCTTGGCTCTAAGCTGAAGAGGTGCACGAGTGGGCCCGTATCAGGTTCCTAAACCTTCCATCAAAAAAAAATTATCAAAATTGATTATTTTGCAATTACAATGCATTTATGTGTGTCTCGATGTATATATACATGTTTCTTCAATTGTAAAATCTATATCTTATGTCTTTAATCAATCTTTAGTTGCTCATGTTGAGTTATGTAGTTTAAATATCAATAGATGGTCAAATGTATAAAGATCTTCAATTGTGAAAACTCAACATGTTCAAGTAGTCTTTAGGAAAAGTGAATTATTGTGAAGAAGTGAGCTTTAAAAGGGATAAGTCAAATTTTCGTATACCATAGTTCTTAACTTTCTTTTCATTTGTTTTGTTCTTATATATTTACTTAAATTCCCAAAAAAATATGATGAGTTTGTAACAAACAGAATTGCAAGCATTTCATTCTACTTGCACATTCTCTTTGCATGCGCTAATAGTGAACTCATGCACTCCAAGATCACCGAAAAAATAAAAACAACCTTTCACAAGAGAGTGTGACGAGAGAAAAGCTTGTTTGGCTATGGATGTAATCATGTACAATGATCAATAATAGATCAATGATGGTACATCCCCATGATACTTCAAATGTATAAGATGCCTTGTTGGAAATGTTGCATCATTTATAGGATCCATATAATAAATATTTCTTAGCTTTGTTAAAGTTTATTTAACAACCTATTATATTAGTGGTAGGAATGTTGAGTTGTTAAAACAACTTAACATAATAAGGAAAGTAGTTCAGGAGGCTTCCCTATTAAATAGGATATGGAAATTCTATAAATATGTGTAACCTATATAGAATGAAATAAGAAGTATAATTTTTTGTAGTATTACTTGCAACTTCTTCATTTATTTTTTGTTTAGATTTTCTCACATGGTATCAGAGCATTGTTGATTCATGTGTGTTTGTGCATTGAGATTGCAATGTCAAGAATGTATCTAGTTAGGCAATGGTAAATTTGGAAGAAGATCTTTACTGAAATTGAATAGACCATGAAGTTCATTATTTCATGAAGCTTGTTATGTAAGTCACATTTAGATTTCATTTTGATTGGTGCAACTATTTTTGTCTAAAGCAAGTCTCGAGGATACCATTATTGTTTTCCTACAATTTGAACTATCTGCATTTTGAAGCAACATGCTAAAGTGAAAAGAAAAATTAATGTCAAATCATTTTGAGTGGAATAGGCACCACAAAAGGACTTTGTTTTATTGAGAACAACTTGTGGGAGTGACTCGTTTTATATGGGTTTGGGAGCTCTAGTTGTAACTTTCATTGTTGTGTAACATCAAAGTGGTGGAAGTGATAAAGTAGCGATATATGATGCTTAATTTTTCTCAAGATTGATAATATATGACTTGATTTGTATGCACCTAGATTTATGATGTGTACCATCCCAACCATTGTGGATTTATTATTGTCTTTCCATAGCTATACTCATGGCAATGCAAATAAATTTTAATAAGAATATATGTATGCAACCTGTGTTTAAAGACTTGGATTTGCAAAAAAATGTGACATGCATATGCAAAACTTCAATTCTTTTAGATGAGAAAATTATAGGCACCACTATTTATATAAATAATTCTAAGGAATTTTAAGTCATTCTTTTGAGTCAATTGAGGTCAATCAACTTGCTTATTGGCTTTTATAGTCATTAGATATTCCAACCTATTTTATCCCTAATTATCCAATTTTTCATCCATTGTAACAGTGTATTGTCCCATTTCTATGAATTTAGACAAAGGATCCTCATCTATAGAAACATGAGATGAAAATTATCTTTGAATAGTGTATTGTCACTATCTAATATGAAGCAGATAGCTTCCTAGCATCTTCCTTCAAAACCAAACTATAAGCATGTCAGTTCTTGGTTCTAATAAATTTGGAAAGGGGATTATCAGTCAACATCATTGTTGGTTTTTTCTTATTTGTAGATCTTGATATGGATGACTTATGGGGTTGATAATTAAGTTCCTAACTACCCAAATAGGGTCACTTGCTCTCATAAGGGTCAATAGTCAAGTAGTTATTGAAAGCACAAATCATTGTGTTGAGTGGTTGAATTCTCACGAGATTGGCACATAGTGTAATGGACAATGAGTTTTCTAAATATGTTGATGAAGCTTGTTCAAAAGGGAGTATTGCAAAGTTGGAAAAGGCGTTGAAGGAGAAGGATCAAACTTGAAACTCAAAGATATGAATTATATGGCTTTTAATAATGGATATTGGCATTCAATTCAGCAAAATTATTTTTAAGGGAGATTTGTAGGTAGTGAATCAAAGGGTAAATTAAGATGTTTTTTTCTCTAATTTGAGGAAGTTGTGATGATAGATTTGTAATTGTAGATCATATTTTAGGATATATATTATTAGTTGTCAAAATGGTAGTATATGTAAAGTTGAGTTTTATTTGGTTTAAAATCAGATATATTTTGTCAGTCATTAATTATTATGTTAAAAAAGTATGTCTATTAAAATGTATAAGTATCAAAAAAATGTCAAAACTATATTTTCTAAATTATAATTGGAGTGCATGATTGATACTACCTGACACTCCTTGTAAGAAGTTCACAACAAGGGGGAGGATACATCTTTCCTTGCAACTAATGAAATGAGCCTAAGAAAACAAAATTGGTAATTAAGTAGCAATCGTATCGGAGGATGGAGGTCAAACAACATTCAACAACCTCTCATCAATCACTAGAGTTGGGGTTGTGAGTTGCATTAGGGAAAAAATTATTTGTGCCAAAAAGACTAAATCCAATATTAGTTTCTAGGTAGCAGTGACAACAATCTCATATCATTTGTGATTAGAGTGGAAATGATCTATAATGGTGGCTACATATGCGACAATGAGGGCTTGGTGTTTATTTGTTTTATGTTGTGGTTGGATGTGTACATTCCCAAACACACTTCTTGGCTATTTGTGAATGGATGTGTTTGTCTCAATTCACCTGACATGGTATAAATGATTGAAAGTGTTTCCCACTAGTCATGTGAGTTGGTGATTATGATTTGATGTGTTTGTTCCCAATCATAATTGTTGTGAGCGGATGTGTTTATCCATGTTCATAACCTTGATGTTGGATAGATGTATTTTTCCCTATCCAACATGACGTAATACCTTGGTTAGATGTTTAGCCCCTATCCTCTACCATGGGTAGATGAGTGTGTCTTTATCCTTGGATGAAAGTATAGTGAGCATAGTGAGGCTAGTTCCACTATTTTTTGTTATGATTAGATGAGTATGTCCCTACTTATACCTTATGATGAACTACAGAATGTAGGCATCAAGTATTGTTGGTCCACTATCCTCATTTAGAGAATGACACAATATGAGGGGGTGTTGTAAATATTACATCATTTATAGGATGCATATAATAAATATTTCTTTAGTTTTGTCAAATTTTATTTAACAACCTATATATTAGTCGTACAAATGTTGAGTTGTTAAAATAACTCATTATAATAAAGAAAGTAGTTCAGGAGGCTTCGTATATAATAAGATATGTAAACCCTATAAATATGTAACCTATATTAAATGAAATAAGAAGCAAGTATTTATTTTTGTTTTATTATTTACAACTTCTTCATTTGTCTCTATTTAGATTTTCTCACAGACCTTGCTTATACATGTAGGGTGAGGAATATGATTAAACAAGATCATGAGAAGTGTCTTAATTCCAAGATATGAGATGATAAGAATTATAGGACTAAAAAAAGAAGAAGTAATTAACATAAGACGAGATAAGAACTCACACAATAAAGACTTATAGAGATTTTTATAGAAACTAGATAGTTTTAACATGTGAATTGGGACCTATTAAGTGAACTAATTAAGTACAACATCTTATCTACACTACATTCTTGCATGGTTTCTTTTCTTACTTGAACATTTTTTAATGTGTTTCCATGTTTTCTGTGTGTTTAATTACTCTACATAAAGTGGATTTACATAGTTTTGTTGGAGCTATACAATAATTATAATCTTGTTATATTACTTGAAAAACCCAACTGGTTCTTTTGTATTACAAATCTATACTTTCAATGTGTCCTGGAAATCTTTAGATTCTTGTTGTTGTTTCTAGATCTGATTGTGTATTTTTTAAAATCCTAATGATTGATCACAAAGTGTAATCTAAGACATTGATACAGAAAGAAATCAATTGAATCCAAAAACAACAACATGAACATTATAAATTGTGGAAAACTAATAATCTTTAGATTCTCACTCTATAATTATGAGAGTTTGAATTTCTTTCATGGGAATCAAACAAGACATTTACAATACACAAACAAGACTCTTAAGCTCGTAAATGATGTTCCAATTTATGATTCCTATAACTCCACCAATTTAGTGTGAATATCAAAAGTATTTATCTAAAGTGCAATTATATAGAACTTGTAAAACTTTATTGTGCTTTTTCTTCTCATATTCCTATACTAATCTTATCAATCAACTGGAAATTCAAGTAATTATGTAATATTTATAAATTACATACCTATGTTTATAATTTGCAACTTAATGTATCTTCATACTTGCGGAACTCAAGCTATACCTCCCAAATTTGCTTGCATAATCATCAACCAAACAACTATGGTAAAAACACAAAGGGATTTGAATGTGTGTAGATGTTAATATGGCTTTTATAAAGTCATATTCATGTACTTTATTTACATATCTATTGACACTTTCATCCACCTAAAATTACCTCTTCATCTTTAATCAAGCTTGCCCCTTCATCAAAATCACCTTGTTGAACATTCACAGTTGCACACACATAATATATTTTATTTAAATGAGAGAACATTGTAATGGCATGTGATAAGTTTTTTTAGATATTAATCTTCAATATTGTCCACGTTTCTTCACTTGATGCATGAAACATATGATAAGAACTTATTTTGAAGTGCTTGTAAATGAAAGCATTAAAGCTCTAAGAATTGACCTTCTAATAGAAGGGGGTTCATTGGTTGAGTTAATTTGGGGGTTTCTTGTGTGATTTTGTCTCTCCTTTGTGTTATTTTCATTTTCATATGTGATTTCTCCTAAATTTCCACTTTTAAGTCCACATAATTATGCAACATGGAAGATAAATGCATGGAATAAGCTCATGGAAAAGGGATATCTCATTACATTGATGGAACCATTTCAAAACCATTAGATGATATTCTAAAAATTTATTGGCTCATTAAAATTCTAAAGCTCTCTTGGAACATTGATAAAATATGTATAAGGTAATCTTATCTTTCACGTTGATAAGTGTAAGACAATTAAGGATGCTTGGAAAAAACTTACTCAATTGTAGGGCAAAGTTGATGAGATTAGAAGGTAGAAGCTTGATAATGATCTCACGAATTTAGATCCTAAGGATTTTGATACAATCCAATACTATGTAACCAAGTAAAAATGAGCTAAGAGCATAGCTCAATTATTGTGGCATTAATAAGAAGGATCCATAATTGGTCTTCAATTCGTTGGACAAGCTAACTTCAGAATATGTAGATTTTGTTTCTAGTTTCCAAACTCATCGATTGACAACGGGGAGTGCCTACACTACACCTTCATTTGATTCTTTCATATAGATGTTGGTCCTTGATAAATCAAAGTTGATCATAATGTATATTCTTAAGTCATTCAAGTCACATGCATTGGTGACTAGTCATGAGAAATGATCCAACAAGAATCGTGGATAATCAAATCCTAAGTCACACAAGGATAACACATACTCATCCTCTCCCCAAAAAAGAGATTATACATCCTCTCCTAAGGGGGGATCGTATAAGAAAGAGAAGCCTAATTGTGCATATTGCAAAAAGATTGGACATAAAAAAACACAATTATTATAGGAAGGATACTGATGAATTGAAACATCTTGAGAATAATAGAATAATTTTTCCTTCAAGGATGTCTACTTTAGATTCTTCTTCACAAAATATAAAATTTGATAAAGAAAAGAGTCATACTTTTGGGACAAGTAAGAAAGGAGAAGCTCTTTGTGGTGCTACAAAAGTTGATTCATGGATATGGCTTCTACATTCAAGGGCTTCTCATCATATGGCATCTTCACAATCTATGTTCTCTTAATTCAAGCCTTGCAACATGTCTCTAGTTTTTATGGGAAACCATACACATATGAATGTGATTGGAAAAGGATCTATTGATATGGGGATGATACCTTCAATGATTTTCTTTGTGTACCACACTTGACCAATAATATTATTTCTATATATCAAATTACTCATGGTGTAGCAAGGAAGATTGTGGAGTTCACTCCTAATTCAATTATCATCAAAGACTTAGAGAGTGGATGTATCATTTCTATTGGAATGGTGGATCATTCATCTCATTTATACTCCTTTTCAAACTTTGTTTTTATTGATGAATTTGATTCTTTAGATGATGACCACATTCCTAGTGTGGGTTTTGATCTTGAGGAGAACTTTGGCTACATGAACTTGGGTATTCTTGTTAGGAATAGTCCCAAGAGATAACTGAGAGTGGGGCGGGGGTGGGGGTGAATCAGTTATCTACAAGATTCAATTCTTTATCTAATTAAGCACAGAAGAACATTAAGCATATCCAAAATAAAATAACACTTGAACACAACACCAAAATTTTGGTTACGGGGAAACCCAAATAGGTAAAAACCCTGGTGGGAATTAGCACCCACTATAAACTGCACTAGAGTATTATGATCCCTGTTAGAAGATCTTACAACCTTGTTAGGAGTTGATCTTTACAATGCATTAAGTACAGTGACCTAGTCAAGGGTCAAACCCTGTTAGGAGTCTTTTATAAGTAACCCTGTTAGGGGTGAGGACGCACTATCCAAGAGCTCACTACTCAAAGGGGTGAAGGCTGCAACCTTCTGGATAACAGATATACACTATATCTAGATTTGGTGAACTACGAGGTAGACTTGTTGTCTTGATCAATTCCAATAAATAGCACACTAGTTCTTCTTTGTCACATAAACCTTCTACTGACTTAGTACTTGGCACCTTCTGCTCTGGTCTTCTCTTTCAACTCAATGCCATACCTACAATCAACAAACTGACTAACTATAAGTATCTTTCTCCAAATTATATAATCAAGTTGGCCTGTTAGAACTTCCTTGAAATCATATTAGAGAAACAATACAACTCTCCTCTAACATCTCAGTCGGCTCAACTAAGCACGCAACACAAATTAAGACTGCACAACTCCATATGAGTAGACACGTAGCTTCACACTATCGGCTCCACCAAATTAACTGCTACTTTCTTCTCATACTGAATTACGATCTGCGCTCTTAACTAAACAACCTTAACTCTCATCCAAACATAATCCCAAGCATGCATGCCAAACCAATCTATTGAGATCTATGCCTTTTCTCGGGAGCAATGAAAACCTTATCGTGGAATGTCAGGGGCTGCAATGCCCCTGACAAACTTTGTTTGATTAAAAGATGTATTGATCAAACGAAGCCTAATCTTGTGTTGCTACAAGAAACTAAAATCAAAGATGATGTTGGTGACTTTTTCAAATGTAAGTTTAGTAGGTGGAATTGTGAACTAGTTTATGCTCGAGGGGCTTCGGGTGGTCTTGGCGCTTTGTGGAATCCAAGCTCCTTGGATGTGATGGTGCTATAGACCGATCAGTTCTGGCAGGGGCTAAGAGTGTTTGTGAAACACCTCCACTATTATTTTTATGTTTTCAATATATATGGGCCCAATAGCAATTCACATAAAAGACTGGTCTGGAACTCTTTGTTGAGAGTCATTGAGAACTTGGATGATAAGGTTGTGGTGCTGGGTGGTGATTTTAATGCAATTCTCTCCCCTGAGGATAAGAAAGGTGGTAAGGGGTGGTGCAGTGTAAGCCAAAAGGTTTTTTGTGCCTTTGTGACATCTTGTGGCTTATTGGAGATCCCCTTCAAAAAAAGTGACTTTACATGGACTAATTGAAGGGCTGGCTTCCTTAACATTACTCAAAAGCTTGATCATTTTTTTGTTGGTGGTAACTGGGCTACTGTCTCTTAGACCTGTGATGCTAAAATTCTCCCTTTTCAAGGTTCAAATAACTTCCCAATTGCCTTGAGAATCCAACATGAGAACTCTTTGGATAGATGTCCCTTTAAATTTGAATCAATGTGGTTTACTGCCCATGGTTTCAATGACTTGATTGAAGATTGGTGGATGCAAGCTCTGAAATGGACAGGTAAAAAAGATTTTTATTTGTCAAGAAACTTCAATTGATTAAAGAGTAGTCAAAATTTTGGAATAGGCTGCACTTTAAAGATATTTTTGTTGAAAAACTTAAAGTGGAGGACAAACTCAAAGCCCTAAGCTTGAAAATTATTGAGAATGGTATGTCAAAGGTTGATTTTGAGGAAGAGAAATGCTTGCAATCTCAATTGGAAGGTTGGCTGGAAAAAAAAAAGGAGATTTTCTAGAGGCAGAAATCTCGAGAGACCTGGCTAAAAGAGGGGGATCAAAACACTAAATTCTTCCATAATTCCCTTAAACAACATAGAGCTCACAATAAAATCTTTAGTATTTAGAATGCTCATGGGGCTGTGATCAGGGACAGAGATGAAATTAATGCTGAAGCTGTTACTTTCTTTTCCAAAAAGAAAAATGTGTTAGAGGATCATAACCCCTTATATGAGGAAGTTCTTGGTGTCATTCCTAGTTTGGTTATAGATGTGCAGAATAGGGACCTCACTAAACCTGTTTCTATGGAGGAAGTGAAAACTTCTCTGTTTGGTTTAGGAAGGGATAAGGCCCCAGGTCCTGATGGCTTCCTGACCATTTTTTTAAGAAGTTTTGGAATCTTTTAGGGAAGGAGCTTTGGGAGGTTGTGGAGGAATCTCGGTAGGGTGGTTTCATTCTTAAAGATCTCAATAATACCTTTATTGCTCTTATCCCGAAAAGGGATACTCAGTCTTCCTTTGAGGACTTCAGGCCAATTGCTTTATGTAATACTGTCTATAAGGTCATCTCCAAAGTGATGGCTAATAGGCTCAAACAGGTTCTCAACTCTGTGATCTTTGCGGCTCAAAGTGGTTTCTCCCCTGGCTGTTTTATTTTTGAGGGAGTGGTGATTGCCCATGAAGCACTTCACTCCATTTGAGCTGCGAAAAGCAAGAAAATGATGGTCTAGTTAGATATTAATCAAGCCTATGATGAGGTGGATCAAAGTTTTTTATTGGCCATCTTGAGCAGATTTGGGTTTGATGAAGGATGGACTAATTGGGTTCGTAGTTGCATAACTACTCCTAGGTTCTCTGTTTTGGTCAATGGAAGCCCTCAAGACTTTTTTGAACAGGAGAAAGGGATTCAATAGGGGGATCCTCTTTCTCCTTTTCTTTTTATTATCATGGTAGAAGTTCTTGGCAAGCTAATTTCTAGAAAACAGATGGAAGGTGTCTAGAAAGGCATCCTTATAACAGAAGGAGTTGAGGCCCTCTCTCATCTTCAGTTTGTGGATGACACCTTTTTGGGTGGGGAGGCCTCTACTAAGGAAGCCAAAGTAATGAGGGATACTTTGGAGTTGTATGGGAAAGTTTCTGGACATCTCATTAATTAGAGAAAGTCTGAGATCTTTTTCTTCAATACTCCCCTGAAGGAATGAGTGAAGATTGGCAAAATCTTAGGCATGAAAAAAGGCCTTCTTCCCAACAAATACCTAGGCATCTCTCTCTTCAAAGGTGGCAACAAGTCTGAGCTATGGAAGGATATAGTCAGCAAATGTCTAAAGTGGATGGATGGGTGGAAATGGAAGTGGCTTTCCTCTACTGGTAGGATCCTGATGCTTCAAATAGTGATCTCTGCTATTCCTATTTATTCTATGATGTGTATGGATATTCCCAAAAAAATCCTCAAGGTGGTAGAAGCTAAGATGAGGAAGTTTTTCTAGTGTGGTGCAAAGGAGGAGGATAAGATTCCCCTAGTTTCATGGGAAAAGATTTGTAAACCCAAAGCTTGCAATGGGGCAGGTATTAGAAATTGGCAAATTATGAATAAAGCCTTAGGAGCCAAAATGGTCTGGAGTATGTATAGTAATCCTTCATGCTACTGGGTCAGAATACTCCAAGCTAAGTATTTGGACTCACCAGATAGGACGAGGATCTTCACTATCAGAGACCCCTCTCATGGTTCGGCCATTTGGAACTTCTTGTTATCTTGTAGACCCGTTATTTGTGATCACATCTCATGGTAGATCCATAATGGTAGTGAAGCCAAGTTCTGGGATGACTCTTGGAATGGTCTCCCAACTCTGAAGGATGTTCAGGAATTTTTCCATTTGAAGATGTACTTTGAATCTAAATGGGGGTCAAAAGTAAGGGACTATTTGGAACTTGCAAATAGTGCAGAAGGGTAGATTTGGAGGTGGAAGTTGCCAGTTAATGAGGATCTCTCTATGCAACAGAAGGAGCTCATGATGGGTATCTTGAATAGCAGATCGGTTACTATTACTGGGCAGTGTGATAGGATTAGGTGGTGTGGATCTCTATCTGGAGAATACTCTTTTCAAGCTAGGTTATTCTATGCTAGATGTAAATGAGGTCACCCACTTCTCTTCTCAAGATATTTGTTGGAAAAAGGATTTACTTCCTAAAGCAGGTGTTTTTGTATGGTTGGCATATAAAGGATGGATCCTCACTGCTGAAAGAAGAAAAAGATTAGGTATGAAAGGACCTACTAGGTGTGCCCTCTGCGAATGTAAGGAGGAATCAACGGATCATTTGTTGATTCAATGTGAGTTTGCAGATCATTGTTGGTCTTTTGTGCAGTAGAAACTGACTTGGCAAGGCCCAAGGGAAAACACTATACAAAAGGTGTTTGATGGATGGCCCCGGATGGCTGGGAAATCTACCTTATCAGGTATTTGGTCAATCACACCTTCCTTGGTGGTGTGGGAGATGTGGAAAGAACATAATAGATGGATTTTCAGAGATGAAAAGGAACCTATTCAAAGGTTCACAAAGAGATTACAACATGCAATCGAGGAGGTGGTAAGCACGACAGCAACACGAAGATAATTTATGAAGATTCCTTATACAAGAGAGGATAGGGCAATTCAAATACAATGGCCAAGAATTAGGTTTTCCTCCCCTGCTGGTGCTCTAGTTACTAGGAAAAGTTTGGGGGTTAAGGATAAAATAACTTGGAAACCACTGGAGGAGGGCTGGATGAAGGCGAATTTTGATGGGGTTGCAAAGAACAATCCTGGCAGGAGTGGTATTGGGGTGATTTTTTGAAATTGTGATGGCGACTCTTTCTTGACTGCATCGAAAAGCTATGAGGATGGCACTAACAATATGTCTGAATGTAAAGCTACACTGCTAACAGTGAGACTTGCAAAACAATATGGCTTTAGTAGATTACATCTGGAAGGGGATTCTTTGTTAGTTGTGCAAGCAATATCCAATTTATCCATAAATGCTTGGCATTTAGAGAATGACATTTTGTTGATCAGGGAGTTGTTATCGACCTTTGACAACTATAAGGTCACCCATATTAAAAGGGAGGGTAATATGGAAGCGGATATACTTTCTAAGCAGGTGGTGGAGTTTGAAGTTGTTGGGGACCTTGTAGTCAATAATTTAAATTTACATCTTAGATCGAAGCAGTAAGTGACTGAGATTTGGTGACGTCATGTAGGCTTGTGTAAGCTTACTATGACATTTTGATGTGCAGTTTTTTCATCATTTCCAGTGCAAGTTGCTCTTTGTGAAAGTACACACGAAGGAGATTTATGAAGGTTTATGATGGCGGTCACAGCATGATGTTGCATTGATGTTTGGCATGCTTTTATGAGAGGTAGGCGTCCTATGACAGATGAGCTTTTAAAAGCATGCTCGATGGTCTATGTTTTTATATTGTCTCTTCTTTGTTTGCGTTGGTGTGCTCTCCTTTTGATTTGAAGGTCTTTGCTGCTTCAATGGAGTCGACGTTCACCTTCCACACTAAACGGAAATAGAAAGGGATTTTCGGCCCGGTCGATGATCATCGAGTGAAATTGTTACTAAAGTGCCCTTCAAAGGAGATTATGAAAGCTTTCCAGTAGACTTTAGGGCCTCTATTCCATAATGGTGATCGTAAATGGAAGTTGCAAGTGGATATTGCAGCCATGATAATGGTGTGCAGTCTAGAATTAGGTGAACATGAAGATTTCATGGCCTGGGTTATTAGGGATTTGTTTGATGAGGAGTTGATAGTGGGGATGGATTCAGTACTTGAATGGGCACATCCTAGGTGGGCATTCAACTATAGTGAATGCTTCTCAGATGAAGAGGAAGGGGTGGAGTTTGGCATTCTTCCCTTTGTTCGATGGCTGAAAAGGGTGGATAGGGTTAGTTACTTGGTGACAAGGCGTGTTGGTTGGGATGGCCTGAAACAGGGCATTGCTAATTTTCTGGAAGGTAAGCGAATGGTGGAGGTGCCGACCACCTTCCCGAGGAAACAACATTCTCTACGATGTAGGTGTGGTGCAGGTGTTGTAAAGGCAAGTTAATTTGGGGTCAATGCTACTCTTTTTGATGCTAATGCTATGGTGTTAGTGTTTTTGGTCTCCCTGTGACTATGTTTGGGGATGGATGGGCGATGGACACATTTTTAGTCTATGGGAGTTTTCTCTTAGTTTTTCATTGGCTTCAGTTCATGTGACTGAAATGCTCGGGGTGGCACTGTTGTAGTAGCTATTTTTGGGCTACTGTTAATGGCCGGTGGGATGTTTTTCTTAGGTTTTCTCGATGAAGATGTCGCGACTTCTTTATTTTTGTCGTGCTTGGGATGGTGTAAGATAATTGGATCAGAGATATAGCATGTCCCCTTTTGGGTCCCTTTATGTTCTTTTATGCAATTGGATGTATGTGGTTTCTTTGGTGTTTGGGATGGGGCTGGTTCTTTTCATCCTTTTGGCTTATAATGGGTTTATGGAAGCAAATTATATTGCTTCCCCACAAACTTGTATCTTTTTTACTATTAATAAAATACTACTTATTACCCACAAAAAAAATGATAAGCGCAACTGTTGAAACACTTCGAACAATGTCGGCTCCAACAAACATTCTCAGGAAACTATGACTGACTGTTGCTAACATCATAACTCAATTGTTATTGCACAACTAACTCTGCGTCCATGAACATAGCATCATAGACATGTCTACAACATGAATATAAGCACACAAGGCTCCATGATAACCATACTGCAACTCACATACAAAACTCTTCCTGGGACACTATCAGGAACACTACTAAACAATCAACTGTATAACTGTCTGTACTCAAAATCAACCTCTGCGCTTATGATATCATGTTGATAACATATCAAGGAAACATATTCTCAAGGATCTCTCCATCTTATGCTGCTTACCATATGTTGTCATCAATGACAAACATACAGTCAACTCAGGCTTGCGGGCAAATCTCCAACAATCTCCCCCTTTGGCATTGATGGCAACATATGGAATGAAAAACACCACCAATCCAAAAGTACAATTATATTATAACATTATCCATTTCCTCATCAAAACTCTCTCAAGGATGAATCCTTCAACTGCCGCAACTTCTACTGATGTTTTTTTATTTTCTGATTACTCCCCCTTACTTCATACTCTAACTGCTTGTTTTCTGTATACTCTTCCTTTCTGCTTGTTTTTCCATGACTATACACTACTCCCCCTTTGACATCAATGGCAAAGGGTGCCAAACAGTTAAGCATCGGTACTACTCCTGAAGTAGAGTAATCAACCATCCATCAATCACTTAGGACTGATGCACTCCTGCAAATACTAATCAAATCCAAGGAAGGGAATTACTCCCATATTCTCCCTAAGATACTCAAAAGTATCCTTCGACAAGGGCTCTGTGAAAATGTCTGCTAACTACTCTTTAGTATTCACATAGTCCAACATTACTTCTTTCTCTACAACTTTCTCTGTTAAGAAATGATACTTTGTGTCTATATGTTTTGTCTTTGCATGCATCACAAGATTCTTTGACATATTGATAGTGCTAGTATTATCACAATGAATAACAATAGGATAATCAATCTATATGCCAAAATCTTTTATCATCTACTTGATCCAAACAATCGTAGAACAATTCAATGTTGTTGCCACATATTATGTTTCTGTTGTTGACTGAGAAATACAATTTTGCTTCTTTCTTGTCCAAGTAACAAGCCTATCTCCAAGAAATACTACTCCTCTTGATGTGCTCTTTCTATCATCAACGCATCCTGCCCAATCTGCATTAGTATACACATGTATCTCTACATTCTCTAATTTAGGATACCATAAACCATAGTCTATAGTTCCCTTCAAATATCTAAATATCCTCTTTACTGCCATAAGGTGACTTTGTCTAGGATCTGCTGCAAATCTCCCAACTATACCAACTGCATAAGAAATATCAAGTCTAGATTGAGTAAGGTAAATGAGTTTACCAATCATAGACTTGTACAAAGTTATGTCCACTACTGTAAAATCATCTTCTTTTGAAATCTTGTATCTAGTAATCATAGGGGTACTTACTTGCTTGCAATCATCCATCTTGAATTTCTTCAATATCTCTTTCACATACTTAGACTGATTTATGAATATACCTTTCTTTGTCTATTGCACATTCAATCCCAAAAAGTACTTAATAGGACCAATCATGCTCATCTCAAATTCACTCTGCATTTATTTAGCAAATTCATCACTAAGCTTATCATTACCACCAAAGATAATATCATCAACTTAAATAGCAACTAACAATAGTCCTTCAGGTGTCTCTCTTATGAAAAAATTACAGTCTGCTACTCCTTTCTTGAATCCAATCTTAGTCAAGTAACCATCAAGTCTCTCATACCATGCTCTAAGAGATTGCTTAAGTCTATAGAGGGCTTTATTCAATTTACATACCACATCAGGTCTATCAGATAGATTGAATCCTTCAGGCTGCTCTATGTACACTTCTTCCTTCAACTCTCCATTTAGGAATGCTGACTTAACATCCATCTAATATACCTTAAAGTCTTTGAATGTTGCATAGGCTAGAAATAACTTTATGGCTTCCAATATGCTTACAGGGGCAAATGTATCAGAAGAATCTATTCCTTCTCTTTGTGCATACCCTTTACACACTAGTCTTCTTACTACTGTACCATCTTCATTCATTTTATTTCTGAATATCCACTTGGTTCCAATCACATTTTTGTCTCTAGGTCTAGGGACCAATTCCCATGTATCATTCTTAATTATATTATCTAGCTCTTATTTCATTGCTTCATGCAAATCTAAATCATTACAAGCATCTTCAACACTTAAGGGTTCAATCTATGAAAGTAAACATACCTCTTGATCAACTGCTGAACTCTTTGCTTTTGATCTTGTCATGACTTTGCTGCTCTGATCTCCAATGATGTCTGATTTAGAATGATATCTAGATGTGAATCTAGGAACATTAGGTGCAGGTCTCTCATCTGCCTTCTATGGTTCTTCTTCACTTGTCTCAGGGTCATTGAATAATACATCAATGCTGTCAAATATTTCTTCAACTACTGCTTCACTACTAGTAGGTCTAGGTTCCTCTTCAATCATAGGTGCATAATCGTGATATCTCTCTTGAATCATAAAATTCTCATCAATCTTTACATGAGCACTTTTAATTATCTTCTTTAATCTCAAGTTAAAACATCTATGAGCTTTGCTTTTAGTAGTAGAGTAACCAAGAAAAACACCTTCATCGCTTCTTGTATCAAACTTGTTAATTGCTTCATCCCTCTTGATGTAGCACTTGCTTCCAAAGATTCTGAAGTATTTCACTATGGGAACATTACCAAACCATAGTTCATAAGGTGTCTTGTCCGTGTCAGGCCTTAAATGAATTCTATTGATGATATAGACTGTTGTATTGACCGCATCTCTCCAATAGGTGTGTGCAACTTTTTCTTCTATCATGATGGTGCACGTTGTATCAAGGATGATCCTATTCCTCCTTTCTACAATCCCATTCTGCTGAGGTGTTCTAGGTGCATTTAACTGTCTCTTTATCCCATGTTCTTTGCAGTATTCATAAAATCTGTCTAAGGTGAATTCTCCTCCTTTGTCTGATCTCAGACACTTTATCTTCAAACTAGTCTCATTTTCAACCTTAGCTTTGAATACTTTGAACTTCTCAAATGCTTCAGATTTATCTCTTAAGAATGCAACCCACATCATTATAGAATAGTCATCTATAAACAAAATAAATTACCTTTCACCATAGTATGATCTTGTTTGAGTTGGTCCACGTAGGTCTGTGTGCACTAGATCCAACTTGTTCTCTATCGAATTATGCTTGCTCCTGAATGAATTCCTCACATGCTTTCCCATCACACATTCCCTACATATAGTATCAAGTGGATTTGCAATACAAGGGAGGTCTCTTATTGCCTTTACATTGCTTATCTTCACTATATTGTCAAAATTGATGTGACATAGTCTTTTATGACATAGCCAACTATCATCTACTTTAGCAACAAAACAAATTGCTTATGAATTAAGCTGAAAAACATTACCTTTAATCTTTGAACCTGATGCAATCATTAATCCTTCCTTGTTATTAATGATGCACGTGTTGCTCTTGAATTCCAACTGATATCCTTTGTCAAGCAACTGTCCAACACTAAGTAGGTTATGTTGCAAACCATCAACATATAAAACATCTTCAGTGTTATTCTTTCCATCCAAGGTGATACTTCCTCTACCAATGATAGGTTTAGGAGTGTTGTCTCCAAATCTAACCATGTTGTCTTTGTATTTGTCTAGATGAACAAATCTATCTTTATCTCCTGTCATATGATGTGAACAATCGCTATCAATGATCCAATCAGTCCTGATGTCCGCTTGTGAAATCAAGGCTAACTCTTGTGCTTTCTTTTCATCTTCCTTTTCTAAATCATCAAACATTCTTTCCAAATATTCAATTGCTACAAATCTAATCTCATCTTCTATTGAATCTTCATCAGATACTCTATCTTCAGCATATTAACACTCTTTATACTTAGGTTTGTAGTTCTTATTCTTTTTTACTCTTGTAGGACATTTAGATGCAAAGTGACCAATCTTGTTACATGAAAAACATTTGAATGGTAATTGACCTTCATATTTTCCTTTTCCTTTTCTTTCTTTCTTAGCAACCATAGCAATAAAATCTTCTAGTTCTCTATCATCATCTTCATCATCAAAATTACCAAAGGTGTTCATAGATTTCTTACCATGGACTGAGGCTTTGAATGTTCTTTTAGGCTCTGTCTTCAATCTTGATATCTCAAAGGCTAAAATCTTGCTAATTAAGGTCTCTCTTTTAAAGTCTTTTGAAGACTGCATAGTCTCATCTAGGATGCTTATCTTGCTGTCATATTCTGGAGTCAAAGTAGTCACCAACTTATCCATTATGTCTTCTTCCAAAATTTCTCCACCATTGTTTTTGATTCCTGCAACTACTTCATTTATCCTCTGGTTGTAGGCTCTGATGTTCTCATCAGGTGGCATCTCCAATGTATTGTATCTTTTCTTCTATGTCTTTCTGCCCACATTCTTGGCTTGAATATCTCCTTCAAACATGTCCTCAAGATACTTCCATATCTTGTAGGCTTTATCAGTTTTCTTGATCTTTGAAAATCCACTGTCAGACAAGGCACTAATAAGGGCTTCTTTGGAAATTTCATTTGAAGTGAACATCCCCTTTTGCTTCAATGTTGCATCATCTTTTGCAAGATCCGCTAAAGAAGGAATCTCAACTTCTTTAGTAGCCATTTCAAAAATTTCAAAAGCTATGCATTGCAACTGTGTCATCATTTTGTTCTTCCAGTCTGGATAGTTTTCTCCATCAAACTTAGGACTTTCTTTTCTGAATAATGCCATATGATCAACCTCAAGCTATTAAACTTCTCTCCGAGGAACTTGGCTCTGATACCAATTGTTAGGAATAGTCCCAAGAGATAACTGAGAGGGGGGGGGGGGGGGTGAATCAATTATCTACAAGATTCAATTCTTTGTCCAATTAAGCACAGAAGAACATTAATAAAATAACACTTGAACACAACACCAAAATTTTGGTTACGAGGAAAGCCAAATAAGTAAAAACCTCGGTGGGAATTAGCACCCACTATAAACTACACTAGAGTATTATTTTCCTTGTTAGAAGATCTTATAACCCTGTTAGGAGTTGATCTTTACAATGCATTAAGTACAGTGACCTGGTCAAGATTTAGACCCTGTTAGGAGTTTTTTACAACTAACCCTGTTAGGGGTGAGGACGCACTGTCCGAGAGCTCACTGCTCAAAGGGGTGAAGCCTGCAACCTTCTAGATAACATATATACACTATATCTAGATTTGGTGAACTACGAGGTAGACCTATTGTCTTGATCAGTTCCAATGAATAGCACACACTTGTTCTTCTTTGTCACATAGACCTTCTACTGATGACTTGGTACTTCACATCTTTTGCTCTGCTCTTCTCTTTCAACTCAATGCCATACCTACAATCAACAAACTGACTAACTATAAGTATCTTTCTCCAAATGATATAATCAAGTCGGCCTGTTAGAACTTCCTTGAAATCTTATTAGATAAACAATACAACTCTCCTCTAACATCTTAGTCAACTCAACTAAGCACGCAACACAAATAAAGACCACACAACTCCATATGAGTAGACGCGTCGCTTCACACTATCGACTCCACAAAATTAACTGCTACTTTCTTCTCATACTGAATTGTGATCTGCACTCTTAACTAAACAATTTTAACTCTCATCCAAACATAATCCCATGCACGCATATCATAATGATAAGCACAACTATTGAAACACTCCAAACACTGTCAACTACAACAAATATTCTCAGGAAACTGTGACTGACTATTGCTAAAATCATAAATCAATTGTTACTGTACAACTAACTCTGCGTCCATGAACATAGCATCATAGACATGTCTACAACATTAATATAAGAACACAAGGCTTCATGATAACCATACTAAAAATCACATACAGAACTCTTCTTGGGACACTGTCAGGAACACTACTAAACAATCAACTGTATAACTGTCTGTACTCATAATCAACCTCTGCGCTTATGATATCATGTTGATAACATATCAAGGCAACATATGCTCAAGGCTCTCTCCATCGCATGTTGCTTACCATATGTTGTCATCAATGACAAACATATAGTCAACTTAGGCTTGCTGAAAATCTCCAACAATTTTCACATGTGATCATATTCTCGAGACTTGCATTTTATGTCCTTCTATCGAGATCACATGTACTAATTCTCTTAATGATTCTTGTGTTGCTAGAATTTTGGCTTCTCATGATAAAGTGCAAGCAGGATATGTGTTATCTTCTAGACATAGTTCCTAAGAATGACTACTTAAAAACATTGTAGGTTTATTTTTGGAGTCATACCTTGAGATTTGGGAGCTACCATTAATGATATTCATCTTATCTTTGATAAAGATGATCCTTCTTAAGTTATTTTGAAGGAACAATTTGGCCCTCTTCTTCATTCTCTACATGATCATCCTTCACAGTTTGACATGACTATGGATACTTTGGACTAACATTTAGAAGAGGTCTATTTATATTTAAAGGAGATACTTGAGTCTTTGGATATTTTTCTACATTTATTTTCACTAGATCATAGATTTTCATTTTCAGTAGTGTGGGATAATACACCTGATTTGGAAGGGGAAACTCTCAACATGACATGGGGACACTTGAGAAAATTTTAGAGACTCTATATATCTTGAGATTTCTTCATACACATTCCTTTGAGGAATTGGGAGACTTCATTCATACACCTTTAGTTTTGTTTCTTCCTAAGGGAGGAACATTTTTCAATGATCGTGGAGCATCTTCTACATCTAGTGTGGATCATCTATCATTGGTGTACATTCTACATTGAGGCGGGGGGGGGTTGGTACTTGGGCTCTCTTCTTCGTTCTTATCAGAGAGACATTTTCCTCAAATGAGGTTTTGATCTTCTCATACATTATTGATACCATTTTTTGTTTTCATATCTTTTTGGGGGAGGAGTTTTGTCCCATTGGATTTTCTCTTTTTCTCCATTTGTGAGAGATTGCATTTGCATGTAGATAGGTACCTAAATATGGACTAGTATCCAGGACCCATTTTGAATTGTTATCTTTTGTACATTCTCCCTAAGTTTCACTTAAAGGGGAGTGTTGGTATAATTAAGACATTTCACCTTGGGTAATTGTTACCTAGGTCCTAATTACACTTTACTTAATCTTACTTATGGAATTGCATAGGAGTAGTTGGAGTGTTTCCACTTTATGTGGACTTGTCACATTATTATTTTATCATATAAACTTATACTATATGGACTTTTCCACTTTGGAGGGTGATCCACATGTAGTCAACACGTGACTCCACCTTTTGTGGTGTTTGATGAGCTCAATTTATGGCTCATTTTTATTAAATATTTTGATATTTATCCTACTATTGTTAAGGGTTTAGGACATGTTTTCTGATACTTTTCATGATGTTTCCTTAAAATTATCAAGCATGATACATGAAATTATCTTTGGAACCTTTTTGTTAATACTAATCTTTTATGAGATATATTTATGTCAATATTGCATGTGATTGAATAAATGTTATTCTGAACTGATCATGAGTATGCAAATGTTTTGTGCATGCTAATATCATGATGTAGTTATGAACGAAGCTTAGAAAGTGGAAGAAACTCCTACTAGTTGCTCGATCATTGATGAAGTCAAATAAGACAAAGTGTTGAGGAAGTCAAATGATTAAATATTTACAACTTTTGTGGAAGTGATAACTCTACCTTCAATGCTTGTGTTTGTTAGTTGAGAAAATATAGGAGGGTTTATTGTGCTAGATCTTCTCTGTAGCAAGATTGAGCTACCTAAGTTCTACCCATGCACAACTTCCTCCCCTTTCATGTTTGAATTTTGTCCTCTTAGCTTGTTGGGAGTGGACCGACTAAGTAGTTAGAAGAACTTGTTGGAAATGACAATTGAAGCAATTGTTGTATTGTCATTGATGTAAAACCTTAACTGGTAAGACTATTACTATTTAAGAAAGTACTATATCTATTTGATTGTTGCTAAGGGGTAAGGCAAGGTTGGTAACAATAGCACCTAAGGAAAGGTTGAGTTATCTTGATACTTCAATGAGTACTTGATTATGTGGCACAATGATAAGATAATGTATTGTTTATCTAAGTAAGAATGAAGACTAAACTAGTAGGCTTAACCGAGCAAAAGTGAAGAAATCTAGTGTAAGCTGAGTGTTGTTAGTGTTGATCAAGCTAGTCTATGCCGAGTAAATTCAGTGTTGACCGAACACGAGTTAATTGCTGAGGAAGATAGTGTTAGCTGAGGAAACAGTTTATGAGGTGACCGAGCTTTCTAGTGAAGACTGAGAAGTTGAACACAGTATTGACCGAGCATCAGTATTTTGCATTTGAGGAAGAGTTCAGATTTCCAGCTGACATCGTTAAATTCTTGGATTATGTAAAACATGTTGACTTTATTTATTGATTGTATGAAAGCATTTAATGCACTATAAAATGTTTTATTGTAAATCTATTAAGAGATTCGAGATATTTCTAGAAGGATAGCTGAAGAACACAATGTAGGACGGATTTAATGAATCTGACCTAACCCTAAGATCTACAAAGGAGATTAAGCGACAAAAGATGTATTGACCTAATAGAGGAAGTATTAAGGAAACCTAAGCTAGAGGTTGAAGAGAGGTGGATGTTGGTAGTGTTGTTGATATTATTGATTGTCTAAGCAGAGAAGGCTGAAGGAGAAGTCTTGTGATTGCTTGAAGAGAGTTCCGAGTAGATCAGTGATGGAGATGGTAAAGGTTCACAGTTAGTAAGCTAGCATATGTGTACGAAATTGGATCTGATATTTGCAAAGTGAGTTGTATATTTTTTAGATCAATACTACTGCTACTTTCTAACCATTGTAATAGTCAAAATCCTTTTAACAAAGGTTGACCTAATAGTCATAGGTATAAATCCTTTGAACAAGGTTGCATTCTAATGGAGTGTATGTAAGTCCTATAACAAGGCACACTTTTAATAGAGTGGTTTAAATCCTTTAACCGGGTCACACCTGACAGTGTGTTTGTAACCTTTGACAGGGTTGGTTTTTCACTGAGCTCACTTCAAAAGAGTGAACATAATAGTAACATGTTACAAAGTGGTTTTTCCCAAATTGGGTTTCTACTATAAATCTTGGTGTTGATACTTGTGTGAATGTTTTGGTTTGAACATTTATGTGTTTTACAAGTTAGATGCTATTGGATAAGTGGACTGCACTATTATATGTTTCTATTATGCAATCAGTAATGACCGAGTAGCTGTTGGTTATTAGATTTGATTTGTTTAAGAGTTTAAAGTTTGTTTTTATACATCTGGACCTAAGAACAACTAATTCACCCCCCCTCTCTGTTGTTCTAAATCATATTAACAATTGGTATCAGAGCTGTTGGTGCTTACAGAGAACAAGTTTGAAGGTACTTGAAGCAAATGATCAAGATGTATAAGAAGAAGGTACCAAAGCTGAATAAGGAGAACTTCCCTACCTGGAAAAGCTTGATGAAGCTACATCTGGCTGGTATTGGTGATTCTACAAAGTATTACATTGAGCATGACTATGTCAAACCTGTTGCACCTCTAACTACCGAGGAGATGAAAGCTAAACAAGAGCACAACCAAGCAATGTTGGAGATTGTGTCTACCCTAAGTTATCTAGAATTTGAAGACATCAAATACTGCAGTAATGCAAATAAAATATGGGACACCCTTGCAAACATTTATGGCGGTGACATAAATGTGTTAAGAGCAAAAGTTGAGAGCCTAAGAGGTAAATTTGATGAAATGAGAATGCAAGAAGGTGAGAATATTGCACAATATTGTGGTAGAATAAAAGAAGTTGTAAATGCTATTAGAGGAGCAAATGGAACTATTGAGGATGAAACTGTAATAGGAAAAGTATTGAGAACTCTGTGTCCTATCTATGCAATCAAAATTTCTACAATTCAAGAACCTAGATGTAACTCTACTAATGCTCTTACTTTGGAAATTTTGGTTGGTAAGCTCACTACTTTTGAACTTTCTAACTATGATAACTTCACTGTTGGTAATATTGAATCTTCTTTTAAGTCACAAATGGCTCTGAGTAAGTCAAAGAAGGAAAACTAAAGATGCATCAATGAAAGTGAAAGTGAAAGTGACAGTGAAACATCTGATGAAGAACTTGAGGATCTAGAAGCTCTTTTGGTTAGAAGACTGAAAAGGGGAAAAGGAAGGTACAAAGGTAAACTCCCTATTATATGTTTTTCATGTAATAAAGTTGGTCATATAGCTGCTAGATGTCCTAACAGGGATAATAAGGATGAAGAAAGAGATAACAAGCATAAAGACAAAAGAGAAGATAGAGGTTACCAAAGATACAAGGACTACAAAGGAAAAGGGAGGAAATCTTGCTACATTGCCAAAGAAGAGACTGACACTGATAGTGATGATTTTGAAATTGAGGTTGTCTATGTTGCAATGAAAGATGAATTTGATGAGGATGAAAAAACTGCATTGATATCTTATGTGAACAAAAATGATAAATGGATTATTAACAGTGGTTGTTCACATCATATGACTGGAGATAAGAGTGAGTTTGATAGCTTAGATCATTATAAAGGCAGGAGTGTGAAATTTGGTAATGATGCACCATGTCCTGTTAAAGGAAAATGATTGATTAAGCCGACTGATAAGATCACTTGTGAAAATGCTTATTGGGTTGACGGTATTAACTATAATCTGCTAAGGGTTGCACAACTTAATAGCACTTGCTACCGAGTGGAATTTCATCACAAAAGGCCAAAATATTTGGTGCCACTGGTGAACTGATTGGAAGTGGAGAACAGACAAGAGGTAATTTGTTCTATCTAGACCTATCTAAAGAAACATATATGATTGCACAAATTAATGATATTTGGTTATGGCATAAGCAGCTATGTCATGTTAACTTTGATAATCTGGTAGAAATTAGTAAGAAAAAGAAAGTGAGAGGTCTACCTAAATTGAAGAAACCCGAGAATGTAATATGCAAAGAATGTCAATTGGGTAAGATGACAAAGTCTAGTTTCAAGAGAAAAACTTTTACTTCTGAGAATATCTTAGATTTGGTTCATACTGACCTTTGTGGACTGATGGGTGTACAAAGCTATTGTGGTGCTAGATATTTTATCCTATTTGTTGATGATTATACCAGAATGATGCATGTAATGTTCTTAAAAGAAAAATCTAATGCTTTTCAAAATTTTAAGTGGTATGTGGCTAAGGTTGAAAAAGAGACAGGTAAGAACCTGAAGTGTCTGAGATCTGACTAAGGTGGAGAATTTATATCTAATGAATTTAATTTATTTTGCAATGATAGAGGGATCAAAAGACAAATGTCTGCACCTAGAACTCCTCCACAGAATGATATAGTAGAGAGAAGGAACAAATCTATTTTGGACTGTGCAAGGACATTAATGATTGGAAAGAATGTTGCACATAAGTATTGGAAAGAAGCTATAAGTACAGCTATTTATACTCTTAACCGAGTACAGATAAAAAAAGGTACAAATTTGACACCCTATGAATTATGGCATGGGTATGCACTGAATGTAAAGTACTTTAGAATTTTTGGAAGTAAGTGCTACATATTAAAGGATAGTAGAAATGGAAAATTTGATGCTAAAAGTGATGAGGGTATATTCCTAGGCTATTCCATAAAAAGTAAAGCTTATAAGTGCTTGAACTCTAATACTAACAGAATTGTGGAAAGTGTGAATGTCAAAGTTGATGAGTATGCAGATAAAAATGAAGTTGACAATAAAAGAGAACCAAAAGATTACAGATCTTTTGTGTATATAGAGGAAGAAGAGGCAAGTGACAGACCTACACCTGATGCTGAGTCTCAGGTAAGCAATGTTGAGCATCAGGATAACAATGCCGAGAGAGAAGAAGAACTTGCCGAGCGACAGGAAGAAGCTATCGAGTATCAGGAAGAGGTTGCTGAGCATTCAGAAGCTGAATCTAACAATCTTGTTGGTGAGCCTAATGAGAAAAATGAAAGAAGAGAAGAACCTGTTCTAGCACAAGATGTAAGGAGACATCACAAACCTGAATAGATTATTGGAGATAAAGATACTGGAATTGAGACCAGAAGCAAGGCAAGAGATCCAAAATGTTTACTATGTGAATTTGAGCCTAAGATAACAAAGGAGGCATTAGAAAATGAAGACTGGATAGAAGCAATGAATGAAGAGATAGACTAGATAGAGAAGAATGATACCTGGACTCTGGTGCCGAGACCAGAAAATAAAAATGTCATTGGGACAAAGTGGGTATTTTGAAATAAGTTGAATGAGCATGGTCATATCACAAGAAATAAAGCTAAGCTGGTATGGAAAGGCTATGCACAAGAAGAAGGATTAGATTATGGGGAGACATTTTCTCCTGTAGCTAGATTGGAAGGAGTAAGAACTCTGCTTGCACATGCTACTTATAAAGATTTCAAGGTATACCAAATGGATGTCAAGTCTACATTTTTAAATGGTATATTAGAAGAAGAAGTGTATATTGAACAACCAGAAGGATTTGTTGATCCAAACAGAAGACACATGGTTTGCAAACTAAATAAAGCACTATATGGACTGAAGCAAGCTCCCAGAGCATGGTATGAGAGATTACACAACTACCTAATACAGATTGGATTCTCAAGGACAAATGACACAAGCAATATATACATGAAAGATGAAGAAGGTAAAGGAATCTTGTTAGCTAAGATCTTTTTAGATGATATTATATTTGGTGGACAAGATGCCTTGTGTAAGAAATTTTCAAATGAAATGAAAACTGAATTTGAAATGAGTATGTTTGGGGAGATCAAATTTTTTGTTGGTTTACAAGTATATTAGATGGAGAAAGGAATTTTCATCACCCAGTCTAAATATGTTCATGAGATACTGAAAACCTTTGGTATGGAAGATTCAAGGCCAGTAAGTACTCCCATGGCTACTGGACAAAAGTTGTCTAAAAATGATGATGCTGTAGAAGTTAACCATACTTTGTATAGATCTATGATCAGAAAGCTACAATATGTTGTACATAGTAGACCGGATATTACATTAGCTATTGGGATTGTGGCAAGATTCTCTACCAATCCTAAGGAAACTCACATGATGGAAGTTAAAAGAATCATGAGATATTTGAAGGGAACTGCTGACTATGGATTATACTACAAGAAGCATGACAAGTTTGAACTGAGAGTGTATACAGATGTTGATTGGGCAGGAAATGTAGATGATAGAAAAAGTACTAGTGGTGGAGCTTTCTTTCTTGGATAGAGATTAGTTTCCTGGACAAACAAGAAATAGAATTGCATTTCTCAATCTACTGCTGAAGCTGAGTATGTGGTTGCAGCTGTGAACTGTTCAAATTTGATATGGATAAAGCAATTGTTGGTAGGCATGAAAGAAGAAATCACTGAACCAGTTGTCATTTTTTGTGACAACACAAGTGCTATCAACATCTCTAAGAATCCAGTGATGCACACAAAGACCAAACACATTGCCATCAAGTATCATTACTTGAGAGAACTGGTACAAGATAAAGAGGTCTGCATGGAATATGTGAATACAAAGGAACAACTAGTAGACATATTCGCTAAGGCTTTACCTAAAGAAGCTCATGAATACCTGAGAAGTCAATTAGGGGTCCTTCCCCTAACTGAGGCTGCCTAGTCAAGCTAGGAGCACTGCATCAAATGTGTTGCACAAAATATCTAACAAATTGATGCAGAGAAAGGTCACACTTTAGGAGTAGCCTAGAGTTGTGAAAAGCACAACACATACAAGAATTAGTCATAAGCAAAGATGACAGAGGGAGAAATACTATTATTGAACTGAAAAGATGATATCTACATCTATAGGATGTATGTTTTTGTTGCTACTTTGGAATTTTTGTCAAAGAGGGAGATGATCATAGATGAATACACAGAATGAGAAGATCAAGACAGAGGGAGAAATTCAATGGATGGTCAAGCATGGCTAATTGATTCTATATCAGAATGAAGCTAAGGATATTATTAATATTTCTGATGGATAGATAAAGTTTTTGGATTGGTTGGTAATTCATGTGATATTCATATGGTGTTGCCATCAATGCCAAAGAGGGAGATTGTTGGAAATGACAATTGAAGCAATTTTTGTATTGTCATTGATGTCAAACCTTAACTAGTAAGACTATTACTATTTAAGAAAGTACTATATCTATTTGATTGTTGCTAAGGGGTAAGGCAAGGTTGGTAACAATAGCACCTAAGGAAAGGTTGAGTTATCTTGATACTTCAATGAGTACTTGATTATGTGGCACAATGATAAGATAATGTATTGTTTATCTAAGTAAGAATGAAGACTAAAATGGTAGGCTTAACCAAGAAAAAGTGAAGAAATCTAGTGTAAGCCGAGTGTTGTTAGTGTCGACCGAGCTAGTATATGCCGAGTAAATTCAGTGTTGATCGAACACTAGTTAATTACCGAGGAAGATAGTGTTAGCTGAGGAAACAGTTTATGAGGTGACCAAGCTTTCTAGTGAAGACCGAGAAGTTGAACACAGTATTGACCGAGCATCAGTATTTTGCATTTAAGGAAGAATTTAGATTTCCAGCTGACATCATTGAATTCTTGGATTATGTAAAATATGTTGACTTTATTTATTGATTATATGAAAGCATTTAATGCACTGTAAAACATTTTATTGTAAATCTATTAAGAGATTCAAGATATTTCTAGAAGGATAGTCGAAGAACACAATGTAGGATGGATTCAATGAATCTGACCTAACCCTAAGATCTACAAAGGAGATTAAGCGGCAAAAGATGTATTGACCTAATAGAGGAAGTATTAAGGAAACCTAAGCTAGAGGTTGAAGAGAGGTGGATGCTGGTAGTGTTGTTGATATTATTGACTGTCTAAGCAAAGAAGGTTGAAGGAGAAGTGTTGTGATTGCTTGAAGAGAGTTCCGAGCAGATCAGTGATGGAGATGGTAAAAGTTCACAGTTAGTAAGCCAACATATGTGTATGGAATTGGATCTGATATTTGCAAAGTGAGTTGTATATTTTTTAGATCAATACTACTGCTACTTTCTAACCATTGTAACAGTTAAAATCTTTTTAACAGAGGTTGACCTAACAGTCATAGGTATAAATCCTTTAAACAAGGTTGCATTCTAATTGAGTGTATGTATGTCCTATAACAAGGCACACTTTTAACATAGTGGTTTAAATCCTTTAATCGGGTCACACTTGACAGTGTGTTTGTAACCTTTGACAGGATTGGCTTTTCATCGAGCTCACTTCAGAAGAGTGAACATAATAGTAACATGTTACAAAGTGATTTTTCCCAAATTGGGTTTCCACTATAAATCCTGGTGTTGATACTTGTGTGAATGTTTTGGTTTGAACATTTCTATGTTTTACAAGTTAGATGCTATTGGATAAGTGGATTGCACTGTTATATGTTTCTGTTATGCAATCAGTAATGACCGAGTAGCTGTTGGTTATTAGATCTGATTTGTTGAAGAGTTTAAAGTTTGTTTTTATACATCTGGACCCGAGAACAACTGATTCACCCCCCCTCTCTGTTGTTCTAAATCATATTATCAAAAAATTTATTCTATAAATAATACTCAATTGTTCCTCTAGGAGGTTAAAACTTTTGAATGTTGTAATCTTGCTTTCAGTTTACTATTTTAAGGAAATAAAATCTTATTTGATGTTATGCTATAACAAAGTTCAAAATGAATTTTCTTTAATTTATTGTATATGAGATAAGTTATGGAAGAATCACTAAAGGGGGGCCACTTGAGGAGAATCCCATCCATTTTGTTGAATTAGGTAAATTTTTGTTAAGTAGTTAGATTCAGCCATCGAAATTAGATTCAATCCTCGTAGTTGTCTGCTCCTGCAGCCACTAGATTTAATTTTGTGATTCTTCCTACAACTAAAGTAGAACAAAGTAGTTCCTTGTATTTTTTCTAAAGGATATACTTTTGTTAGTTGTTCCACTAATATTATTTGTTGATGCATGTTTAGTGTTAATTTTATTTCCTTTAAAGTACTTTACTTTCCAACAGTCATTTCCTTTCCACTTAGAATAGGTACGACTTTAGTTACTTCTTAGTACATATACTGTGTTCCACCGTTTCAAGTTTCACGTCCCAAGTTGACATATAAATGAGTCTTAATGGTAAGGATATACCTGCTTATTATGGATGTCTAGTCTCTAAGTCATGGTTTTGTAAACCTAGTTATTGAATCATTAAAGGAGTCCAATATTTTTGGCATCAATTTTGAGGATGGTATCAAAATGGGAACTTATTAAAGTCATAGAATTTGAATTATTACATTTTGTTCAAAATTTTAATCTTATCTAAGACTTATTTGATCATAAGTCCCATCACTATGTTCAATCTGTTAGATGAGTATATTGGAAATTGAGTAAAGAATTGTATGTATAGGGGTAGAAGAAGGGATGATTTTTGAATATTATTTCCTAATGAACCAAACTTTGAAAACCAATCCCTTGACCTACCTAATGAATTTGAGATAAATCCTTTTTGCTGATCTGTTTACCCCTTTGACTAGATCATCATTCTTTGAAGATCATTTGCCTCAATCACTTGTTGAGAAACATCCCTGCCTCGACCATTCCTAAATTTTATGGGCTAGTAATAGAGGACCTTGTTGGAATTGTAGATGATATAAGGAGAATTTTGTGTGAACACTTAGTGCATATTTGATGTTGGTTGTCATTGATGGCAATCATGTAGTCAACTAGTTGAGCACTTGGTTGAATACTTTGAGCAACAGATAGTTAATAAGATGAAGCAATTAAATAGATAGTGTATCATGGTCATTTTATGTCATAAGATGAACATTTAAAAATAATATTGCAAAGTATAGGATGCTATTCAAACCGGTGAAGTAGTTTGATTCAACAGGTAAACAAAGAGTAAGATAGGTAAACCAAAAAATTGACTAAGTACAAATCGGTGAATAGAGTGAAGTCAAATTTTGGAACCGGTAAAGGAAGTTGACTTGTAATACAAATTGGTTAAAGGGATAAGAGTATTGAAAACATGTGAATACAATTTTGTGACTGTAACTCAGTAAGGCAAACATGTAGCTAGTTTGGTTATGTTTCAACCGGTCAGCAATAAAGTTCATAGTTTATCAAGTTGACTTAGACAAATCGGTGAGAGGTAATGATTTTTGTAGATGTAATGAATCTAGACATTCATGAAGTAAAGTATGGTAAAAAAGGAATCATTTCATTACATTTACTGGGATTGCAACCTTGAGTGTGTATGATTCCTAGGTGGATTTAGAGCAAATAGGAAATAAGTTTGTCTTATTGGGTATGAAAACATAGATGCAAGAATTAAATAAGGTGATGAAGGTAAAACATGTTATGGTTGAAGAATTTTTTTTTTATGGTGATTAGGGTTGATTATTGGAACCCTAAATGTGTTTTTGAGTAAAGGTATGAAATCTATTTAATGTTTTTGGTCAGATAGACAAAGAGAGAGAGTTGGAGAAACATAATAGTACAGTATTAGAAAAATCTTAAGGTGTGATCAAGTGATTCAGTGGAGCAATCAAAGGTCAATGAAGAGTAGTGTATGAACTTCAAGGATCTGATTCAATAAGTATGCGCTACTATTTAGGTCATTAATCTTGTTGTTTCTTAGCTGCTACACCAAGTTTGTAAATCCTTTAATAAGGTAGTTCTTAGCAGGACTTATTTGTAAATCCCTTAACCGGGTGCACTCTTGACAGAGTTGTAAAAATACTCTAGCAAGGTAGATTTTTATAGGTCTTTCAAATAATCCTAATAGGGTATTAGTCACTTCTAACAGTGTGAGTCTCTAGAAGAGACATTGTGAGCCTTTAACAAGGCAAACTTCATAACTGTCGTGAGAAGTTTCATGGGTGACAATTCCCATCGTGGTTTTTTCCCTTTGACCAAGGGTTTCCATGATAAAAATATGGTGTTGTGTGTAAATGTTGCTTGTGTGGGTGAGCTACATGTTTATGTTTCTGATTAAAGTTGCATGCATTATTTATTTACAAGTTCAGTTTATTGCTATTATGGTTAATTAGTAAAAAAGGTAATAAGTTTGTAAGTACTGATTCACCCCCCACCCCTCGGTACCTATTAATTCCAACAAACCCAAATACTTTTTGTTTAAATTTGACATCCTTTGTAGAAGCTATGATTATGTAGGCTTAAATTGTTTCCTACTACACTAGAAGAATCTGCACTGAGATTTTTCATGAGCTTAGGTAGGAACATTGTTGATACTTGGGAAGAGATATAAAAAAAGCTTCTTGATAAGTATAAAGAATATTGTAGAGGTAGTGATATAAGAGGAGATGATATCTTCAAGATGCATCAAAAGAAGGATGAAAGCCTACAAGACTATATAGGAAGGTTCTTGTTTAGTCTCTAAAAATTCCAGCATCATGCACTTAGTGAAGAGTCCCAAAAGTTGTTATTCCTTAGAGGAATTAATGAGAATTATATTGAGGCTTTAGAATTGATGGGATAAGGAGATATCACTCAAGAAACTTGGAATGATATTAGGAAGATATGTCAAAATTTCTCCTAGGCAGCCATGGAGAAAGGTAGAGATGTATACATGAAAATTCACCCTTTAGTCAAATACAAACAATGCAAAACAATTTAAAAAAAGACATTCAACCAAATAAGATTAGAGCATACCTCTGATTGAGCTTGAATGAAAGCACCCTCATTCCATTGATTTTCTCTTTGATAGATAAATGTGGCTATACTCTCCAAACACTCTAGTTATTGTTCCCCGAATGATTGGTAAACTCAATATGGATGAAATGGAGTTCTAAATATGAAACTATATGGAGAAATGATGAAGCAAGTGAAATAGAGATGTTATAAAACTAGTGAGGGTGGTAATAAAAACAAGCTATGTTAACCATGATGCTAAACTATGATACAAGATGATAAAATGCTATTATATTGCCAAAACATTCAAATGATCTTCTAAGTTCTAAAATGAATTCAACATGATAACAATGCATATGAAGGATAGTTTTCTAAAAGAAAACTAACATGATAACTATGCAAATGAGAGAGTAATCTACAAAATATTTAGCATGATAGCAATATAAAAATGCAAGTGATGAAATTCTCAAAGAGAAGCTCTTATTTATAGGATTTGGAGGGAAATGAAGGGTTGAGATTCAAAATTAAATGAAGAGATAGGATTCAAATGATCAATGACGTAGATGCCAAATGGAGGCTAAGTGGATTCTATGAAAGCAAAGTGGTTTTTCATGCAAGATGCATGGGTTTCTCACACATGTGGGAGCAACCTTTGAAAGTGACAGCTCATTAAGGTGAGGAAACAAAGAAAAAGAGGGAAGGTGCCCAAGATGTCTCACACATGTGTGAGTAAATCCCAAAGAAGAAAGAGGGTAAAATCATGTAATAATGTAGGTATTTTAAGAAAGGTGGTTAGCCACCTTGGAAAGGGTTGCTCACACATATGATCAACATTAGAAGGCTAATTGTTGTATGAATCACAAAATTAGTCTTAATTAATGATGATTAGCAAAAAATGTAGGCTTAGAGATGATGGTGATGGATGTAGGTTAAGGGTTTAGGATAGGTTTAGATTTAATTAATTAGGAATCACTTAAATCAAGGATTAGGATTTGAGGGGATATTTAAATAATAATATTATTTAAATAAAGGTGTAGAAAGGGATTTAATGTATTTAATTAAACTTAAATACATTAGGAACTTATAAAGAATGTGAATATAATTAACAAAATAAACTAAATTAATTATAAAGAAGCATAGTAATACAACTAATTAATAAAAAAATTATATTACTAAGGTTGGTTAATTAAATAACATTTACTCAATTAAGGGGTTAATTTAGCATAGAAATGGAAGGGACCTTTTTAGACATCTACATTTCACCCTTCTTTAATGCGATGTTGGAAATGGCATTGTGTCAAAGTGATGAAAGTGGAAGGGTGTGCCCCCTCAAGAAAATAACACAAAAAAATAATTTTGGGGATTTTACCTAAAAGAGGCAAAAAATAAGAAAAAAGGATGAGAGCATAGAAGAAAGGAGAAATTTGCATGACCAATAGAGTGGTAGGAGAGAATGATAGGGAAAATGGTGTTTGAGAAGAAATGGGGGGCTAAGGAGGCTACAAGTAGGTCTAGAGGGTCCTATAAGAGGTCATTTTCAACATATCCAAGTGAAAAATGAGAGCTACAGGTAAAAAAAATGGCAGAAATAAGGTAGAAGAACCAGCTTGGGGAGTGCGTGTAGGTGTACCAACTTGGTTGATAGAGTATGAACCTTCAGTAAGTACCTCAACACAACCTTGTACTTTTATTTCATTGTATTTATTTCACTTTTAGGTTTTTGTATGAGAATTTATGGGGGTTTAAATGTTAGCAAGGTAAAGGAATTGATCGAAGGATCAACATCAGTGCTAATGTCGATCCTAGGATTGACACCTCTACTATCGTGGGTAGGATAGATTACAAGTGGAAGCACTAATCTGGTGACCAATGTTTCTATTGAGATTGGGGTTAGAGTTTTGACATCGGATCGACATATGCATCAACCAATTGACTTTTCCACCAAGGGAAGCTGAAGGCTATGAAAAGAGGGGGAAACAGGATTAGGAAGTGTTGATAAAAACTTCAAGGATGGGTTTAGGTTATAATAGGGGTGTGATACACCAAAATGGGTTGGGATGGGAACAAAAAAGGCATAGTTAAAGAAAAGGTTGATTAACACAAGGCTGAATGGATGCATGCTTAGTTTCCACCACTCGGGTTGTGTGAGCATTAACCAATGATTATGGAGCTATGCAAGCAGCTGATAGAGGAGGAGTGGGGATAGTGGTGATTATAGAACTAGATCACGTACATCAATGTCATAGACTATAAGTGCATGATATGATGTTGATTGTATTGGTGGAGCGATGGCACAATGAGACATCATCATTTCACCTCCTAACTAAGGAGGCTACCATTACACTTTTAGATGTGTGGAGGATATATCAAGTCCCTATCAGAGGGGATATCCTAGAGTATAGGTTGGAGGACATCAAGTACTACATGCAACTGGCATTTGAGCAATCTATGAGGAGGATTCTGATGTGTTAGACACATATGCGATTGAGGTGAACGGTGGAGAGGAGATTGCCATGATTAGAACTATACCTGGTAGGGTTGATCAGAGGTTGCAAGCAACCAAATCTATCAATGCATGGATTCTTAATGGGTTGGACCAAAACATTATATCTAATAATGGAGACTAGTAGCATATTTTGTTGGGGGTAGACTATCATAGGTCAATTGTATCATGATCTATACATGTGTGCATATCAAGGGTACAAGAACCTAGGGACGGGTGTGGCATTAATAGTAGTCTAGGCCTAGAAGAATATCATGATGATGTAGTCATTGAGGATATGAGACCTACAGAGGGGTGATCTATACTCATGCCAATATTGGCCACTGATTTCATATTCTTTAGTGGGAGCTACAAGATTTTGGAAGAGGATTATTGATGCATTATAGGTGTTCTCATGGACACCATACATGCATTACAAGGCTTGGGGAGGGGATGATGAGGATGGAAATGATGATATCTATTTATCTAGTTATTGTACAATAAAATTGGTGGCTAATAGGGAGGATAATCCATTAGATAGAGAGCTACAAACTAACCTAAGTCATAAGACAATTTGACATTATGCATGATGTGGTTGGAGAGGGGCTACTATGCCCTCATGTCACTAAGGAGATAAGGGTATGGGTCAAGTCCACATACATTGTTTCAATGCACCCAAGATGGTTAGGGATGGCCCCAGTCCCATGGATCAGGAGTTAAGGAGTACAAGATGTGGGAGTGACACTCGCCTATGTAGCATGGTGAGTAGAACATAGGCTAGTGTCACTGGTTGATACAGGGCATGTGGAGAATGATGAGCATCCTAGAGAGGACATGGATGTGGGTGAGGAGATAGGGGATGATCATTGTCATCATCATCATGGTGATGTGGGAGATAATGGTGTAGAGTCCTCGATGGTAGGAGAGGCTAGGGTATGACAATGAAGGGAACCATTGTCTCAAAGAGTGAGGGAAACAACACCAACATAATTGTAGGGAGTACAAGGACATGCACAAGCATAGGGAAAAGTTGTGCAGATATAGGAACCAAGGGAAAAAGGGTCATAGGGTAGTGCTTAGACTAGGGGAAGAAGAAAGGGTAGTGTTAGATACAGTCCCTAGGATGGACTACGAGAGCCTACATGATAGATTAAGGGTGAAGAGAAGGGAGAGGGATGAGCTTAGGACATAGGCAATGAATCTAGAGCTTGAGAGAGCTACAACCATGGTAGAGAGGGACAACCTCCAAGATGATATAGTATAAATATAGAGGGAGAGGGATACTAAGAGGGCATGGATTGTGAGTCTAGAGATAACATTAGCTATAACCTAGAGGGAGAAGGATGTAGTGCAACAACTAGTAGAGGGCCTATATAGATCCCTCGAGACCACCATAGATGATGCAAGGAGGGTTCAGATGGAGACTAGTGGGAGTTGGTTGGGATAGGAGTAGATGGGGCTCAACAACAAATAGCTCAGCTGACAACAGATTTGATTGAGGCACAAAGACAACCAACACAATAAAAAGTTGACATGAGATATCCCGACATGCGGTGGTGTTAGGGGGTTTCTCATAGATGTGTGTGTGAATTTTGTACCTAGCTATAGACACAACACTTCAGTAAAACATTAGAGGTTAGCAAAAACCAAAATATGCAATGGAATGGAAACTAAACTAACCAGGTGATTTACTGCCTTCTAGTAGATGCGAGTATGATACTCTCAGATCATATCGAGATTAGTGACAATGCAACACCTAAAAAAAGGATTTGAATGCAAAATATGAAAGACTATGAATGCAGATTAAGCTATATTTTTGGATTTTCTATGCAATAAGAATGAAATCTATATGAATCTAAGCTAATGTGAATTGAAATGGAATGCAATTTTAATCTAAGAATGATATGAAGATGAAATCTATGATATGAAACTATGAAAAAACTATGAAAGATTATGATCAACTATGAAAGATCTCACAAATCGCATGTCGCAGGTGTTCAATCCTTCAATCGCCAATTCGCCAGAGTAATTGTGCAAATTCGAGTGTTCCTAAAAATGAAGAGCTAAGCTTTGTTTTTATAGAAATCCAGGGCTTTGAGGATGCAAGAGAAAAGCCATAAATCACTCTTGATAAACTCAGGTTGATTTTTGAGTTATCAGGAAATTAGAGATAATAAACTCACAAAAATCATGCGAAAGCAGAGTTTTACTCAAAATAGAGTTTTAGATAAAATTTCAACTCATCATCAGATGTTGAGTTTCAATTTTAAAATTGATTATTAATTTCTAGTTGCCTGCTTTTCTGAATGTGCATGATTTAATTATAAATTAATTTAAAAATAAAGTGATTTATTTTCAACTTAACTGATTTTTGAATTAAAACAATTGATTTATGGGTTAATCAATTATTAAATCAAACTTTTATTCAAAAACTATATTATTAAATATTGACAATTGACATTAATTAATTAAATAAGAATTTAATCAATTAGTCATGAGATTTTTGATTTATTGTCAAAATTAAATAATACAATTTAAGAATGATTTAATTAAATAATTAAGTGGCAGTATCAAATTTGATTAATTAAATATAATTAAATAATTAAGTGGTAGTATCAAATCTGATTAATTAAATATTCAGAATATTCAATTAATCAAACTTTAGGATAAATAGGATTTATCACCAAATAATTATTAAATTAAAATAATTAGGATAAATTAGGAATATTGCTAGGAATATTCCCTGATGCAGAATTTAGGATGATCAATTAGGATTCGATAATGTGCAGATGTGCCTTATGTTAGGACTTTGATGTCGATTTCGTTCAAATTGAAGATGTAGGAGGTTAATGAACCTATAGCCCATTTTTGGGGTATTACATTTTGCCCCTCTTTGAATCACTGCGCAAAGCGTAGTGGTTCAAAGAATAGTCTGTGTATGAAACTGATTTGAAAGATTAATCAATTCTGAGACAGAAATTGATTGAAAGATTTAAAGATTCAAGATTTGAAGATTCAAGATTTAAGATTTTAGGTCCTAAATGACCAAACATAATGTTAACTATAACATCAATGAACCAATGATTATGAAAAAGTGCCAAAACGCTTGATTCTGAACCTTATGATTGCAAAGAAGTGAGTGACCGATTCTAAACATGAATGTCCTTGTATGAATCATATTGGTATCACATCTTGAACCCATCAATTATGAAGAACCAAGGAAAATAACACTAATGAACTGTTGGTTACGAAAAATTGATACAGTTTACAAGATAGATTTAGGATACCAAATTGATATGGATCTCGATGAATCTAATATGCCCCAAGTGATAATAGATTTGCCCCAAGCGACGAGGACTTTAGATGAATCAACAACTAGATGTGGTTATTGTCTTGATTACTGAGGAAAGATTTGATTACAGATTTTAGATTAACAGACTTGAATGATGTGCAATACCATGCCCCCTTCGGGATTAAAATTGAAATTTGACAAGAAAGTCAGTGTTATAGTTTAGAAGCATGTTAATTGATTTGAGAAGTGGTTATACACATTCGAGAACATGTTTTGCATTGTTTAGAGGTCATGGAGACCAAGTTTGACTAGGTTAAACCATGAGTTGACCATAGTTGACCAAGTTGAAATTTTGATAGTTTGATGTAAGATAATCAGTTAAGTTGAATTCTGGATTCATTTGATGATTGAAGGTCGAATATGCAAGCAATTTACAATATAAATGATCTCAGATTTTGATTTTGATCCCAAAAATGGATTCTACTTGTTGTTTCGTTGGAGGAGAGGTTTCTAGAGGCAAATAGACAGCGTGCTGAGCTTCGTGGTGAGGTTCAGAGATCACAAGCAGAGGTTATTCATCAAACCTCTTGATCTGCCTATTATGTTTCTACATACTATCCTGCTGTACCACTTGCTCAAAGAGTTCCTTCGTATTCTCAGTATATGTTAGCATCAGAGGAATCCAGGGCACCCAGAGCCGAGGTAGTGCCAGATGCACCACCACCACCTCCACCAAATGTAGAGGAGCATACAGACAGCTGATCTGTTATGAGATATTCTGATACTTTTCTCTTTTGATTGTTCATGTATACTGTTCTAACTTCTGATAGCTCACATGAACCCATTCTTTTGTACACTGTGCCAGTAGTGCACCCCTGACTATTTTGAGTTTTATGATATATATATGAGATCAAGATTTTGGTTATGACTTCATGTGTACTTGTCATGTTTTTTATTTATGATGATATCATGTGATGTAAATGCCATGAGTAGAGTATAATGTATGTATGGATTGATGCAATGCAATGATTTCTTTCAAATGTATGAATGTTATGAAAATGTGATTGATTATGGAAAGTATATGTATGGAAATGTATGTAATGCAATAGATGGAATGAATGATTATGAATATGTAATGTAAGTGCAAATGCAATGATACACATGATATGTTTTGCAGGTATTGATGAAGACAAGTACTCAGTCTTATGTCAAAGAGGATGTTTAAACCAGGATGGTGACTACTTGCATTTTTGTGAGGAGACCTTTGTATGAGATTTAGCTCTTCATTTTCAGTTTAAGTTTAGTTTTTAGAAGGATTGTTGAAGATTTTCAAGCAATATGTGAGATCATGCAATCATGCAAAGTGTAAAATGACATGCAACCTAAGACCTAGGACCTAGTCACTGATCATGTGTCAGTCATTTGTCATCATTGAGTTTTTAGGTAACCGAATAAATCAATACAATGCCCACTAGTTATGAAACCATAGACATATGAATATCGATTTGTATGTGCCAGAATCAATAAAATGCCCACTGGCTCGACAAACATGGACATATGAATATTGATTTTATTTTTAGAATGTTGGATTAGATATAAGCACCAAGGCGCAAACGCCAGGATGACTTGAATATCATGTCCATTTTGATATAACAATTTGTATAAGCATCAGAACATAAACATTGTGATGACCTGAATATGCCTTGCATTCAAACACATCAAAAAGTTAAGAGATCATTCTAAATCCAGTGTGAATTACCTGTAGTGACCCTTTATCATTCACATCCTTAGGCAAGATCACATTTCATAGTAGGAGAAAGAACTCACTCAAAAAGACAATAGTTAGATCAGACTTCTTTGAATTTTTTAGGTATCAATGGTCAAGGTACTCATGGCCATCCAATACAAGATAGAGGTGCTTACAGATGGACACCATTTCAATCTAGAATTTCCAAAGATGTTAGATTTTCACATACAAGCAGAAAACAAAGAAAAGAATATGCCCCTAGTCATCACTCTCTAAATCCTGTAAAGGACATCATCAAAGAGATTGAAAGGACACAATATACAAAAATCTCAATGTGAATCAGTAAGCATACAAGGAGATAAAAGCATGTAAAAAGCATAGATTGTTTTCAGTTTGATGTTTGATTGCGTTGTTGTAGATGTAAAATCCTTTCTAGAGAGGAGATAGATTGACTGACTCAGATGAAACGTTAAAGGAATCCGACTAGATATGACTCATCTAAGATGTACTAGAGGCCATAGGATATGACATTGATTGCCCCCAAGTGTTAAGCATTGATAGGATACAAACGCTTGAGCTGATTGGTGTACAAACCAACTTTATTGAAAATAAGGATACAGAAACAAATCGGGAAATATGTACAAACTAAAGCAAGACTGAAAGCTGGGAAAGACCAAGATTGCACTGATAGATGGAGTATTTTGAAACAAGTGGCACCCATTTGCCAGGTTTTCACCATCTTGGTAAAGATTCTATTTTTGCTACCAAGGCACCTGTTTCCAGGTTTTCACCAAGGCACTTTTTCTTTTTCTCATTTTTTTTTGTATTTTTCATTTTTTCAATTTTTGTGTAATTTTTCAATTTTTTTATTTTTTTGTGAATCATCAAGGCGCCTATTGCTAGGTTTTCACCAAGATGTTCATTTTTTTAGGACTTTTTCAGATTTTTCAAATTTTTTTTTAAGGACATTTTACCATAGACTAAATGCCTTAGGCGTAGAATTTCTTCAGATGGAGAATGTTGATTGGTTCTTGGAGCTGTTCTCCTTCAGTTGTTGAGAGTTGATAGGCACCATAGCCAAAACTAGCAATGATTACAAAGGGACCCAGCTAGTTGGGTTCAAACTTCCCCTTGCATTCTCTATGTGATTGATTTTTAGGATTCTCTCTCAAGACTAGATCACCAACCTGAAATTCTCTGTGTTTAACTTTCTTGTTGTAACCTCTAAACATTCTCTTCTGATATACTCTGAGATGATCATATGCTACTTGTCTGCACTCATCTAGTAGTTCAAGTTCTTGCAACCTAGACACTCTGCAGTCATCATCAGTTACTAGACCATGCATTTTGATTCTTAGTGATGGGATTTCAACCTCAATAGGTAGTACCGCTTTAGACCCATAAACTAAAGAGAATGGTGTAGCCCCAGTGGGCATTTTGGTACTTGTTCTATAGGGCCAGAGAGTTGAATTGATCATAAGATGCCAGTCTCTTCCTATTTTATTAACTGTACGGTGCAAGATTTTCAATAGATTCTTGTTTGAAGCCTCTGCTTACCCATTCCCTTGAGGATAGTAGATAGATGACCAATGTTGTGTAATCTTGACTTTGGCACATAAATCATCTAAGTCTTTGTTCTTGAATTATCTACCATTATCTATGACTATAGAATGTGTAATACCATACCGGCATATGATGTAGTTCAAGATGAACATAGATATTTGTTTTCCAGTTGCTTGTGTTAAAGGGACTGCTTCTACCCATTTCGTGAAATAATCTGTAGCTATGATTATATGAGTATACCCATTATAAGAATGAGGATGTATGGATCCTATAAGATCAAATGCCCATTGGTGAAAAGGTCATTGAGTAGTGAAGGGAATTAGATCTCTCCCTGGAGCATGAATTAAGTTGCCATGCACTTGGCACTTTTGATAGTTCTTAGCAAATTTGATAGACTCTTTCTCCATTTCTGGCCAATAGTACCCAGCCCTAATAAGTTTTTGGGCTAGTGTTAAATCGTTCGAGTGTGACCCATAGATACCATCATGGACCTCTTCTAATGCACGTTGAGACTATTCCCATTTTAAACATCTAAGTAGTGTACCATCTAGACCTCATTTGTACAGATCATGACCAATGATAACATATCGGGAGGCATTACGAATAAGGTATCTCTTTTCATGATGGTTAAAGGTATCGGGAATGATTTGGTCTTTGAGATAGGAGAATAGGTTTTTATATCTAGAGGAATCATGACCTACAATAGTGTAGATCATATGGGTATCAGGGGAGTCATATGCAGGATAAGATAGTGCTTCCACCAGGAACTCATAGCGTAGCTCATGTTCAGGTTGCTGTAATAAAGTAGATAATGTTGCCATTGCATCGACAACCTTATTCTTTGTTCTAGGTATTTGCTCAAATGTGATAGCTATGAAATATTTCTTTAGATCATCTACCATTCTCTTGTATGGAACAAGCTTTTCATCCTTTGTTTGGTACACATCATTGACTTGATGAATTACGAGTTGTGAGTCTCCATGAATGTGTAATTTTGTTACCCTCCACTCAATTGCTATTTTCATACCATTAAGAAGGGCTTCATATTCAACAATATTATTTGTATAAGGAAATTTGATTCCTTAAGGAGTGATAAACAAGATACCTACTCTAGATCCATTCTATGTATAGGAGCCATCAAAGAACAATTTCAATTCTCTAGAAGAAAGATTCATGATAGAGGAATCTGGAAATTCCATTTGTATTGGTGTGTCATCAAACAAAGGTGCATTTGCTAATTGATCAGCAATAACTTGGCCTTTAATAGCTTTTCTTCAACATATTCAATGTCAAATTCACTTAAGAGCATGACCCATTTGGCTAATCTTCCCGTGAGGGAAACTTTGTTTAGTAGGTACTTTAGTGGATCAATCTTAGCTACTAACTGCATGGTATGAGCCAACATATAATGTCTCAGTTTCTATGATGCAAAGATCATAGCTAGACAAGCCTTTTCAATCATAGAATAGTTATTTTCATATGCCACCAATGTTCTATTGATATAGTATATAGCTCTTTCCTTCTTGTTTTCATCATGTTGTGCAAGCAATGCCCCCAGTGATGTATCTGTAGCGGAGACATATAAGATCAAAGGCTTCCCCTGAATAGGAGGCATCAAGATAGGAGGATTTGATAGATATTTCTTGATATGATTAAAATTCTTTTCACATTCCTCGCTCCATGAAAAGGTCACACCTTTATGTAATGTCTTTGTAAAAGGTTGTGATATGTCCGCTAGCTGAGATATGAAGCATCTGATAGATTGTACTCTCCCTTGCAATGTTCTCATTTGACTGATATTTTTCAGGGGTTACATCTCCATTATAGCCTTTACTTTAGCTGGATCAACTTCAATGCCCTTCTTTGAAACTATGTATCCTAAGAGCTTTCCAGAGGTGACACCAAAAGCACACTTCTTAGGATTTAGTCTGAGACTAAATTTTTCCATTTTATCTGGTATCTTGCCCAAGTCATTTAGATGTTCAGCTCTAATCATAGATTTTGCTAAAGTATCATCAACATAATCCTCCATAGTTCGGTGAATCATGTCATGAAAAATAGATGTCATAGCTCTCTGATATGTAGCACCAGCATTCTTAAGCCCAAATGGCATGACATTCCAATAGAAGGTTCCCCATGCACATGTGAAAGCAATTTCTCTTTATCTTCTAGAGTAAGTTTGATTTGATTATATCCAGAAAAACCATCCATTAAAGAATACATCTCAAAGCTTGTAGTCATGTCCACTATCATATCAATGTTAGGTAGTGGAAAATCATCCTTAGGGCATGCTTTGTTTACATCTCTAAAATCTGTGCATACTCTTATTGATTTGTCTAGTTTTGAAATAGGTACAATATTAGAGATCCATTCAGCATAATCAGTAACTTAGATAAATCCAGCTTTTAGGAGCTTCTCTAATTCAGCTTTTACCAAGAGTGCAACATGTGGATGCATCTTTCTCAATTTTTGCTTAACAGGTTTAAAGTTTGGAGCTATAGATAAATGGTGCATTATAAGATCCGGATCCAACCCTAGCATATCTGAATATTTCCATGCAAAGTTGATCTTCATTTTTGTTAGGAATGTTGTAAATTTTTGCTTCTCTTCTTCTGATAAAGATTGTGCTACATGGATTAACTGTGGTTCCTTTGTTGTTCCGAAGTTGATAGATTGAGTGGGTTCAATTAGAACTAGAGATTTGTCCTGTAAATGACTTGAAAGGACATCAAATATCTCATCCTTAGGTGCCTCAGAGAGGTTTTCACCTTTGGATACATCTTTTATTTTTACTTTTGTAGGTTCTGAGACCGCCATAAAGTGGTTTTCACCCTCAAAACACTTTTTCTTTTTATTCTTATTCTTATTTTTCTAACTAAGATACTTGATGTTTGACTCCGTCATGCTAACACTGGGTTCACTGATGGAAGTCCTCATGGGCTCAACTGCATTGAGATAGCAAGCAAGGGCATAGTCATTGGGAAAGGTATAAATACCTTGGTTCATATTCATAGAGGTGTGGTCAAGAAGTTCAGGATTTTGGATAGTCAAAGTGGTGAAAGATTGGGAAATAGTGTTTATGGATATGGATCTGTCATCATTGGTCCTAACCTGACGCTTGAGTTTGAAGGTGATATTACAACTTAAGACATTCAATTTGTGAATAGGCTCAATGTCATTGTGGGAGTCTACTTCAGCCATCGGTAGATCAAACTCGATAAATTGAACATTTTGCTCTAGACTTATGTTGGGTTTAGGTGCATATTGGTGGATAACGTCAACATGTTTCTCTGTAATAAGCTCATCTTCTTCTGGAATGGCTCCCCAATCATAGTCATTAGATTCTTCATCTATGCCTCTAGGAAATTTAAGAACATGAGTAAAGTCAGGATGATTACCCCAAGAAGGGTTACCCTCTGATTCTGATTTGAATTCATACTCATGGGAATCTATCTCAGAATAACTACCACCTTCCTCTTTGCCTATTTGATTTTCTTAGAGATTAGTTGGTTCTTGTATTGCAACTACCTCTTGCTCTATAGTAGGTTCTTGTGTTTCTACTACATTAATTCTTTTTATTGGATCATCTTTAGTGTCAAGGAGGTCTTTTATTTCTTTAGGAAAATGCTCACAGGGAATGAGATCTTCAGTGGTGTCTGAATCATCACTATCATATTGTTCTGTTGTTTCTCCCTTTAGTTGATTTGCTGTGGATGACTCAATCTGTTCTAAGACATGTGGGGAGTTATTGCTAAGACAAAAAGGCTTCTTCTTATATCCTAGACCTGTTGTATTCTTGTTTGCTCAGCCACGATGATCAAGAGGTGACAACAGACCTTTACCCTGTAGTCTTAGGGGTCCTTTTCCATTATATCCCATCTTTGCGATCAGTTTATCTCCTGAGCCATATGACTTAGAAGGGATATTCGGTATTTTAGCATCACATTTTTGAACAACTTGAGATTTAGGTTCATCTTTGTATAGCCATGCAAGCACAACTTCATCCTCTTCAAACTCCTATTTAGATACTTGTTCTGCAACAAAATTTCCCTTATACACCTTGAGAGGTTCTTTAGACTCTAGTTTGGACTATTTCAGAGTTTTTCCATAGGACTTAGGCGAGATAGGGAGAGATGTCAAAGATAAGACTGGCTCTATAGTATATTCTCCCATACCATTTTCTTTGATCTTAACTTCTTTAGCAATGTCTTCCATCTTGGATGTTGAAGCAACGTCTAGCTACTTAGTGGAAGATTATTTGTTATTAGGAACAAGTTTATCAACACTTTCTCTCAATGCATTGCAAGTTGCATATAGATCAGTTGGAATCGTCACTTCTACCCCTTCATAAGGAAATTTCAAACACTGATGATATGTAGAAGGAATAACTTTCATTTCATGTATCTAGGGTCTCCCTGGAAGGATATTGTAAGCCAAAGGTAGATCAAGAACTTGACATATAGTATCTATGATGAAAGGACCTATTCTGATAGGTAAGACAATTATTCCTTTTGAAGATCTTTCTTGCTCATCATATGCTTTTATAGTTATCTTCTTTATAGGGTCAATAGCCATTTCTAAAAATCCCAATTGTGTAATCAAGCTGAAAGAACAAATGTTTAGACTAGTGCCCCCATCTATCAACACACATTTGACATGACAGTTTTGGATCAAGACTTCAATATGCAAGGGCTGGTTATGCGGATGACTCAAGGAGTTATCATCTTCCTCTAAAAAGGAAATATACTATGGAGACATAAGATGACCAACCATAGTCTGGAATCTGTCTAAATCAAGGTTATCAGGAACATTGGATCTGAGAAAAGCTTTGTCTAGAATGGCTCTATGAGTTGGAGATATTTGAAGCAACTCAAACATGGAGATTTTTGCATTTGTGTGTTGGAGTTGTTGGACAATACTGTATGAAGTAGGCCTTGTATCTTTAGGATTTGAAGATTTAGATGTAGCCTTTTGTTTAGAAGTAGATGAGAGATTGAAAGGCACCTTAGGGACATTTGATGAATTTGGTATTTGCCCTTGCAGATGTGCCTGAGCTTGTGATTGAGTAACTGCATTAGCTAATTGATTTTCTCTATCTTTTCTTCTAATTGTGATGACATTGCAACACTCAGATAGACATGGTTCAACCATATTGATAACAATATTGTTTCCAAAGTATGCATAATTGACTTTAGCACCCATACTAGGCTGAGAAGAAGAATCTTCTTTACCATGTTTAGGAAACGGTTCTGTGAATGTTGTATGATCATTATTGCTCTTATAATTGTCAATTGTGATGTCTCTATTATCAATTTTGTCTTGTATGATGTGCTTCAAGCGAATGCAGTTATTAGTCTTATGACCTTTATTGCGATGGAATTCATAGAAATCGTTCTCTCTCCACCATTTCAGTTTAGGTTCAGGATCAAAGACTTTTATCTTAGGCAAGTAGATGATTTTTTTTGCTAATAGAGTTTTCATGGTGGATTCCAAAGATTCTCCAAGAGGAGTGAATTTGCGATTAGGATCTGTAGCCCAAGGTTTATAATCAGATGACTTTTTGTTGGGCTCTGTTGCTTTAGCTTCAGAAGCTTTGATGGCTTGGCTGCCAATAGTGAGATTGAAAGCGGGTGCCTTAGATGGGGAATGGATAGTATCAACAATGCCATCTGTGACAATGCCCTTATTCTTGTTCCAATTTTTGTTCTTTTCTTTAGAACTAGATCTAGATTCATACTTGTCCTTTTGAAGTGTAATGTATCCTTTTTGCACAAGTACTTTCTCAATTTTGATCATATTATCTACCATCTTATCAAAAGATGTATGATTTTGCATTTGTAAAGGGTAGTTGATTTCTGGAACAAGATTGTTGATGAAGATTTTCAGCTTCTCAATTTTTGGAATGGGTCTAGCATATAGAGAAAATTTCTTCCTCCATCTCTTGAGAAATGTTAGGAATGGTTCACCTGGATATTGTTTCAGGTTGCATATGTTGATCATGGTGACCAAATGTTGAATATTGTAGGAGTATTGTTGATAGAACAATTTGATTAATTCTTCAAAAATTTTGATAGTTGGAGGAATTCTAGAGAGCCAATGAATGGCTGACCCTCCTAGAGATCGAGGGAAAAGATGCATTAAGTAAGTTGGTTCATGCATAAACTCCATAGATTGAGTACATAATTCTCTGACATGATCTTGAGGGTCAGAGTTTCCATCATACTTATCATATTTAGGCATTTCCACTCTTTTAGGGAATGGCGACATGTACAAGTCTTTCGCAAATGGAAAAGGGCATAGAGCTTCCATGGAGAACTCCTTAGGTTCCTTTTCTTTTTCAAGTTTGTTAAGTTTGACTTGCATGTCATGCATTTGTTTCATCATAGCCGTAATAGGAGTTTCTTCCTCATGCGTGATGATATCTTCCACTTAAAGTTGGGAGAAATTTTAGCCCCTTGATAAGCTAATTCTAGAAAGTATGCTTCTCTATCTTATTTCAAGAAATGCTTCATCATTCTTTTGAAGTTATCATCATTTTGATATTGGGCAATTTCAGAAGGTGTAGGTTCTTGATCCATACCGTGTTGAGATTGATGTCCTTGAGATCCGTGATGTGTCCCTCCGTGAGACATGTTAGGATTTTTAGGACTACCTGGGATAGTTTGAGGAGGGGTTTGTTGATTACCTTCGTGAGTTGATGGAGGAGGTATGTAACTAGTTTTCAATCAAAAATTGCCAAGACCGTCGTCTTTGTAAAGACTAGAATTGTAGAGTTGCTCAAGAGTTGGATCCTTGTCAGTAGTCAAAGTTGTATTGTTAAGTGCTTCTCTAGATTTCTTATGTGAATAAGCTCTAGTTTCCACCATTAACCTTGAGTGAAGCAAGAAAGCAAGATGAAGACAACTGAAGAATGACTTGATTCAAGAAGATAAAATGACACAGCCTTGTCAAGATTGAAGTGATTAAAGATTAGATCGAACGTAAATGAAGGATACTATGCCATAGTAGTGTGGGTAGACGCCCAATAGATGGTGGGCATGAGCTCACAACACTTAGTCATTTTAGCAAGAAGACTAAATTTGAAGATAAGTTTGACAAGGTTTTGACACAAGATAAAAATGTCTCAAATCGATAAATCAGAAGGCAAAATCAGACTCAAAGGCCTACTTGAGGAAAATGAATGAATTTGTTCTAATTTCTGCTCTGTTCCTGACATAGTGATTTGTTCGATAGATTCTAGAAATAGGCTGTAAAAAATGAGTCTTTGACAATTCTAACAACTTTCTAACAGTTTTTCCAAAATTTCTCAAATGTCTTTCTGCAGGATCGTACGATAGTGGGTATACTCTGAAATGATAGTTGACAAAACTCGTATGACAAATGCAAAGCTCACATGATAGTTGATAGCAGGATTTTGACTTTTGTTCTTGACTGGTGGCAAAAATCATATGACACTATACAAGCTATGATATGACAATACAGGGGTTTTGAAATGACAATTTGCCAAAACTCATATGACTTTCTGACCTTGTGGGATGAATTTTGACTCCAAAAAGGAATTTTACTTTAGATTTTGCAAATTTTAGGTTTTTAGTTTCAGATTGTTTGCAAATTTTTCTGTCCAGGTTTGAAGATTATTTTGGGATCGTTCATTTTCGGTAACCAAATAGATAAATAAGCATGCAAAACAGCAAGCAAGTGATTCCAAGCACGCCTGAAAATAATGAACAGGGGACAAAGCAACCCTGTGCATGAACAATCAAGTGACTGCATGTTCTAATCCCTAGGAGTGCTAATTGTGTATATTCCCAAAAAAATTTCAATAACACACATATTCCTAGAAAAATGAAAATTTGGCCTCACTAAGGTTTGTAGTAATGGTTTGACTCTGCAACTTTTGTGATCTCAAGAGGGTGAACTCCAATCCAGGTGCATCGGGGTTTTGACACAGTCTGAGAAATTAATCAATCAGGAGCTGCTAGGGAGATCTAATAGCCCAACAAGAGACCACACCTGTGAAGATTTCCTCCACAAGGACATTTATATAGTGGCTACTGCTACCACGATGAAAATGACTATTACTGCTTGAGGTTCTGTCCACGTGGTTGACCCAATTAAGGGAATGTCCACTATGGTTAACACTCTCTAAAGGTGACTCACAAATAGATACCACATGGAGACTGGTTCCAGATTCAAGGATCTGAGTTTCTGATACTACCCAAAAAGGGAGTAGAGCATAGTCCTCTAGCCTTTTCACTTTTAACCAAAATAAAGTAGACAGATTAATCTGACACGCTAAGACCAAGATTATCTCACAAATATCTATGACGTCAACTACTTATGATCTATCAACCTCTCTAGAGAGAGAATGTATCAATCAAAAGTTGAAGACACATGAATCTAGTAGAACGTGAGACTCTCTCAGTAACCTCTCTACCTATAAGGGGATCCTTCATCAAGAAGAGCTTCGCATGCATGAACAAGTAGAAGAAGCCCACTCTCTCGAGATTATCCACAAATAGTGTTCATAGGGCCTATTTACATGTGTAACAGATATGCAAAAAGAAAATCTATGTTTGTTTTATAGCCCAAAATGAAGTCTGTGATATGAAAGCAAGAAAAGTCACACAAGCTTGACACGTGAGAGTTCTTTTTAATCCAAATCAAAATATTATCAGCTTAAGAAGAATACCTAAATTCCTCACAACATGCTTAGTAGATTTTTACCTATTTTAGCAATTTAGTTGCGCTTTTTCCAATCAGATTCAACAAATTTCAGTAAAAAATAGAAGGTTTCAATTGTTAGGGTTAGTTGTTAGTCCAAATCTGAGAATCAAATCTGAAAAACTACCAAAAATTCTAATCCGACAATCAAATCTTGGAGTCAAAACTCATACAACAGTGAGTTACCTCCCAGATGACAGTCTGGAAACTCATACGATAGTGGGTGTCTTTTCATATGACAATCGAGCTTCCAAATGATGATGGGTAGATTCTGGCATGATCCTCAAAATTTGAACCTATTGTACGACAATGGGTATCTCCTGGTATGACTTTATGACAAAAGTCATATGAAAAATGTACGGACAAAAAAATAAAAGATCACAATTTTAACCAGAAAATGACAAGAAATTGATAGAAATTGAATGGAAACCCGTTTCAAGGTCCCATAGTGGGCGCTAGAAATGTGAGTGTGAATTTTGTACCTAGCTGTAGACACAACACTTCAGTAAAACATTAGAGGTTAATAAAAACCAAAATATGCAATGGAATGGAAACTAAACTAACTAGGCGATTATTGCCTTCTAGTAGATGCAAGTATGATACTCTCAGATCAGACCGAGATCAGTGACAATGCAACACCTAAACAAAGGATTTGAATGCAAAATATGAAAGACTATGAATGTAGATTAAGCTATATTTTTGGATTTTCTATGCAATAAGAATGAAATCTATATGAATCTAAGCTAATGTGAATTGAAATAGAATGCAGTTTTAATCTAAGAATGATATGAAGATGAAATCTATGATATGAAACTATGCAAAAACTATGAAAGATTATGATTAACTATGAAAGATCTCACAAATCGTCTGTCGCAAGTGTTCAATCCTTCAATCGCCAATTTGCCATAGTAATTGTGCAAATTCGAGTGTTCCTAAAAATGAAGAGCTAAGATTTGTTTTTATAGAAATCCAGGGCTTTGAGGATGCAAGAGAAAAGCCATAAATCACTCTTGATAAACTCAGGTTGATTTTTGAGTTATTAGGAAATTAGAGATAATAAACTCACAAAAATCATGCGAAAGCAGAGTTTTACTCAAAATAGAGTTTTAGATAAAATTTCAACTCATCATCAGATGTTGAGTTTCAATTTTAAAATTGATTGTTAATTTCTAGTTGCCTGCTTTTTTGATTGTGCATGATTTAATTATAAATTAATTTAAAAATAAAGTAATTTATTTTCAACTTAACTGATTTTTGAATTAAAACAATTGATTTATGAGTTAATCAATTATTAAATCAAACTTTTATTCAAAAACTATATTATTAAATATTGACAATTGACATTAATTAATTAAATAAGAATTTAATCAGTTAGTCATGAGATTTTTGATTTATTGTCAAAATTAAATAATACAATTTAAGAATGATTTAATTAAATAATTAAGTGACAGTATCAAATCTGATTAATTAAATATTTAGAATATTCAATTAATCAAAATTTAGGATAAATAGGATTTATCGCCAAATAATTATTAAATTAAAATAATTAGGATAAATTAGGAATATTGCTAGGAATATTCCCTGATGCAAAATTTAGGATGATCAATTAGGATTCGATAATGTGTAGATGTGCCTTAGGTTAGGACTTTGATGTCGATTTCGTTCAAATTGAAGATGTAGGAGGTTAATGAACCTATAGCCCATTTTTGGGGTATTACAATAGGTGGTCATTGACACATTTGTAGTACACATTAAAATAAAGATATAGGTGTGGGAGATAGAGTACTACCAGACTTTGTATTTCTAGGTAGTGCCAAAGGGATTACAGACACCAACCTTCTCTTAAAGGACACAATCGTAGAGGGATAGGAGTTCAATGGCTTATGAAGGATCTATGGGGATGAGGGCATCGAGGACATTGAGGGGTGATGATAGGGAGGGTGGAGGAGAGGAACATGAACCCCCTAACCATGAAAACCATAGCCTCCCATAAGACACATAATTTTGACCAGTTTTTAGATGATTGTTAAACAATGACTATATGTATGCATTTATTCGATGGACTATAAGATTTCTACATGATTTATGCTGGACACTTTGATATACTATTGTGATTACATTGGTGGACTATATAGATGGATATTTATGATGATAATTATATGATTTTTGATGATGTCATTGATTTCCTATATGTGTATGCATAGGTTCTTATGATTTTTATATGATGATGTCTATATGGTGTGTATGTGATGCTTATATGGGACCAACACTTTGTGATGCATGATGATTATGTATATGCTTATGTAATACAACTATGTGATATGCATATTATGATAATGTATGTATGGTGATGGTATTAACATATGTGATGTAGGTGTGCATGGAGCAACATGATTATGCATGTGATACTAGGATGTGATATGAATGATGTGTGGATATTAATGAATTTGTAATGCATATGATGTATGGATGTATGACCATATGGATGTAACATTATGCGATATATGATTTATGTGATGTACATGTATGATATGTATTTAAAATGAGAATCAAATGGTTTAAGTGTATTGATATGGTATAAATGATATGATAATGTGATATGATTATGCAATGCAAATGGATTCAATATGTATAATGTAAATGAACCTAATATGAAAACTGCAAATAATTATAATGAGACTAAATGGTGAAATAAATGGATTAATGGAAATGAATGCAATGAAATGAATATTAATGAAGGTGTAATGTAATAAGATGATTTAAACTTAACATGAATTAAGATGGAATATAATGCAAATTAACAAAATATGAATGCAATGAATAAAATGCATATGAAATAAACTAATGTCATGCAAATGATATGTAAATGCATCTATTATAAAATGTAGCTAACATGCACTTGATATGGAATAGAAATTATCCTAAAATGATATGCCCCTAAATGTATCCAAAAACACTAAATGTAATGTTTTTGTGTGTATCAAAGTGATTGGAAGGGATAATTAGTGGGATAGGGAGGGGGAATAAATAGGAGCCTCAAAATGCAAAGTGCAAGTGAAACTAAAATGAAACTAAAAATGCAATGGGGATTAGGGATTTAGTTATGTTGAATGTAGAGAGCATACCCTAGTTTGATTTTGTAGGAGGAGTTGTGCATCACATGTCAAGAAAAACATGGATGAAATTGTTCTTTTGTGTGGACTAGACTCTCAAATGGACAAGGTATATTTAAGAAAATGTATGTTGATTACTAATCATGATAGAAGCTACGTAATAAAACATGTGAGGAGAACCTAGTGCACCCAAGTATTTGGCATAGAGTTGGTGGAAATGTGAAAATACCAAGCCCCTAGTGAGACACACGTAACCATAATGGAAGTAACTGACATGTATGTGCTAAATTACCTACAAATAGATCACACCATAAACAAAAAAGTCTTCCAATATACACCAGTCAAAATACACCAAGATATGGATAGATCAAGGTGATGCTGATTAAGTTCTACTAAAACACAAAGATAAAATCAAAACAAAAGACCATGTGACCAAGCAATCATTCAATCCATAATTCTTTCCATTAGCAAGATTGTGCAATGATGAATTGATAAGCTAACTCATGAAGGATACATCCTAAGGATAATGATTGATAGTGTGATTGGGTGAACATTAGATAGGCAATAGTTGTGGATAAATAATAGCTGGGAAACTTGACCTTGAGATTTGATTTTGATGAAACCTTACGTAGGCAAAGTGTTTGTGACAATATCAGTGTGATGGGGTTAAGATTAGTGTAATGGGATAGAGTGCATGGGGGATCCTTTATTCAAAACATGGATAAACTTAGCCTCATCGTGAAGGATTATGATGCGGATGGGAGGGTCAACGGGGTATGAAACTAGGATAGGTGATATAATTGGTAGGATTCTTCCACAGACATGGGCAAGGAAAAGGGATGCATGATATGAAAAGGTTGGATGGATGATATGAAAGGGGTGAAAGAGAACCAGATAGATGATGAATCTAATTTTCTATGCATGGCGCTTGAGGTAGATTTTCACCATGGTACTTATCAATAGTGCCACTAAAGTGGTTTTCACTAATGGATATTATTGTTTCTTCTTTTTTGAATTTTTTTAAAGAAGGATTATCATTTTGAGGCTCTACAACCTGTACTCCCCTGATGAAGGCTGACACTTAGCCTTCCTTGGTAATTGTACTGTGTTGTTGGGTCCTTAGAACTTATGTTGTTCTTTGTGCTTTCTCCTTGGGTGTTGTGTGGTTTTGTGTATTTCATGGGATTTGAGTTTCTTTGTTTTTTGTTTGGGTTTTCTTTGTTTTCTAACCCATGCCTTGTGTTGCCTCCCATCTGTTTGGGTTTTGATTGTATGATAATATTTCCCCAGCTTGGTTCGCTCGTGTGACTTTAAGTGAATGGACAACAATCATGAATGTGATAGTCATGGCCAAAAGGATGTTGAAGTTATTATGGAAGAGGTTGAAGTTATTAGTGACTAGTGTGATGATAATGATAAACTTCATGTTGTGAATGAAACTATCAAAAAGGTAGAAATGACTCCCACTAACAAGCAGACTTACAAAGTAGTGGTGGCTGAGAGATCCTTTTCGGCATACCCTCCATTTGCAGGCTTCGAGGGAAGATTTTGCACCAGTTTTGGTGATGGAGACAACAGAGGATTGGGAAGGCCCTCAACCAATGGAGGTAGACCCTATGGAATTGACCATGCCACCCCTGGAGAACCCAAAGGAGGAAGTGGTGGTAGGTCTCCTTCTTCCAGTTTGTAAATGCTTTCTCTTTCCCCTAACGAAGATATGGTTAAAGCTATTAGGGATGAACAAACTCAATTAAAGAATATTGCAATATTTTTTGTTTGCTTGGATAGAGAATCTTTTCCTTCTCATAAATTATTTGATGACTAGATTGCTAATGTTAGGGGTAAAAAATTGGGCATTTATGCCAATTTTTGTAAAATGATTCAAAAAGGCTTGTTTATTGTCTTCTTTAAAGCTCATAATATGCAAGAAAGAGTAATTAATAAAGGATTTTGGAATGTGGGTAAATCTTTGTTTTGTGCTTTCCCTTGGTCATCAAAAGGCAAGGTTGAGCAAGTCATTACATGTTCTTCTCCCAAATGGGTCAAAATTAAAAATCTTCAAGCCGAATTTTGGCCATTTATTTCATAAATCCTCAAACCCTTAGGGTCAGTTTTGCAAGTGGAAGAGTCTAGGGTTACTCTTCCTCACATGAATACTAGAGTGCTTATTGCCCTATCCCATGAGGTTGTTTTTTCTAAACTTATTTCATTAAATTTTGATTGTGAGTGTTTTTCTTGGGATTTGTCTCTTCTTGGAAACCTAGGTGCCTGTTTCCATTGCAGACTTAATGATCATACTAGAAAATAGTGTCCTTGTCTAAAATTTCCCCAGTCTATAAATTTAAAGATTTCCCCTAAAGTTAAGGTTGCCCTGGAGACCCCATTGGATACTACTGCCTCTGCATTTAACGTTGTGTCTAGTATTCTCGCTCCTTCCCATTCTCTCTCAGGTCCTAAAGAATCCTTTGTTATCATAGCTAATGATTTGTTTGAAGAAGATATTATTGGTCACCCACAACTTTGGGTCCCTCTGCTACTTCTGCTACCTCTTTTGTCCCAACTATAGATCAACCAGTTAATCCTCCTGAGTGCTTGGTAGACTATGGTCCCCCCAAGATGAATGCTCAAAAGCTATCTTTGGATACTATTAATGATAAGGCAGTTAAAGCCAAGAAGGATACCCAATTTGTGGTATCAGAATTTTTTCCCTTGCTTGAGATCAGGGACTCTTTATTGATTAAAGATGGTGATCAATTCATAGAGGTTGTTAATTCCAAGAAGAAGAGGAAGATAATGGATAAAGCTTCTTTATCTGGTACAAGAAAGGATAAAAGTAATCAAATGCCAACTTGTTTTAATAGATTGTATAAGAACCAAAAACCACCTAACAATCCCTGATGATGCACATACATAGTTGGAATGTTAGAGGGTTAGAGATGATTGATAGAAGGTATGTGGTCAGGAGGTGGTGCAATAATCTAAGTGAGAAATAATTCATTTGCCTGCAAGAGATCAAGGTGGTCGGGTTTCAAGCATTTACTGTGTTAAAATTTCTATGGGATAAGGCATTTGGCTTTAACTCAAATCATGAAAAAGGTAAAGGAGGAAGGATCATTCTCATTGGCCCTAATTGGGTAAACAAAATTATAGATCATGGGGTTTCATCATGCCAGAGGGCCATGTGGGTTACTGTTAAGACACAAGATAAAATCATGGGTATTTGCAACATCTATGCAACTAATGACTATAGAGAACATGCTAGTATATGGTAGTAGTGTACCTCGAGACTACCTAGGGATCACTAGGTTTTCATTGGAGATTTCAATATGATTGAATTCAGTATGGATAAGAAAGGTGGGTTAAAGAATAACTAGAAAGGCAATGAGTTCTTCTCCTGGCAAGAATTTAAAAGGAAATTTAACCTTATTGATCCCCTTGAGAAAAAAAAAGAAGATTTTTTACCTGGATATCTAGTATACATGGTGCAACAATCAGAGGGGAAAAAATTGAGTCTACTGTAGACTTGATAGATTTTATGGTGACATTTCCCTTTTCTCCTTTTATTCCATAGGGGGACACTCCCCAATCACTGTCTCCCCTGCATCTATTTCAGATCACTCACCCATTTCTTCCCACATTTTACTACTCTCAAACCATCCATCAGATCTTGTTCCTGTGAGGCATAAAAAATTTAAACTTAATGTCTCTCTCCTCTTGGATGAAGATAATAATAATGCTATTAAGATGGCCTTCCAACTATCTAAAATGTGTAATATTGGCCTTAGGCCCAAGGAGCTATGGGATGGTCTGACAGATACTTGGAGGAACATGTTTCAGATTATTGGCAAGAAAATGGCTTATGATAGAGGCAAAGAAGAATTTTTTTTGTAGAATAAACTTAATGATATTGAGAGAGAGCTTCAAATCAAACCCAATGATTGTGTTCTTGTGGCAAAGTTAATGGTTATTAAGCATATGTTAAGAAAGCATCAAAACTAAAAAATTAAAGGGCTGATAATTAGGGCTTAGATGAATTAGTTGCATGAAGGAGACAAGGGTTCCAAATATTTCTTTGACATCATCAAAGCCAAGAATAGAAGATATGTTATTGAGGAGATCCTCATTGATTCATACATCACTAAAGATCCCACAATAATTAAAGAAGACTTCTATAATTTTTACAAAGATCTGTTATCCTCAGAATATGGTGTTGAGAATCAAGTAGCCCTAGAGAAATGCATCAACCTCATTCCCTGCAAAATTTCCTCTAGTGATGTCGCTCTTCTAGAAAAGGATATCTCCCTAGAAGAGATCTATTCCTCCATTAACTACATGGCTAATGGTGAGTCTCCGGGTCTTGATGGTATTCCAATAGAATTCTACAAGAAACATTCAGAGTGGATTAGCAAGGAATTACTTGAGCTTTATAAAGATGCATTCGATAGGGGATCTCTAGGTAGTAACATCAATAAAGGAGTCATTAAACTAATCCCTAAAGTAGGAGACAAGACTCAGTGAAAAAATAAAGATCAATTACTCTATTGAATGTCATACAAAATCCTTGCAAAAGTTTTGGCAAGGAGGATTGTTGCCTTAATGAAGAACTTCATCTCTGTGACACATAATGGCTTTATTCAAGGAAGATGATGGGCTAATAATTTGTCTTTATTTTATGATACTTTTATGCTCTGTTTCTAGAAATTCCTAAAATACTTGTTATGTCTTTCAGTATTTGAACTTATGAACATGCTATAAGTGCAGTCAAACCAACAAAACCTATGGGTAGATAATAGTCGATATACTTTGCCAAATATTATACATATGCTACAATATTTTATATAATTTTTTGAATGTATGTTATAATATTTGAATTAGGTTGAATGGTTGAATACTTGAATATATATATGCATGTGCTACTAACCTTCCAGGGAAAGAGGAGCGACTGAAGAGTGGATCAGAAAACATTGATGAAGAGCGAGGAAGACTCAGTCACAAGGATGGAAGACCATTATGACACCATGGGACATGCTTGATAAATTGAAGGAAGGATTGTTTCAAGAAATATAGGAAAATGCTTACGCTATATTTTCTTTGTGATCAATGTTTTGTTGAAGCAGTTATGCAGTCTTTATAATATTCTATCGTAGACTATTGCATTTTCCTTTCTTTATGGTGCGAATTAGTCAAACCTTATCTTCTTATGTTCAAATAAGTATCAACCCTCTATATAAAGGGATATGATTGTTAGAGATCAAGTAAGTCAAATGATTGTAATGTTACTATAATTTGTAGCAAAGTTACTCTTCCATTTTTGTGCGTTATCCTATGAAAATGTAATATATTTTCTGGAAATACAATGAAGAACTGATTTTGAATTATATTTTGTGTTGGTAGCTGGCTGAACCTGACCAAGGGGTCCCACTTGGGAGGTGGATTAGAGTAGATTAGATTAATTTGTTTAAAGCATTTACAACAGTTCAAGTAAAGTTTACTGTTCTTGCTTGTAGCACTATACACTGTGTATGTTCTTGCAACACTTGCAGAGATAATCATTGTGAATGCTTTGGGTTGACAAGATAGGTTAAGATTGAAGTTATAGTTGTCAACATTACTTTCATTAGTAGACATGTGTGTTTTACTTCCTACAACAGTAGTATATGTCTCTTTCATGTATTTTCCATCCTACAACTTAAGTAAAATGACTCCATGAGAGACTTAGTGCACAAATTGTGATGTCCCATTTCAAGTATACGTCCCTAGGTTGATAATTAAATGCACTTTGTGATAGGGAAGATGATACTTAGTCTGAATATACTATTTTTAGGAGAATCCTTGGCATGATTATTATTACCTATTATGGGGTTCATTTTTGGCGCTATTGGCAGGGATGGTGTCAACCTAAGAACCTTATTAAATCATTTCAGCTAATTTTCTTCTTTTTATATAGTGTTATCTCTGAACTTTCTTTACAAGTTTGTTATTCTACCTGCATGCATCAAAAGGGAAGAAGACAAGAGGTCTTTGGAAAATTCCTTCCAAAAGAATCTACTAATCTGAACATTGATTCTGAAGAAGTTGAATTACCTTTTGTTGATGCAAGTCCTGAATTTCCTTTAGCATCCTCATCTATAGAAGACCCTTTTGATCCATCTGATCTTTGACCTTTTGCTAAAATTTTGGCCATTTTTCTTGATAATTCTACCATAAATATACCTGTTGCTACTAATCCTTTGGCTATTGTCACTTCCCAGCCGCAACTTCACTCCCAAGTACCTATAGTGATGGCACAACCTACCTTTCCATTCCCTCTTCCTATCCTTATAAATAATGCTAATCTCAAGAACATATCCACCGTTGTGCTTCCAAAGTTCTATGGACTAATCACTGAAGACCCTGACACCTTTTTATTTGAGTTTGACATTCTTTGTCAAAGCTTTGTTTACAACAATGATAGTCATAAACTCAAGTTGTTTCCAACAACATTAAAGGAGTTACCTCTAAGATGGTTTATGGATTAGGGGCTAATGCAACAACTGATTGGAATGAGATGCAGACTTTGTTTCTGTAGGAGTATAAAGAGTATTGTAAAGGGGGTGACTTGAGGGGGGATGCCATATTTTGTATGTCACAGAAGGAAGATGAAACTCTAGAAGATTATATTTCACGCTTCCTTTATAATTTGCAGAAGAATCCTCAACATGTATTGTTGGAGGATTCATAAAAACTCATTTTCTTGAGGGGAGTAAATGACAAGTGTCTTGAAGCACTGGATCTTATGGCTGGAGGAGATATTTCTCAATCTTCCTGGAATGGTCTTAAGAAAATATGTCTTAACTATTCAAGGTCAACAGTGGAGAAAGGTTGAGATTTCAACCCACACTTGCTAAAGGAAGTGGCTTTGGTATTTCTAAGATGGAAATTTCCAACCTATTGTCAGATTTTAAATAAGATATTATCAAAAATGTTGCTACACACTTGGACACAATGCAAGAAAAAAATAAGTATGAAGATGCTGAAGCAAATCTCACTGAATATTTCCCTCACTACCAGTAGTAAAAGAAAGACTATTGGTGCAAGCTGGTGGCAAATTTGGAGACCCAACACCTTCCTACTGAGTTCAGGAAAATAGAAGGAGAGGATGAGAAAGTATTCTTTGTTGCTCAATGTTGACCATGGCCCCGAGACAAGGTATGCCTCAAGATCCTTTGCAATCTTTTAATCCTTATAATAAAAAATAGAAAAACCATAATTTTCAACACCCTTCTCAGTATTCCCAACCTTATTGTAATAATGCCTGGCCTAATACTCAATAGAACCAATGGTTTAATTCACAGCAAACCCAATGGCCACAACCTCAATTCCAATGGAAACCACCACAAGGGAATTGGCAACCATATAACCAGTGGAAAGGACCCCAATAATGGCCTAATCAAAATTCTAGTTATCAATCCTTACCACCTCTAGTATCTCAACCTGAACTCATGCCATCTCATCTAGCCACAAGTCCTCCTCCAAGGCCAACATAATTACCTACTCAGCCACAACCCAATCCTAACAACAAGCAACAACAATAACCTGTTTATACTACAGATACCCAAGAATACACTGCCTATGCATTAGAAATGACTGATATTCACTTAAGATCTGGCACTACTCTACCTACACCAAAACCTCCTATCATAACGAAAGTTCCAAACCTTCCTGTAGCATCAATACCGCTTCCAGAAACTACTTTGCCGAATATAGTCCCACCAGCTAATACATCAAGTCAAGCTAATATTCATAGCACAGTTAATCCTCCTTTTCATCAAAGGCTTAAAACTAATAAATCTATACCCCAGATTAAAACACCATTTGATATTCTTGATCAGCTGAAAAACATGCATATTCAAATTCCACTTTTTCAAGCTATCAAAGATGTTCCAGTCTATGAGAAAACTATTAAAGAATCCCACCTTAAGAAGCCTCGACGTAAGAAAAAGGATCCCCAAACAATACATGTTATTGGTCAACTTGCAGATATTATGTTGGGAAAGATAGTCATTCTAAAGTACACTGACCCTAGAAGTCCAGTTGTTGATATTATAATTAATGGTCATTCTGTGAAAAATGCTTTAATAGATTTGGGTGTTGATATTAATGTTATGACTAAGGATACCATGCATAGACTAAGTATAGAGGGATTAAAGACTACTCCAACAATCTTTCAACTTGCAGATAATTCCACTATCACCCCAGATGGCATAATAGAAGACATTGTAGTTACATTGGATTCTTGGAATATCCTACTGACTTCATGATATTATCACCCAAGGTAACTCTTGTTGGTTATCCAGTTATCCTTGGATGGCCTTGGTTATCCATAGATGATGCTAATATCAATTTTTGTTTAGGTAACATGACCATTTCAGATGGCCAAACAATTAAGAAGTTAGCATTATATCCTCCAGTCCAACCTCAACCAGATTTAAGAACTCTTGTTTGGCCTAATTTGGGAGAAGAAGTGAAAGAGCTAAATTCTGTTGCTCAACTGATGATGTTACACAGATGATATTTCCTAGAACTTGAAGAATATGATGATGTGATTCAAAACATCCTTACTAATGACTGTCTCACAGTAAAAGATATCTTTGAAAGCTTTGTTATGCAGTTGTCTACCTATGAAGACTATGTTCTTCCTGTTGAACCTGAAATTATTCATCAATTACTACCCTATGATATATCCACAAGTCCTATATCTAAGATATCAATGCTTGAACTAACAACTAATGTGGATCTCTCACCTAGTCACAACGTGCATGTCAACAATAAATTGTCATCACCAAAATTATCATTGTTAACTCAACTCCTTTGTAAACATGAGAATTTTTTTGCTTGGGACTATGGAGATATGAAAGGATTAAGCCCAAAAAAATTATACACATAGAATTTACATCAATGAAGCAGTCTACCACTTTGTTCAACCTCAGAGAAGAATTAACCCAACCTTAAGAGAAATTGTAAAGACTGAGTTGCATAAATTGTTGAATGTTGGTTTTATCTACTCAATCTCAGACAACAAATGGGTTTCCCCATTAGTAATTGTCTCTAAAAAGGGAGGTAAATGGATAATATGTGTCGATTATAGAGAGCTAAAGAATGGCACAAAGAAAGATCATTTTCCCTTGCTATTCATTGATCAAGTTTTGGATACCTTAGCTAGTAAAAAGTTCTTTTCTTTTCTTGATGGGTATAGTGGATATAACCAGATCAAAATTTCTCCAGAGGATCAAGAAAAGACAATATTTACATTTCCTTGGGGAACATATGCCTATTATGTGTTACCTTTTAATTTATGTAATTCTCCAGCTACTTTTCAAAGGGTTGTTATCAACATCTTTGCTGATATCTCACATGATTACATGGAAATATACATGGATGATTTCACAACATTTGGTGTTACTTTTGAAGAAAATTTTGAGAACTTATACAAAGTGTTGATCAGATGTAAAGAGCACAATCTATCCCTGAACAATGAAAAATGTTTCATGATGATGCAAGAAGGAGTTGTGCTAGGACACTTCATCTCAGAAGTTGGAATACAAGTGGACCCTACAAAAATTGAGGTAATTCTTACACTGCCTACACCTACAAAGAAAAAAGATGTTAGATCCTTTTTAGGACATGTTGGTTATTATAGATATTTCATTAAAAATTTTAGTCAAATAGCTAGTCCATTATACACATTTCTTACAAAAGAGTTTGAGTTCACATGGATGCCAACCTATGAGGAATCTTTCCTATAGCTCAAGTCCCTTCTTACAATAACACTGGTGCTTAGAGGGCCTGATTAGTCTTTACCGTTCCATATTCATACTGATACTTATGATTATGCAATAGGAGCAGTCTTAGGTCAAAAAGCCAATAACCTTTAAATGCCATTTACTATATTAGTAAAATTTTACATAGACCAGAGCTAAATTATACAGTCATTGAAAAAGAATTGTTAGCAGTTGTCTATGATTTGAATAAATTTTGTCATTATGTAACAAGATATCCAATCTTTGTTCTTACTAACCATGCAACCATAAAATATCTTATGAACAAACCTGCCATTTTAGGCAGGTTAGCAAGATGACTTTTCCTCTTACAAGAATTTGATGTAACAATCATTGACAAGCCAGGTAAAGCTAATGTTGTGGCTGATTATTTATCAAGACTCTAGAATGATGCAAATGACAATTCTGTGATAGATGATACATTCCCTGATGAACATCTATTTCATATTGTTGTCAAAATCCCATGGTATGTTGATATAGAAAATTACCTTGCATCTGACAAGATGCCTACACATTTTTCTCCTAAAGAAAGAAAACTACTTGTTGAGAAAAGTTTTCAATTTTCTTGGATTGACAATACATTGTTCTATACTGGTCCAGACCAAGTCATGAGAAGGTGTGTATGTGAAGATGAAACTTATGACATCCTCCATGCTTGTCATGATGAGCCCTATGGAGGACACTTTGCAGCTAAAAGGACAACTATGAAAATATTGACAACTGGTTATTACTAGCCTACACTTCATAAAGATGCAACAAACTATACCAAGAAATGTGATAAATGCCAATGGATGGGTCTTCCTACAAAATCAGGTGAAATGCCTCTACATCCACAAGTGGTTTTCACACCATTTATAAATGGGGAATGGATAAAATTGGTCTTATAAACCCACTATCTAATGGTAAATCATACATTCTAGTATGCACAGACTATGTCACCAAATGGGTTGAAGTAAAGGCGATGAAGCATGCACGTTATAAAAAAGTGGTTATGTTCCTATATGAAGAAGTATTTACCAGTTATGGTGTGTCTAGAGAGATGGTAACAAATCAAGGAGCATAATTCACATCAACCCCGATCACAACACTTATGAAAGAGTACAATATCAAACACAAGATGTCAAGTCCTTACCATCCTCAACCAAATGGTCAAGACGAAGTTACAAATAGAGAAATTGAAGCCATTCTCATCAAAATAGTTCAGCTACATCACTGAGATTGGAGCAGCCGCCATCCAAAAGCAGTATGGGCTTACAGAACAACATGGAAGACCACAATAGGATTCACCCCATTTGAACTAATTTATGGGAAAATTGCAATGTTACCCATTAAATTTGAGCATAAAACATTACGCACAACCCTAAGGCTCAACATTGATCTTCCTATAGCACAATGAGACTGCCTTCTCCACCTCAATTCTTTGGATGAGATGAGAAACTCCGCATTGCAATGAACATAAATAGTCCAAAAATAACAGAAGAAGTGACGTGACTCACATATAAAGAATAAAATATTTTTGGTAGGTAATTGGGCACTACTATTTGATTCACGATTTCAAGAAATACCAGGTAAATTACAAACACGGTGGTTAGGACCCTATGAAATAGATCATGTCTTCGACAATGGAGATGTGCAACTAATAATAATTGATCCTACTCATTTCAAGCTATTAGTAAATGGTCATAGACTTTGTCTATACCATCAGCCACAGACAAAGAATGGTTTCCTATAGCAATTCAATGACACTACTCTAGAACCACAAAAGGTAATACTTCCTGCAACAGAAGGTGGAAACCTTCTTCCTACAAATTCAACCTAAATTCCATCGGGTATGCTCATAATAAACACTTCATTTTTAATGAATTTTCTTTCTCCATTCACTTTCTAAATTCTTCTTCCCATCCCACTCCACTTCTCAACCTTCCATCCACCCATTCTCCTTGTCATCACATTTCTATTTTTCTATGCTTTCAATAATTGCCATATCAACAGATGCATACATCCTAAACACTCATTCCTTTGATGTGATTTTCCAATCTCGTCACTTCCTAGCGCATTTCGCAACATAATGAGAGGTACAACTCTTCAATATTTTCCACTTTTAGCACATATATTTTGATTATTATATATAATACTACACATATTTATAGTTTGGCATTACGCCAGTTTCCTACCTCATGCTAAGTATGACAAGTGTGGACACTTGTCTTAATTTCGTAGGGGGAAAGGAAGTGTATTAATTTCTCCAAGTCACTATTGATTGTACCCATCATTCCTAGCGAGATTGTTTGTTAGTTCAAATCTGTACTTATATCCTATTTTATTAAGTCCTTTATTTTTCGCACAAGTGTCGTACCTCAATTTCCAAATTATCTCTGATTTCTAACTTGATGTAACCCTAAGATGGCATAATTAAGTTATGTGAAAGTTAATTGCATTTAAAACTACAATTCCTTGCGGTAGCGCCATTATTACCATTTTCAAAAATATAACATAGAGATTGCAAATGATAGACATTAAAGAGATTTTTATTTGCAAATGATAGACTACAAATATGACATCTGTGAGAAGAATGGTGTGAACCACTGGTTCATGACACATTAACTTCCCTCCCATTGTTCCAAATGCTTTCTCTGAATTCTTTCTACAATTTTTTAATGACATATTGTGACTAGCATGCTAAGAGATTTATTTGCAATCTCTGTGTTATATTTTTTTATTTTTTTATGATAGATTGGAATGGCATATTGTGACTAGCATGCTAAGAGATTTTGGATTTCCTGAGATTTTTTGTAAATGGATCGACATTTTGTTTTCTGATTCCTCCACTATTATTGATGTGAATGGTGATCTCTCTAAAGCTATTCCCCTCCAGAGGTCCATTTGGAAAGGGTGTCCCATTTCTCCCTCCTTCTTTGTCATTGTTGTTGATGCCCTATTTTACATCCTAAGAGCTTCTAGCCTTAGCCCTCTTGTTAAAAGTATTTCGCTCCCCAACAATGATATCTTGATTAATGCCCAATTTGCTGATTATACCTCTTTGTTCCTTGAGTTGTTTGAAAGAAAATTGTCCAATGCTCTTGATAGACTTAACTTATATTGCCTAGCTTCTGGTGCTAAAGTAGCCCCTCAAAAATCTAGTGTGCTTGGTTGGTTTGAGACTACTCCTAATCAGCTAAGCTTAAGAGGGTGGCAACATGTTGGTCCTAATAAAATTGTTCAGTACCTTGGTATTGCATTTTCTATTGATCCATGTACCAGTGATATGTGGAAATGGATTATTATAAGATGAATAAAAAACATTTGAAATGGTAGACTCACTCCCTTTCCTTAGTTGGTCGGGTCCAGGTTGTCCAAAAAGTGCTATCTTCTCACCACATATATTTTGCATCTACTTGGTTGTTTGCTAACTATCAGATTAATATGCTAGAGAAAATATTGAAGGAATTCTTGTGGTTTGATGGACTTGGGAAAGGTAAGAGACATTGTGTGAAGTCAGACTAGTGCTGCAGACTGAAAAAATGAGGTGGTCTTGGTATTAAGGATATCAAAGCTCAGGGTGTTGCCTTGGCAGCCAAGTGGATTTACAAGGCCCTTTGGGGAAATGAGTCATGGAAGGTTTTAATCAGAAATAACATTTAAAGATCTATCATTAAGAAAGGTAAGAATTGGAAATATATTTCTATTTGTGATATCATCATGAGATATTTTAAACTAAAACCTTTTGGTTCTTTTTGGAAGGCTTGGTCTCAGGTCAAGGGATATATTTCTAATAGAAGTGCTTTTGGGGGCCCCCCCTTTTACACAATTGTTGATAGATCTATTTGGTGGGGGCTAAGCCTTAATGATAACCCCCTTACTCTAACATAGTGTTGCTTTGCTAAACTATGGATGAGAAAAGGCATTAAGGAAATTAGGGATATTCTAGTTGATGGGTAGTTGGAATCATGGGAGGAGCTCACCAGTAGTTTTGGGATCTCGTCCTCTCAGAAAAAGACATACACCTTGATATGTAAATCTCTTAAGGGAGGATCACTTGGGAAATTTTTTGGATACTAATTCCTTCTTAGATCAGACTAAATGGTGTGATGGTACTAGCTTGAAGGAAACATCTACAAAGCAATTGTATGGATTGATCAAACAAGACAATGCTATCTTCACACGAGTGACCCAATGTTGGGGATTTGATTGTCCTTTTTTTGACTAGCATTTCTTTTTTGAACTTTTTTGGTCTGCACCCATTGAACTTAAAATATTGTGTTTTAGATGGTTATTGCTTCTTAAAAAACTTGTTGTTGGGTCTGTCCTCTCCTCTGCTGGTCTGGAACCTGTTACTTGCAGTTTGAGTAAAGTGGTTGAGAGTGTCGAACATTTATTCTTTGATTGTGAATATGCTCATAAGATTTGGGCATTTTTTCTTCATTCTCCTATTACATGGAATTGTAAGCCTGGCTTGTCTTGGAGTGAAATTATTTCTATCTATATTGATGTCCTTGGATTTTCTCTTAACAGATTTTGGTCTGTCCTCACATGTGAAATCCTGTGGGTACTTTGGAAGGATAGGAATCGAGAGGTTTTTCAAGGTGAAAGAAGGAAATCTACTGAGTTTAATATTAAACTCACACACTTTTTAATAATGTTGCAGGTCTCTATATTATTGGAAATTCCTAAAAGAAAATTCATGATGCTGGTTTGTGAGGGATCTCTACAAATTTTCAAAGAGGAAGTTAAAATAGTGCAATACATTAAAGATTACCAATCCTTTATGAACTCTAGGGAGGTGGAGGAACTCAACAAAATGCTCGGTGATTGTAATCTTGGTTAAAATGATTGTACCAATACCAACGACTCTGTGGCTAGAAGTGATTGGCCATGGGACTCTTCTATGAACATTGGCTTCAAGAACACCACCGATATTTCTGATGCTAAGAGAAATGATGGATGTAGCTGATTGAGACAATAGTCTCTAGTATTTTGGTTTATATTGGAGCTGATAAGCTCATATATCTATAATTATATGTATTGTTCTATAAGAAAATAAACTCTTATGTAGAAAGATATGAATCAATGTAACCACTGATATATAGGTAGGTAGAAAGCACCTAGATCTCCCCCCTTTTTTTAATTGTATATTCAACTGGGGGTTTCATAGTGACTATGTCCATTTTTCCAGACATGGCTAATAGCTATTATGTATCTCATTTTTCTATACTACTTTAATAGAATATTTTGATTTTTTGGGTATTTTCTAATTTTAAAGGGAGACTCCCTGATGGATTATGCAAGGAAGAACTTGAGATACAAGATGTGATAGGATAAAAGAGAGGATCTTCTTATGGTGTTTCTAGTTAATAGGATCCAAATCAAAATTTAGTAGTAATGACATAAGGGCCCAACCAATTAGGCTCAAACTTTCCTTTCTTACCATGTCTCTAAAGGTTCTTCTAATTTTGTTTGAGGAACAGGTCACCAACTTCAAACTCATGTAGTTTGATTTTCTTATTGTATTGTAACCACAAATGATTTTGATACGTGTGGAGATGGTTCAGGAAATTAAGACGCCTCTCATCAAGGAGTTGTAGTTCTTGCAAGTGTGCAACTTGGTATTCTTCATGAAGCAAAATTTTTTGTAGGAATATTTTAAGGGAAGTGAATTCAATATTGATGGGAAGGATGACTTCAGTAGCGTATACAAGGGAGTACATAGTGGCTCCAATAAGTGTGTGCATGAAGGTACGGTAGGCCTAGAGGGTGGGATTTAACTATAGGTGCAAGTCACGACCAACTTCCCTAACTGACTTCTTGAGGATTTTAATAATGGTTTTATTTGTAGCCTCAACTTGACCATTTCCTTATAAGTAATATATCAAGAAAAAAAATTGTTTAAATCCAAATTTCTTATACATTTATGTGAAATCCTTCTTCTTGAAGGGGGTACCATTATTAGTAATGATTCTCTGGAGGATGTCATAAAGACATATGAGATAATTCAAATTGAACTTGGAGATCTATTTTCTATTGGTGTGAGCTAGAGGAATGGCTTCAACCCATTTAGTGAGGTACTCAGTGGTAGTGATGATGCACTTGTGGCCATTGGAGGAATTGAGAAATATCTATCCAATGAGATCCAACCGCCACTGTAAAAAAGGGACATTGTGTAATGATAGGCCACAATGATTGAGAGAGTGTATGTATCAAATAATTGTGTTGCTGACAGGGAACATGTTTGTTCACAAAATGATAGTCTTTTTGTTCCATGGTTTGCCGATAGTATCTTGTACATGATAGTTTCTTTGCAAGAGTTAGACCACTAGAATGTGCACCACAAATTCCTTGAAGAACCTCTTCTAACACTATTTTAGCTTCTTATGATTTGAGACATCGTAGGAGAGTTTTGTTAAAGTGTTTATGAAAGATGGTGTCACCTAGGAGGGTACATCAAGAAGTACATTGAATCAATTTCTTATGTTGATTGGTAGTAAGGTAAGGTGGAATGATCTCATCATGTAGATAGGTGTAAATTTCTTGGTACTAGGGAGAGTTAGGACCAAAAATATCACACACCATTTCAGACTTTGACACATCATAAGAAGGGACCATAAGGTTCTCAACAATGAATTTGCATTATGACTATTTTCAGGCATAAAGATCAAAGATTCAATTGTAGCCATTACATTAGAGGATTTGTTGTTGGTTCTCGAAATATGTTGAAACTAGATTTTTGCAAAGTGTTGTTTTAAATATTCAACCATACGGTCACAGGGAAGCAAATTATCATCTTTCATTTGATATTCATTGTTAACTTTTTTTGATAACCAACTGAGAGTCACTAAAGACAAGTAGACTAGTAATTTTCCATAAGATAGATAGACGAAGCTCTTGATTAAAGCTTCATACTCTGCAATGTTGTTCGTACACTCAAATGTTAATTTATAATATTTCATGATATAGCATCCTTTTGATGTCAAAAATAATACTCCTGCCCCCAATCCATTTTGTGTGAATGATCCATCAAAGTCAAGTTTCCATTGTATACCTTGGGTAATAGTCATGATGGCATTGTTAAGAACACTGCTATGAAGGGATGGTCTCCTATAAGAGGAGCTTCTGCTAACTGATCTATGATGACTTGTCCTTTTATATATTTCTAATCCACATATTCAATATAAAATTTTCTCAAGATCATAACCCATTTCATTGTACGACGAGTAAGATCAACCTTAGACATCAGGTACTTAAGCGGATCAATCTTTGTAATGAGCTTGATCTTGTGATTAAACATGTAATGATTAAGTTTATGTGTACATAGTACAATGACCAAACATGCTTGTTCTATAGGATTTTAGTTCAGCCCATATCCAACTAGTGTTCTGTTGAGGTAATAAATTAATCTTTCTTATCTATTATCATCTAGTTGTGCTAAAAGTGCCCCAAGTGCAACAGTGATATCAAGGTTGGCTTGGAATAGGTAGATCCAAAACTAGTGGTATAGATAGATATTTATTAAGTTGTTCAAAGGCTTTCTGAAATAGATAATCCTATAGGAACTTGATATCCTTTTGAAGGAGATGAGAGAAAGGATGAACCTTATCTACAAGATGAGTGAATAATAAAAAAATGGAGTGAATTCTACCTTGTAAGTTGTAGATTTGTTTCAATATTTTTGGAGGTGGAATCTCTAGAATGGATTTCACTTTCTTTAGATCCACCTTGATTCCTCCATGGAACACAATATGACCTAGAAACTTTCCCGATTGTACACTGAAGACATATTTCTTGGGATTTATTCAAACCTTATAATTTTTTAGTCTGTCAAATATCCTTGTGAGTATGGAAATGTGTAAATATTTGGTTTTTTATTTTCCCAAAATATCATCTACATAGTCTTCCATGATATCATGCAAAAGGTCATCAAATATGGTTGTCATATCTCGTTGATATGTGGCCCCAACATTCCTAAGTCCAAAGGGCATGAATTGAAAATAGAAAGTACCCCATGGTGTGGTGAATGTGTTCTTGTGTTTGTTAGATATAGGATGCACTGAGAGGGGGTGAATTAGTATAAATATGTAATCAACCAATTCAACCCCTAATCTGATTATGCTTTTAAACAACTTCCAAATAACCAAACATGCAAGTGTAACTATGCAATAGATATAGAACAATTCAAGCATCTACAAAGAATAACACATAACACCACTAATTTTATAGTTGAAACCCTTGTAAGAGGTAGAAAAATATGGTGGGGATGAAACCCATGAATCTCTTCATTGTAGTTAAAAGATTTTCCCTGTTAGGAGCTTATAATACCTTGTTAAGGGTTCATCCAGTTAGAAGTGACTAGCACCTTGTTAGAAGTACCAAAAGATCTACTAGGATCTACCTCGCAAGAGGATTTATAACTCTAGTTAAGAAGTCACCTTGTTAAAAGATTTATACAATAAGATCTGTTAAATTCCACCCTATGAAGGGATTTCACCTGTTAACCTATTAGATTTAGCCTTGAGCAATGAACTCAAATAGCTGATTTGGGAATGAAACTATTTGTCTATCAGATCCACTGTTATCTCTAATCTCTGGCACATTGTATTGCCTCTGTCTTTGATTGCAACAAATAAACTCATAATCGCAACCCTAAATCATGTGATTTAGTCCAACTTTATACTGATGTTCTTAAGTCGGCTAAGAATTGAAAACATTTTACAAGTTAGTCCATAATATTGACCTAACTTATGGAAATTGTGCCAATCATACCAAACATGTCAGACCAAAATATATTAATCAAAACATATTGACATGTTAGCCCAAAAATCATTTGCCTTGCTGATTTGATCATCAAGAACCAATCGATAACATAACTAGTTCACACTTATCATATCACTAAAATACTAACTCACCCAAATCATTAAGTTAATGGTTGTAGTTATAAAACTATAATTATCTTACCTTTGTAAACCACTAGGAACAATCACACCTCCCAAAGTGAAGTCTATCTCGATCACCATACAAAACATTCTCTATTACTATCTTCCTATTCACCTGTCAAAACACTTAGCATATTCTACCTTTACCTATCCATCTAGTCAGTCAATATCTATAATATATTCACCAAATCTGATAGAATTGATAAAGCTTCCATCAATGACAAACTCATAAACATTACACTCTACATCTCAACCCAAAAATCCATCATAATGCCAAAAATCTCCCTCTTTAGCATTGATGAAAAGACATAGTAAAAATAACCAAACTACTCCCCTTAGATCATTTTCACTGCACCGATCACTCCCCCTTTGATAGATATCGAAAAGGTACAAAAAATGAATGTAAAAAATGAAATCATCTTACTGATCAAAACCTTTCAAAAACATCTTTGAAATTGACTTTGGCTAACTCCAAAGAACTCTCCCATGACTTATGCAAGTACTCCATATCATGAATCTGCTCACGTAGAATAGAAGCTAACTTCTCCATAGCTTCAAGTGTGCTCATATTAGGTAACCCAAGAGTCACCTCAGATTCTCTAACCTTTTGTTGTATAACATCAATTATAGGTAAAAAATAGGTCTGCAACTCCAACAATGTAGTTATCCTTTTATCTTGCTCTGGTTGAATAGTCTTCAACTTATGATTAACTATTTTTACTTGCGATCCATAAGTGGCTGTTGATTGTGTAATAGGATCAAAACTAGAAATAAATGACTTAAGATCTTGTTGATCTTCATTCCTTTTTATATCTAAATCTTTAGTAAACAAAGAAAAATCAAAAACTTTGGCAAGTAAATTACCAATTTTCTTCAATTTTCCCTTCACCTTGTTTACTTGATCAGTAAGTAGCCCTTTATATGATGCAATAGATTCCATTAACTTATCGGTCCTCTTCTTTTCATAATTCACCTTTTCTCTATACTTAGAAAATTTCTCCAAACTAATAACTTCCTCATAGATAACACTTATCAAAATATCCATTTGCTAAATTGGTGTAGCATTTGGACCATAGTCAACTTTAGGTATAAGATCTACAAGAATGTCTTTGGTTGACAGAAGTACTTGTTCTCATTTCTTCTCAGCTCTAAGCTTGTCCCTTTTAGCTTTCAACTTCAGTATGTCAGACATTCTCATTAGTTCATTGGGACTCATTTTAGTAACATCAATTGGTCCTTGAAATACTTCAACTTCCTGTTCTCCAAGTTCATCTTCACTTTCTTCCTCAAGAATAGATATTGATCTTCTTTCCTTCTTCTAACTTGAACTGACACCAGATTCACTTTCCTCTTTACTAAATGTGTCGAAAAATCCACTTCACGTGTCTCATATTTCTTTGCATATTCAGTAGTTGTAACCTCCGTAGAAACTTCATCCTTCTTCTATTCAACTGTAGTCGTTACAATAGGTACCTCAACCTTTATTGTCTGATCCTTATGTGCATAATATTCTCTTTACACATATTCACCTTAAATAGTAGGAACTTGTTGTGGATTATTAAAAGGTATATCACTGATGATTCCTTCAATCACTTGATCTACAATTACCTCTTCAATGGTAGCCTCTTGGTCTTATTTCTCCTCTTCAGTATCATCCACCAGTTCATCTTCTTTCTCCATTTCCTTCTTCATGATATCAAGAGTCTCATCATGAACTACGTGAGATTCACCAATGAGTATCATGACTACTCTGCTTCTTGTTCTAAATTTAGGTCTCGTTGCCTCAATTGTGAGCTTCACTTCTTTCATAGATAATTCAGGCTTCACTTCTACCAAGGATTGTTCCAACATTACTCTATCTACTTTCAAAGCATACCTCCACCTAACATCAATCTTCTTGTAAAGTGATTGAGGTATCATTTTATCTAACTCACTTGAACCTTGGAAAACTTTATGCAACCTGTATATGATAAATTCTTATATATTTAGTTTATCCTCGTCATTAAATTTATCATACTAGCCACTTACCTTTGTGATAATTCCATATTCTCTAACATCTTCAACTATGCTATTTGCAGTATTAGATCTCCTATTCACTATTTTGACTGATTTCTTTGTTGTCATGCCTATAACCTTTGATCTTTTTCCATTGGCCCTCAATTAGGTTTGCTCTCTTTCGGATTCAATTTTAGCTTCTTCTTTCTCTAAACTATCTTTCTTCTTACTCTTTCTTTTTTACCCTTTGTAACCATGTGTTACACCCTTCTTTCTCTTGTAATTTCTCTACTCAGTCTCAGGTGTCTTCTCCTTTTTCTTCTCCTTTTCCTTAACCACTGATGCTTCAGGTTGTGTTGTTGTTCCTCCCTTTGATTATGTTATTGTAACAGGGGAAGGAGTTTCCTTTTTCACTGTGGAACTTATAGTTATCTTCTTGTAGCCTTACCAGTTCTAGAAGATACAACTTCTACCTCAATTTAATCTATAGTAGCACTAGAAGTACCAACTTTTCATTCAAAAAATTATTCCTTATCTTATCCATCATTTCTTTGGTAATGCCACTCTTCTTGGCTAGGTCATCAACTTGTTTACTCACTCTTACCTCTGGTTCCATTAGCTGTGAGTGAATTTTCAAATAGGTTTATTTATAAGTATTAAACTTGGGAGTATTGGCATCAATCAACTTAGATAGTAACTTGTCAGCATGGAGTGATATGATATCACCATCTACTTCATAACCCATCAGTAGAGCACAAGAATTTCTTGGTTGTACCACCTGCATCCTACATGTATCAGTATCCATAATAAAACATATATCTTCTTTGTATTTTTCTACAATACCGATTGGGGTCCTTTCCCTCTCATGCATTCATTTATATAAATATTTTAAATAACCCCACATAGCACTACTAAATTTATTTCCTAGCATTCTTATGCATTCCTTAATATGCACTACTACCAGTTTATTGGTTGACCAATAAACATTACCAATTCCAGGGAAATGATTTTGCAAGTAGAAGAATATACACACCAGCACTGAACCATACTTGAAAACCTGTTGCTTTTCCTTCTTGATTCTCTCTATGTTCACAAAGAACTGACTTCTCATGACCTCACATAGATCGTACTATGCATTATCCTTCACCGTCTTATATGCAACATGAATACCACCACTGGACACACTGTTCAAATGACTTGATTGATAAAATCTATAAGTGATCACCATAGATAAAAAATTGACCTCGATATATTTGATATCATTTATTGTCATGGCATGCTGATCTTGTCTCAAATTTTTTAGATGTGTAACCTCATCTACAAGAATCATTCTCAAAACAGGTAAACTATCGGTCACACATAACCCAGTCACTGCATGAATAATCTCCTTAGTTATCTTATGTGGCCTATCCAACTAGATAAATTGATCGTGCACTCAACTCAACACATACCTGATCCATTTGATTTTGAGATCGTCAGACATGTCAACAATATAGGTAAAACCCTTATCTTCCAAATGCTTGTGTTCACCCTTCAATCCAGAGTCATTGCACAATTCAATATATGCATTGAAGATAGCATTTGAACCAAGATCCTGAATTTTAGAATGAATAGATGATCTTATATCCTATCAACAACACACCATGGGGTATTGAAGATAAAGTTCTTGTGAGATCATTCTCTACTGCATTCATAGGATACAAATTAAATATCAGCCTTGGTTCCTCAGTAAACTTAACCAATATAGGAGTGTCCATAATACTAAAAATATTCTTCAAGAATCACAAAGTAAACTTTACAATACAGGGAAATACCTCTTTTCTCATCAGTTGGGGTTCTTTAATCATCACTTCAATCTTGGCACAAGATCACAACTTTCAAACACAATCACCTTAGAATTGCTTGCAAGTGCTCAACACAGCTCGTAGAATGCAATGTGACAAATCAACTTTGATTTTTCCCTTTTATAATGTTACATTCAATGCAACGGTCAAACAATACCATTAATTAGTTAGAAATAATGCAATAGTTAGAAACAAAAGAAGTCACTATTCCATATAAATCATTATGTGGTCACATAGAATCATATGTGACACAAAATTCTTCATCAAATTTATTGAAAACATCAATAGGTATCTAAATATGTTGATAGATCTTACTATGCACACAACTTATCTTACTCTATTTTCTCCCCTTAAGCAAATAACATTAACTTAATTTGATGATGGATTCTCCACGTTATCTGATGTTGTGAAGCTCTGTCAATTCAAAAGATTTTAGTTCACCTTTCTTATTCCACATTTCCTTCATATGTTTTCTAATTCCTTCAACATCTACAATCTTCTTGCCTTATCATTAATAGGCTTATTCACTAATTAGTCTCTGGTGTTTTTCTTCTTATCTCTGTAGGATCTAGCAAGATGTCCAATCTTGTTGCAATAGTGACACATCATACCTATTTGTCTCCATGGTCCAACATTTCCTCTACTAGTTCTCATCCTACAATTGATTTTTGTATGTCCATAATTGTGACAAACATAATAGGTAACATCCAATTGATTTCCTTGATGTATCAATCGGTTGGGGTCATATGACCTTTGATTGTTGATTCTAGCCCTACACTCATTAGCTTTATGACTATAATTGTTGAAATGATAGCTATTACCATGAAAAACATTAGGTCTATCATTGTAACCATCAGATCTACCATAAAAATTTATAGATCTAGCAACATGTGCATTAGGTCTATTAGGTCTAAACCTACATACATTAGCAACATGACTTTTCTTGTGACAATTGAAACATAACGATTTCTAATTCCTCTTGCTAGTTTTATTGTTTTTCACCTTAGGTTTTGACTTGTCTTCTTTTCCATCGACCTTCTTAGTACCAGATGAATCACCGACTTCAAATTTTGAAAACCATTAACCTTGTTTCTCCTTTGGTTTGAGAGTTGTTCATCAAGTTTAGCATAACTGTTATTGAACTTATCTAACAGGTCATTGATTGCTTTCAGTTCTCCTTTCACATTTCATTCTCATTCCTCATATTCTCATTTTCTCTTAGGATATTGGTGTTTTCTAAATTGGTATCATGTAGTTGTTTATGCAAAACAACAACTTTTTATTTAGATCTAAATAGTTCTTCCATCTTTGATTTTAAGGTGTCATCTTTAGCTTTGAGAGAATCTTTTGAACCCTTTTGGCTTCATCAGTCTTTCTCCTTGCTTCTATCTCTTGACCCATTCTGATTCCAAAGTTGTCCAAATCTCTTTGCATGTTTTTCTTTTCTTTCTTTAGCTTGTCCATCTCCCCATGCATTGTTGCAAGTAGTGGTTGCTGTTGCAGCAAAAGATCGACCTATTAATGCTCGATACAACCACTAGACTTATAGAAGACACATGAGGTGGTTAAGCCATGTCACAAATCCTCAGGGGAGCACTAAACATTTTTTCAACAATCTCCCCCTCAGCATTACCCGAGGGGATTCAAACCTGTGACCAAGCTTTGATACCACTTGTTACAAGTAGTGGTTGCCGTTGCACCAAAATATCGACCTATTAATGCCCAATACAACCACTAGACTTATAGAAGACATATGAGGTGATTAAGCCATGTCAAAAATCCTGAGGGGAGTGTTGAACATTTTTCCAACATGCATATCCTTCTTGTACTTAACTAACTACTCATTATCTTGAGACAAGACTTCTAGGGCTACTTTAGATTCCTCATATCCACTTTGTTCAAATAGGTGTTCAATTATGTATTGAATTTCATTCAAATATCGAACCAGTTCTTGTCTTTTAACCCTAGATTTCCTTAATTGGTCTTTGAGTTTCTCAATCATGTCTTCATCCTTTGCAAGTTTCCTTCTATAGTATTCCATGTCTTCCTCAAGGATATCTCCCAAGTTGTTAGGATTCTTATAGGAAATTGTGCTCTGGTACCAATTATTAGATATAGGATGCACTGGGGGGGGGGGGTGAATCAGTGTAAATAGGTAATGAACCAATTCAACCACTAATCTGATTATGATTTTAAACAACTTCCAAATAACCAAACATGCAAGTGTAACGATGCAATAGAAATAGAACAATTCAAGCATCCAAAATACATAACACATAACACCACTAATTTTATCGTGGAAACCCTTGCAAGAGGGAGAAAACCATGACGGGGATGACACCCATGAATCTCTTCACTTTAGTTAAAAGAGTTTCCCTATTAAGACCTTACAATACCTTGTTAAGGGTTCACCTGGTTAGAAGTGACTAGTACCTTGTTAGAAGTACCAAAAGGTATGTTAGGATCTACCTCACAATATTTATACAATCCCTATTAAAGGATTTGTACAATAAGACCTGTTAAAGTCCACCTACCTATTAGAGTTAGCCTTGAGAAATGAAATCAAATAGCTAATTTGGGAGTGACATTGCTTGCCTGTCAGATCCATTGTAATCTCTGATCTCTGGCACATTGTACTACCTCTGTATCTGATCACAAAAACCAAACTCATCATTGAAACCCTAAATCATGTGATTTAGTCTACCTTATACTGATGTTCTTAAGTTGGCTAAGACTTGAAAATGTTTTACAAGTTGGTACATAATATTGACCTAACTTATGGAAAATCATGCCAATCATACCAACATGTCAGCCCAAAATATGTTAATCAAAGCATATTGACATATCAACCCAAAAATCAATTTTCTTGATCATCTAATCATCAGGAACCAATTGGTAACAGAAATGGTTCACACTTATCATATCACCAAAATACTAATTCACCCCAATCTTTGAGTTAACGGTTGCAGTTGTAGAACTGTAGTTATATGACCTTGATAAACCACCAGGAATAATCACACCTCCCAAAGTGTCATCTATCTTGATCACCATGCAAAAAATTCTCTATTATTACCTTCTTGTTCACCAGTCAAAACACTTAGCATATTTTTCTTTACCTATCCATCCAATCAATCGGTATTTGCAATCTATTCACCAAATCTGATAGAATTGATAGAGTTGCCATCAATGACAAACTCATAAACATCATCACTTTGTATCTCAACCTAAAAAATTATCATAATTCCAATAGTGTTGATCTTTTACTGCAATATTAATATAATTATAACTAGAAAATCCATCCATAAGAGATAAAATATCATGTCCTATAGTTAAATCCATTATAATGTCAATGTTGGGAGTAGAAAATCATCCTTGGGACACACTTTATTCAAGTTTCTAAAATTAGTATAGATCTAGATGCCCCCTATAGCTTTGCCTAATAGAGAAATGCTAGAGACCCATTCAAGATAATCGATAGGTCTTTTGAAGTCAACATCAAGCATCTTATGTAGTTCTCCTTTCACTAGTAGTGCTATCTATGGATGCATCTTGTGAAGTTTCTGTTTGACATGTTTGACATTAGTATCTATTTCAAGATGGTGTATGACTAGATTACGGTTCATTCCCAACACATCTTGCTAAGTCTGGGAAAAAAATATTTTGTTCATTGTGAAGCAATTCAATCATATCTTATCATTCTTTCCCATTCAGGGATACTACAATGAATGTGATTTTAGGCTCTTCAATAGTACTAAGGTTTACTTCAACTATATCCTCTATAAGGATAGATGATTTATCCCATGGAAGGGACATGAAAGGATAGTCAACTTCTCCCTCTTTTGGTTCCCCAGAAAGGTTTTTCACCAGAAGATGTGTCCTTTATTTTTACTTTTTTTTAAGCATTTGAAGATGCCTTAGAGAGGTTCTCGCCAAGGGATGCTTTTTTTTCTTTTTTATTTTCACTTTTGCAACCAAGAGAGTTGAAATGTCTTCCAAAGTAGGCCTGATCATGATATTTGATTTTGTTCTTTTTAGTGGGAGGCTAGGGGAGGTAAGGTCAGTATTTGTGATGCTAAGGAAATGGTTGGCTTAAAAGAGATCATCTTATATGTATTCAAAGGGGACTTCATAGAAATCTTCTTAAAGGTATTCAAAATCAAAAGAAGATTTACAATCATTGATACAAAGCACCTTAGTTTCTAGGTGAAATCTGACTCGTCTATTACAAGAGTAACCATTAGGTTTGATGGTTTATTTGATACCTATTTCTTGTGCACCTAAGCCCATGCCATGATATCCCATACTTTCAACTATGGGATATATTTTTGGATATCTTTCTTTTGGTATGTCAATAGGCTTGTCTTGTCCATCCTTGAAGAGCCATGATAGTATATCTTCTTCCATAATTTCTTGATCAAGGGTCCCCATTGTTCAAGGTAGTATTTTTGCATTCCATGGTGGGTTTATCTTCCTTAGGTAAAATATATGAAGGTTGACCATAGGATTTTGGAGATAAAGGGAGTTGACCAACATAAAAGACATTTTCAATTGTATACTATCCACAATATTGATCAACAATCTTTATTTTCTTATCAAACTTAGTGATCTTCTCATCAATTGTCTTAGATGTGAAGGCTTCATCAGTAAATGGTTTGTTAATATCATTAGTAGGTAATTTAGCAATATATGGTTTGACTAATTCATTAAGAGGGCAAAATTTTGTGTGGTTCCCTTCCAGTCTTTTGCAATACTAGAAGGGTTCTGGATCTCTAGGAATAGTGACTTCTCTACCTTGATGTGGAAATTCAAGACATTGATGGAAAGTGGAGGGTACACCTTTAATAAAATGAATCCAAGGTCTTCCAAGGAGGATATTATATTGTAGGTCAAGATTAAGGACTTAGAATATAGTTTCTATCAATATGGGACCCACTTGAAGAGGAAGTTAAATCAAGCCCTTAGATTCTCTTTATTTTTCATTATAAGAATTTATTGTGATTCTCTTTTTAGCATCAATAAGGTCATTAGTAAGTCTCAATTGCTTTATTAACTTTAAGGTACAAAGGTTCAAACTAGATCCACTATCTATAAGGACCCTTTTTATTTTATGATTATGATCAACAAATTCAATATGAAAGGGTTTATTATGGTATGGGTCAGGAGCACAAAGGTCCTTATATGTGAATACAAGGTGTTGTTGCATGGCAAGATCCCCAGTCATATCTTGAAATTGGAGTATGTCCTTCAACCCCTTGATCTTTCCATTGTCAATAAGGTCTTGGACAAAATTATTGAGTTTCATACATTTCTTAGTATCATAACCTTTGACATGTTGATAGTCACAATATTCTTTGTCATTATACAAATGAGGTTTAGGTTGGTTGTCATCATATGGTTTGGTGATCGAAAATTCCATCATGTTTTGATCAACAAGTCAATGAAAGATAACATCAATAGGTTCTACAAGAGGAGTGTATTGAAGACATTGATGATTATTCATGTTGTTATTGTGAGGAGGGAATAGATTGTTGGGTGGATTGTGATTTTTTTTATTGTTGTTGAGGTTGTGATTGTTATGATGGATGGTTCTGTTGATTGTTCCAATTTTGCTGATTGTTGCGATTATTTTGATTGGAAGATACTTGAAAATTTTGGACATGTTTGGAATCAGTCACCCCATCATTTACAACGTTCTTGTTCTTGGTCCAAACTTTGGTTTATCATTTGATGATGAGCTCTAATGTTTAATAGTACATTGTTGCAAAATACCATCTTCAATGTTCTTTCCCTTTTTAACCACTACTTCAAAGGTATTAGGAGAAGCCATTTTCATGTGAAATTCCATATGGGATATTCGATTTCTTGTGAATATATCAATCAAATGTAGTTTGGGTATTTTCCAAGGTATTTTAATTGCAATATGTCTCCAACATTGTAAAAAGTTTACAAAAGTTCCACCATTTATTTGTTTAGTGTTACAAAAATCACTCAAGAATGCTTGATGTTCAATGTTATATGAATATTGTGCAATAAAATTTCTCTGCAAGATCGGAGAAAGTAGAGATTGATCCTTGAGGTAAATTCATGAACCATTCAAGGGCGGGGCCTCAAAGACTTCTACTAAAAAGTCTCTTAAGATAGTTTTCATTGTAGGAGACCTCTTGAAATTCTACATAGAATTCTTGAGATGTTGGATAGGGAATGTTTCCCCTTTGTATTTGTCAAATTTTGGATTTTCAAAGTGTAGACACCTAAAAATACATTAGAAAATAAAAGTATTTTTATTTTCCAAAAACCCTTGATGACATCATCATTAATTAATTAATTAATTAATTAGTTTTTATGTCATTAATCCCTTCTCCTATTTTAATTAAACACATTTAATTAAAGAATCCCTCCCCAAATCATTTAAATCAAATTTGAGTGATTTTCCCCTATTTATTAATTATTAATTAATAAATTGACCAAAAATCCTTTAAATAAATAAAATATTTATTTAAATCCTAAAACCTTAGAAATCTTCTAGAAAGTCCTAAACTCTTCTAGAATTTCCTAAACTCATCCTAAACCTGATTAAAAGGTGTTTCCTACCCTTTTTAGTCTAAACCCTCAAACTTTGACTTTGGGTCAAAACCTCTCATTAATGAGCCTTACACACTCATTAATGCTTCTTACATCCTCATTATGACTCTTACAAGCCATAAATGAAGACCTATGTCTTCTCTTACACTTTGGTCCCCTTGCACACTTCCCTAGTGTTGCTCACACATGTGTGAGCAACCTTAACCCTTATCCTAACTTTGACCTTTGAGCCTAACTCAACCTTGGTCCATTCAACCCATGGGAGTCAATCCTTATCTCTTTGAATAAGCCCCTAACCAAACCCCTAACTCTAAATCCACTTCTTAACCCAAGCCCCTGGCTTGAATCCTATAAATAGTCTCTCTTCCAAGAGCAAATCATTACCTTAATTTTCATCTTCATGCATTGTTATAATGGTAAAATACATCTAGCATAACATTTAGCATATTTGTTAGATTAATTCTCTTTTATGCTTTCTAAATCATCTTAGAGTAGCTTAATGGATTGAATCTTAGTTCATTTTCAAGATTTTCTCATCATCTAGCACCATATCATGTTTCATCTGGTTTAAAAACAATCTTAGAATAAGCATAATTTTTGTATCAATCTTCATCTTAGCATCATTAGGATCCTTGAGGCCTTAGGGGAAAAATAGGTGTTCTATACCTGGTTTTGTGCCACTATGGGGTTCTCATAGTACCTAATCTATCCCAATCCATCCTAATCAGCATTAGGGACATGCTCCATGTATTTTGAGAGCACACCCACATCACTCCTATCAGAGCAAATCAAACAGTGCTTGGAGGCATCTGTTTTGGTTCAATCTGAGGTGGCTTGGTTTTATGCTTATGTTTTGAACTGATATAAATGTTTAGATTAATCAAATTTTTTTTTTTTACACCTTTCAAAATAGATATAGATAAACCACTGTCTACATTCTGGCACACTTGGTGGGACCCACTTCAAGGGTTCTTTGCTAACATTCTAATGTGGTTTGGAGTGTTTTTCTGACTTTTCAAGCTTGTAGGTTGAGGGAGCACTCATAATTCTTCTTCCTCTTCTTATTCTTATTCTTCTTGTATTTTTTCTACTTCTTCCTCTTCTTCTTGCGAGATCTTAGTGTATTTTCCAGGAAAAATCCATAAAGAGGCTCATTTTCACAAAAACCTTTGCAAATTTGGCGTACAAACTTTGTTTCTGTCGTGTTTTACTTTGCTAGAGATCACATACAAGAAGAAATCTCTCACCCCATGTTTTCGGGATCACATCCAAGATTTCTCAAATCACATCTAGTCCTGTGTCGCATCCGTTTGAATCTAGGATCGCATCTGGGTTATGTTCACAATTCAGGATCTCATCCGGGGTCTCATTTGGTAAAGTATCGCATCTGTTTAAATCCAGGATCGCATCTGGGGTTTCTTGGATCACATATGGGTTTCTAGATCATCATTTCAATTTGGGCTTAAAATTGAACAAGAAAAATCTCACACACTTTGTCTAAATGTTTAAAATGAACCTCAAAAACACAATCTCGAATGCCTAAAAAATAATAAATTTTTTTTGCTTTTTTCAATGTTTTAGTAATTTATGTTTTCAAAGGTCTTTGGAGCATTTTTGGGCCTATGTTTCTTCAAGGAGTCTTGTACTCCTAAAATTTCCCTCTAGATAATTGGATTATCTTTCCAATGGTGTAAACGACGCATCTTTTCGAGTTGTGAGCAGAAAGTTATGCCTTTTGCAAGGGGGCATAAATTTTAAAGTAGTTTTTTTTCATCAGCTAGTTTTTTGTTCTAATCAAATTGGGCTCTAAAAAATCAAATCTCAAGTGCATAAAGGAACGAAATCAAAATCAAATCAAGAGTTATTTTGTTTGAGTCCAAAAGCCAACACCAATCTTGAATGCCCTATTTTGAATTCAAAGCATTTCTTTTTCAAATCAGGTTCCTAAAGAAGTAAAAACAAATCTTGAATGCAAAGGATAAAATACTTGCAAAATCTATTCTCAAAAATCTTTCTTGTTTTCAAAAGAACAAATAAAATCCTAAACACATCTGTTTGCAAGCTTTCATTTCAATCACTAGATCAATTTGGTAAAGAACCCCTTGCTTATTGTGCTTTCTAGGAGCTTTACAATTCTGCAAAATCCTTGATTAGCTAAGTGATTTAATACACTTGAACTCGGACAACTTCACTTGTTTTACTTCTAGAGAGGCCTGTCTAGAGAGAAAAGCACTTCCTCTTTGGAGAACGACCTCAAACCGGTACTTCTCTGGCCGGTATAGAAATAAAACGTTGAGAAAACTCTCACTTCATCCCCTCAAGCTTGGGCGATGTGTGTTGATGGTAGCCTGAGGTAGGTGAGTATCCCTACTATTTTGGCATGGTCAACTAGGCTCTTAAGTGAGTCATGCACATACAAACCGATTGGGAGGACACCACAGACCAAATTAGATACCTATAAATCAGAGGCTACTTGATCTACTCCCGAAGGTATCCAAATATTTGTGCAAGGATTAATCCAAGTGGTTTCCCAAATCACCTTAAGACACTCATCATTTATATTCCTTTTTGGGATATCAAGATGTGGGCAAAGATTTTGATACTAGCCCGTCCTTAGGTAGTTCTAATTGTAATACCCCAAAAATGGGCTATAAGTTCATTAATCTCCTACATCTTCAATTCGAATGAAATCGACATCAAAGTCCTAATCTAAGGCACATCTAAACATCATCGAATCCTAATTGATTATCTTAAAATTTTGCATTGGAGAATATTCCTAGTAATATTCCTAATCATCATAATTATCTTTAATTTTATAATTATTTGGCAATAAATCACATTTATCCTAAAGCTTGATTAATTGAATATTTTTATATTTAATTAATTAGATTTAATATCTTGCCACTTAATTGTGTAATTAAATTTAATTCTATCTATTATTAATTGTATTATTTAATTTTGACAATAAATCTAAATATCCTATGAATAATTGATTAAATTTTTATTTAATTAATTAAAGCAAGTTGTCATTATTTAATAATATTGTTTTTAATAAAAATTTGATTAAATAATTGATTAACCCATAAATCAATTATTTTATTTTTAAAAGCAGTTAAGTTGGAAATAAATCACTTTATTATTAAATTAATTCATAAATAAAACATGCACAATCATAAAAGCAAACAACTATCAATTATCAATTAAAGCTAAACTCTATTTTGAGTTAAAACTTAGCTTTTGCATGTTTTTGTGAGTTAATTATCCTTTATTTAAAAATAACTCAAAAATCAACCTGAGTTATTTGAGTGATTTATGGCTTTTTCTCATGCACCTCCAAAGCCCTGGATTTCTATAAAATCAAGGCTCAACTCTTCATAATTCATCTCTCAATCATCTCTCAAATTTGCATCCAAGCATCTCATATTTTTGCACAATCACGCTGGAGAATTGGAGGCTGAGGAATCAACTTGCGAATTCAAAGCTTTGTGAGATCAATTTCAATTGCATAGTTTTTATATCTTAGCATAGAATTTCATAGTTTTCATATCATTGTTAGAATCTTCATTGTTAGATCATTTAGCATTTATTTTATATCAGTTTTCAATAGCATTCATAGCATATCAGTTTATCATTCTTATTGCATAGAAAATATCAAAAATATAGATTAATTGCATTCAATTTCATATCCATCTTTTGCATTCAAATCCTTCATTTAGGTGTCGTCTAGGTCACTGATCTCGATTACAATCTGAGAACATCAATCTCGCACCTACTAGAAGGCAGTAAATCGCTTGGTTAGATAGTTTTCAATTTTGCACAATTTCGATTATAGCTAACCTCTAATGTTTTACTGAGTGTTGTGTCTACAAATCAGGTACAATTTTTACACACACATTTTTGGCACCCACCGTGGGGCAACCCACATTTGCATGCTGGTTTTGATTTTTTTTGGGAGCTAAAACCCTAAAGTTTCAAAGATTTAATTTTATCTCCCAAAAGGCTTAGAGTTTTGGTCTGAAATTTGTTTTTCAAGTTGGTGACATATCGAGGAAGTTTGGATAAAAAATTTAGAATTTTCTAAATTTTTTTGAATTTTTAATAATTTTTTTTCAATTTTTCATAAAAAATTAATTTTCGGCGCAAATCAGAATATTTTTTGGAAATTTTTACATTTTCAGAAATCTCTTCAAATTATATAGGGGGTCTATTATTTGTGTTTTAAATTTGGATGCAATTTAGTAGCTCAAATAGTCAATTTATAAAAACTAGTCTATTTTGATAAAATGGGTTTCTAGGGCACAAATGAAGAGATTTTTTTAAAATTTTTGCATTTTTGGAAAGCTCTTTATTTTTTAGTAGGGGTCTCTATTTTGAATTTCTATTTTTGTGGCCAAAATCATATCAAAAAAATTAGATCTTGTTGACTAGGTCAAATGCAGTGCAAAAAAATTAAAATTTTTTGATGGGTATGCACTTATTTTTCATATGATTCAATGCATGATATGAGTTGTCATTTGGATTAATTTCTGGTTATTATTTCTCCTAACAATTGATTTTTAGATCTAACCCTAGGGTTTTCATAAGTTGAATATACCTTGCATATCTTGTTTGCTTGTTGGCTTGTTGGAGAGTTCGTAGCTTGCTTGCATAGTAAAGCTCAACAAAAATTGCTAAAAATCAAGTAGAATCTACTAAGCGCATTGTGAGGATCACGAGGTATTCTCCTTGTTCTGAAAATATTTTGATTTGGAGTTAAAATAAATCTCTTATGTGTCAAGCTTGTGTGCATCTTTTCATGCTTTTGATCTATTTCTACACACTTGCATAATTTGATACTAGGTTGTGATCCCTTAAGGATTCATTAAGTAGTCTTAGAATACTTGTGATTGATTTTGATTGCTATCTTGGGTTATTGGACTCGCTAATCCGTCGGCCCCTCATTTCTACCCCGTGGTTGCAATCTCAGCGCCATAAAGGGGAGGGGTCAACAAGACAGAAGCGTTAAGTGTTCCACTTGGCAACCCTTTTGTGCTTTTAGGAACTCACTTGTTTTCTAAGTTGTGGACTCATTTTCAGTTTGTGTGAGGTTTTAAGTGTTCCACCTTGTGGACTCATCTCATATTTTCTTTAAGCGTTAAGTGTTCCTCTTTCTACTTTTTGGATGCTTTTGGTAGATTTGCTTTCGAGAATATATCTGTGCTCACATAGTAATTAGGCCCTATGAACACTATTTATGATTCTTGAGAGATTGGATTCCTAGCGAAATCCTTCCTTGATGACAGAATCTTTGTAGGTAGGGAGGATACTTAGTGCGTTTCACATTCAACTTGGTTAGTGAGTCTTCTCTTATTGATCGACACATTCTCTTTTCGGAGAGGTTGATAGATCACGTGGGGTTGATATCACGAGCTTTGGTGAATCAAAATTGGTTAGTGTGTCTTCTCTTATTGATTGATACATTCTCTCCCCGGAGAGGTTGATAGATCACGTGGAGTTGATATCACAGACCTTGGTGGAACAAAACTTTATCTTAGCATGTCGGATTAATCTGCTTGCTTTGTTTGGGTTAAAAGTGAAGAGGTGTCAAAACCTTGAATCTAGAGCCAAGTCCCCTTGTGGTATAAATCTGTGAGTCACCTTTAGAGAGGGTTAACTATAGTGGACAATCCCTTCACAGGGAAAACTGCATTGACGGAACCTCAAGCGGTAATAGCCATTTTTGCCATGGTAGTGACAGCTGCAATATAAATGTCCTTGTGGAAGAAATCTCCACGGGTATGGTTCATTGTTGGGTTGTCAGATCTCCCTAGCAGCTCTTGAAGATTAAGTTCTCAAACTGTGTCAAAACCCTGGTGCGCCAGGATTGGAGTTCACCCCTTTGAATCATAAAAGTTGCAGAGTCAAACCATTACTAAAAAACCTAGAGAGGCCAATTTTTCATTCTCAGGTATATGTGTGCTATTGCAAAACTTTTCAGAACATACACAATTAGTACTCTCAGGGATTAGCACAATTTGGTCACTTGATTGTTCATGCGCAAGGTTTCTTTTTCCCTTGTTCATTATTTTCAGACGTGCTTGGAATCACTTGCTTGCTGTTCTGCGTGCTTATTTATCTACTTGGCTATTAAAAATGATCAAATCTGGTATAACCTTCAAAATTTGGACAGTACAATTTGCAAACAATCCAAAATTGAAGAACTTAAATTTTGCAAAAATTGACGTAAAATCTTTCTGGAGTCAAAAGTCATTTCAAGAAGTCAAAAGTCTTACGAGTTTTTGTCAAGTGTCATTTCAGTATTGCCCATCTGTCGTACGATTGAGAACCCAATGTCGTACGAGTTTTCAAACCAGCAAATTCAAGAAAGTCAAAACCTTGTTAGCAACTATTGTATGAGTTTTGTCAACTGTCATTTCATTGCTACCCAACTGTCATACAAGTTTAGCAACTATCGTTTCATAGACTACCCAGTGTCGTATGAGTCTGCAGAGTGTCATTTGGAAAAATTTGAGAGAGTTGTCAGAAATTGTCAAATTGCAAGATATCCAATGTTTCCAGCCTAGTTCTAGAATCTGTCAAAAATATCATTATGTCAGGAACAGAGTAGTAGCTATTGAGCATTCTACCATTTTCCGAGTTTGATCTTTTGAATCTGATCTAGTCTTCTGTTTGATCAATTTGAGTCCTTTTTATCTCGTGTCAAAACCTTGTCATAACTATCAATCTTCAATCAATCTTCAAAAACAGACTAAGTGTTGAGAACTCGTGTCCGCTATCTTTTGGGCGATCTATCCCATACATCCAGGGCACAGTTTCCTTCACCCACATCTCATCAGATCTTCAAAACTATCATAATCTTGACAAGGTTGCGTCATTCAATTTTCTCGAATCAAATTATTCTTCAGTTGTCTTCATCCTTTTCTTCTATTTCATTCAAAGTTAATGGTGGAGACCAGAGCTTCTTCACACAAGAAATCAGAAGAAACATCTTAGCACTTACTTTTGACCAATACCCCAGGTCCAACTCTTGAACAACTCATCAAGTCAGGTATCTACAAAGACGGCGGTCTCGGTAACTTTCGATTGAAAACTGGTTACATACCTCCTCTATCAACTCACAGAGGTAATCAGCAAACTCCTCCTCAATCTGTTCCAGGGAGCCCAAAAACTCCTACCATGTCTCAAGTCGGGACAAACCATGGTTCTCTAGGAGGTGGATCCCAGGGACACCATTCTCAACATAATGTTGACCAAGAACCTATGCCCTCTGAAATCCATCGATGTCAGAATGACGATGAATTCAAGAGAATGATGAGACATTTCTTGAAAGTGGATAGAGAGGCATACTTTTTACAATTAGCCCAGGAAGGGGCTAAGCTTCCTCCCAACTTTAACGTTGATGATATAATCACACATGAGGAAGAAAATCCACTCACAGCTATGAAAAAATAGATGCATGCTATACAAGTCAAATTTAACAATCTTAAGAAGGAGAAGGAACCCAAGGAGTTCTCCATGGAGGCCCTATGTCCTTTCCCATTCGACAAAAACTTGTATATGCCACCATTCCCAAAAAGAGTGGAGATTCCAAAGTATGACAAATATGATGGACACTCTGATCCTCAAGATCATGTTAGAGAGTTCTGTATGCAATCCATGGAATTCATGCATGAAATGACTTATCTAATGCATCTTTTTCCTAGATCCTTGGGAGGAGCATCCATTCCGTGGTTTTCAAGATTACCTTCTACGATCAAAACTTTTGAGGAATTGATTAAATTGTTTTATCAACAATATTCCTACAATATTCAACATCCAATTACCATGATTGATATCTGTAACCTCAAGCAATATCTAGGGGAATCATTCCTAACTTTTCTCAAGAGGTGGCGAAAGAAGTTTTCTCTATATGCTAGACCAATTCTTGAAATGGAGAAACTTGAAATCTTTATCAATAACCTTGTTCCAGAGCTCAACTATCCATTACAAATGCAAGATCATGTATCTTTTGATAAAATGGTGGATAATGCAATCAAGATTGAGAAAGTACTTGTCAAGAAAGGAGAAATCACACTTCAAAAGGACAAGTCTGAATCTGGATCTAGCTCAAAAGATAAAAACAAGAGCTAGAATAGAAACAAAGGTATGGTCTCTGATGGTGTTGTTGACACTATCCACACCCCATCAAAGGCACCGGCCTACAATCTCACCCTTGCCACCAAAGCCATTGAAGCTTCAGAGCAAAAATCTACTGAACCATCTCCAAAGAAGCCATTCAAATGATGGGATAATAAATGAAAGTTTACTCCCCTGGGAGAATCTTTGGAATCTGCCCTGAGAACCCTGATAGCTGATAACATGATCTCTTTACCGCCAATCTGAAACCCTGATCCTGATCCAAAACCATATTGGTGGAAAGATAATGAATTCTGTGCTTTCCACCGGACTAAAGGCCACATAACTAATGGATGCTTCCACTTGAAGCATACCATTCAAGACTTGATAGATCAAGGGGACATCACGATCAATAATCCTACCAACAATAATGATCACACAGCATTTACAGAACCATTTCCACAACATGGCAAGGGAGTTTCTACTTCTCAGCCTAACATGGGGGCAAAAGTCAACTATGCCTACCCTGGAAATAATGCTGTCATCAATATGGTTGAACCATGTCTCTCTGAGAGCTGCAATGTCATCATGATTGTACGAAGAGACAAAAATCATTCCTCAGCTAATGCAGTTACCAGATCACAAGCTCAGGCTCATCTGAAAGGACAAACACCAAGTTCATCTAATGTCCCTAAGATACCTTTCAATCTCACATCTGCTTCTAAACAGAAGGTTGCCTCAAAATCTCCCAATCCAAAGGATACAAGACCTACATCTTACAGCATCATCCAACAACTCCAGCATACCAATGCCAAAATCTCTATGTTTGAGTTACTTCAAATATCTCCAGCTCACAGAGATATCCTAGACAAAGCTTTGCTCGGCTCTAATGTTCCCGATGATCTAGATCTAGACAGGTTCCAAACTATGGTTGGTCATCTAACATCTCCACAATATATCTCCTTTTCAGAAGAAGATGACAACTCCCTAAGTCACCCACATAATCAGCCCTTGTACATAGAAGTCTTGATCCAGAATCGTTGAGTCAAACGTGTGTTGATAGATGGGGGCGCAGGCCTCAACATTTGTTCTTACAACTTAATCACACAGTTGGGATTCTCAGAGATGGCTATTGATCCTTGAAAGAAGATCACCATAAAGGCCTATGATGAACAGGAAAGATCTTCTAAAGGCACCATTGTCTTACCTATCTGAGTGGGTCCGGTCATCAAAGATACCACATGTCAAGTGCTTGATCTACCATTGGCTTACAATATCCTTCTAGGGAGACCCTGGATACATGAAATGCAAGCTATTCCTTCTACGTACCATCAATGCTTGAAATTTCCCTATGAAGGAGTGGAGGTTACTATCCCAGCAGATCTAAGTATAACTTGCAATACATTGAAGGAAAGTGCCGATAAGCTTGTTCCCAATAACAGAGAATCTTCCATCAAGCAGCTAAATGTTGCTTCCACATCTAAGATGGACGACATTGCTAAAGAGATCAATATCAAAGAAAATGGGATGGGAGAATACACTATAGAGCTAGTCTTGTCTCTGAAATCTCTCTCAATCTCACCTAAGTCGTATGGACAATCCTTGAAGTAGTCTAAATCAAAACATAAGGAACCTATGGAAGCATACAAAAGAAATTTTGTGGCGGAGCAAGTATCCAAACAAGAATTTGAAGAGGATGAAGCTGTGCTGGCATGGCTATATAAAGAGGATTCTGAATCTAAAATTGTTCAACCTAGTGAATCTATAGCACCTACAATCCCTTCTAATTCATATGGTCCAAGGAACAAATTGATAGCCAAGATGGGATATTCCGGTCAAGGACCTCTAGGAATCAGAGGAAAGGGTCTTGTGACACCCATTTCACATATTAGTAGAGCCAACAAAGATATTGGTGGCTTAGGCTTTAAGAAGAAACCCTATCATCTCAAAGGTGGTTGTTCTCATGTCATAGAACAAATTGCACCAAGAGAACCCCTTCTCAAGAAAGAAGAGACAGAACCCTCAGATGATGATTCAGATAGTTCAGAACTCATCCCCTATGAAAAATTGCCTAAAGAGATCAAAGATCTTCTTGATGATAAAGATGATCCTATCAAAAGAATTAATGTAGTAGACACACAAGAACCTACTGTAGTGCAAGAGATGGTTGCACCACAAGAACCAGCCAATCTCGAAGGCAATCAAACTGATCAAGAAGAAGGGGGTAGTTATTCTGACACTGATTCCCATGAATATGAATTCAAGTCAGAGACTGAGGGTAATCCTTCTTGTGGTATTCATCCTGATTTCACACATTTTCTAAGATTTCCTAGAGATCCTGAATCAGAAGCTGAGTCAAATGACTATGAATGGGGTGCCATTCCAGAAGAAGATGAGCTTATCATAGAGAAATATATTGATTTTATTCACCAATATGTATCTCAACCCAATGTAGGTCTAGAGTGAAATGATGAACTTAACGTGTCTAATCCACCTATGGCTGAAGAGGGCTCCCATGATGATGTTGAGCCTATTCACGAATTGAACATTTTGAGTTGTAATATCACCTTTGAACTTAAGTGTCAGGTTAGGACCAATGATGACATATCCATGTTTGTGAACACCATATCCCAAGCCTTTCCTGCTTTGACTATCCAACGCCCTGATCTTATCGACCAAACTTCCACAAACCCAAGCCATGGTGTTTACACCTTTTCCAGTGACTATGCCCTTGCTTGTTACCTCAATGCAGTCGAGCCTATGAGGACTTCCATCAGTGAACCGAGCGTTAACATGACCAAGTCAGACATCAAATATCTTAGTCAAAAAATAAAAATAAAAATAAAAAGAGTTCTGAGGGTGAAAACCACTTTGTGGCAGTCTCAGAACCTACAAAAGTAAAAAGAAAAGATGTATCTGAAGGTGAAAACCTCTTTGAGGCACCTAAGGATGAGATAGTTGATGTCCTTCTGAGTCATTTATAGGATAGATATCCAGTTCTGATTGAGCCAACTCAATCCATCAATTTGGGTACAATAGAGGAACCACAATTGGTACATGTAGCACAATCTCTATCAGAAGAAGAGAAACAAAAATTCACTACATTCTTATCAGACAAAAAGATCAACTTTGCATGGAAATATTCAGATATGCCAGGATTGGATCCCAATCTCATTATGCACCATCTATCCATTGCTCCTAGAGTAAAACCAATCAAACAAAGATTGAGAAAGATGCATCCTCATGTTGCACTCTTAGTCAAAGTAGAACTAGAAAAACTCCTAAAAGCTGGATTCATCCGTGTCATAGACTATGCTGAGTGGATCTCTAACATTGTACCTATTTCAAAACTAGATGGTTCAATCAGAGTGTGCACAGACTTTAGAGATGTGAATAGAGCATTCCCTAAGGATGATTTTTCACTGCCTAACATTGATATGATAGTGGACATGACTGCGGGCTATGAAATGTATTCCTTAATGGATGGCTTTTTTGGATACAACCAAATCAAAATTGCTCCAAAAGACCAAGAGAAAACTGCATTCACATGTGCGTGGGGAACTTTCTATTGGAATGTTATGCCATTCGGACTCAAAAATGCTGGAGCTACATATCAAAGAGCAATGACATCTATTTTTCATGATATGATGCATAAAACAATGGAGGATTACGTGGATGATACCTTGGCAAAATCCATGATTAGAACTGAACAATTTATAGACTTGAGCATGATCCTAGACAGAATGGAATAGTTTAGTCTCTGACTAAATCCTAAGAAGTGTGCTTTTGGTGTCACTTCTGGAAAGCTCTTAGGATACATAGTTTCAAAGAAAGGCATTGAGGTTGATCCAGCTAAGGTGAAAGCTATCATAGAGATGCAACCTCCCAAGAATATCAGTCAAATGCAAACTTTTCAAGGGAGAGTACAGTCCATCAGAAGATTCATATCACAGTTAGCTGACATATCACAACCTTTCACAAAGACATTACATAAAGGTGTGACCTTTGCATGGAATGAAGATTGTGCAAAGAATTTTGATCATATCAAGAATTATCTCTCGAATCCTCCTATCTTAATTCCTCCTATTCATGGGAAGCCATTAATATTATATGTCTCCACAACAGATACATCACTGGGGGCATTGCTAGCACAACATGATGAGAACAAAAAGGAAAGAGCCATCTACTATATAAGCAGAACATTGGTGGCGTATGAAAAGAACTATTCTATGATTGAGAAAGCTTGTCTCACTGTGATCTTTGCATCACAGAAACTAAGACCATGTTAGCTCATACCACTCATTTGGTAGCTAAGATTGATCCACTGAAGTACCTACTAAGCAAAGCTGCCCTCACAAGTAGACTAGCTAAATGGGTCATGCTCTTGAGCAAATTTGACATTGAATATGTTGAAAGAAAAGCTATCAAAGGATAGGTTATTGCTGATCAACTAGCAGATGCACCCATGTTTGATGATACACCCATGCAAATGGAATTTCCCGATTCCTCTATCATGCACTTCTCTTCTAGAGAATGGCAGTTATTCTTTAATGGCTCCTACACACAAAATGGATCTGGAGCAGGCATATTGTTCATCACTCCTCAAGGATACTCGATACCCAAAGCATTCAGACTAAAGTTTTCTTGCACAAACAATATTGCTGAATATGAGGCACTTCTCAATGGTATGAAAATGGCAATACAGTGGAGAGTTACAGAGATGCACATCCATGGAGACTCACAATTGGTTATCCACCAAGTCAATGATGTGTACCAAACTAAAGATGAAAAGCTCATTCCTTACAAGAGAATGGTAGATGATTTAAAGAAATACTTCATCTCTATCACATTTGAGCAAATACCTAGAATGGAGAATAAGGCTGCCGATGCAATGGCGACACTATCTACTCTCTTACAACAGCCCGAACATGAGCTATGCTATGAGTTCCTAGTGGAAGCCCTATCCTATCCTGCATATGACTCCCCTGAAACCCACATGATCTGCACTGTTGTAGGTTATGACTCATCTCGCTACAAAAATCTATTCTCCTATCTCCACGACCAAATCATCCCTGAGTCCTTTAACCGCTTTGAGAAATGAAACCTTATCTGATCCGCATCCCGATATGTCATCATTGGTAATGATCTGTACAAATGAGGTCTAGATGGTACACTGCTTAGATGTTTAGAACGGGAAGAGTCTCAATGTGCATTAGAGGAAGTCCATGAGGGTATATGTGGGTCACACTCAAATGGTTTAACATTAGCTCGAAAACTTATTAGGGCTGGGTACTATTGGCCTAGAATGGAGAAAGAGGCTATTAAATTTGCTAAAAACTGTCAACAGTGTCAAGTACATGGCAACTTGATTCATGCTCCAGGGAGAGATCTAATTCCCTTTACTACACAATGGCCTTTTCAACAATGGGCATTTGATCTCATAGGTGCTATCCATCCGCACTCTTCCAATGGACATACCCATATAATCACAGCTACATATTATTTTACAAAATGGGTAGAAACAGTTCCTCTAACACAAGCAACAGGGAAATAGATCTCTATGTTCATCCTAAACTACATCATTTGCAGATATGGGATCCCTCATTCCATAGTCACAGACAATGGGGGACAATTCAAAAACAAGGATCTAGATGACTTATGTGCCAAATTCAAGATTACTCAACATTGGTCATCTATCTACTATCCTCAAGGGAATGGACAAGCTGAAGCTTCAAACAAAAATCTCTTGAAAATCTTGCACAGAACAGTGAATAAAATAGGAAGAGACTGGCATCTCATGATCAATCCAGCTCTCTGGGCCTATAGAACTAGTATCAGAACGCCTACTGGGGCTACACCATTTGCTTTAGTTTATGGGTCAGAAGCAGTACTACCTATTGAGGTTGAAATCCCATCACTCAGAATCAGAATGCATGGACTTGTCACCGACGATGACTACAGAGTGTTTAGGTTACAAGAACTGGAACTACTAGATGAGTGTAGACAAGCAGTGTATGATCATCTCAGAGTATATCAGAAAAGAATGTCTAGAGGCTACAATAAGAAAGTCAGACACAAAGAATTTCAGGTTGGCGATCTAGTCTTGAGAGAAAATACTAAAAATCAATCCCATTAAGAATGCAAGGGGAAGTTCGAACCCAACTGGCTGGGTCCCTTTGTAATCACTGCTACTTTTGGCTCTGGTGCCTATCAACTCTCAACGACTGAAGGAGAACAGCTCCGAGAATCAATCAACGTTCTCCATCTGAAGAAATTCTACGCCTAAGGCATTCAGTGCTTGGTAAATGTCCTGAAAAAATCTTAAAAATCAGAAAAAGTACTGAAAAATGAACATCTTGGTGAAAACCTAGCAATAGGTGCCTTGATGATTCACAAAAACATAAAAAAATATCAAAAATTCAAAAAAAATGAAAAAATGAAAAATACAAAAATAAAAAAAATAAAAATAAAAATAAAAAGTGCCTTGGTGAAAACTTGGAAACAGGCGCCTTGGTAGCAAAAATAGAATCTCTACCAAGATGGTGAAAACCCAGAAAATAGGTGCCACTTGTTCAACATGCTCCATCTATCAGCACAATCTTGGTCTTTCCCAGCTTTCAGTCTTGCTTTAGTTTGTACATATCTCCTGGTTTGTTTCAACATTTTCAGTTTTCAATAAGTCAGTTTGTACACCAATCAGCTTGAGCGTTTGTATCCTATCAATGTTCAAACTTGGGGGCAATCAATGTCATATCTTATAGTCTCCAATGTATCTTAGACAGATCATATCTAGTCAGAGTCCTTTGAAGCTTCAAGTTGAGTCAGTCAGTCAGTCTCGTCTCCAGAAAGGATTTTGCATCTACAACAACGCAATCAAACATCAAAACACACTGAAAACAATCTGTGCTTCATGCTTTTATCTCCTTGTCTGCTTATTGATTCGCATTGAGATTTTTGCATATTGTGTCCCTTCGAGCTCTTCGATGATGTCCTTTACAAGATTTAGAGAGTGATGACTGGGGGCATAATCTTTTCTTTGTTTTCTGCTCGTATGTGAAAATCTAACAACTTTAGAAATTTCAGATTGAAATGGTATCTGACTGTAAGAGCCTCTATCTCGAATTGGATGGCCATGCGTACCTCGACCATTGATACCCAAAAAATTCAAGGAAGTTTGATCTAACTATTGTCTTTTTGAAGTGAATTCTTTCTCCTACTGTGAAATGTGATCTTGCCTAAGGATGTGAATGATAAAGGGTCACTACGGGTAATTCACATTGGATTTAGAATGATCTCTTAGCTGTTTGATGTGTTTGAATGCAAGGCGTATTCAGGTCATCACGACGTTCATGTTTTGATGATTATACAAATTGCTATATCAAAATGGACATGATATTCAGGTCATCCTGGCGTTTGTGCCTTGGTGCTTATATCTAATCCAACATTCCGAAAACAAATCAATATTCATATGTCCATGGTCATATAACCAGTGGGTGTTGTATTGATTCTTGTGCATACAAATCGATATTCATATGTCTATAGTTTCATGGCTAGTGGGCATTGTATTAATTTATCCGATTACCTAAAAGTTCAATGATGATAACAAATCGACACATGATCAGTGACTAGGTCCTAGGTCTTAGGTTGCATTTCATTTTGCATGTCTCTTTGCATTTTTCATCTTTGCATGATCTCACAATGACTAAACGAACTTCAATGTTTAAACAAATCTCCACTTGTCTCTTCAAATCTAACAAGAGCTAAATCTCACATGAAAGTTCCTCTAATGAAATAGCAAGTAGAATCCTTTTCGGGATCAAAATTGAAATCTGAGATCATTTATCTTATTCACTGCTTGCATAATCAACCTTCCATCATCACAGAAATCTAAAATTCAACTTAACTGATTATCTTCCATAAAACTATCAAAATTTCAACTTGGTCAACTATGGTCAACTCATGGTTTAACCTAGTCAAATTCGGTCTCCAGGACCTCCAAACGATGTAGAATGCATTCTCGGACGTGTTTAACCACTTCTCAAATCAATTAACATGCTTCTAAACTATCAACGCTGACTTTTCTTGTCAGATTTCAATTTTAATCCCGAAGGGGGCATGGTATTGCACATCAATTCAAAGTCTGTAATCAAATTTGAAATCATATCTTCCTCAGTAATCAAGACAAACAATCACGTCTAGTTACTGATTCATCAAAAAAAAAGACCTCATCGCTTGGGGCAAATCTATCATCACTTGGGGCATATCAGATTCATCGATCCATATCAATTTGGTATTCTCTTACTCTTGTAATCCGTATCAATTTTTGCAACCATCAGATCATAGTGTTCTTTCCTTGGTTCTTCGGCAACTGAAGGGTTTGGATGTGATACCTGCTAGTTCTGCTAAGACAATCGAGTCTAGAATGGGTCACTCACTTCTTAGCAATCCTAAGGTTTGGAATCAGGTGTTTTGGACACTTTTTCGCAATCATAGGTTCATTTTCTGTTATAGTGAACATTATCTTTGGTCATTCAGGACCTATTATCTCCATATCAATTCAATATCAATCAACTCCTATCTCAATATCTTTCAATCGGTTTCTATCTTGAGATCGGTTTATCTTTCGAATCAGTTTCATATCTCTATCAAACATAGAATTTCTTTGAACCACTACGCTTCACACAATAATTCAAAGAGGGGCAAAATGTAATACCCCAAAAATGGGCTATAAGTTCATTAATCTCCTACATCTTTAATTCGAACGAAATCGACATCAAAGTCCTAATCTAATGCACATCTAAACATCATCGAATCCTAATTGATTATCTTAAAATTCTGCATCAGGGAATATTCCTAGTAATATTCCTAATCATCATAATTATCTTTAATTTTATAATTATTTGGCAATAAATCACATTTATCCTAAAGCTTGATTAATTGAATATTTTTATATTTAATTAATTAGATTTAATATCTGGCCACTTAATTATGTAATTAAATTTAATTCTATCTATTATTAATTGTATTATTTAATTTTGACAATAAATCCAAATATCCTATGAATAATTGATTAAATTTTTATTTAATTAATTAAAGCAAATTGTCATTATTTAATAATATAGTTTTTAATAAAAATTTGATTAAATAATTGATTAACCCATAAATCAATTGTTTTATTTTTAAAAGCAGTTAAGTTGGAAATAAATCACTTTATTATTAAGTTAATTCATAAATAAAACATGCACAATCATAAAAGCAAACAACTATCAATTATCAATTAAAGCTAAACTCTATTTTGAGTTAAAACTTAGCTTTTGCATGTTTTTGTGAGTTAATTATCCTTTATTTAAAAATAACTCAAAAATCAACCTGAGTTATTTGAGTGATTTATGGCTTTTTCTCATGCACCTCCAAAGCGCTGGATTTCTATAAAATCAAGGCTCAACTCTTCATAATTCATCTCTCAATCATCTCTCAAATTTGCATCCAAGCATCTCATATTTTTGCACAATCACGCTGGAGAATTGGAGGCTGAGGAATCAACTTGCGAATTCAAAGCTTTGTGAGATCAATTTCAATTGCATAGTTTTTATATCTTAGCATAGAATTTCATAGTTTTCATATCATTGTTAGAATCTTCATTGTTAGATCATTTAGCATTCATTTTATATCAGTTTTCAATAGCATTCATAGCATATCAATTTATCATTCTTATTGCATAGAAAATATCAAAAATATAGATTAATTGCATTCAATTTCATATCCATCTTTTGCATTCAAATCCTTCATTTAGGTATCGTCTAGGTCACTGATCTCAATTACAATCTGAGAACATCAATCTCACACCTACTAGAAGGCAGTAAATCGCTTGGTTAGATAGTTTTCAATTTTGCATGATTTCGATTATAGCTAACCTCTAATGTTTTACTGAGTGTTGTGTCTACAGATCAGGTATAATTTTCACACACACACACACTAATTGATGTGTTTTTTGAAGTTTCAGACTCAGTGCAAAACATCTATTGAACAAACACAAAGCGAAGAGTTCTACAAACAATCCTTATTGCCATGTCAGTCCCAAATCTTCCAAAATCTAGCAGTCATCCAAATCTTTCAGAGTCCTATCATCCTAGTCTCCTAATCATGGTCTTCTAGTCATCTTGGTCATCCCCCATCCCCTTTCCATCTTCCTCTAAAGTCAAATTTTCTTCTTATCTTAAGCCAAGTCTAATCCCAGTCTGAGTTTGTTAGTCATCCCAATTTGAGTCTTAGTCTTCCATCCATCTTCATCATTCATCCACATCCAACTCATCAGCAAGTCAGCATGTCTCAAAACTATTATGATGATTTTGGTTATTATGTCTCTCCTCTCAATCCGTCCTATCTCAATGATGATGAAAGTCTTGTTGATCACGAAGAAGACTTTGAAAGCCTTAGAAGACTTGTTCCAAACATCCTCCAGAAACCAATCATTCCTCCATCCTATCCCAATGATGATGAGAATCTTGTAGATCATGATGAATACTTTGAATATCTTAGCACGCTTGCTCCAAGAATCCCACAACATCCTATCAATCCTCCAAGTGATCCTATCATGCCTTCATGCATATCCACTAGTCCTCCTTATCATACCTTTGACAAGGGAAATCTATTATCCTATTCATCCACACCATCTTCCTATATTAAGCCTACATATCCTTTGTATACATCCTCCATACCTCCATCTCCTTTTATGGTTGTATCTCAATCACCATCCTTTCATAGCAACACTACTAGCTACACCCCTCATCCAAATCCCTCATCCACTTATCCTCCAAATAATTTCAAATCCAAAATCCTAGTCTTCCAATCCACTACCCTGATCCTCCATCCTATATTGATCCACCATCCACTATATCCTATCTCAATCTAGTGTCTTCCATTCTTACTTACATTGCCACAAATCCCCTTCCACAATAAGAATGCTTCCCTCAATCCGCTTCATATCCCATATCTCAATCCATCACCCCTACCTCACCAGTTAGTCAATCAGGTTCACAAGCTTCCTCTAAACCCACCTATGTGAACTATCTAGTCATGCCATCCTCCAAATCCTCTTCGGCACCATCATCCCCTCAATAAAGTTCACAATCCTCCATCCCATCTTCATGTGAGGACTATCCTAATTCCCCACCATCTCCTATACATGCCAAACCTTCACCTCAACTCCCATCACAAAAGTCTCCAAGGAGTTTCACAAGGAAGCCAACAAACAATCTCTCTCCCAAAGTTGATGAGCCATGCCATCTCAATCCTTCATGTAAAGCCATCATTGATGAGGCCCATCCATCTCATATATCCATCACTCCCATCTATTATCCTTCTTCCATATAGCCCACTTATTGATCCTCTTCCATCTCCCAACATCATTGAGTCCCTTCCATCCAAGGACTCCATCCAATCCCCATCTACTACTCTTCCTCCTAGCATTATCCAAATCATACCCAATGAGCCTCATGAGTTCACTCTTCTTCCCGCCATCACAATTGTAGAATATCCCATCCTTTCATCCATACCATCTCAAGAGTTCTTTCTTCTTCCTGCCATCATAGTTGCAGAATCTCCCATTCTTTCATCCATACCATCTGAAGAGTTCTTCCTTCTTCCAACTGTCATAGTTGTGGAATCTCCCATCCTTCCATCCACTCCATCTGAAGAATCCATTCATACATCCTCCATCACTCTATCCACACTAATCCTATCATGTCAAGATCTTGTCCAAAAGCATGTTGAAATACCCATAGATGAAAATCAAGATCCTATAATCCCAATTTCTCCAATCTAAGATCCTACCATCCAAATTCCTCCATCTCAAGATCCATCACCATCTCCCAATCATAGTCAAGATCCCATCATCCCATCCTCTCTGCTTGAGGATCCTCCAATCCAAACTATCCTGTCAGCACTATATCCTCTTGGTCCACTTACATTTGTCAATGGCGGCCCACTTAAAGAAGAAGAAATCAGTTTCATGTCTTCCAATATGACACCTGATACAAGAAACATCCAAAATCATGTGGTATTGGTCACACATTTCAAGAAGGTATTTCCTTCTAAAATGTTGGTACAACTAAAGATAAATTCAAGCACACATCTAAACCCACCATGGAATCTTTCCATCATCCCCCCAAAGCATACAATGCCATTCCTCCTCCTCCATCATTGCAACAAAAAATGACCTATCACATTCCTCCTTCATCCTCCAAATCCATTTTGGGTCCCTATGTCCCAAAATCTACCAGCACATATCCTCCACATACCAAATCCATTTTGGGGCCTTACATCCCAAAATATCATCCCCCATCTTATCCTACTCAATCCTTCATCCAAAATCCAAACATCCCTAGTCAGGATCAACAAAGGCACATTTCCACATCGCCTATCTGCCAATCTCCTTCCATCTCTCCATCCATATTTCCTCCATCCCACACACCTCCTCATAGTCCTTCCAATTCTTCTCACAATTTGGATGCCAACTAAAAAATGCATAAAGGGAAATATCCACAAAGATCCAAAGATTGCCATGTCCACTCTAAAAGACATGCTCAAGCAAAATAAAATCCAATCAAGCAATCCCATGCATCCTAGTGGCCACAAAGGCCCATCAAAGAAAAAGAAACATCCAATGCATCCCAATGGCCATAAAGGCCCATCAAAGAAAAAGCCAAATATAATGCATCCCAATGGCCACAAAGGCACATCAAAGCAAAAGCAAAATCCGCTACATCCCCATGGCCACAAAGGCCCACCAAAGAAAAAACAAAAACTATGTGGATCCCAAAGAAAAAAGATGCAATGCATCTAAAAGAAACATCCACAATGGAATCCAAAGTTGCTAATCTCCCAGATACTCATTTCTCTCCTCTATCTCCTAAATCTATTTTGGGTCCCTATGATCCAAGATCTCCTAGCACAAATCCTCCATCATATATGCATCTATCTTCCAAATCTCATCCACTTCATCCACCTTCTTCACAACATGTGCCAATGTTGGTCCTGCCATCCTCCCCCTATCATGATCAATTCCCATCCTTCCATACAAACACTTTCTACCACAATATCTCACATCTACCCCATCCCATCTATGCCTTTGCATAATCTCCCCATCCTAACAAAGCTGTACCAACATCTAGTCATAAAGATCAGCAGAAAATCAACAACAAATCAGAAAGTCAACAACAAAAATAGAAGGTCAGCAACAAAACAAGAAAGTCAACAACAAATCAGAATATTAGCAAAAAAGTCAGCAGCAAAATAAAAAAATCTATAAAAATTGGAAAAAATAAAAAAAATATCAAAAAAGAAAAGAGAGAAAAACATTCATCTAATCGTAAAAACTTGACAATTCAAGCACCTTGGACAAGTACCATGATGAAAACCTAGCAAACAAGTGTCATGTGTAATCCCCCCAATTCCTCTCTGCAATTGGGGGCCATTCCCTTTTGGATCTTGATGACAAAAACATAGACCACCAGGTATACATGCTTTTGGGCACCTTTTTGGCATCCATTACATCTGTCAAACACCTATCCTCTATCCAATCCATACTTCCTAGCATCCATCTTCCATCCAATTGTACCCCATCCTAATGCCTCTGAATACATGAATTATCCTAAGTAGGGGGCATCCTATTCCTTGGTGACATATTCTTTGGAGACTATCTTTCATTCAAATCTTCCATCTCCCAAATCCATGTTTTCCTCTATCCAAATCCTAAATCATTCCTCCAATCCAAATCTCCCAGCAAATCCTCCAAATATCCTAAGCATTTTCCTCCAACATTCATCCCTCAGCATTTTCCTCTAGCATTCATCCCTCAACATTTCCCTCCATCCAAATCCCAAGCATTTTCCTCCAGCATTCATTCTTCAACATTTCCTCCATCCAAATCCCTAAGCACTTCCTCCTTCTTGCCATCACTTGGTATCTTCCCTTGTCATTGGTATCTAGCTACGAGCTATCCTCCATGCAATCCAATTCCATTCATCCATATCTTAATGCTCCTAGCAATCTTCCAGGGACTCCCAATATTCCTCTATTTACATCCTCTAGCAATCCAACATCCAAGATCAAGCCAAATAATCTAAATCCAAATCCTTAGTCTTGTCCCTACCTTGGTTGTAAGATTTGATCTCAGTTCAATCATCATCATTGGGATGCATCCTTCCCAAATCCATGTCATTTCAGGACACATCATCCATCATCAGCCTATCTACCATCAGTCCATCTTGGCTTTCTAGCCCATCTAGGGCATCATCTTGCATATCTTTTCAGCTTCAGCTTCATCCCCAGATCCCTTGTACATCCTATCCAGAGTCTTGTACCATAGCATCTGTCATGTCTTCACCTAAGCTCATTTGTACATATGTGTCTTTAGGTCCCCATCTTCTGTGTTAGTCATCCCTTGTGTCTTCATGACCTATCCAGCTCAGCGCTTCAACAATCATCCCTTGGTCCTTTTGAGGTTCGAGTGTCTTACCTATCTCTTGTCATAGGAATCCTTATCCAGTTACCCACCATCGACTTTGTGTCAATACTTTGAGTTTCTTAATCCTTATCCTAAATTAGAAACAATCCCAGCGCTACCCTTTGACATAAACTTTGTCTAGGGAATCTTGTACTTGTTTTTGTAGGCCTCATCATCTCGAGCAAGAGATTGGCAACAATGAAAAGAATCACGTCATTCTGAAGATCAACATTCTATCTTAGGTTGACAATCCAATCCTATCCTTTGATCCTACATTAGGAAGGACTAACTCATTCTCGGCACTTAGCAATCCTCCACCATCAATCCTCAGCAAATCAATCATCCTCCATCATCCTACGTATGGCAAAAGGTTTTGTGAGATACTTGTTATTTCATTGGTTCCTTTGGATCTTTGCTAAATCTGTTGACCTCCCTTGTAGCATATCTTCCTCTCCAATGTTTATATATTCCCATCCTTTTGTACATATCCTTGTTAGTCCTACAACAACATTTGATCAAATATCTTGTCACACCCAGCCTTGCACTTCAGCAACATCAATTGTCGACTATCCTTGATCACAACGGTTATCTTTGAACCTCATCATTTGCCAATCAGTAATACAACATTCTCCCCATCAACATGGGTCTGCATAGATGTATCCTTCTATATTGTCTAACCTAAGCAATCAAACTAGGTCCATGATGTTGTATCCTTCGCCATGTTCAGACCTAATCTCCACCCATCAACCATCAATCTCTCTCCTTGGCAAAGGATTTCTTTTGGAGTTATCATTTTGACCTTGGATTTTATCCTTTGGGTCTTGTTAATCTTTTATGGCTTCTCAATTTTTCCTCTCCTCAAGGTCACCATGATCATTTATATCATGGTGCGTTGCAAATGAGGACAATTTGGGGCAAGGTCTTTTGATCTTTTTCTTCTGCTTGTGAGTCAGCCATGTGTTTGTGCTTTCTCCAACATCATTTCAGCCATGCCTCCTCCGAGTTTCATGTGTGATGTTGGGGAAACCCTTTGTGTGCTTGTCTTTTATGTCAGTCATATGCAACGCTGGTGACAAGGCCTTGAGTTCCTTCGTAACCTTGGCAGGTCTCTAACATTGCTATATCAAACTAGGTTGTGCTCTCAAAATATCCAATGCATGGAGCTCCCTAAATCCCCCATCCTGCATCATATAGATTGATCTTGCACCTTGCATCTTTCATATAGCTTCATCCTGCATCTCACATCATATTGCATTCATCAATCTTTGCTCTTGGAATCTTGGTTATTTATCCTCCCTTCTTCCTTCCTTTGTCCTTTCCCCTTGTGTTTTTTTCAAGAAAATTCCACAACGTTTCCTCTTTGCATTATTTTCTCGAGGGGGCACAACTCCTTATCCTCTAAATTCTAGCCCGGGGCATCTTGTTTTCTTGTCTTTGATGCCATGCCACTTGCGATATCGCATCAAAGAGGGGCAAAATGTAGACACCTAAAAATCCATTAGAAAATAAAAGTATTTTTATTTTCTGAAAACCCCTGATGACATCATCATTAATTAATTAATTAGTTTTTATGTCATTAATCCATTCTCCTATTTTAATTAAACACATTTAATTAAAGAATCCCTCCCCAAATCATTTAAATCAAATTTGAGTGATTTTTCCCTATTTATTAATTATTAATTAATAAATTGACCAAAAATCCATTAAATAAATAAAATATTTATTTAAATCTTTAAACCTTAGAAATATTCTAGAAAGCCCTAATCTCTTCTAGAATTTAACCTCTTCTAGAATTTCCTAAACTCATCCTAAATGTGATTAAAAGGTGATTCCTACCCTTTTTAGTCTAAACCCTCAAACTTTGACTTTGGGTCAAAACCCCTCATTAATGATCCTTACACACTCATTAATGCTTCTTACATCCTCATTATGACTCTTATAAGCCATAAATGAAGACCTATGTCTTCTCTTGCACTTTGGTCCCCTTGTACACTTCCCTTGTGTTTCTCACACATGTGTGAGCAACCTTAACCCTTATCCTAACTTTGACCTTTGAGCCTAACTCAACCTTGGTCCATTCAACCCATGGGAGTCAATCCTTATCTCTTTGACTCAACCCCTAACCAAACCCCTAACTCTGACTCCACTTCCTAACCCAAGCCCTTGGCTTGAATCCTATAAATAGTCTCTCTTCCAAGAGAAAATCATTAGCTTAGTTTTCATCTTCATGCATTTTTATAATGGTAAAATACATCTAGCATAGCATTTAGCATATTTGTTAGATTAATTCTCTTTTATGCTTTCTAAATCATCTTAGAGTAGCTTAATGGATTGAATCTTAGTTCATTTTCAAGCTTTTCTCATCATCTAGCATCATATCATGTTTCATTTGGTTTAAAAATAATCTTAGAATAAGCATTATTCCTGTATCAATCTTCATCTTAGCATCATTAGGATCCTTGAGGCCTTAGAGGAAAAACAAGTGTTCTATACCTATTTTTGTGCCACTGTGGGGTTCTCATGGTACCCAATCTATCCCAATCCATCCTAATCATCATTAGGGACATGCTACATGTGTTTTGAGAGCACACCCACATCCCTCCTATCAGAGAAAATCAAACAGTGCTTGGAGGCATCTGTTTTGGCTCAATCTGAGGTGGCTTGGTTTTATGCTTATGTTTTGAACTGATATAAATGTTTAGATTAATCTAACATTTGCTTTTTAACATCTTTCAAAATAGATACAAATAAACCACAGTCTACACAAATTTTAGGGGAAATGGTTGCATGTTGATAGATCGATCAAATAGGTAGCGAAATATGTCATCAAAAGAGAACTCTTTCTTTCCTCCATTTTGCATGTTGTAGACAAGGATTTTGATTTCATTCACTTGTTGGGAAATATTGGGAGCATTATGTTATGTAATTGTAGGCCCAAAAGATGTTCCACAAAGTGATGATGATGTAAGTCCCAATGTAGGAGGAGTATAATGATAATCTTGAGATGTCAATGGAATGAATGTCTTCATGGAAGATGATCAAAATGTGAAAAGTGATGAAGTAGGACCTTGTGTGAATGGAATAGATATTTGACCTATGTTCAAAACAATTGCATCCATGCCATTTGATGTGGTCATTATAGTATGAGTGCTAGAATGGGAGGTCAAAGTAGGCATGACACTAAGAATTTTTTGAATGGTTTCAAGTGTCAATTAAACAGTTTGTGTAGATTTAGTAGTTTGTGTTGTAGAAGGTCCAGATTTTCCTTTGTCTTGAGATAATGTTGTATTCTCTTGATTTACTGTATTGGGGTTTGCGGTGACATGATCCTTTGTGACATTGTGGTAGAGTAACGAGTCATGAAAATTAGAGGGTATCATGACTCTATCCTTAATAAGGCTCATAAAGATCTCAACTTTGTTATGTCTAATTTCTTTCTCAACCATTTATAGATTATAGGGATCCATGCCCTAAACTTTGGTACCCCCAAAAAATATGTTTGCAAAAGAATTCTCATTTTCATTATGGGTATTTGATTGTCACTGTGGGTATCTGATTGAGAGTCCCTCATCTTTTTTTCTTGTGAATGAGTAACGACCATACAAGAGTGGCCCCTAGGAATATGAATGGATGATAAATGAAATCTATGCAAATATTGGATGAAAACTTGGTTTGAATAAAGGATTTGATGATGGATGAAGGATGTAAAGTGTGAAGGATTATGTTTATGAACTTTGGACTAGGAGCAATTTTTGGATTTTGATGTTGATCAATGGTTAGGACCTTAAAGATGTGTTGATGTTGGATTTGATTTGATTGATGTTTAATTTGGATCAAGATTGGATTAATGTTGATCAAGATTGGGTTGATGATCAAAATTGGTTTGATGTTGATCAAGATTGGATTTTTATTGATTTTATTTGATGAGGTTTAGGAAAACCTTAGTAATACAAGATCCTATAAAGGCACAAATGATTTGATTTAGGATGGTATCTTCTCATGCTTGAGACAGGCTAAGTTCTCAAGAAAAATAGGATAAATTTTGAAAGTCATTAACTAGGTGATGGCCAATCACTAAATTAGTGATATTCAAATATAGGGCTAATTAAAACAACTACTTGAGACACACAATGTTAATAGGAAAACAATTAACTAGATTTTTAATCTTAGGAATGTGGATCCTTGTTTCACTTTGGATAATATTTCAATCTAAAGATTGAGATTAAATCTTGATCAAGGTTTGATTGATTGAATTTGATTTTGATTGATTTGATTGAATTTGATTGATTTGATCGAATTTGATTGGATAGATTTGATTGATCAAGATGTTTGATTGAAGCTTCAGTTGAGATAGAAGATAATGATTTGGTGGTCTTAGGTCCAAAGGTGGAATTTGAAATAATGATGGTGAAATGAAGATGACAAGGTTTGATGTAAAGGTGGAATGAAAAGTCAAATATGCAGATTGAAGGTCATAGGTAACAATTCTAATTTGATGGCCAAAAAGAGGGTCCAAAGTGATCGATGTTGGTCTATCTGATTAGCTCTCTAGAAAATAGTGGAAACATCATTCCCAGTGGGAGGTGTAGATTAGCGCATACGTTGAATTGCAAGCGAAAATATTGATTCAAAAATGTCTTTATCAGTGAATTAAATTTGTCTTAGTCTAGAGAAGCATAAATGCCAATTCTCAGGGCATAGGTTTTGATTAGCACAGACACCACTTTGTAGGAAACATGCGATATGTGTTTGGTCAAGATTTTGCAAGTTTTGAAGGTTTGAATGATGTTTAACTAGTCAAAATAAGTTTGTTTGATGGAAAGAAAAAACACAATAGGCATAAACTTGAAAGATAGTGAAATGTTTGGCTTTAAAAGATTTTTTCAAAAATTATTTTCACAAGTCTTAACATCAATCAATTACTTTCTACCTAAGGAAAAAGTTTCAATGCAACATTTATATTCTCACATGCATGGAGATTACTTTCCAAAACTAATGTTTGTGATCCTTGTGTGTATTTTCCATCTTTGAAAAGGTGGGAATCCCTTATGGAGAATAAGGGAGCTTAGAACACTTCAATAGATCTACGAGGGGCTTGATGACTAGGGTACCCCCATTCAAGTGGCAACTACTCAATCTTGGAAAAGAATATTGATAGCCAAGACCAATACCTTCACTTCAACTCCAAGGAAACACAAATGGTGATTAAATTCAAAGGATGACATAATCATTTTGCACTACAAATGAGACACTAAGTCAAAAAGGGGTAGCTTCTAGACTATGTGTGTAGTAAGCTCTGTGGAGCCTCCCCAATTGGTTTGTTCAAGAATGAGACACTAAAGTCTCTAGTTAACCATGTCAACTCCTTAGGCATGCAGGCTTGGTTTGAGCTATCATTAACACATCTTACCCAAGCTTAGTTAGGTGTAGGATGTTTCAGGGTTTATCCCATGTCCTATTTATATACCATTTAGAGGGATTTTCTAGTGCGAGTTCGTTCCTTGGACTAATGGGAGCTCTAAGTAGGCCTCTTTAGAGGAAAAGATAGAAACAATTTTCTCTTACACCCAAGGTCTATGAAGGTGAGGATAGAGGAAACTTCTTGTTCTATCTTTTCATCGTCTATTTAATGGGATTCTAAACTAAACAAAAATGAGAAATCTTGCAAGGAGTACCTCAAGACCCTCAAAGACACCCAAGACACAACATGTTCTTTCCAAACTGAAGCTTAATTAAATATAGGAGAAACTATAGTAAAGAAGACACAAAATGCAATAAAGGAAAGTAAAAAACATTGCAAAACCACAGTTAGTAGTCTTATTCTAGTCATTGGCACATGTAAATAGTTGCACCAATCATTAGTGGTTAGGAAAAACCAACAAATCTTTAACTGATCCATGGAAATGTTGATTAGCACAAACACTAGTCAAGCACAGAAAATAAGACATATGTCATTGGAATACACCTACACTTATCAGGCTGAAAATAACGATGTAGGGCGAATGCACTAATTAGCGTAGGTATTGGTTGGTAGAAACATTGGTTCACCTGTGGTTAATAAACAATAAATTTTTTATAGCATGTACTTTCATTAAAAATGAATTCTGACATAAGAATGAGAGTTAGAAACCTAAAAAATGACATAAATGACTTACACCATATTCCTACAAAAACAAGTTAGTATGTCAACCAAAAATGATTCAAAGACCACAACAAGAACTCCAGGAATTGTTCTAATTCCTCTCCAACTCTTCAAGTTTCGATTTGACACAACCCAATCATTCTAACCTTGAAAAAAAAGGTATTTCAACCAAGTAGTGGTGATCAAACACCTATCCTACTTCTTCTCAATGCCCAAAGGCTTCACACTAATTCTTCCAAATTAGAGGCTTAGGGACACTAGCTCTATTCTAGGCCAACTTGGGAAAACTTCACTAGTGGCTTCACACAACCCAACCAAAACAACTTACTTATGATGTAAGGATAGGGAAAAAAAACCCTCACATTGAACCTTCAACTTCCACAATGTACCGAACACTAATTGACCTAGGAATCCTACCAGGTCTCCTCAACTAGTTTTTGGTGTGCAATTTCTCCTTCTGAGTGAGACTAAGAAAAATAAGATTAGATTCAGATACCCTTTTGGAAGTTACAAATATCCCAAAGCCTTAAGACCCCACTCCACTCTTGCAACCTTAACCCCTACTAAGTTCTCAGACCTAATTGGCCAAATTAGGCTTGGCTTCTAAAGCAAGTGGTCAAGGATGGGTTCATGGGATTGGTTCAGGGTTTTGGACACCTTCTCCACACTCCAAATAACACAAATCCACCTTAAATTTGGTCCCATTGATAAATTCTCTAGACTACACACTCTAGCACACATCAACCTAGCTAAATAGATTGAGATATTCAGCCCAGGGCTTGATGCAAACACCCTAAAAAATTTGAGTCACACCCTGAGTCTTTGGAATCACTAATGTTACACTCATAAAATTCATTTTCTGAATGGGTGAGGAATTCCACCAATGCAAATGCAAGCTAGGGTCCCATTTGTAGAGCAGGCATGTTTGCATCTTCTTCCTAGACTAGTTTTAGAAAATGAATAAGAACTTTTGTTATAGTCAACCAACCAAATCAATTTCAATTGTTTTGGAAAGTAGAAACTCCACGTATTAAAATTTTCAAATGATTTTAGAATAATTGAGGGGGGGGGGGGGGTGAATCAGTTATCCTTAGGTCCAGATGTGTACCAATTAAACTTTTAACACTTCAACAAACTTAGATCTGTTCAACATTCAACTTAGTCTCTATAGAATATATAAGTAACATAAAACTTGCAATCCACTATCCAAAAGTAATCAACTTGAAGAATATAAAAATCTTAACAATATTCACATCAAATAACATTCACACAAGTATAACACCAGGATTTAATGTGGAAACCCAATTTGGGAAAAACCACCAGTAACATGCTAGCAAATTTTCACTCTTCTGAAGTGAGCTCTGTGAGGAGCCAATTGTAAGGAAACTCAGGTGCAGAAATAGCTTCCTACGCTAATCTCTACAGGAGAGTATTGTGCAAATTCTTATAAATCCTTACAATTTTAGATTCGTTAACTACTTTAACAAAGATATTGCAACCACATACCATACATATAGAAAAATAGAGAATGACACAATGATATACCCTGGGGAAAACCTTTTGGTAAAAAACCCCAGCACTCCAAAACCTGCACAATGTATTATCTTCAACACAAAGATTACAATACACTTGCAATGCAAGTTCTTTCAGGAGACGAGAGACAAAGCCAACAAGACTTAAATTTTGTTATATCTCTCCCATAGGAGCAGCATCATAAATATAGACTCCTCTGGACCCAAAAATAGGCACAACCACCAAGACCCATGCACAAAGCCACATGTACACAGTTGTTACATGCAATCCCAAGAATAGGCATCCATCCCTAGAATAGACTATGACAACTTGTCATAGAATCCACCAAAAATAACGCTCACAAGAGAAGTGTAAGAGAATCTATCATACCAACCTATTTTTGGCATATTCTCTTACACACACCAACCACTTCTTCTTGGGCACCCAAATAGGCCCAAGTCATAAGATGCTCTTACACCTGTCATAGCACATTCCTTAAATAGTTCTTATGTGTCATAGGAATCCATCATGACCGTTTCAGTCATGATCTCCTTACGCACAAGATGCCGACACATCAAGTGGAGTGACACATCAACATGCCAACTAGACATGTACACTCACACTTAATTACATTATTTGCAAAAAATACATTTACAAAACAAATAATAAGAATAGGAATTATCCAAGGTTGAGAAACCTTATTCCTAACACCAACCCTGTTAAAGGTTACAATACACACTGCTAGGTGTGACCCTATTAAAGGATTTAATCACCCTATTAAAAGTGGCCTGGTTAGAGGGCTTAAGAACATTCCATTAGAATGTCACCTTTATTAAAGGATTTACAAATGATTGCTAGGTCAACCTTGATTAAAGGATTTTGACTGATACAATGGTTAGAAAGTAATAGTAGGTTCTTATCTAAAATATACAACTCACTTTACAAATACAAATCAAATAAGCTCATATGTTGATTTACTAACTGACATTCATTACCATCTCCATCTCTAATCTGCTCGAAAATATCTTCAAGCAATCACCTCAACTCTTCTTAGCTCTTCACAACTCTTCTTAGCCTTCTGCTTAGGTTCATCAATCAATAACATCAACCCCTTTCCACACTCTTCATAACCTCATAATTAGGTCATCCTTATACCTCCTTGATTAGGTAGATTAATCTTTTGCCTCTTAATCTCTTCTGTAGATCTTAGGTTTAGGTTAGATTCATCGAATCCTTCCATCATTTTTTTCTCCTTCTCCTTCTAGATACTTCTCCAAAATTCTCCTTGAGTCCATAAGAAAATGGTTTACCATGCATTAAATTATCTAGGTCATTCATTATTAATGTCAACACATTTTACATATCCCAAGATTTCAACTATGTTGGCTGGGATTCTCAATTCCTTCACAAACTGTAAATTAATGACACTCGATCAATACTGTGTTCATCTACTTGGTCATCACTGGATAAATCGGTCATCACTAAACTTATCTCCTCAGCAATCACTGTCTTCACTCAGTTAATTCTCTAACACTTGGTAATTACTGATGCTTGATCAACACTAAAATTTTCTTGGCTTATACTGGCTCTCGGTCGACACTAGCATCACTCGGCTTACACTGAATTTCTTCTTTTTTGCTCGGTTAAGCCTATGCTTCAAATCAAATAACTTCTTTACTAAGTGTTATAGATAAAAAAATCATTACCTTGCCAATGTGCCAACTGATCAAATACCCATTGTAGTTTCCCATAACTCAACCTTTCCACCAGGTCTTCTTGTTATCTTCTCTTCTCAAATCCTCTTCATCAATCAAAAGATATGGTACTCAATTAGACAGAAACTACCTCACCAGTTAAGGTTTGACATAAATGAAAATATAACAATTGTTTCAATTATAGTTTCCAATAATCTCCCTCTTTGGCATTGATGGCAACACCACATGTCAAAAGTGTAATACCATACAATCCAAAAAAATATGTAATTAAGCAAATTCTGTCAACTCTCTCTGTGTATCAGATCTTCATTAATATCCTTAGCTTCATTTATATTCTCATCTAAGTATTAAATCCATCTTGGATAGATTTCACCCTTTATCAGTTTACTGAATCTTCTGTATTTCTCCCTCTTTCTGGAATCTCTCTACAATCTCTCTTCAATATTATATCTCTTTTAATCTTATCTCCCTCTTTGACAACAATTCCAAAGACACGTTCCTCTTTCAATTGCATCTTTACCAGGTAGATATCTTCATATCAGTTCTTCTAAAGTGTATACTCCCTCTGTCATCTAGCTTATGACTGATTAACATCTTTTGCTTATCCTTCACTGCTTTAGGCAACTCCGAAAGTGTGACCTTAGTTGCATTAATTTGTGAGATATTCTGATTAATTCATTTGATGCAAGGCTCCTACTTGATTCTAGGTAGCCTCAGTTAGGGGAATCATCCCTAATTTACCTCTTAGATATTCATGAGCATCCTTAGGTAATGCCTTAGTGAATATATCTGCTAATTGTTCCTCTTTATTCACATATTCCAGTCTCACTTCCTTGTCTTGAACTAGCTCTCTCAAGTAATGATACTTGATAGCAATATTCTTAGTCTTAGTGTGCATCACAAGATTCTTTGATATATTGATAGCACTTGTGTTATCATAGAAAATAAAAATTGGCTCAGTATATATTCCTTTATACCTTTTAAAAATTGGTTGATCCACACTAAATTTGAACAATTAATTACTGCTGCTACATATTCAGCCTCTGATGTAGATTGAGAAATGCAGTTTTGTTTCTTACTTGTCCAAGAGATTAATCTCTTTCCTAGAAAGAATGCTCGACCACTTGTACTCTTTTTATCATCCACATTTCTTGCCCAATCTGCATCAGTATAAACTTTCAGTTCAAATCTTTCATTCTTCTTGTAGTACAATCCATAGTCCTATGTTCCCTTCAGATATCTCAATATTCTTTTTATTGCCATCACGTGTGTTTCCTTAGGATTGGAAGAGAATCTTGCAACAATCCCAATTGCTAATGTAATATCTGGTTTGCTATGAACAACATATTGTAGTTTTCCAATCATGGACTTGTACAAGGTTTGATTTACCTCTATAGTATCATCAGTCTTTGATAGTTTCTATCCAGTAGCCATAGGTGTACTGACTGGTCTAGAGTCCTCCATCCCAAAAGTTTTTAGTATCTCCTTGATATATTTTGATTGAGTAATGTAGATACCTTTCTTCATCTGATAAACTTGTAAACCAACAAAGAGTTTGATCTCACCAAACATAGACATTTCAAATTCAGTTTGCATCTCTTTTGAAAATGTTTGGCATAGGGCAGCTTGTCCTCCAAATATGATATCATCAACAAATCTTTCAGCTATCAATATCCCTTTACCTTGTTCAATCTTCAAATACATATTGATGTTGTCATTTGTTCTCGTAATTACCAAATAATTGTGCAATCTCTCATACCATGGTCTAGGGGCTTGTTTCAATCCATATAGTGCCTTATGTAGTTTACAAACCATATTCTTCATGCTTGGGTCAATAAATCCTTCTTGTTGTTCAATGTATACTTCTTCTTCTAGTATTCCATTCAGAAATGCAGACTTAACATCCATTTGATATATTTTGAATCCTTTATATGCTACATATGCAAGTAGAGTTCTCACTCCTTCCAATCTTGCAACTGGGGAAAATGTCTCCCCATAGTCAATGCCTTCTTCCTGTGCATACCCTTTGCATACCAATCTAGCTTTGTTCCTAGTCACTTCTCCATGTTCATTTAGCTTATTTATGAATACCCACTTTGTTCCAATAACATTCTTGTCTTCTGGTCTCAGTGCTAGTTTCCAGGTATTGTTCTTTTCTATCTGTTCAATTTGTTCATTCATGGCTTGAATCCAATCTTCATTCTCTAAAGCATCTTTCATTTTCTTAGGCTCAAATTCACATAAAAAGCATGTTTGATATTTCAACTTCTTGTCATGAATCTTGATTATTTATCTCCAATGATTTGTTCTGGCTTGTGATGTCTTCTCATATACTGTGCTAATGTAGGCTCAGATCTCCTTTCTTCTTTTTCTTGATCTTTAGGTTCATCTAGTATATTTTTTGCCTCCTCTTCAAATTCCTTGGCAACATCCTCTTGATGCTCGACATCATCCTTATGTAACTCGACAAGATTTTTCTATTGCTCGACAACATTATTTATAGGTTCAGATAAATTGCTGGCTTCACCTTCTTCAATATATACAAAAGATCTATAATCTTCTAGTTCTTGTTTGCATTCAACTTCATTATTTTCTGCATATTCATCTACTTTTACATTTTCACTTTCCACAAATTTTTTAGTGTTAGAATTCAAACACTTATAAGCTTTGCTCTTAGTGGAATAACCTAGGAATATGCCTTCATCACTTTTAGCATCAAGTTTTCCATTTCTATTATCCTCGAGTATATAACATTTTCTTCCAAAGAATTTAAAGTATTTCACATTAGGTGCATAACCATTCCATAATTCAAATGGTGTAGCATTTTTACCTTTCTTGATTTGCACTCGGTTCAAGGTATATATAGCTATTCTTAGAGCTCCAGCACTTTTGTGCAACATTTTTCTCTATCATCAATGTTCTAGCACAATCCATAATTGATCTATTTCTCCTCTCTTCTATGCCATTTTGTGGGGTGTCCTTGGTGCAGATATTTGTCTCTTAATTCCTCTATCATTGCAGACTATGTTGAATTCATTGGATATGAACTCTCCTCCTCTATTAGATCTCAAACATTTCAAGCTCTTACCTATTTCTTTCTCAACTTTTGTCAAATACCACTTAAATAACTGAAAGACATAAAATTTTTCTTTAAGAAACATCATAGTCATCATTCTAGAATAGTCATCAACAAATAGAATGAAATACTTAGCACCACAATAACTTTGTACTCCAATAGGTCCACAAAGGTCAGTATGAACCAACTAAAAATATCATAAGAAGTATAGGTTTTGCTCTTGAAACTAGACTTAGTCATTTTTCCTAATTGACATTGCTTACACATTACATTCTCAGGTTTCTTCAATCTTGGTAATCCTTTGACTCTTTTCATCTTACTGATACTTACCAAATTATCAAAGTTCACATGACATAACCTCTTATGCCATAACCATATATCATCAAAATGTGCAAACGAACATGTTTCTTCAGATAAATCTAGATAGAACAAATTACCTCTTGTCTATTCTCCACTTCTAATTAATTCACCACTGATATCAAATATTTTGGCCTTTTTGTGATGAAACTCAACTCGGTAACCTGAACTGTTCAAGTGTGCAACACTCAACAAGTTATAGTTAAGACCTTCAACCCAATAAGCATTGTCACATTTGATCTTATTTGTCAATTTTATTGATCCTTTTCCTTTTATAAGACATGGTGCATCATTACCAAACTTAACACTGCTCCCTTTGCAATGATTTAAGATTTCAAACTTACTTTTATCACCAGTCATGTGATGTGAGAAACCACTATCAATTATCCATCTATCATCTTTACTCATATATGAAATAAGTGATCATCAAATTTACTAGATTCACTGTCAGTTTCTTCTTCAACAATATAAAAAGACTTCTTACCTTTGTCCTTGTATTCCTTATACCTTCTGTGATCTCTTTCATTTCTTTTGTCTTTATACTTTCTTTCCCTTCTTTCATCCTTGTCATTCCTATCAGGAGATCTTGATGCAATGTGACCAACTTTGTTACATGAAAAACAAATTATAGGAAGTTTACCTTTGAATTTTCCCTTTCTTCTCGGTAGCCTTCTGGCCATGAGCACCTCAAGATCATCAAGATCATTATCAAAAGTGTCACTGTCACTTCTCACATATTTCTATTTTCCTTCCTTAGACTTATTAAGAACCATTTGTGACTTAAATATAGATTTAATAGCATGAGGGGTGAAGTTGTCAAAAATTGACGATTCAAGAGCAATAAGTCTACCAACTAAACCTTCCAAAGTCAAATTACTACCAGGTGCACATCTCAATACTTGTATAGTAGAAACTCTAATAGTATAAATAGGAAGTAGGGTTCTCAATACCTTGCTAATAATAGTGTCATCATCAATGATTCCATTTTCTCCTCTAATAGCATTCACAACTTCTTTTATTCTACCACAATATTTCACAATAGTTTCACCTTCTTTCATTTTTATTTCATCAAAATTACCTCTCAAAATTTCAGATTTGGCTCTCAGTAAATTTATGTCACATCCATAGATAGATGCCAGAGTGTCCCACATTTCCTTTGCAATAGTGCAATCCTTAATATCTTCAAATTCAGGATAGCTTAGGGCTAATGCAATTTCCAACATTGCCTGATTGTGTTCTTGCTTTTCCTTCATCTCCTGAGCCGTCATAGGTGCAACTGTTGGTACATAATCATGTTCCACATAATGTCTCACTGAATCACCAATATCAACTAGGTACAACTTCATCAAACTTTTCCATGCAAGGAAGCTCTCCTTGTTCAACTTTGGTACCTCATTTTTGCACATCTTGATCTTTAGCTTCAAGTACCTTCAAACTTTTTTTTCTTACAAGCACTAGCAACTTTGATACCAATTGTTAGAATGATTTTAGAATAACTGAGAGGGGGGGGGGGGGGCGGTGAATCAATTATCCTCAGGTCCAGATGTACCATTTAAACTTTTAACACTTCAACAAACTTAGATCTATTCAACATTCAACTCAGTCTCTATAGAATATATCAATAACATAAAACTTGTAGTCCACTGTCCAAAAGTAATCAATTTGCAGAATATAAAAATCCTAACAACATTCACATCAAATAACATTCACACAAGTATAACACCAAGATTTAACATGGAAACCCAATTTGTGAAAAACCACCATTAACATGCTACCAAATTTTCACTCTTCTAAAGTGAGCTCTGTGAGGAGCCAACCCTATTAAAGGTTACAATACACATTGTTAGGTGTGACCTTGTTAAAATATTTAATCATCCTGTTAAAAGTGGCCTGGTTAGAGGGCTTAAGAACATTCCATTAGAATGTCACCTTGATTAAAGGATTTACAAATGACTGTTAGGTCAACCTTGATTAAAGGATTTTGAATGATACAATGGTTAGAGAGTAATAATTGGTTCAGAACTGAAATATAAAACTCACTTTGCAAATACAGATCCAATAAGCTCATATGCTGATTTACTGACTAACCTTCATTACCATCTCCATCTCTGATCTGCTTGGAAATCTCTTCAAGAAATCACCTCAACTCTTCTTAGCTCTTCACAACTCTTCTTAGCCTTCCTATTAGGCTCATTAATCAATAAAATCAACCTCTTTCCACACTCTTCATAACCTCACAATTAGGTCATCCTTATACCTCCTTGATCAGGTAGATTAATATTTTGTCGCTTAATCTCTTTTGTAGATCTTAGGTTTAGGTCAGATTCATCGAATCCTTCCATCATTTTGTTCTCCTTCTCCTTCTAGATACTTCTCCAAAATTCTCCTTGAATCCATAAGAAAATAGTTTACCATGCATTAAATGATCTAGGTCATTCATTATTAATGTCAACACATTTTACATATCCCAAGATTTCAACTATGTCGACTAGGATTCTCAATTCCTTCATAAACTGTAAATTACTGACACTCAGTTAATACTGTGTTCATCTACTCGGTCATCACTGGATAACTAGATCATCACTAAAATTATCTTCTCAGAAATAACTATCTTCACTTGGTTAATTCTCTGATGCTTGGTAATTACTGATTCTCGATCAACACTAAAATTTTCTTAGCTTATACTGGCTCTCAGTTGACACTAGCATCACTCGTCTTACACTAGATTTCTTCTCTTTTACTTGGTTAAGCCTATGCTTCAAATCAAATAACTTCTTTACTAAGTGTTATAGATAAACAACTCATTACCTTGCCAATGTGCCAACTGATCAAATACCCATTGTAGTTTCCCATAACTCAACCTTTCCACTTGGTCTTCTTGTTATCTTCTCTTCTCAAATCCTCTTCATCAATCAAAAGATACGGTACTCAATTAGATAGCAACTGTCTCACTAGTTAAGGTTTGACATCAATGACAATATAAAAATTGTTTCAATTGTAGTTTCCAACATCAAAACATGTGATCAACTTGGTCTCAACCCATCGTACACAGCCGTACTAGTTAGATATTACTTAGGGAAACTCTTGGTTTTTCATTAAATTTGCATCAACATTAATGTTATAGTCTTGTTTCATCTTGGAGAGGCCAAAACAAGTTAAACTAAGTTCATATGCAAAGACAAACTGGTTCATATGTAGTTATGACCCTTGGCCTTCCATTTTGAACCTCTTGAGCAACTTTTGAAAAGTTAGTTGAGCAACTTTTACATCTTTTTTTTGTAACATTTTACAATTTTGCATTTTTGATCACCTAAGACCTTAGGTTAAGAATTTAACCTTCAAACCTATTCAAACATGCTTAAAATGATTCAAATTTATTGGAATCAAGTCTAGAACTCATAAAACATTAAAAATACCTAATTCACCTATTGCTCAAAGACCTATGATCCAAGTGGACTAAGGTATCCCAAGGCTTATGGACATGCCTTAGGGATCCTTGACCACACAAATGGATCCAAACCAAAAGAGGATGATCTCAAAGATCTATCCAATTTTTTAAAAACACACAAAACATAAAACACAAAACACAAAACACAAAACTCAAAACACAAAACATAAGGAACATCTACGATGTTGCCCAGGGTGCCCTGCACCAAAAAACATGTTAGAATATTCAAAACCCACAAGTCAAACAATAATAGCGGAGGAATTGTTTTAGGCAAAAACATTGATTAACACAGACACAATTGCATGTAACATAGGTGTTGATCTATGAGGCTGACTTATGGCTTTACAAAACATTGAAAAACTCATTAAATTCCAAGGAATGTGGGCCCCATTGGGCATGCTAGAATGTATACATAAAAATCCACTCGTTAGTCAAATACAAATAATGTAAAACAAGTTAAACAAGGCATTCAACCAACTAAGATTAGCACATATCTCCGATTGAGCTTGAATGGAAACACCCTCAGTCCATCGATTTTATCTTTAATGGATGAATGTGGATATGCTCTCCAAACACAACTATTATTCCCCAAATGATTTCTAAACTCAATATAGATGAAATGGATTTTTAAATATGAAACTAAATGGAGAAATTATGGAGCAAGTGCAATGGAGATGCTATAAAGCTAGTGAGGATGATAATAAAAATAAACTATGTTAACCATGAAGCTAAACTATGATACGAGATGATAGAATGATATGATATTGATAAAATTCTCAAATAATCTTCTAAGTTCTAAAATGAATTCAATGTGAAAACAATGCATATGAAGGATGCATTTCTAAAGGCAAACTAACATGATAACTATGCAAATGAGAGAGTGATCTACAAATACAATATCATGATAATAATATAAAAATGAAAGTGATGAAATTATCAAAGAGAGGATCCTATTTATAGGATTTGGAGGGAAATGAAGGGTTGAGATTCAAAATGAGATGAAGGGCTTAGATTCAAAGGATCAATGACATGGATGCCAAGTGGAGGCCAAGGGGATTCCATGCAAGCAAAGTGGTTGGTCATACAAGAGGGATGAGTTGCTCACACATGTGTGATAAACCTTTGAAATTAATATATCACTAAGGTGGGGAGACAAAGAGGAAGAGGGAAGGTGGTCAATATGTCTAACACATGTGTGAAAAAATCTCAAAGAAGAAAGAGGGGACAATCATGTAAGAATGTAGGTGGTTATTTAAGAAAGGTGGTTAGCCACCTTAGGAAGGGTTGCTCACACATGTGTGAGCAATATTAGAAGGATAATTGTTGTAGGAATCACAAAATTAGTCTTAATCAATGATGATTAGCCAAAAAGGTAGGTTTAGAGATGATGGTGATGGATGTAGGTTAGGGGTTTAGGCTAGGTTTATATTTAATTAATTAGGAATTACTTATATCAAGGATTAGGATTTGAGGGGATATTTAAATAATAAGATTGTTTAAATAAAGGCATAGAAATGGATTTAATGTATTTAATTAAAATTAAATACATTAGGAACTTAGAAAGAAGGTGAATATAATTAATTAAATTTAATTAATTATATAAAAGAATTATAATAATACAAGTAATTAATAATAATCAATTATATTACTAAGGTTAGTTAATTAAATAATATTTACTTAATTACGAGGTTAAATTAGCATACAATTAGAAGGGACATTTTTAGACATCTACAAGAGGTTACCAAGCTGGTATGAGTAAGTCCTCTAATGGAGCTTCAAGGATATAAATAAATCATCTGCTAAAGGACTTCAAGCAAGATATCATGAATAACATGGCCACCCAGATGGACACACTTCAAGAAAATCAAAAGAATTATGAAGTAGAGGCAATGTTGACGCAGTGCAGGATGGAGAATCCAAGAAAGGATAGTCCAAACCATGTGCTAACAAAAAGATTAGCGGAAATACAACAAGGAGATACTCAAATAGAATTTTCATTCAACATGCCCAATTGTAAGGCCTTCCAAGTTAGGGCCAAATAGAAATAGTAATTCTGCAATCCTCTAGCTATCCCAGCTCTGCAACACATCATCAACTAGTGGAAGCACTAAGGAAGATCTAAACTTGAGCTCGCAAGCCTCCAAGAAATCTCTTTGTCTCCAAGCATGCAAACTACTAGCTCTGCTATCACCAATATCAGACAAACAATCTGATTCACATGATCTCGCAGGATCCAATTACTATCTTCTTACTCTATGCTCCATCTGATGTGTAAACAACTATTAAACCTCCCTTAAATACTAATCTTCAGCCACAAGTCAGTTGGAAGAAATAATTAACTCCTAAGCCAAGTCAGCTTCTAAAAAAAACAATTATTAAATGCAATACAAGTTGGCTCTCAAATAGCCTTACAAACATTTAATTCTCCATGTTGGCCTCTAGATCCACATAAGAGATTGCAACACAAGCTACCAACATTAAATACATCAAATTGGCCCACCAAATCTCTAAGAACTCCAGTCAGCAAGCCAAATTACCGAGCAATAGTAAAACAACCAAACATGCCAGGCATCACCGAGCCACATGTCGACCGAGTACCACAAGCATTGCCAAGCATAGGTTTTGCCAAGCGCTAGAGTTTACTGAGTTCCTTCAATGACTGAGCTTCCTTCAATGGATGATTCATCAATGACCGAGCCATTCAATGACCAAGCTCCTCGGTCAAAGCTGCAACCAAGCAACATAGAACCACTTCAACAAACCACCATGCAGATTTTCCAATTACCCAAGAATGCCCCTACATTAGACACCCCAGGTTTGAAAAGATGTTCTCAACGGCTGGAAGAACATCTTCTTGGATTCAACATATAAACCCTGAACTAGTTCTTCACATACAAGTCCTCCAAGTCTTCACCTTGCACACTCTTCCACTTCTTCTTTCTCTACCTTTTCAAGTCTTTCCTTGATAATCCATAGGTTTGTTCTCCATACTGATCTCCAATCCTTTCAAGATCCGACAACTCAACTCGGCTACCAAAATTCAAGTTTCTCCTACTGAGTGTTGTATCTAGCAAAGGCATCAGGGAAAACTTCCTGCCACTCTTCTCAACAGTGAACACATTCTTGACACAGCCATGCACAACCTTGCAATCATATTGCCAAGGTCTACTGAGAAATATGTGACAACTACTCATATCCATAATATCACACAACACTTGATCCTTATACTGGCCAATCTAAAAATCAACAAGACATTTCTCCCTCACTTTTAGAGCATGAACATCTTGCAACTAGCCAATCCTATAAGGATAAGGATGTCTCACTCTCTTCAAACCAAGTTTCTGAACCATCTCCTTAGCTACAAGGTTATCAGTACTACCACTATCTATAATCACATTACAAAGTTTACCTTCTGACTTGCACCGAGTTCAGGACAAGTTACTCCTCTGACAAGGTTCCACCTTAGTACTGAGAAATGTTCTTTGAACTAGTAAGTTTTTTTAATCCACCTTAGGTTCATTTAGTATGTTCTCATTCACCACAACATTTCTACGATCATCAGTCTTTTGGGAGCATTCAAAAGATCAATGTCCTACTTCACCACAACTATAGCAAGTACACTTAAAAAGAAACCTTTCTTGTCCTGTTCCTCGATTCAACAGGTTTTGGTTCATCTTTAGAAATTAGTTTATCCTTCACCGAGTGATCAATCTTTTCCTTCCCATGAGAATTACCATGTTGTCTCCTCTTCAACTTATCTTCTACCTTTAGAGCATATTGATAAGCATCCTCAATGGAATCAATCTTTAGGATACCAAGCTCATCCTGAATATTAAATCTCAAACCATTCACATACCGAGCTACCTTTTCCTTACCAAGTTCTTTGTGTCTAGACCGAATAGTCAACTTATATAACTCCTCAGTATAGTCTTCAACAATCAATTCCTTCTGCTTCAAATTCTACAACTTCTTAAACAATTCAATTTCATATTCGGAAGGTATGAACTTAGCTTTCAACTTTTCCACCATCAACCTCCACTGATTGATCTTCATTTCACCTTCATATTCTCTCTCTCTCTTTGCAATTCTTTCCACCAAAAAGCAACATGTCCTTTCAACTTTTTCTATTCCAACCTCACTCTAAGAGGATCTACAATTTCTTCAAGCTCAAAGAAGTCTTCTAACTCACCAATCCAGTCAATCAAGTCCTCGGGTCTCAAAGTACCAGAGAAGTTAAAAACTTCCATTCGGTAACTAGTACTTAATCGGGCTCCAGATCTCTGTAATCAACCAGTTCTATCTTCACCAGATTTGTCCCTCTGATCAGTTCTATCATCTCCACTAGATCCAATAGCTTCAAAATCTTCAGCAGCTTCCTCATAACCATCATCAGTACCAAGATTCCTTGGCATACCATCAATAACTGTCATTATCTTAGTGATCATGTCATTCTTCATCAAATCCATCTCAGATCTAAAATTAGATTTCACCTTTTTTGTAATATTTGAATCTACAACATCACAAAGATCCACAATCACCCTAGGGTCTAATCTTCTCAGAGGCATCCTCAAGATCTTCGAAAACCCAAGGTAATAAATTACCAACCAACGTCCAGGTGCAAATTGCCTCAACTCGACGATCAATTTACACACAAGAACTTCAAGTTCTGATACCACTTGATGTAGTGTAGGATGGAGAATCCAAGAAAGTATAGTCCAAACCATGCGCTAACAAAAAAACTAGTGGAAATACAACAAGGAGATACTCAAATAGAATTTTCATTCAACATGCTTGACTGTAAGGCCTTCTGGGTTAGGGCCAAATACAAATAGTAATTCTACAATCCTCTAGCTAGTCCAGCTCTACAACACATCAACAACTAGTGGAAGCACTAAGGTAGATTTAAACTTGAGCTCGCAAGCCTCCAAGCAATCTCCTTGTATCCAAGCATGCAAACTACTAGCTCTGCTATCACCACTATCAAATAAATAATCTGATCTGCACGATCTTGTATGATCCAATTACTATCTTCTTACTCTATGATCCATCTGATGCCTAAACAACTACCAAACCTCCCTTAAATACTAATCTTCAACCACAAGTTGGCTGGAAGAAACAATTAACTCCTAAGCCAAGTCGGCTTCTAAAACAAACAATTATTAAATGCAATACAAGGTAGCTCTCAAATAACCTTACAAACATTTAGTTCTCCACGTTGGCCTCTAGATCCACATAGGAGAATGCAACACAAGATACCAACATTAAATACATAATATCAGCCCACCAAATCTCCAAGAACTCCAGTCAGCAAGCCTAATTACCGAGCAACAGTAAAACAACCGAACACACCAGGCATCATTGAGACACATGTCAACCAAGTACCACAAGAATCATCGAGCACAGGTCCTGCCAAGTGCCAAAGTTTACTGAGTTCCTTCAACGACTGAGCTTCCTTCAATGGACGAGTCATTAATGACCAAGCCATTCAATGAATGAGCTCCTCGGTCAAAGCTGCAATCGAGCAACATAGAACCACTTCAACACACCACCATGCAGATTTTATGATTACCCAAGAATGCCCCTGCATCAAATGTTGCAGAATTTTGTCCCCATTGCAAGAAAAGAAGAAAGATCGCAGATGTAAAATGGTAGCCAATATTGACAACAAGAAAATTCCACTAGAGGTCAAGCTAGTTAAAGATGATGAGAATCAAATTTTCTATATTTCACAAAGGAGGCCATGAGATCCAGTACAAGGTATGCCTCTAAATCCTTTGTCTTTTATTGGACCTCATTTGAATTCTTATGCATCTGGTAATCAATGGAAACCCTCATACCCAATAAATTTTGGGAACTATGGACTTTAACCTTGGAAAAGTCCTCAATATACTTGGCCAAATAATCAAAACTCTCCACCTTAGTGGAAACAACCTTGAGGAAGTTGGTAGAAACCTTAATGAAGTTGGTAACAACCTCAAGGAAAATGGTAGCCACCCCAAGGGAACTGGTAACAAACATCTCAATGGAGAGTAGGCAAAAAGTGGCCAAATAGGCAATTGGTTATCTGCAACCACCTCTACAACCTCAACAACTAATAATAATGCCATCTGCCAATCCTAATGCTAATATATTTAGGCCTACTCAGTTGCCAACTCATCCTACACCTAATCCAAATAATAAGCCACAAAAATAACTAGTTTATTCTATAGACTGTATTTAATACTATGCATATGTTGTGAGTATAAGTGATATAAATATTCGTTCAACACCTTCTTCTCCTATTATAACCGAGCTACATGTAGAAGAAGAATATAATACTTTTCTTAATGCACTTATGCAACCAAGTCAAGCGAAGAATCCTGAACCAATTCAAAACTCCAATCTAGAGTGTTATCTCTATTTGAGCATTAAATGTTGTCATTAGTATCAAATAAGATCAGTCGATAAAAGCTAGAATAAGGAGCTATACATGCTAGTCGGTTGATCCTACAATGCCTTCATACCGAGTAGTTACAAGGTAGAACTGAAAGTCAAATGGATATAGGTTTAATCAAGTATGTTAACCGAGCATCAGATATTACCGAGAACTGAGTTAGTGAACACTGAGCATTCTACATATCAAGCATCACGTTATTCACCGAACAGGGAATGTAATGTTTACCAAGTTGTTCAGGAAATGACATAGTAATCAACAATGGCACATTTATCTATGAAAATGATTTACATGGATCTATAAACATATTAACAAGATTGAGACACATTTATTATGGATGTAATCATTGATTCTTGTGATGATTCCTATGTAATAGTTAGATCTAGGTTATTTTTGTACACCGTAGATCTTAGGTTTTCTAAGATGTTGTAAACTTAATTAGGTCAAAGAAATTTTCTATATAATTTTAATTGATGTCATTTTGACATAAGGATGTTAATGAGATTATGAAGTAGTAGCCACATACAGGGACATCAGAGATCAGACAGAGGTTTACATGAAAACGTAGTTATCAGAGATAGTATTTAGTTTATTAGAAACATACATGGCTACCGAGCATAATAGAGAGTAATATACTACACATAAAGGTGATATCTATATATTATTTCATGGATTTGATTTAGACAAGTTCAAGTTGTCATTTACAGATGTTTTTTGTTATCTTTTAACCATCATAGCAGGATTGTAAATCTCCTAACAGAGTAGACTTACTAGTCTTTTGAAAATCTCTTAACTGAGTGCACACTTATTGGGTGTTGCTAAAATCCTTTTACAAGGTAGATATAATTGATCTTATATTACTCCTAAAAGGGTAAGATCATTAGAAGGTATCACAAATTGTAGCCTTAACCGACATACTTTATTATCTGCAGTAGTGAAGAATTTGTGGGTGTCATCCCCACCACAGTTTTTACCTTCTAACAAGGGTTTCTACGTAACCAAAATAATTGTGTTATGAGTTACATTTCATGAATGTTTTATTGTTTGTTTTCATGCACTTTACATTTACAAGTTACTTGAATGTATGTTGCAAACAATGGAGTCAGTTGGTTAGAGGAAAACTACTATTGTAGATTGTTAATTCAGTAAAAAAATTTGAGGGTGCTGATTCACCCCTCCCCTCAATTGGTATCATTGCTAGATCTCTTATTTGGAATTTTAATCACTGAAGAGAAAATATCTTAGGATGGAGAGATATAAGTTGGACAAACAATTGAGAATCAAAAGATTCAGATGCAGATTTTCATTGAATAATACAAACAAGCAAGGGATGAATTGAAGTAGTTACTGGTTCAAAGAAAAGATATGGCTATTCGATACAGTGAAATTGATTACATTGAAGAAGAAAATGATGACCCATTTGAGAATTCCAGATCTGGATTAGGCATTATATCTAACATATCTAAAGGTAGTATATTTGATTTATCCGAGAAAACTCTTCACCTCACTGAACAAGTTAAAGCTCTGCAGATCGGTCGAGAAGCACAAATGGTAAGAATGATTCATGTGATAAATAATGCTAGACAAGATGAACATGAGAGAAACTTGGCTGTCAAAGATAGAAGACAAATAAATGAGAAACTACAAGCAAAAGGGTATGAGATACTAAGACTTACCGAGCATCACTTTGAGATATCTAATTAGATGGTTGTTGTAAGTCATGAAATCAACCGAGTAAATAGTGAGCTGACAAGGAAACTTGAAGACATTGGTGAACTTAGAGAATAGAATGAAAGACTAAAAACTGAAGTGAAGATGCAACAACAACATAATGAAATGATTAAGAAAGCTGAAGATAATGTAATGTCCCTTCTTATTCTCCTTCTATAATTTCCTACAAAATCGATGTCAGTACACCATATCATACAATATTTATATGACTCACACTCTACTCTAAGTTAGTAAGGGGGAAATTTGATCCTTAAGGCTGCCTCTCGGTTGGGCTTCATAGAATTCCCAGCTTGAGGGACATTCGCTCCACTCTAAGCAATCGGGCTATCGACATGTCATCCCTAGAGAACTGCCCATAAGAATCTCTTGGAAGCAAGCTTAATGCATTCCAAGCCTATGCATATGCATATGACTAGTTTTCAATATATATACTGCCTACGTGAGATAATAATCTCGAGACTAGGGAACTATCTTAATTTCCTCTAGCCCCCTCTAGATACGAGGATCCATCCGTATCATCCATTGTTAAGATATTAAATCTTGAGACTAGGAAATTATCATAATTTCTTCTAGCCCCCTCCAGATATGAGGTTCATCTTTTAATGAATACTTTATTCATTCTCTTTATGGCCCATATCATCCACAATAATTATATAATAATTTAAATCCACATCAATAATCTAATTGTAAATAATTCCTTACATAAATTACAATACAACCATTTTTGATCCATAAAGAATACTAATATTCTAAAGTTTTAAATGTAAACACACACACACACACACACACACATATAATGAATAAAATAATATATGAGTTTCATACCTTAGGACTACAGCCTCTGCCAAATGTCTTTTGTATTTAATATATTCTTTTACTCCTTACTATTATTCCCTGATTCTTATTTTCCTGTTTCGTATTCTGTTCTCTTTTATTCTTTCCTTATTTATTTTCTTCTCTGCCATTTTATCTTCTTTTCCCTGCTATTTTATCTTAATTTCATTGCTATTTTATCTTATTTTCCTTGCTGTCCCCATTTCCTTTCAATAATGCCACTTGTAAATATATTATTGACATTGTCTTTACATACCATAAGTCCTATTTGGACCAATCTGCTGATTTTGTCACAGTCAGCAGTGATTGTAATATTTTTTTAATATCTTCTCCTCTTCCCCCTTCCTGAAGTGAGATCGAAACTCATAATATATCCTTAAGATTGAATGATAACATCCTTGTAATTTAAAAGTCATGTCGCTTCATATAGATTAGTTTGTTAACTCAATTCACACCCTTCTCTAAATGCTGGCACTTAACTATATTAAATCACATATTTTAAGAGTATGCATATTAGTCAAACTCTATGTCACACCCCTTCAATATACCCTCAGACCAATTTGTCTAAGTATTGGCTGGCTTGTCTAATCATAGATTTTAGGTGAATCATATAATTAAGTGGTATCTTATAATAAGTTATTGTCTTCAATAATCATACCGACTTAGTGTCTAATTATATCGAACTCCCTTCAAGATTAACATTCAACACTTATTTCATAGATTTATAACATCATACTCAGTCTATACTTATGAAGTCGGTAATAGAATTTCAATATCTTTCCTTTAGTTAATAGATTGCAATCAATGTATAATATACCTTTATCCGTAATTGTTCTCTGACAATACCTCCAGACTTGTATATGTCATCATATGTTTTTATCCATATCCAAGTCTTCATATTGTCTTTACATGTTTCCTTTTTTAATTTTAATCAATTTCTACCAATACTTGATGAAGGGTGCTCCCCTTAATACCACAAACACATAACAAAAACAGAGAAACAACAACAATATGCAAGAATAGAAAATGGGCTTCTTATTATCTCCACAAATGTGGAATTACAAACTTTCAAAATTACAATATGCAAAGTCACATGGGCATTCCCTTTACAATACTCTGTAGGACAAAGCCTCGAATCAATACCTAGATCTACTACCCAAAACTGTCCCGAACTACCTAAGACAACACTACAACCTTCCTTATATAGGCAATTTTCCACCGCCTAGGAAGGTTCCAAAATTTTAGCCAACAAGGCCGACCAAACTTACAATTATTTTATTTTACAATTTATTACATCAAAGTCGGCTCAAAATAACTTTTGAAACCCAAACAAATTTTTTGAAGGAAAATCATTTTTTGCCATTTTAGGTGACCCAATTTCTAAAGACCATAAGTCATCCCCAGTTAACCTGATTGACTATTATAACCCCATTCCGGAAAGGCCACGAAGCGCTCTACAGGCTTATCTCATGCAAGTGCTTGTTCCCCAAATTTTTGACTTCTTTCGGGGCCTCTAAAGCCTTCAAAACTGAGTTCAAAGTTTCTATACCCTATTGCCAATACTGAAAATCTTCAATATCTACAAAGCTAGACTTGATCTGTCAATGAAACTTTATTGGCAGGCTGATATGACCAAAATGAACCTCCAGGGAAGAAATCAGAACATTTCAAGATTGGATGACCGACTTACTAAAAAAAAGAAAGTTTCCATAAATAGCTACTCTGTACAAGATAGCCCTTATTGAAAACAAAACCAAAAATATTTTTGGGTGATGCAATATTGCTCTTACACCTAGGATGCTCTTGCATCAGACACTCGGGGTAATTTGAGAAATGACCCTGTCACGACTTAGGTGTGAAGAGGAAAACCAAGATGGTTAACCTCCTCCCTTGTCAGCCATGATGAATCTTAAATAGGTCATCCTTTCCACTTGACCAGATATTCTTCATATGTCCTATTCCTTGTGCTTCTGCCAACACGACTGTCTAGTATATCCTCAATCTCCTTGGTAGCTGAACTAGTTGCTGGAATACTCCACTATGCTACTGTGATTTCATCTTCAACACCTCCTTCATGATACTCTATCAAATCTAAAACATTAAATACTGGTGAAATATTCAGCTTAGTAGGCAACTGGACCTCATATGCATTTCTTGAATCATGCTTCTTCAGTATCTTACATGGCCCAAACTTCTTCATTTTTAGCTTGTTATATGTACCAACTAGAAATCGCTCCTTCTACAAATGAACCATGACTTCATCTCCAACCTAAAATTCCTTATGCCTCCTTTTCTCATCTGCCTTAGCCTTATACTGGGCATTCATTTTGGAAATGTGCTTCCTCACCTCCTCATGGATGTTCTTCAAATGTTCTGCAAAATCCTCAGCTTAAACACTACTTATTTCTCCTTTATCTATCTTACTCAACTCAGATGCATTTCTGGGACTACTTCCATATATAATCTGTGGATGACGTGATGAGCCAAACTTCAAATCTATCTTCAACTCTTCACTTTCTACTAGTGTCATTCTGTGTGCTTCTTTATTTGAAAAAATGGCTCCTGAAATCAAGTCCATCTGATGACTTATCTTTCTTACTAGTGGTAATTCATCAGGCACATTATCAGATACAATATCCTGAAACTCATTCAATAATTTTGCAACTTCTATAGGTACTGTACACACAAAAGTAGTGCACTTCTATGGATCCTTACATGCAAGGAAACTCAAGAATGAGCCCTCACAAGTCAATCTATAACTCTCTATGCATGGAGTTGCAAGATTATGAATTTGCTCTCAGCTAGAGCTATTGAACTTGTGACCTTGCTAGTCAACCATACAATGAGAGATTCGAATGAGGATAAGGGCAAGAGTGCCAATATCCCCAAGAATCACTATGAAAATGCAATGCAAACTAGATTAAAGATGAAGATGCAAGCTAAGCTAAATGATAACAATACAATGCTTGAAAGGAAATCTAATCTATGAAAGTAAAGTGCCAACTAAATTATGAAAGGGAAAGTACAAGTTTTATAATCCCTCCTAATTAAGCTATGTGAAGCTAATCTATTGCATAAAAGGAAACTAAGCTATGAAATGAAGCTATGGATGCTAAGATAATGCAAGAAATGAAGTCTAGACTATGAAGCAATGAGGAAATCCAAGAAGAGCTTGATGTAGCAATGATCTCCAAAAGCTCCAAATGCACTTAGAAAACTTGCAGCATAACAATAGCATGAAAGAGATGGATATGCAAATGAAGGAGAGAGCTCTCCTTTTATAAGAAATGCAAATGAATGGACCATGGAGATTAAGAGGCAAAAGACTTAATCAGCGGTGGAGCTTAAAAGAGGAGCAATCCATGTGCACAAGTATCCTCCAATGAGAAAATAGGAGTTGACTTTATGTCCATCTGAGACAAAAAGTGCTTTTCTCCTTTTTATAAAATAAGAATAATACTTTATTTGTGCAACTTAGGATAAGATGAAAAGGTGGGGCTTTTCATTTAATAAAAGGGGAGGAAATATTCCTTTTGATTAAATAAAAAATTAGGATAAAATGGTTAGCCCATAGGATAAAAATCTAATACATGATCGAAATTAAGACTTGATCAAGAAATTGATAATGTTGAAAATATTGATTATTGATAAAACTGATTCAGGATAAATAATTCAAATAAAGGGGGCCCAAAGTCTAGGCCACCATTTTTGGGTGCATACATTTTCCCCTCTATGACTAATGTGTGATCGATCTAGGAACACATGCAGTCAAAGAAGAATTGAAATGTGAGATCGATTTGGGATCACAAAACAACTCAGATTTGAGGTCGATTTGGGATCACATTCGGACAAAGTATAAACAAAGGCCTTTGAACATGAGGTTGATTCGAGATCACATTCAAAGTAAGAGATAAGAATCTCAAATTTGAGAAAAAGCTCACAAAAGATGTCTGAATCAAGAAAATCAAGGAATCAAGGATTAAAATCCAATAAATACTGCCCCCTCAGAATCGAAATCAAAATCAAATGAAGAGGAACATCAAAATCGATAAGGTTGATCAAATCATAAGGAAATCATAATCGAAGGTAAAGGTCAATAGGTTAACCATTAGGAAATGAAACATGCCCCAGTGATGAAGTAGAAGAATAGAAATAGGAGACTAGAAATAGATCGAATGAAAGATTAGAAAATTTGAGAGACATGGAAGAAAGAAATTCCACCGAAAATCAAATTATGCCTCAAAAAGTCAGTCAACTACTCAGAAAAAGGAAAATTTTAAAACGCGACTCGGATTTCAATTTTGAGTTCGAAAATGGATAGAAAATGATGTGATATGAAAGACTAGAAATGAAAGATATGATTGAGAAGAATCAGAAGATGAACACAGTTGACCGACTAGTCCGTAAATGATGAAAAGGAGTGCTCTCTCCATATGAAAAATGCAAAGAACTAATCTAATCATGAACCTAAGAAGGTGCAAGCTACTATGAAAAGTGGTTGACTTGCAAGGTCACAACGCTTATAGATATCTAATTATCATCATCGAGCGTTATTGGCAGCGTCGTAAGATCATACAATGCACACTAGCATAACTATGTGGATATGAATATGATCTTTATCAGATAAAAATGTGAGAATCTCACCTAAGCATCAAATACATGTAGGTCAAGATGACTAACGCAATGAGATTACCTAAATTTGATATGGCGGGATTATCCTTGTATCAAGACACATGAAGGTCAGGATAGCTAGAAGCATGCACTCGCAAAAACAGTCAAGGATAATACCTTGTCAATCCTTAGTGTCAAGTAAGACCAGCATAAATGCTCATGACAGTTAGGATCAACAAAATATACCCACAAACAGATAAAGAAATAAAACATGTTCTCATACCCTCAGTCTTCTAGCTATGCATCATCGAAAAATTCTCAGGGAGAGACCACTCATCAAATAAATCTTCATAGATAACACACAAAAAAAAATAAAGTCAACATATCTCAAGCGAGTTGATTGTTTAAGTGCGTGTGTGTTGGTCATAAAGTCAAACTTTGATCATCACATCTGCTAATGAGAAATAACATACCAATCTTAGGCTATTGGATAAGACATCTGATAAGTGTTAAGAAACACTCGACGCAAGGGTAGTGTTGAAAACACTATTGGGGTGGTGTTGAAAAACACCTACTGTAAAATGCCCCAAGAGACAAATGCACCTAAAGGATCTATGCTAATAGTTATGCCCCTTAGACAAAGACAAAGACCAATTCCAGACTAAGCTAAATAAGGTCAGGGTATGATGGAGAAAGGTTCAGTGTCGAGGACGCATGCTAATAAATAGGAGTGCAAAGGCCACAAGTAGTGCCTGTTTCCAAGTTTTCACCACTTGGAATCTTTTTTCATTTTTAAATTTTTTTCATTTTTTATATTTTTTCTACCAAGGCCCCTGTTTCCAGGTTTTCACCAAGGCACTTTTTCTATTTTTTTTTGAATTTTTGAATTTTTTGATTTTTTTGTATTTTTCCAAGACTGTATATACTTTTTAGGATTTTTTCAGCATCATATATCAATTTTTTTGGTATTTTTTCAAGATCATAAAATATATACAAATTATGCCCCTAGACTGAATAGGCATCAAACTCTTTAAGCAAGATCACATCGTGCAGTCCCAATGTCTAGTAAGGTGGGGAACAAGAGGGATTAGCAAGCTAGTGACTGAGATGGAGGACATGAGAATGAAGGAGAGTGAAGGGAAGACATCCTCAAAGGCAATCTCCTCAAGAGTACCCAAGCTAGGGAAAAATTGTCATGAAAAGCACATTTGGACAAGCAATGAAAAGCCAACATAGGATAAGCCTCAAAAGTGTAAATATGTCAAGAGGCTTCATAGCATCGTGTTTTACTCTTTTTTATTAGATCAAGACCAAAGGGGAAAAGGATAGCGAAAGGATAGAATGAATGGAGGAAAATGAATATGAACACTAAACATGAATGGAATGAAAACAAGATCATCGTAAGATAGCTCACAAGATAGCCAAATGTTCGTGTATAGGTCAACATTGTCAAGATCAAAGAAAGAAGATGGAATGGATGAAATATGTAGAAGAACTACGCATGATGCCTGATTACCAGGTTTTTATCATGGTACTTATCCAATGTGCCACAAGGGAGTGGTTTTCACCATATGACAAATTTATTTATCTTTACTTTTGCTACCAAGGTGCTTGTTTCCAGGTTTTCACCATGGCACATTTTCAATTTTTTTTTTTCTTTTTTTACTTTTCTCATTTTTCTATTTTTTGAATTTTATTTTTGGAAGAAGGCAAGCTTTTTAGATAATGCTACTTGAAAGAATAAACCATGATATGCCAAGGATTCAAAATGATATGCTCAAAGATGCTGATAGGGAAAGGAAGATGGAAGAGAAAAATGGAGGATAAAGTTTTATGTAAAGCGAGTGAGGTTGGAAGATTGGAGAAATAGGAAAATGAGGAAAAAAGATAGAAGGTAGAAGGATAATGAATGGAAAGATTGTGAAAAGGTAGATGGAAAGAAAGGTAAGATCAATGTTAATACACACCTTGAAGGGTGGTGAGAGGATGGAGGAAATGTGAATGAAGGAATACGAGAAGGAATATGGAAAATATTTAGCAGAGGTTGCGGTTTAGACACATGGAATGAAAGAATGTTTTTGGAAGAAGATGAAGTGGAAGCTTTTGGAAGCTTGAATGTCAACTTCACTTGTTTCTCAACATTAGACTCTTTCAAGAGAGACTTTGAAATCCATATAGCTTTAGGCTTTTTATTTCCTTTTGATGATCTAAAGAGAATATCTTCAATGATGGATTTTGGAACCCATACTTGTCTTGTAGTTTTCTTCTTAGATATCTCTTTTGACTTTATGCCCCCATGTCGATTAGAGGAGACATGGTGATCTTCTTTTTTTGATGGATTCTTGTATTACTTCTTTTTCTTGTATTGAACATTCAAGTTACTTCCAAAAGACTTGGGACTTGTGGAAGAAGAAGGAAAATACGACTGGTTTAGATGGATGGATGGATGAAAAGGATTCAAAGGTATGTATTTATGTTGATCTTGAGGAAAGATAGGAGATGGAGGGACGTAAGGACCCAAGATGGATGATGAATTAGGAGAGTTAGGAGGGGAAAGTGAAGGGATATAAGGACCCAATATGGAAGGAAGATGTGAAGCCCTTAGTATTGGTGGAGGTCCAAGGATGGAAGTGGAAGATGCAAAAGGATAATCAATAAGTTCATTAGCATCTATATGACAACTGGGGATATCAGCATCTCTAGAGTGAGCATTAGAGTTTTCAATAGGATCATGCACATCCTGAATAGGAGCAACTTCTTTGATAAGATCATTCAAAGCTTGCAAAGACTTAGGAAGAGAAGAAAGTGGAAATGAACATGGAGTGGTAGAACAAGATGGAATACTTTGATCTTGACAAGGATCTTTGGATAGCATAAGCCCATCATTTTTTTTCTTGATTTTCAATAGGCTCAACATTGGAAGTAACAACACCATTTTTAATAACCTTAATGGAAGTATCATCTTTGGAAAATGCAAGTTTAGTAAGGTTATTTTGATTGTCAATAAGCTCAACAGTGTAAGTAGTAGCTTGATCTTGCTTAGGAGATGGTGGAATGAATGCGGAAGAGCGTAGAGGATCAAAAGAACCATGCAATGGAGGAGATACATCATGAAGAGAATTGGATGATATGGAGGGTTCCTGATCTTGATCTTTATTTATATTCTTTTCTTTATCATTTTTAGAGTCCTCTTGACATGAAGCCACTTCTAAGGACAAGGAAGCATGTTGGAATTGTATGGAAGATTTTGGAGGAGATAGTGAAGGACTAGCTGAAGTAGGCATTATAGCACATAGAGGCTTAGGCTCTTTAGGCTTAGCATTATTGGAAGTATTCACATCCAAGTGAAGGTTAGCTTGAGTATCTTTAAGAGGTGGCTCTTGAGAATAACTATAGAGAACCGCATGGAAAGCCTTAGGATCTTTGTTGGATGAAGGATTTGTGAAAGATTTGGATGACTCAGAAGCTTTAGGAAGTGTGTGGGTATTGGAGGAAGTGGTGGATGGAAGGGAACCATCACAAGACAAAGGTTCAACATTAATATGATCTTTCTTGAGAGTGCAACTTTTATTTTCAGCATGAGAACTTTTAGAGGAGAGATTCTTTTGACGTTTGAAATCAGCGCAACAGATTTTCTCTTCCTCAGTAGGAATATTGTATTGTTCACAAAAATCATCAAAGAATTCTTCAAATTTAGAGTCATATGGATCACCATCACAGTCTACCCAATACAACTCCCACTTAGAAATCACAAGTGTACCACAAGGATGATGTTTAGGAATAGAAGTTTCATGGGCATCACTACATTGTCCATCATCATAGTCATCATAGTCATCATAGGTGGGTGTGTCACTCTTTGTGGAAGAGACATCACAAGGACTATCACGTTGCTCTTTATGGTATATCTTCTGAAGAGAAGTAAGACTCTTGGGAGAAGTAGAAGAAGAATGAGATCTTGAAGAAGAGGAAAATGAAGACCTAGGGGAAGAAGAATACTTGGATAATGAGGAATTTGAATGATGTTTAGAAGAGTCATGATAAGATTTGGAAGATGAAGAATGTGAATAGTGTTTAGAAGAATCATGATAAGACTTAGAAGATGAAGAATGTGAATAGTGTTTAGAAGAATCATGATAAGACTTAGAAGATGAAGAATGTGAATAGTGTTTAGAAGAATCATGATAAGACTTAGAAGATGAAGAATGAGAATGATGTCTGAAAGAGTCATGATAAGACTTGGAAAGTGAAGAAGAATAAGAAGATATAGATGATGAAGAATGTTTGGAAGAAGAAGATCGTGATATGATCATGTTTATGATTCTAGCAAAGGCATCTGATTTAATCATCTTTTCTTTTATTTTTGCTATAAATTCATCACTCGTGAGAATTTTGGAGGAACAACACTTTTCGAATATGTCAATGAGCTCAAGATAATCTATTCTTAATAAAGGTTCCAAAGCTAGATAGTCAAGATTCATGGTTCCAAAAGAGGAGAAATCAAGCATAGGAATGATAGAAAAATAGAGGAATGCAAACTAGAAAGTAGGAGAAAAAGAATCAAGAAGAAGACGAAGAATTTCCCATGGGAATAGAAGACTTTAGAAGAACATGGGAAATGGAGAAGAAAGAAGAAGACTAAGAGCCATCTTGTGCAACTAATACCATAATGTTCATTGAGATGTTGAGCAACATGACAACACCTAGGATCTAAGATTTGGACTGACCAAGGAAGACTGAAAATAGAAGACCCTTGGTAATAGGATGACCTCACAAAATGTCAACACCAAACTAAGATAATCAAAGTTCTCTATTGTCCAAAGAGAAATGAAAAGATAGAAGAAGGGGCTTTACCAACACTGTCAAAGAGGTGCTTCAAATCAAAGGGTGACTACCCTTGCACTTTTGAACCAGGAGGTTGGACTAGGCCGAAATATAATTGAAATTGAGATTAAATGAAAATTATTTGGACAATAAGAGTATGAGAATTTCCCAAGAATGTAGCTCACAATTTTAGAGATAAAATTTCTCACCAAGAACAAACTTCTAATGTGATATTTCTCTTTGGCTAATGTGATACTGATGTTGATCTTGACCAATTTGTGCAAAATTTTGAGTTTTTAAGGTCTAATTTCAAGTTTCTGAATGTGAGGGTGAAAATGTCTGATTTCAATCACAAATTCAATAGCAATTGGATAGGTTTGAAAATAGTAGAGTATCAAACATGTCTTCAAGTACTTGAAACAAGGGCAAAAGCAACCTTGCCAAGACAAACACTTATGATATCAAAAATAAAATTGCACCCTATGAATGCTACTGATTGTTTGTATGTTGAGAATGTTTACACTGGTATCACACAATCGAAGACACTTCAAGCAATATCTACCTACAAGACAAGGCTTAATACTTACCAACTTAGCCCACAACTTGATGCCCCCTTGTCTCACACCAAGTGGTTGCCCACAAGAGATATTGGCTTTGTCGTGGAAGTGTCAAACAACACAACCAAAGGAACACATATGGTGAGTATCTTGGGGTGATCCGGGTTAGTCCACTTGGATCAATCCTTGCACTAAGAAGATAAGCGGCTGAATAAGGGTGGCTTCTAACCTATGGTTCTTAGTAAGGGCTTCCATTCATAACACCCCTCTTGCTCCTCGTAAAGGACTAGGACCTCGTGACCTCAAGAGTACCTTAAGCATTCTTGCTCAATGCTTTCCCCATGGTCACAATCCCATGAGTTATTCACATCAAGCGAAGACAAGTGTTATGTCTACCAAGGTTTTGTGTCCTTGATAGCCTTGAGATTATAGTGAGTTGGAATCACTCGCCACCAAGGAAAATGATGACAAGGTTGTCCCCACTTGGGTCGTTCCTCTTGATTGCTCAAGAGCAGGCCCACTAAAGGATCCTAAACCAAACAAAAATTAGATTAACTCTTGAGGTTCAAGGTTTTTGGTTTACCACAAGGGTGAAGAGCATACTCCCCTATCTCAAGAATTTCTCCCAAACACACCAAGCAAAGATTCAATTACCCCCTTGTTTTCAAAATCCCAAGATGGGTCAAGATTTCTGTTTCACCACAAGGGTGAAGAGCATACTCTCCTACCACCTCAAAATTCTTACAACAAGGTATTAAATGCCTAATAAATGAAACAACTAATTTTTGCCACACTTAAAAGGAAGGCAAATAAACAAGAAATTTTTTTTTTTGTTTTTTATGCTTAGGGCAGCCCTGCAAAAACCATTAGTAGCCCTCTTTAACATGCGTTCTTTTGGCAAATTTCAAGCAATGGGAGCACCTACAAAACAACTTGTTAGATCAACAAAAGGTTAGGAAAACCCAAAATCTAACAATGGTTAGCACATGAAAAATCAGATAATCTACAAAAATAACTGATCAAATGACAAAATTGTTAGATTTGACAAACGCAAATCATCCCAAGAACACCTGCATGCAAGACTGTCACAAAGAAGAAGCAAAAAGACAGAAAGCTATGGCGGCCAAAAGGCCAGAGACAGGAAAATCATTGTGATAGAAAAAAGCTTCTATTAACCAAATGAAATTACAATACAATCTCCTTATTGAAATGAAAGAAGTGAATCCTTATAAAAGGAAATACGAAACCCTAAAGGCTAAAACCCTAAAGAATTATAAAGCGCCTAAGTGAAACTTAAGCCTAGAGTATGATAAACTAATAATTAAATGATTTAATTATTAGCTAACATAAGACTACTCTAACACCCCCCCTTAAGTGTAACTTAGGGAGAAGCAAAAAAAGCTAAACTACTGCAGAAAGCAGGAAAGATGGGTCCCGGAAACTAGGCCTGATCAGGTACCCAATACAAAAAGCAAAAGATGTCCCAGAGAAAGGAACAAGAAGAGAGCAAAAAACTCCTCTGAAGCATGTCTGAAAACTCTGTCAGAAGATACTGCTGGAACCCCCACTGAAGTGCATGACCAGGTAGAGAAGACAAGTGTCTGAAGAGCTGATCAATCGAACCAGGAAGTAATAGAACCAACAGGTGAACCCCCCATAATGCTGAACTGGGAGAGGTGACAGGAACACTGAAATGCGATGCCAAAAACAGCTGCAGAAGAAGAACCAAGAACACCAACAGTGCAACAGAAGCACACACACAGGATAAAGGGCGGTGTCATAGACACAGTCTACATGGGCTAATGTCGTGGAAGGTACGCTCACTTGACAAGAGTGGATGCGCCTATAGTGGCAAATGCATCAGAATCCCCCCATGGCACTTTATAACTGAGTGCGAATACTAAAACTGAACCAGGTGAAAAAGATCCCAAAATGCAGAAGAGGGCACTTTATCTTAGTGCGTTTACAGAATAAAGATACATCAGAAAGAGCATGCAAGCTCAGAAGTTAGAAAGAAGAGTGCACTAAGAAACCAGAAGAAGAGATCCCCGGACCTGTAGAACCAAGCACACCACCAGAGGGCATAAACTGCATAACTCGGAGGAGTGAAAACCTGGAGTAGAATCTGGAAGAAATACCTCTGCCACTGAATAGTACACAGAAACAGCTTTCCGACGATATCTTGGTTGCCAAAAAAGGAGTCCGGATGAGCCAGATATGACTCCCGGAAGGCAAAAAAAGATATCAGACTTCAACAGAAAAAAAAGCTATTGAAATGGTGGAACCAAAAACCCTAACCTCCACCATCGAAAAGTTCTCGGAAAGAGCTTTCCGACGATATATGGAAGTCAGAAAAAGACCCCCGTATGCTCTCTGTAGAGCGAAAAAGGCCCAAGTACCCCCAAAAAGGCCAAAAAAGAGCCCCAGGGGCTAAAAAAAAATAGGCCCCCGGGCGCATGGCGCGCTCCGGGGGCTGGGCCGCAGCCCCTGGGCGGTCATATGACCGTGCTGCTGCGAATGAGCCCGCGGGGGCTGAAACGGGCCGGGCGCCGGCGGCGGGGGCCAGCGGAGCGGCGGTGGGCCGCGGAGGGCGGCGGAGCAGAGGCGGAGTCGCGGTGGGCGGCAGCTGGGTGGGCCGCGGGCGGCGGGGCCGAGGGCGGCGGAGGCCGCAGAGGGTGGCGGAGCCGGGAGGCGGCGGAGCCGGCGGAGCGGGCCGCGGGTGGCGCGGTGGCGGGGGGCCGGGGCTGCTGCAACTGCGGGGGCCGCGGCTGCGGTGGCCGCTCGGGCGGTGGCCGCGGCGGCGGTTGCTGCTGGGCGGCGCGGGGGTGGCCGCTGGGCGGCGCCCCCAAAAATGTTTTTTTTTTTTTTTAAAATCGCCGTGTACCTGCCTCGGAGTGCGTGCCAGGGCCGTACGGCCCTAGTATGCAAAATTTTTTTTGCCTCAGATGCCACTGTGTCCAAAATGGACAAGTTTTATATGGATTCTGGCTATCTCGAACCTTCCGGACGCAATGGTGGCATCCGTTTTTGCTCAAAATACCCCCAAAATTTTTTTTTTCTTTTTTGCAGGCAAAAAAGAAATAAAAAATAACGTCCTGCAGAGAGTACCAGAACTAAATTTTTTTGAAACCCTCCTGCATCTGAATCACTTCAACAAAACACGAACAGCGAGCAGCAAGATGGCTCTGATACCATGTTAGATTTGACAAACGCAAATCATCCCAAGAACACCTGCATGCAAGACTGTCACAAAGAAGAAGCAAAAAGACAGAAAGCTATGGCGGCCAAAAGGCCAGAGACAGGAAAATCATTGTGATAGAAAAAAGCTTCTATTAACCAAATGAAATTACAATACAATCTCCTTATTGAAATGAAAGAAGTGAATCCTTATAAAAGGAAATACGAAACCCTAAAGGCTAAAACCCTAAAGAATTATAAAGCGCCTAAGTGAAACTTAAGCCTAGAGTATGATAAACTAATAATTAAATGATTTAATTATTAGCTAACATAAGACTACTCTAACAAAAATCTGAAAATGAAACCATCATGGTTGGATTAGGCTTGGAAAGACCTTTCCAACAATATATCACACTTTGATTTTTGATACCATTTGCAAAAATTTCAAAAAAAATGGGTGCCCATTTTCCAGAGGCACGGATTTGGAAACGCTAAAATTTTCAAAATTTTTTATAAAGTTAGCAGACAACCCAAAACTTCCAAGATAGATAAAATAACTCTAAAATAGCTCACTCTCAGGTACAAACACCAGAATCGCGTGATACTTTGCGGTATACTAGGTGATACTTTTTAGTCTGCATGATATTTCACCTTATCCCAGGCGATACTTCGCCCGACACCAGGCGATAGACTTCACAATAGCCAGGTGATACTTCTGACATGAGAAGTATCACGTGCGTATATAGAGAACTATCACGTGATATACCTGAATAGTATCGCATGATACACTGAGACAAAAAAAAATAGAGACTAAAAATTAAGTTGAAATTAATCCAAAAAATTGATGGAAATGCCAAAATGAAAGGACAAAGTTAAGCTACTCTACCCCACGGTGGGTGCCAAAAATGTACACACAAAAGTAGTGAACTTCTATAGATCCTTACATGTAAGGAAACTCAAGAATGAGCCCTCACAAATCGATCCATAGCTCTTTATGCATGGAGTTGAAAGATTATGAATTTGCTCTCAGCTAGAGCTATTGAACTTGTGACCTTGCTAGTCAACCATACAATGAGAGATTCGAATGAGGATAAGGGCAAGAGTGCCAATATCCTCAAGAATCACTATGAAAATGCAATGCAAACTAGATTAAAGATGAAGATGCAAGCTAAGCTAAATGATAACAATGCAATGCTTGAAAGGAAATCTAATTTATGAAAGTAAAGTGCCAACTAAACCATGAAAGGGAAAGTACAAGTTTTACAATCCCTCCTAATTAAGCTATGTGAAGCTAATCTATTGCATAAAAGGAAACTAAGCTATGAAATGAAGCTATGGATGCTAAGATAATGCAAGAAATGAAGTCTATACTATGAAGCAATGAGGAAATCCAAGAAGAGCTTGATGTAGCAATGATCTCCAAAAGCTCCAAATGCACCTAGAAAACTTGTAGCATAACAATAGCATGAAAGAGATGGATATGCAAATGAAGGAGAGAACTCTCCTTTTATAAGAAATGCAAAGCAATGGACCATGGAGATTAAGAGGCAAAATACTTAATCAGCGGTGGAGCTTAAAAGAGGAGCAATCCATGTGCACAAGTATCCTCCAATGAGAAAATAGGAGTTGACTTTATGTCCATATGAGACAAAAAGTGCTTTTCTCCTTTTTATAAAATAAGAATAATAATTTATTTGTGCAACTTAGGATAAGATAAAAAGGTGGGGCTTTTCATTTAATAAAAGGGGAGGAAATATTCCTTTTGATTAAATAAAAAATTAGGATAAAATGGTTAGCCCGTAGGATAAAAATCCAATACATGATCGAAATTAAGACTTGATCAAGAAATTGATAATGTTGAAAATATTGATTATTGATAAAACTGATTCAGGATAAATAATTCAAATAAAGGGGGCCCAAAGTCTAGGCAACCATTTTTGGGTGCATACAGGTACATCTTCTACTTCCTCTTTCCCATCCTTTCGAATTAAGGTAAAACACATATGCTCATGCCGCATACCATCTGAGAAATTTTCTCTACCAACAAAAGTTATTCTTGCATTACCACATACCTTTTCTTCTCTTTCCTTCAATGGTTTTAGCTTATGTCGTACTCCATCCTTTGTCAGGGAATAGGTATTTGCATGACCATCATGTACAAAACATCTGTCAAACTACCAAGGTCTACTCAACAACATATGACATGCATCCATAGATATGATATCACATAGTACCCGCCAATCTTGAACTTTACTAGTCACTGTTCACCGACCGTGACCTTGTGGTCATCCTACACCCAGGCAACCCAATATGGATGTGGATGTTTCTGCCTTTTGAGTTTCAATTTTGTCACCATCTCCTCTGACACCAAATTATCAATATTGCCACTATCAATAATCACATCACAACACTTACCCTCACACTTGCACCTAGTATGAAATAGGCTCCTCCTTTGCTCAGGTTCATTTTCACCACTCAACAAGACTCTTCTATTAATCAACGTTTCTCATCTTTCAACATCTTCAAAATTTTATGATCTGGCATCTTCATCAACATGTGCAACTCTGGCCTTGCCTTCATTCCTCCTATCCATCCTTCTTTTGCATTGCGGATATTTAAATGCCCTATGACCTTCTTCTCCATAGTGAAAACATGTTCCATGGAAGCCTCCTCTTCCAGATCCTCATCCTCTTCCTCTTCCTCTTCCTCTCTGATCTCTATTATTATGATCATGGAAATGATTGAAATTATCTCCTCTCTGATTTTGACTATTACTGGCCTCATCCTACTTTTTTGGATCTTTATTTTGATCTCCATATGACCATCCACCAGATCTTCCATCACGACCTCTTTTGCTTTGTCTGCTCTCAAACTTCTTGTTCAACTTTTCCTCTACTTTTAGGGAAAATTGGTATGCCTCTTTAATACTATTCATTCAAACCAGATTCAGCTCCTCCTGAATGCTTGGCCTCAAGCCATTAAGGTAATGAGAAACTTTCTCCTTATCCACTTCTGCATGGCCTATTCTAATGAGGATTCGATAGAACTCCTCTGTATACTCTTGAACAGACCATCCCGCTTGCTTCAAACTTTGCATTTTCTTCAGTAGGTCAAGCTCATAATCAACAAGGATGAACTGTCACTTCAATTGATCCACCATCCACTCCCATCTTGTGATTTTATCCTTTCCTCTTCGATTGCGCTCCAATTGAATCTCTTGCCACTAGATCTTCGCATGACCTTTCAGTCTGGCTTTCACAAACTTGACTCGATCAGGATCCTCAATATCTTCATACTCAAAATATTCTTCACATTCATTGATCCAGTCAATCAATTCTTCTAGGTTAAGATTTTTGAAAAATGTCGAAACCTCAATCTTAGGTCTTTTCCTGATCTTTGAGATGGCTCAAAAAAGTCTTTCTTCCTTCTGGTTCACAACTTTGTCTTCTCCTTGATCTTCTTCTTCGGCTTCATCCTCGCTTTCCTCTCTGACATTAAGATTCATTCCTTTGTGAATCTCCTCTTGCAATGCTCACACTTGTCTCTGTAGTGCCCTAACCTTAGGTGTTACAAAATTAGCTCTTCTACCATGTTCCCTTCATGGAGGTATTTTCATGCTTCCCACTAAAACCCTAACCACGGTCCTGGTGCAAATCACCTCATAGTCGACGATCTATTTACATAGAAACCCTAACACATGGTCCTAGTGCAAACTGCCTCACAATTAGCGATCTATTTACACACTCAGGAACTCCTACTTTGATACCACTTGATGAATGGTGGTCCCCTTAATACCAAAAACATATATAAAAAAAAGAGAAATAACAATAATATGCAAGAACAAAAAATGGGCTTCTTATTATCTCCACAAATGTGGAATTACAAACTTTCAAAATTACAATATGCAAAGCCACATGGGCATTCCCTTTACAATACTCTATAGGACAAAGCCTCGAATCAATACCCAGATCTACTACCTAGAACTATCCCAAACTACCTAAAACAACACTACAACCTTCCTTATATAGGCAATTTTCCATCGCCTGGGAAGGTTCCAAAATTTTAGCCAAAAAAGCCGACCAAACTTAGAATTATTTTATTTTACAATTTATTACATCAAAATAGGCTCAAAATAACTTTTGAAACCCCAAATTTTTTTTTGAAGGAAAATCATTTTTCGCCATTTCAGGTGACCCAACTTTCGAAGACCATAAGTCATCGCTAGTTGACCCGATTGACTATTATAACCCCATTCCAAAAAGGCCATGAAGTGCTCTATAGGCTTGACTCACGCAAGCGCCTATCACCCAAATTTTTGACCTCATCTGGGGCCTCTAAAGTCTTCAAAACTGAGTTCAAAGTTTCTATACCCTGTTGCTAATACTGAAAATCTTCAATATCTACAAAGCTATACTTGATCTGTCAATGAAACTTTATTGGCAGGCTGATATGACCAAAATGAACCTCGAGGGAAGAAACCAGAACATTCTGAGATTAGATGACCAGCTTACTAAAAAATAGCAAGTTTCCATAAATAGCTGCTCTGTACAAGATAGCCCTTATTGAATAGAAAATCAAAAATATTTTTGGGTGATGCAATATTGCTCTTACACCCAGGATGCTCCTGCATCAGACACCTGGGGTAATTTTAGAAGTGACCCTGTCACGACTCAGGTGTGAAGAGGAAAACCAAGATAGTTAACCTCCTCCCTTGTCAGCCATGATGAATCTTCAATAGGTTATCCTTTCCACTTGACTAGATATTCTTCATATGTCCTGTTCCTTATGCTTCTGCCAACACGACTGTCGAATATATCCTCAATCTCCTTGGTAGCTAAACTGGTTGCTGGAATACTCCACTGTGCTACTGTGATTTCATCTTCAACACATCCTTCATCATACTCTGTCAAATCTAAAACATTAAATACTAGTGAAATATTCAACTCAATATGCAACTCGACCTCATATGCATTTCTTGAATCATGGTTCTTCAGTATCTCACATGGCCCAAACTTCTTCATTTGCAGCTTGTTATATGTACCAACTAGAAATCACTCCTTCCACAAATGAACTATGACTTCATGTCCAACCTAAAATTCCTTATGCCTCCTTTTCTCATTTGCCTTAGCCTTATACTATGCATTCATTTTGAAAATGTGCTTCCTCACCTCCTCATGGATGTTCTTCAAATGTTCTGCAAAATCCTTAGCTTCAAAACTACTTATTTCTCCTTTATCTATCTTCCTCAACTCAGATGCATTTCTGGGACTACTTCCATATACAATTTGTGGATGATGTGATGAACCAAATTTCAAATCTATCTTCAACTCTTCACTTTCTACTAGTGTCATTCTGTGTGCTGCCTTATTTGAAAAACTGGCTCCTGGAATCAAGTCCATCTGATGACAGAATCAGGCACATTATCAAATACAATCTCCTGAAACTCATTCAATAATTTTGCAACTTCTACAAGTACATCTATGTATGAGTGAATGTGACCTCAAATTAAACACACACACAACATGATCATTACTCAAATGATTAGATTACATAAAAGAATATGAGTTATTCAATCTGAAATCCGTAGTGAAGCGATTTGTTGCCTCCTATGTAGACGGGGTGTTTTCAAAATTGCTCTCAGATCGAAAGCCAACAACCATAAGACCGAACTACAATGGAGGATTTTAAAGAAAAACATATGCATAATTTTTTTTTTTTCAAGTAATCTAGAATGAATGCATGTTAATCTAGAAATGAGAATGCAAGTTCTTTTTGGTATTTTCAAATAAGTATGCAACTAGATAAGAAAATTAATTAAATAAGAAATGCAATGTTATACTAAAATGAACTAACTAAAATGATAAAAATCAAAAGCTATGAATCACAAAGAGTGTAGTAGAATTTTGGCATAATCTATGTGCTCTCAAAAAGTTCCTCAAAAAAATGTAGTAGAATTCCACTATAATTTCTATGCTCTCCAAAAGTCCATTTGAATGAGAAAAGCAAGCTCTTAAATAGAAAAAGAGGGGAATCTTGCATGTAACTCCTTTTGCCACATGTGGGGTGTGACTCTTCACTTCCCATTAAGGCTCTTCACTTTTTTGACAAATAAACATGGAATTATTTAATCAAAGAGTGAAATTTATGCCACATGTGAGGTGTGACTAGTTTGAATAATTTGAATAATTAAATTCAAATAGAAAGATGTCCACTCAAATAATTAAATAATGATATTAATTCCTTTTTTGATGTGTAATTAGCTAAAGGGGTAGATTTAATTTAATTTAAAGCACTTAGGACTTTAGAATTAAATTAATTTATCATAGGGATAATTTAGCTAATATAAGTCAAAGACTTTTAAGAATTAATTTAGCATTTGATTATTACAATTTAGGGTCTTTGCAACTAACATCAAGTCAAATAAAGTCAAGTAGGAGAGAGAAAATTACCTAGTGGGATAGGACTTTGATGACATAGAATTGAAGAAATACACCAAAATTGCCTGAAATAAATAGGTGCCAATTTTGGGGTATTACATTTGCCCCTCTTTGAATTGATGTGCGAATAGCGCATTGATTCAAAGAATAGTCTGAAGTGACAAATGAAGAGAATTTTTGAAGTCCAAGTTAGATTGTGAAGACAACGGTCTTAGAAGAGAACTGGAATCAGGGTTAGATTGCCCCAATACCAATTGATGAAGATGCAGATTTAGGACTGTCTCCAGAATCAGGGTTAGATTGCCCCAATACATAGCTTAGCCCTCTGAGACTAGGGTTAGATTGCCCAGATAATGGTCTAACAGAGATTTTGAGAGCCATCTCTAGAACGGAGCTTGACTCCCAAGAATTAGGGTTAGATTGCCCCAATATCCAAAAGATTTTGAGAATCCCCTCCAAAATGAAACTTGATTCCCGAGGATCTGAGTTAGATTGCTTAGATACCTAAAAGATAGATGATGAGATAAGCAGATGTGAGACACCGAGATGCCCCAAGAAATGAAAATTGATGATTCAGATCAGATTGATTCAAGAATTGATTTGACAAGATTCAATGATGCAATCATCCTGCCCCCTTAGGAGCAAAATCAAAAGATGACACGTCAGAAGATGATTGACAACAAGAGATTACAGATAAGGATAAGATCAAAGATCAAGAAGATGCAAAAGCAAATCAGAGCAATGCAGAGGTCCTGTTAACCAAGTTTGACCATAGTTGACCATGGTTGACCAAATTTGACTAGGTTGACTTTGATGAAAAGAGAAAAGATCTCAAGAACATGATGCAAAGATGAGGATCTGGCAGAAAAATGATGCCAAAAGGCTGACTGCACCAGTGTTCGATCCCAAAGGGTCTCAAAATTTAAAACGTGATTTCGAGCTATGTAGAGATGTCAGATTTTGATTTTGATCCTGAAAACTTGTGCAATCATGATGAACTCGGGATGAAAGATGAGAACCTTTGATGAAAAGAAGACAATCAAGAGAGCACCAAACACTATCTCAAATGCAAGCCTAAAATGAACATGCAAGCCTAGACTAGAAAATGCAAACCCAAAATGAGCGGATGCAATCCTAGGACTTGGTTGTTGGACTCATTGTATTTGTCATCATAGAGCCTTTTAAATTCAGACAAATGCAAGATGCCACACAACCCTCACTAATATCGATATCATGAGAATATGAATATGACATAAGTCTTAGATTTGTTGGAATGAGGTGTAAGCATTAAGGCATAAGAAGCCAGAAGGACCTGAACACCTATTCCTTTTGATCTAGCAAGTTAACATAAGCATCAAAGCACATTTGCTAGAATGACCTGAATGTTGCTTGTGAAAAACACACCAAATACGTAGGAGTTTCTTCTTTTGCCAAAGATTGCTCGCAGTGACCCTTACGTTCACTTAATAGGACGAGCATTTACAATTTCACCAGTAGCAGAAAGAAGTCACTCAAAAGACAAGGAGAAGAACCAACCTCACCAAAGTGTCCATATAAAAGGAGTCAAGGTACACATGGCCATCCAATACGAGATGGAGGCTCTTACAGATGGACACCCCTCTTATATGAATTCTTTGGATCATTGGAACTAAACCAACAAACATAAATCAAAGAAAAAGCAAAGAAAAAAAACAAGCACTCAAAGAAAACAAAGCTCAACATGCCTTAGAGAAACACATATTTAGTTTAGTTTCAGTTTAAGTTCATGTTCAAGCGGATTGAAATCAATTCAGAAACATACAACATTCAAAGTCTCAACAGGATAGCGACAACAAGTAGACACAGTGAGAATCACTAGTGACTATCGCGGGAGACTAAATCTCAAGAAGATATCGGGAAACTAAACAAAGTATCAGCAGGCAGACGTAGTAAGAATCATCGGTGACTGATATGAGAGAGATCCTCAAGGAGAGAGATCTCATAGATACTAGTGAAACATCAGTAGACATATGCAATGAGAACCACTGGTGATTGATGTAAGGGATAGATCCTGAAAAGAGATCGAATGAGAGTTAGGTATCAGTAGGCAGGCACAGTGGGAACCATCGACGACTGATACGAGAGAGATCCTCAAAGATAGAGATCTCAAAAAGTAGCTAGGCATCAGCAGGCAGACATAGTGAGAACCACTGGTGACTGATGCACAAAAAGAGTTTCTGAAAGTGATAGGACAATGCCCCCTAGACCAGGTAGGTGCCCCTAAGCATGAACCAGTTCCAATCTATGAAGAGTCAAGCAAAAAACTCGAAGACACTGAAAGCAAAGGCATGAGCTAGCAAACCAAAGCTGGAAAGCAAACTAAAGCAAGAAACTAAGAGCCAAGTGACACCAAGAGAAGATGTTACTTTGGGAAAACAAGAGGTGCCTGTGTACCAGGTTTTCACCATCTTGGCAGAGATTCTATTTTTGCTACCATGACGCCTATTTACCAAGTTTTCATCAATGACACATTTTTTTCTTTTTCAATTTTTGTTTGTACTTTTCTCTTTTTTTGCTTTTTTTTTTTTGTATTTTTTGTATTTTTCAAATTTTCTATTTTTTTGAGTATTATCAAGGTACTTGTTTGCCAGGTTTTCACTAAGATGATAATTTTTTTAGGACATTTTGCAATTTTTAGAATTTTTTGCAATATACCATTTTAAGGATTTTTTCGGGACCAATAAGTATGTACATGAGCACATAGAGAATGTCAGCTATAGAACTTCTTCAAATGAAGAGCATTGATCGGCTCTTTGAGTGCCTCTCCTTCAGTGGTGGAGAGTTTGTAAGCACCAAATCTCTTGTAGTAATAATGAGCTGAGAAGTTGTAGAATTAGAACTAGATGTTGTAGTAGTAACAAGAGATCCAACCAGTAGTGTCCAACTATCAAGAGATCCATAGTCAAAGAAAGATCACTTAAGAAAGACCCGCAAATATCCTCATGGACACATCTTAACTCTTTGTCAGATTTCCCACACTCTAAATGCTTAGGAAGAGTACGTTCTAGATTTTCCTTAGTCATGCCATTAGTAATAAGGAGATACTGATATGCACTTTGGGAAAAGGCAAGATGGAGTGAAGAGTGTGAAGTATGAGAGGCAAAGGTGATGGAATGGAGGGAAGTATGAGAATTTTGGAAGCTTGAATGGAAACTTTGATTTTTCCTTTCTTTGGAATCCACATAGCTTTTGAATTTCTTCTTCTTTACTTTGTGGTGCTTTTGATGATAATGCCTATAGAATGGATTTTGAGATCCATTTTTTATTTTATTTTTTGGCTTTTGATTGTCTTCTTCTTTTTGAGGACCTTTGCGGTCTTTTGAACACCTTTGTTGCTTTCCTTTCTTCGTAGTCACATGTCGATTAGATGGGACATGGTGACCTTGATATATAAGTGGATTCTTATTATTTTTCTTTTTATGTTGCACATCCAAGTTAATTTCAAAAGACTCAGGAATGGTGGATGAAAGAGGCTTATATGACTGGTTCAGGTAGAGAGGTGGAAATGGAAGTGGACAGGCCACTTTTCTGGGAGATGAAGGGGGAAGAGAAGTCGATGGGATGGGCTCAAGTGCAAATATATCAGTATCATCCTCATCATTCATGAATGCATCAGATAGATCAAGAAAGTAATCTTCCATAGAGTGTTGTCGATTGTGAGTCATCTTAGAAGAGTCAGACAAGTTTGGAGGAATATTATGTGAGCCTAACCAAGATGGTCTATTCCAAGAGTTAGGTCCCCTTTCAGGTGGTAAGAGTGCACAAACATGAACCATTTCAATTTTGGATCTACCAATATTCCATGAAGCTGTAACAAAATGGGGTCTTACATACCCATGATTTGTTGGAGTAGTAGGAGTATAGCTTGGATTAGATGGCCTAGGAGCCATAGGAATGATCTCCACAGGAGGGTGGAAAGGATCATCATCAATAGCTTGATTTGGAGGATCATAACTTTCTCCTCTTTCTGAGTTGTTAAGACTAGCATATAGGTGCATAGCATCAACTGGTATTTCCGTAGTAGCATCTGATATAGAGTCCCATTTAGCTAGAGACATAGTTGGAGGCAGACTTTCTTCATTATTGTCATCTAACATAGGAAGTGTTTCTTTAATAGTAGGATCTTGTTTAGTAGTAGAAGTAGCAAAGTAATCTGGAATAGGCATACCTTGAGGCATACACAAGATAAGGGAAGTGTCCAACAATTGCTCCCAATTAGTATGTGTGCCATTGGAGTTGGCAGCAGTAGGAGTCTGTTCAATAGCAAAAGTGGTGGAACAATCTAGAATAGGCATACCTTGAGGCATAACCAAGATAAGGGAAGTGTCCAACAGTTTCTCCCAATCAAGATGTGTGCCATGAGAGTTAGAAGTAGTAGAAGTATGTTCTGTAAAGTGGATAAAATCCTCCTGGTGAGGACCAAGATCATGTTCTTGAGGCACTTGAGAAGGTAGATAGGACTCTTCTTGATAGTTTGAATCAGGATTTTGATCATTCAAAGGTCTTTCATATGTCATAGGCTGAATCTATGTTTCTTCATCATCTAAATCTGCATGTGAGTGCAAGCTGCAACTAGGTTTGTCAAGCCTATGGCCCTGATAGCCAATACCAAATCTATCTTCAGAGGGTTCTTCACAGGAATGCAGAGATGGAGGAAGAGCTGTTAGTGTCAACATGGACTCAAACTAATATTCCCCCATGCTAATATCTTTGATCTTCAAGGTCTTTTCTATTTCTTTTAGCTTAGCATCATAGAACTCAGTGGACTCTCTATTGGTGGGAACAAAGATGTTTGTCATTTGGGTAAGCATCTTAGCAGAGTAAGTATTTTGGCTAGCACTATTGTCAATGAGGATGCGAGGGATCCTCTTGGGGCCTATCATAACTTCAGTGTGTAGGAGACGATTATGTGGGTGGCTCAACAAGTGATCATCTTCTTTAGAGAAGGATAAATAATGAGGTGAAGTCAAGTGACCCACCATAGATTGAAACTGGTCAAGATTGAGATCTTTGGGGATGTTTACCTCAGTGAGGGTTTTATCCATAAATAGTTTTGGTCTGGATGTAAAAGGTTCGGGACCTTTGAGAACAATCTTCGCATGAGATCGAGTGATAGCATTCACACAAGCTGGAGACTGTGTGGAGTTATAAGAGGGAGCCACAGGGCCTCGCAAGATAAAGGGAGTTTTGGGTTTAGGATCATCCTCGCTCCTTAGAATAATGATCATGTCACAGTACTCAACATCAACAGGTTCAATCTCATTGATGACAATGTCGCTAGTATCATACATATAGTTGACCACATTGTTGGTACCTTTAGACTTGGGTGATTCACCTTTCCCATGAGGAGGGAAGGGGTCTTTGAATTCTTGATGATTTGAATTCTTGTTATGGTTCTGCACCAAAGTCCTATAAACCACATCAAGAGGTTCTCCCAAGGAAGTGGAGTTATGCTTGGGTTGAGAGATCCAAGGTTTGTTTCTAGCGAATCTTGAAAATGGTTGAGCTTCTGTTGCAACCTTCTTAGTGGCTTTGACCATTTGTATGCTAGAGCTGAGATTAAAGACAAAATTTGAGGGTTTTGGCATCACATTGTCAACAACCTTGTCATTCATATCATCTATGTTTTTGTTGAAAATCTTATCCTTATCCTTGTTCAAGGGGGAAGGTCCTTGCTTGCTGTCTTTGTTCAAAGTCAATCCTCCCTTCTTGAACATAAATGCTTCTATCCTCATAGCCCACCTAATCATATTGTCAAAAGTGAGGGGACCTTGTAATCATACTTGGTATCCAAAATCTAGGACAAGATTTCCCAAGAAGATATCAAGCTTTTTAGACTCGGGTAATTCATGTGGATACTTCATGCATAGTTGTCTCCATCTCTGGAGAAATGTTAGGAGAGGCTCCCCTTGTCGTTGTTTCAAATTGCAAAGGTCCTAGATGTTGACCGGATATTGAATATTGTGGGATTGATCATAACTCTTGTCATTTCGAGACTGACCATGACCTCGGTCATTTGGAGATTGCTCATGACTATTGCTGAATTTACCTCCTCCTGAGAAGTGGAATGGATCTCCCATCTTGTTGGTAGTATTCTGAGAGGTCATGAAAATAAGATCGAAAGAGTCAATGGGTTCAATTCTAGAAAGTGACCCTTTAGAGCCTTGCTGATGTTGAAATAATGGGTTATAATATTCTTGAAATAATAAGTCAGACTGTATCTAAAACAATGGATTGTAATATTCTTGGAATGATGAAGAATGTGAGGATTCCTCATGACACTCAGATTGTGTGACAGGCTTGAAATGACCTCTTCCTTGATTAAAAGGTTTTCTTCTATCTTGATCAGTATTCTGAATGGGATAAGTCTTGCCACTTTGAGTCATGACAGTCATAGACGAAGATGTGATGAGAAAAGATTCAGGATAAAGCTAGACTCTATCTCTAAGATAACAAAAGGAGATGAATGGATAGAACAACCAAGATGCAAGATGGATTTAGTACGAATCATCAAAAGAAGTGGCTAGAATAGCCGAGATAAGACTATCACAACATGAGGTACAAAAGACATAAAGAGATAAGATGAATAGATGAGAGACAATGTGAGTCAAAGCAAAGATCGATCGATTCCTAACTCAAGACAACTAGTTTTTGATAGTGAATGATAGGAAAGCAGAAAAATAGACCTCAGACAAAAGGCAGACCAGATTTATGTCATTGATCAAGCACATAAGACAACAATCAAGGAGTTCAAGCAAACAGTCTTCAAGCAATGGGCAAGGGACAGAGCAACCTTGCACATGAACAAGAATAGTGACTTAGTATTTCTACTCCCTAAGGACTCTACTTGTGTATGTTCTTGAGAATGTTTTAGCAGGTACTTAGAACACAACAACATCCTAGAAAGTTGTCTACAAGGATATACATGGCTTTTCTAAAAAGAGTCCTTGATATATGCAAGGTACGTGAAGCACAAATCTGTAGATGAGAAGAATCTAAAATCACACAGCCAGGGGGAGATGGTAACCCAACTCTCCTCCTTCACTTCTCAAAGGTATAAAGTTCTTTGAGGCTTAGCCAAGAGTGAAATCTAACTCATTCCCAAGAGAGGTGTCTTTGGATTCACCTCCTGATATTTATACTCCGTTGGAACATGAGAGTTAAGGTCATCCCTTGAGGTGATGAAATCCCCAAGCAGGCCTTCTAGAAATGAAAAAGTAAGTAATTCACTATCAAAAGTATTGGAAAGCACTAAAGGTGGTGCATTTAACCCTTCAAGTAAATGTGAGGTGAGTCCACAAAGTGGTGCATTTAAATCCTCACACAAACTCAAAGTGAGTCCATAGCCTAGAAAATTAGTGAGTTCTAAAAAGCACAAAAGGGTTGCCTGGTGGAATAATTAACGCTTCTTTCTATGTAGACCCCTCCCCTTTAATTTGGCGCTGACCTTGCAACCAGCGGGTGGAACGAGGGGCTGACAGATGAGTGAGTCCAATAACCCAAGATAGCAATCTAGATCAATCACAAGTAATCTAATATTTCTAATCAATACTACTCATAAGTGCAAGAGGGTTTGAATCATGGAATATTTAACTTTCCAAATAAACATGAAGCGAGTCCACAAAGTGGTGCATTTAACTCTTCATGTAAACAAGCAATGAATCCATGCCCTAGATTACTCAATGAGATTTTTTTTTGATATTGAAACCAAGAATTACTTAAGGTTTAAACACAAGCATTCACTTACACAAACTTGTATGAAAGAAAATCTATGCTCATTCATTTCCCATTAAGAGCATCAACTGAAAAATGTTCTATGAAAGCATGTAACACTCAAGCCAAACACATGAGAGATTAATTTTATGCCCAAACCAAGTGTTATAGAGATTTTAAGAACTCACCTTAGGTCCAAAGATCTACAATCCAACATTTAACACACATTCGAAAGTACAGAATCAAGACAAATCAATGGCAAACTGTAAGATATGTAACATTGCCGTCTTCAAGAAAATTTTTAAAGATTGATTTATTTGACCCATAAAATCACAATATTAAAATTTTTGGAAACAATGAAGTTTTTAGCCAACATCAAGAACTACCATTTCCAAAAATTACAAGGTCTTATGATTCAATTTGGTTCCTCAACCAATAACCTTTTCAGACTACCATTTTTCTGTCATAAACCAGATTTAAAACACCAGGCCCTGCCTAGGGAATCACATATCTTTCTTAGAAAGAATCCAAATGAAACCAAACTAATTTCATAGTAACTATTAATGAATCTAGTTTCCAAATATGTAAGCCATTTATTTTTCCCATTCATAAATCATTTTCTAAGAATAAATCATTGCCTGCAACTCCAATACAGATTGTTAAAAACTAGTTTTCACTCAAATGCCCATAAATTTCACAAATATACATAAAAATGACTCAAACAAAAAGGAAATTAAAGATAATTCATGTATCTTTCCAATGAATATTATTAGAGATCCTGATTCTTCACAAATTGTCCATACCAGATGTTTCAATCTGACTATATTCAGAGAATTTCAAATATGCAAATATGCACTTTCACCAAAATGATCATAACTTATTAATTTCTTTATAAAAATGAACCAAACCAAAATCATGAGAAAAATGATTCATCATTCTATCCATCCATTACTATATTACAAGGTTTACAGGCTGTACATGGCCGTATAAGGCTTGGAACCAACACTAAAACTAAAAAACCAATAAAAAATGAGGTCAAAAATTGATCTTTTTTGCCCCATGGTGGGTGCCAAAATGTGTATGAGTGAATGTGACCTCAAATTAAACACACACACAATATGATCATTACTCACATGATCGGATTACAGAAAAGAATATGAGTTATTCAATCTGAAATCCATAGTGAAGCGATCTGTTGCCTCCTATGTAGACGGGGTGTTTTCAAGATTGCTCTCAGATCGAAAGCCAACAACCATAAGACCAAATTACAATGGAAGATTTTAAAGAAAAACATATGCATAAAAAAAATAATTGTAAGTAATCTAGAATGAATGCATGTTAATCTAGAAATGAGAATGCAAGTTCTTTTTGGTATTTTCAAATAAGAATGCAACTAGATTAAGAACAAGATAAGCAAATTAATTAAATAAGAAATGCAATGTTATACTAAAATGAACTAATTAAAATGATAACAATCAAAAGCTATGAATCAAAAAGAGTGTAGTAAAATTTTGGCATAATCTATGTGCTCTCAAAAAGTTCCTCAAAAAAATGTAGTAGAATTCCACTATAATTTCTATGCTCTCCAAAAGTCCATTTGAATGAGAAAAGCAAGCTCTTAAATAGAAAAGGAGGGGAATCTTGCATGTAACTCCTTTTGCCACATGTGGGGTGTGACTCTTCACTTCCCATTAAGTCTCTTCACTTTTTTGACAAATAAACATGAAATTATTTAATCAAAGAGTAAAATTTATGCCACATGTGAGGTGTGACTAGTTTGAATAATTTGAATAATTAAATTCAAATAGAAAGATGTCCACTCAAATAATTAAATAATGATATTAATTCCTTTTTTGATGTGTAATTAGCTAAAGGGGTAGATTTAATTTAATTTAAAGCACTTAGGACTTTAGAATTAAATTAATTTATCATAGGGATAATTTAGCTAATATAAGTCAAAGACTTTTAGGAATTAATTTAGCATTTGATTATTACAATTTAGGGTCTTTGCAACTGACATCAAGTAAAATAGAGTCAAGTAGGAGAGAGAAAATTTCCTAGTGAGATAAGACTTTGATGACATAGAATTGAAGAAATACACCAAAATTGCCTGAAATAAACAGGTGCCAATTTTGGGGTATTACAACATCTTCTACTTCCTTTTTCCCAGCCTTTGGAATTAAGGTAAAACACATATGCTCATGCCACATACCATCTGAGAAATTTCTTCTATCAACAAAAGTTATTCTTGCATTACCACATACCTTTTTTCTATTTTCTTAAATGGTTTTAGCTTATGTCGCACTCCATCCTTTATCAGGGAATAGGTATTTGCACGACCATCATGTACAACACATCTATCAAATAGCCAAGGTCTACCCAAAAACATATAACATGCATCCATAGATATGATATCACATAGTACCTCATCATGGTACCCTCCAATCTTGAACTTTACTAGGCACTGTTCACTAACCATGACCTTGTGGTCATCCTGCAGCCAGGAAACCCAATATGGATGTGGATGTTTCTGCCTTTTGAGTTTCAACTTTGTCACCATCTCCTCTGACACCAAATTATAAATACTTCCACTATCAATAATCACATCACAACACTTACCCTCACACTTGCACCTGGTACAAAACAGGCTCCTCCTTTGCTCAGGTTCATTTTCACCACTCAATAGGACTCTTCTATTAATCAACATTTCTCCTCTTTCAACATCTTTAGAATTTGATGATCTGACATCTTCATCAACATTTGCAACTCTGGCCTGGCCTTCATTCCTCCTATCCATCCTTCCATGGTGTTAAGGACATTCAAATGCCCTATGACCTTCTTCTCCACAGTGAAAACATGTTCCACAGAAGCCTCCTCTTCCAGATCCTTGTCCTCTTCCTCTTCCTCTCTGATCTCTATTATTCTGATCATGGAAATGATTGAAATTATCTCATCTCTGATTCTGACTATTACTAGCCCCATCCTACTTTTTTGGATCTTCATTTTAATCTCCATCTAACTATCCACCAGATCTTCCATCACGACCTCTTCTACTTTGTCTGCTCTCAAACTTCTTGTTCAAATTTTTCTCTACTTTTAGGGAAAACTGGTATGCCTCTTCAATACTGTTCATTTGAACCAGATTCAACTCCTCCCGAATGCTTGGCCTCAACCCATTAAGGTAACTGAAAACTTTCTCCTTATTTGCTTCTGCATGGCCTATTCTAATGAGGATTCGATTGAACTCCTTTGTATACTCCTGAAGAAATCATCCCGCTTGCTTCAAACTTTGCATTTTCTTCAATAGGTCAAGCTCATAATCAACAAGGATGAATTGTTGCTTCAATTTATCCACCATTTGTTCCCATCTTGTGATTTTATCCTTTCCTCTTCAATTTCACTCCAATTGAATCTTTTGCCACCAGATCTTCAGATGACCCTTCAGTTTGGCCTTCGCAAACTTGACCCGATCAAGATTCTCAATATCTTCATTCTCAAAATATTCTTCACATTCATTGATCTAGTCAATCAATTCCTCTAGGTTAAGATTTCTAAAAAATATTGGAACCTCAATCTTAGGTCTTTTCCCGATCTTTGAGATGGCTCAAAAAAGTCTTTCTTCCTTCTGGTTCACAACTTCAACTTCTCCTTCTTGATCTTCTTTGGCTTCATCCTCGCTTTTGTCTCTAACATTAGGATTCATTCATTTGTGAATCTCCTCTTGCAATGCTCGCACTTGTCTCTGCAGTGCCCTAACCTTAGGTGTTACAACACTAGCTCTTCCACCACATTCCATTCATGGAGGCATTTTCACACTTCCTGCTGAAACCTTAACCACGGTCCTGGTGCAAACTACCTCACAGTCGGTGATCTGTTTATATAGAAACCCTAACCCACGGTCTTGGTGCAAACTACCTCATAGTTGGTGATCTATTTACACACTTAGGAACTCCTACTTTGATACCACTTGATGAAGGGTGCTCCCCTTAATACCACAAACACATAACAAAAATAGAGAAACAACAACAATATGCAAGAATAGAAAATGGGCTTCTTATTATCTCCACAAATGTGGAATTACAAACTTTCAGAATTACAATATGCAAAGCCACATGGGCATTCCCTTTACAATACTCTTTAGGATAAAGCCTCGAATCAATACCGAGATCTACTATCTAGAACTATCTCAAATAGCCTAAGACAACACTACAACCTTCCTTATCTAGGCAATTTTCCACCACCTAGGAAGGTTCCAAAATTTTAGCCAACAAGGCCGACCAAACTTAGAATTATTCTATTTTACAATTTATTACATCAAAGTCAACCCCAAACAAAATTTTTGAAGGAAAATCATTTTTCACCATTTCAGGTGACCCAACTTCCGAAGACCATAAGTCATCACCAGTTGACTCAATTGACTATTATAACCCCATTCCAGAAAGGCCACGAAGTGCTCTACAGGCCTAAGTGGTGGAAGTGCCTATCACCCAAAATTTCAACCTCATCCGGGGCCTCTAAAGCCTTCAAAACTGAGTTCAATGTTTCTGTACCCTATTGCCAATACCAAAAATCTTCAATATCTACAAAGCTAGACTTGATCTATCAATGAAACTTTATTGGCAGGTTGATATGACCAAAATGAACCTCCAGGGAAGAAATCAGAACATTCTGAGATTGGATAACCAACTTACTAAAAAATAGCAAGTTTCCATAAATAGCTGCTCTGTACAAGATAGCCCTTATTGAAAACAAAACCAAAAATATTTTTGGGTGATGCAATATTGCTCTTACACCCAGGATGCTCCTGCATCAGACACCCAGGATAATTTGAGAAGTGACCCTGTCACGAACCAGGTGTGAAGAGGAAAACTAAGATGGTTAACCTCCTCCCTTGTCAGCCATGATGAATTTTCAATAGGTCATCCTTTCCACTTGACCAGATATTTTTCATATGTCCTGTTCCTTATGCTTCTACCAACATGACTGTCCAGTATATCCTCAATCTCCTTGGTAGCTGAACTGGTTGCTGGAATAATCCATTGTGCTACTATGATCTCATCTTCAACACCTCCTTCATGATACTCTGTCAAATCTGAAATATTAAATACTGGTGAAATATTCAGCTCAGTAGGCAACTCGACCTCATATGCAATTCCTGAATCACGCTTCTTCAGTATCTTACATAGCCCAACCTTCTTCATTTTTAGCTTGTTATATGTACCAACTAGAAATCGCTCCTTCTACAAATGAACCATGACTTCATCTCCAACCTAAAATTCCTTATGCCTCCTTTTCTCATCTTCTTTAGCCTTATACTACTCATTCATTTTGGAAATGTGCTTCCTCACCTCCTCATGGATGTTCTTCAAATGTTCTGCAAAATCCTTAGCTTCAACACTACTTATTTCTCCTTTATCTATCTTCCTCAACTCAGATGCATTTTTGGGACTACTTCCATATACAATGTGTGGATGATGTGATGAACCAAACTTCAAATCTATCTTCAACTCTTCACTTTTTGCTAGTGTCATTCTGTGTGCTACCTTATTTGAAAAACTAGGTCCTAGAATCAAGTCCATCTAATGACTGATCTTTCTTACTGGTGGTAATCCATCAGGCACATTATCAGATACAATCTCATGAAACTCATTCAATAATTTTGCAACTTCTACACGTACATCTTCTACTTCCTCTTTCCCAACCTTTGGAATTAAGGTAAAACACATATGCTCATGCTGCATACCATCTGAGAAATTTTCTCTATCAACAAAAGTTATTCTTGCATTATCACATACCTTTTCTTATGTTTGCTTCAATGGTTTTAGCTTATGTCGCACTCCATCCTTTGTTAGGGAATAGGTATTCGCATGACCATCATGTACAACACATCTATCAAACTTCCAAGTTCTACCCAACAACATATGACATGCATCCATAGATATGATATCACATAATACCTCATCATGGTACCCACCAATCTTGAACTTTACTAGGCACTGTTCACTGACCATGACGTTGTGGTCATCCTACACCCAGGCAACCCGATATGGATGTGGATGTTTCTACCTTTTGAGTTTCAATTTTGTCACCATCTCCTCTAACACCAAATTATCAGTACTACCACTATCAATAATCACATCACAACATTTACCCTCACACTTGCACCTGGTGCGAAACAGGCTCCTCTACTCAGGTTCATTTTCACCACTCAACAGGACTCTTTTGTTAATCAACATTTCTCCTCTTTCAGCATCTTCAGAATTTGATGATCTGGCATCTTCATCAACATGTGCAACTCTGGCCTAGCCTTCATTCCTCCTATCCATCCTTCCTTGGCATTGAGGATATTCAAATGCCCTATGACCTTCTTCTCCATAGTGAAAACATGTTCCATGAAAGCCTCCTCTTCTAGATCCTTGTCCTCTTCCTCTTCCTCTATGATCTCTATTATTCTGATCATGAAAATGATTGAAATTATCTCCTCTCTGATTCTGACTATTACTGGCCTCATCCTACTTTTTTGGATCTTCATTTCGATCTCCATATGAACGTCCACCAGATCTTCCATCACAACCTCTTCCACTTTGTCTACTCTCAAACTTATTGCTCAACTTTTCCTCTACTTTTAGGGAAAATTGGTATGCCTCTTCAATACTGTTCATTTGAACCTGATTCAGCTCCTCCTGAATGCTTGGCCTCAACCCATTAACGTAATGAGAAACTTTCTCCTTATACACTTCTGCATGGCCTATTCTGATGAGGATTTGATAGAACTCCTTTATATACTCCTGAATAGATCATCCCGTTTGCTTCAAACTTTGCATTTTCTTTAGTAGGTCAAGTTCATAATCAACAGGGATGAACTGTCACTTCAATTTATCCACCATCCATTGCCATCTTGTGATTTTATCCTTTCCTCTTCAATTTCACTCCAATTGAATCTCTTACCACCAGATCTTCGCATGACCCTTTAGTGTGGCCTTCACAAACTTGACCCGATCAGGATCCTCAATATCTTCATACTCAAAATATTCTTCACATTCATTGATCCAGTCGATCAATTCCTCTAGGTTAAGATTTTTGGAAAATGTTGTAACCTCAATCTTAGGTCTTTTCCCGATCTTTGAGATGGCTCAGAAAAGTCTTTCTTCCTCCTGGTTCACAACTTTGACTTCTCCTTCTTGATCTTCTTCTTCGGCTTCATCCTCGCTTTCCTCTCTGACATTAAGATTCATTCCTTTGTGAATATCCTCTTGCAATGCTCACACTTGTATCTGCAGTGCCCTAACCTTAGGTGTTACAATACTAGCTCTTCTGCCATGTTCCCTTCATGGAGGCATTTTCATGCTTCCCACTGAAACCCTAACCATGGTCCTGGTGCAAATTACCTCACAGTCAGCGATTTGTTTACATAGAAACCCTAACCCACGGTCCTAGTGCAAACTACCTCACAATGGGCAATCTATTTACACACTCAAGAACTCCTCCTCTGATACCACTTGATGAAGGGTGCTCCCCTTAATACTACAAACACATAACAAAAATAGAGAAACAAACAACAATATGCAAGAACATAAAATGGGCTTCTTATTATCTCCACAAATGTGGAATTACAAACTTTCAGAATTACAATATGCAAAGTGACATGGGCATTCCCTTTACAATACTCTTTAGGAAAAAGCCTCGAATCAATACCAAGATCTACTACCCAAAATTGTCCTGAACTGCCTAAGACAACACTACAACCTTCCTTATATAGGCAATTTTCCACCACCTGGGAAGGTTCCAGAATTTTAGCCAACAAGGCCGACCAAACTTAGAATTATTTTATTTTACAATTTATTACATCAAAGTCAGCTCAAAATAACTTTTGAAACCCAAACAAAATTTTTGAAGGAAAATCATTTTTCACCATTTTAGGTGACCCAACTTCCGAAGATCATAAGTCATCGCCAGGTGACCCGATTGACTATTATAACCCCATTCTAGAAAGGCCATGAAACGCTCTATAGGCCTAATATGTGCAAGCGCCTATTAGCCAATTTTTTTACCTCATCCAGGGCCTCTAAAGCCTTCAAAACTGAGTTCAAAGTTTTTGTACCCTGTTGCCAATACCAAAAATCTTCAATATCTACAAAGCTAGACTTGATCTGCCAATGAAACTTTACTGGCAGGCTGATATGACCAAAATGAACCTCTAGGGAAGAAATCAAAACATTCTGAGATTGGATGACCAACTTACTAAAAAATAGCAAGTTTCCATAAATAGCTGCTCTGCACAAGATAGCCCTTATTGAAAACAAAACCAAAAATATTTTTGGGTGATGCAAGATTGCTCTTACACCCAGGATGCTCCTGCATCAATACTTCATAGAATATTTACGGTAGTTTAGAGGAGAAGGTTTACAAACTTTGTCAGAAACTGTGTCAAATATTGTTTGCTATAGCATTTGGGTATCATGTAATATTTTGTTCATATAGATAAATGCTATGGAATTTATTTTTATATATTTTTTGTAGAAGCAGCTTTACACAATATATATATAATATATATATATATATTATATAATTATTATATTGATTAGTATAGATGATCTATATCAATATTATAAATTAATATTATATTGATTAATATTTATTAATCAATATTTATTATTGTTAATATTGATTATTATTAATTTTTATTCATTAAATAAGGAATTTTATATTTAGACTATAATATATGATATTGTTAATTTATTTAATCAATAATATATTA